>CP073649.1:19967500-20575000 GCA_018223645.1 Jasminum sambac
TCAACTCGATTTTCCAGATCAATGAGAGCTACCTACCTGCACATAGGGGGTTACAATTTAATAAATAATGTGGCCCCCTATGTGTTGGTGGGCAGTTCTTATTGGTTTAGAATACCGAGTGTTTGGCACTTCAGGAGTACTAGAATTTTTTCCATAAACTTGACTATATTTTTCATAAGTCAACCGCCACATATCTCGGAGTGTTTTTAACATATTCTTTGTTTGCAGCTTTGGGGGGTGTAAACATAAAGGCGTTGCTCGACGATGCAGCTTCAGAGGTGGGAGGCAAGCAGTTATTAGATTTCACTGATACCATGGGCGATAGAATTCAAGTCTTTCTGGAATAGACACATGATAGCTCCTGGAAATCTATGTACATTTCAAATTTAACTTGCTGTATGCAAGTAGATCGACTTTCAAAAGCTTTCATAGAACAAATTGTAGTCACTATATCTTGACATTTGTGCAGTAACTTAGTAGCATGACATGTTAATAAATGTCAGTGCATTGCCTGAGGATTCAAAAGAAACTAAGAGTAATTTCCAAATGTACCTTCCAGCATTGCATCGCTTGTCAGACATTCTATTCTATAGCGACAGAATGCCCCAAGGCTTGCGTTTGCCTTTTGCATAAATTTTTTTGTTTTTATTTTTATTTTCCCTAAAACAATGTTCTTTAGTTGAAAAGTGATGGAATCACGAAATATATGGATAATAAAATATGTGGTTCAATTGTTGAAATTAAAATTTGTGTTTGACACTTTGACTAAATAAGTAAATAGTAGAAGTCCCAAAAAAAAAAAAAAACAAAAAAAACAAAAAGAATTTTTTTTTTTTTTTGAAACGAATGCAGGCTGTTGATTGCAATCACTAATCATTGGCGATCTCGCATGCCTACTTAGTGCTCACACCAGCAGACATTGTTTTCGATTCATTATGACAAATTCACTTATCCAAAATCATCAAAGAATTGTAACTTCAAATCTACCATTTTGACATCCATGTTTCGATGGGAACATGCTGGGTCTCTGATAACTTGGTGGATTTTCCAAAGAGAAGTTTTCTCATAAATCAGTTTACCGAAGCAGAGTAATGTTCACCTCCCATATGTGGAGTTATTCTCCGTCCGGCTGATGTGTCAACCATTAGAGGCTAACACATCATTAGCGGAGCCCAACATTTAATATTAACAATAAACCACAAACTAACGCATTAGCAGGCAGCGAACATTCTCTTCCCCATGCACAGAGGATAAGATTTACCCTATCAAGTGAGCTTTCAGTTTTCTTACATTGAAAGTGAAAGCGGCGAAATCGTAATGAACACTAAAACAGGAAGAAACCCTCATGTAGCATTTAGTAATAAGAATGTATCAAAACCGAAACATACATGTTAGAATGTTCTGTAATGTGACAACTAAAAAGTCAACTATAAAAAATTGAATACAAGGAGTCATTTCAAACTGCGATTATTTTTAGTCGGAAATCCAAACCACCATGAAAAGCGATGTGATAATACAAGATTATGAATACAAACTTTTTTGTTTGCAAACCTCATTTTCTGTATGGACATGAGTACAAGATAATGTAGCTTGAAGAAGAAATCTCGTAAATCATCTAACTTGGAGGACTCTGATCTTTGACTCCGTGCAATTCCTCTAGACATTCTTTTGCCCTATGAACTTTTGATTGAAGATAAAAACTCCCATTTTTGGCATTCCTCTCAAACAAATTCTCGTATTTCTGCACAAAAGAAGAAAATAGTAAGCAATGGGCATAGCCATATAGGGCAAGATGCAAAAGCTTAAGAGCAAGAACATGCCTGCAAAATCTCCTCCCAAGAGGTCTGCTCGGTGACCCCAAGAATCTGCCTCGCCTCTTGCTCTGTCATAACTTTGCTTCCTTTACGAACAGCATTCTGTAATGTTTCTTGAGCAACACCGGTCTTTGAGGCATCTGCGATCATCACACCAGTGAGTCTAATTTATTTGAAGGATAACATAAATCTAACACATACAACTTTTCCATTAACTGCAAAGTTTCAAGTGTGCATTTCAGAAATTCAGAGCACATAAGTTTTAAGTTCATAGAAGGATTAAAACTAATTACTGACTTTGGAGGATGATGAAGAAGAATAAGACAAAACTGAAGGTCATGAAGAGTGTGGACAATCAAATATGCTGGTAGTTCTCTTGAAGATTCTATTAGTTCTATTTCTAGATTACAACATAAGCAGCTTTATGATTGCCAAGTTTAGATTTTTTATTTTGTTAATCCGTTTCCTTGTGAATTTTCAAGATCGGTTATGGTTTATTATGAGCAAATATCCATTTTTTGAAGTATTCATGTGGCCTGTCATCAAAACTTATGCTTTACTTCATATCATATCATAAAGATAAAATGTACCAGTATTTGATTCAACCAGCAAAGCCTAGATGTCAGAGTGGTCCATCACTGACTGGGAGATCAAGATGGAAACATTTCCTAAGCCTACAAAGATTGTAAAAACAAGATTATGACATAAAAAAGGAACTCCATATTATTTTCACCATCAACCGCTCATAATTTCTAATTGATGGTTCTCCCTTCCATGCCTTGTCATATTATCAACTGACGCATGATGCAATGTGTTAATGCAGGAATATCAATAGGTGGGAATCATGTCATAATCAAAGAATGGGGAAAAAATACCGATTCTTGCTGCTTACTTTGGTTCTATTAACTTTTCAGGATTCATCATATTTAAATTAACTAATTTTTAGAGCATGACTAATGTCGGAGGAAAAGATGTACGAGCAAAAGGAACTAAAGAAGGGTAGAAAATGTAGAAGAGGGACAAATTTGGCCTCTCTTTTATATTTTCCACCCCCCAAAAAGGGGTTTTCCAACCTCCCACCCCCAAAAAAAAAAAAAAAAAATTTACATATGGTTGAACAAGGGGAAAAAAATTAGTTATGCTCTTAAATATTAACAAGCCAGAAATTAACAAAATCAGTAATAGTAAGTTTAGAAAAGAAGTTACACCATGTAAAATTATGCAAATAGCTTTTTGATGAAGGTTCTTTTTCTTTCTGTAAAGAAGGCCGATTTTTTGAGGATGCGTGGTTAAAAAGTGAGAAATCTTTGGAGAAAAATGAAAAATTACATTCTTTTGAAATGTGAAGTGGGAAATAGTTAAAAATAAATAAAAATAAAAAATTTGCTTCATGTTGGATTTGGTTGCCACAACCAAAGGAATAGAAAAACAATGGTCATGTGGAAAACAACATAAATCGAGGCATATGCCTATACTTCTATTTAAGAAAGAAAAAAGCACACACACATCCCAGAATTAGCTTAAGCAAAACCACTGAAAAAAAAGAAGAACAAGAAAAAAAACTCTTGAGAGCCTTCCTAGTGTCTGTGTGTCCCTACATCATGACATCACATCCGTGGACCAAGCTATTGCAGAGAAAACACATTTCATCCCTAAGGTTCAGCAAATCAAGAGGGCAAGAACCTCCGTAGAAGACTAGATGCCGACTTAAAATGAGCAGAAAGTAGAAAATTCTATGCATTAAATTAGCAGGAGACTTACTTGCAAGTGCTTGACGATAAGCTTGAGCAAAAGCCCTTATCAATATCCCCGAACCCATTACAATCAAATTTGCAAGAATTTTAGCAGCCTGCTTAGGCAGAAAGCAATGAAATTAACTGGAAATAGTTTCACACGCATACACACTCATCAAAATGAAACTCATCAACTTGTCTGCAGACATGATCAGGGCAACTTATCATTTAAAGAAGTCACAAACTAAAGAATACCATACACATATAATAATCAACTGTGTTTTTGACATTTTTTGGTTTACAGTGAAGCTTACGCCTCAAAGCGCCTTGAGGCTTGCGCATCGCCTCGTGAAAGGAAAACGCCTCAATACCCGTTTAGGCATTGTTAAAGCATAAATAAATTATCAGTTGTCTTGATTGCAGCGAAATCCAACAGCACACATTTGAGCACCACCCCAAACAGCAGAGTACCTTAGAGTGAGTGCCCATTTGATTTCAACTTACATTTGTATTCTTTGATCAATCAAAGTGACATCATACAAAATAACCAACTTTTATTCATTGCAGTTAGATACAAGAAGATCATCTGCTATGAGATATGACATGTACAAACAATGGAGTACAGAGAGTCACCAAAGATGTACAGCAAATACAATGAGAAGACAAAGTTCCATAAATTATGCTCTTCCTTCTTCACTCCATTATCCTTATCAAGCTTGCAGCAGAAGAATTAAGGGAGAGCTATCCCTAAGAAATTCTAAACACTTAAGGAGTTCAAAGGACAACAAGGTAAACATATGTACTTTATTTGTTACATACATATGCATTGCAGACTTTGTGCTTAAATGTGAAATCTCATTTATTTATGCCCCTTATTTACAAATTGCAGGGAAAAGCTCTCTCGATGAAAAGAATCCACACCTCCGAATTTTAGAAGATGAAAATTGATTCACGAGAATATCATTACGGACTTACGGTCCAAGTTTTATTCTCTTTAACCTAATTAGCTCCATTGCTCCAAAAATCCAATATTAAGAGTTGAAAAGATGCAAATTTTAACTTCGCTCACAACACAGTTACGATAAAATATTGATCGAAAAAAGAACAAATAAATAAACAAATGAGAACATAGCATGATTTAAAAAAAGAAAAATGCTCTCATGAAGCTGGATTCAAAAACTCACCATAGCCGATCTTCCTGGTTAATACGAAATAATTACAAGATATTCAAATCAGTAATTGGGATGATTTCCGTTAAAAAACTTGATTTTAGGTTTCAGAAAAGTGCAAAACGAGCTGCAGACTCGAAGGATCAAGAGATGTGGGTCGTTTATTGTTTGTCCAGGGCTTTCTAGAAGAAGAACATAACAAGCTTGTCTTATCAACCAAGAAACTAATGCCGTAGGTCCCTCAACTTTGAAATTTACCACTTGGATCCCCAAACTTTTTTTTTTTTTGGGACAATATTCATAGCAGAGCATTTCAATTTTATTTTTATAATTAGGGGATGTTCAATATACATTATTAAAAACTAAATTTTAGAAGTGTGATCGAGAAGTACGGAATAGTATTGAAAATATAAAAATGATCAAATCAATATATGAGTGCTTAAAAATAATAAGAGAGAAAAATGAATTAAATTTTTATTGTATCAACCAGGCCCTTGGTAACACTTGAGTTCTCGATGTGGATTGTTTTCCTTTTAGACCCTTAGTAATATGTGTGATAAGTGCAATTTATGCACTTATTTCGGTCTTTTAAATTATGTATTTTCATTATTTTTAGTCAATTTTATATTTAATTTAGTATTATTTGTTTCTATTTCAGTGAAAATCGAGAATGGAAGAAACTATTACAATTTTGAGCCAAACGGGGCACAATTCAGAAGTTGAAGCACCTAATCAGAAGAAATGAAAGCGGGAATGTGAAGAAAAATCAAATGGAAGCCAAGGTGGAGAGATTTAAAAGTTTGCGGACTCAATTGATCAAAGTTGGAAGTTCAGGACTTGCCCTGCAATTAAACTGTGGGAACTAAATTGGAAGCTGGCAAAAGATGACCTTGATATAACCATGCGGTCGCATGCGCGACAGCATGCCTTTACAAAATTATAACCATGCGATCGCACGCGCGATAGCATGGTTATATCGGGCAGATTTTCGGAAAACTTTCCGAAACTGAATTGGACCTGGTTTTCTTGGGCTTTTTTGCATCTATTAATACAGAACTCGACCTAATTTTGGGAAAAGAACATCAGAGAACAGAGGGGAACGAAAATTGGAGCAATCAACTTGGAGAAACTTGGAGAAAAAGCCACAATTGAAGATCCAAATTCAAGAGCTCAACTTTAATTCGGTGATGGCTTTCTCTTCACGTTTTTCTTCTGGTTTTTACAGCATGATAGGCTAAACTTTTCATAGTATTAGGGTAGAGATGAAACTTTGATTTTGGTTTGAATCCGGATTGTTAATTTGATGTTTTGTTAATTCTTATGCTAAGATGAATGTTCGGTTTTGAGTTTTCAATATAATTATGCTTTCTTTTATAACTTGTGGCTAAAGTTGATCTGTGATCTATTTATTGTATTGAGAAATCGTGAATAGATTAGACTTTTATTGAAAACCACAAAGTCCGATAGGGGATGAGAATACCCCTATACTTTGTGCGACGTTTTTATGCAATTCTTGTGTTGTAATGCATTTTTATGGCGTTGTTATCATAGAGATATAGTTAACACGTCATATAAATAGGTTGAATTCTACTTGAGAAAGATTATTCAACAGATTTTGTGGATTGAATCGTCAAAACTAACTTTCATTGTCAAAATTGATAATCCGGAGGATAACTAAATGAAAAGTGGATTCGAAACCTTAATGCTAGTTTTCCCATATTTGATTTAAAACCATAAAAAATCATTCTTTTAATTTGTTCCAATTTAATTTTTAATTTTAATTTTAGATTTAGAAATTTAATTTAATAATTTAATTTTTGCAAGATTAGAAATTAAGTGACATCAACTTATTCATTTCGGTTAAGGCTAGTTAAAGTGAGCGTGAGAATAAATCAGTCCTCGTGGGTACGACATCCGGACTTTAAAAGTCCACTTTATTACTTACACGATCCGTACCCTTGGTAATACTTGAGTTCTCGATGTGGATTGTTTTCCTTTTAGACCCTTAGTAATATGTGAGACCAGAAAAGATCCGGTCCACTCGGGCGGACCGTAGCTTACGGTCCGCCTGGGTGATTTTCTCCCTCGTCCGGACTCCGTTTTGAAATTCGAAAATTTTGTTGGATTCATCACGACGAGACGGAGCTCCAGCAATTTGGAAAAAAATTTTGGACACCGTGGCGACCCGTGGTGCCCGGTCAAAGATCAGTAAAAGTTTTTGGCCCATTTTTTGTCAAAAATTTTGACCGATCTTTGACAGGTCACCACAGGCCGCCACGGTGTTCAAATTTTTTTTTCTAAATTCCTGAACCTCCGTCTCGTCGTGATGAATCCAATACAATTTTCGGATTTCAAAACGGAATCCGGACGAAGGAGAAAATCACCCTGGCGGACTGGAAAATCTTCATATGTGAGACGGTGGTGGCGGTGGTTGTTTTCCTTTTTTTCTTTTTCAAAATTTCCCTAATTTATTTTATTTTTTGAAATAGTTTAAAATGGTAATTAAATGTGGGAATAATTTGATTTTTTTGGCACTATATGAAAGGAGGCCATACAATCTTTTTTTTTTTGAATAGAAGCCCATACAATCTTAATTTAATGTAGAAAAGATGCCGAATATATAGGCCAACCAAAGGGGAAAAAGAAAAAAAAAGGGTCCAAGAGAAATGCTCAAAGCACATGAAAAGAAGGGTTTGCATATTCTGCTAAAACTGTTTGGCGACTCACGTATTTGGGAGATGCTAGCTATATGGGAAATGGTTTTAACTCTTGGTGGAGTGCCATTTGTAATCTGGTGGATGTTGATACTATTCGAATGGCTGCTACTGTCCTTTGGAGTATTTGGAACAACAGAAATGACTAGGTATGGAATGGTTGGCCGGCAGAAACCGAATGCAATTGTTGTTAGCCATAGCTTGGGTCTCCTTACCTAGTGGGAAGCTGCTCAGGCTAAAGACCAAAGACATGGTGCAGTTATTAATTCCTCAGCAGCCTCTCTTTGGAGCAAGCCTCCGTAAGGTATGCTCAAATGTAACGTTGATGCAGCATTGTTCATTGGTTTGGGGAAAACTGGTTTCAATTTTGTTATTAGAAATGATGTGTGTGAAATGCTTTATGTTTGTAATGCTATTTTGAATGGTCTGTTGGATCCTTTACTCACATAAGCTCTTGGGTGTCGTGAGGCCCTCAGTTGGATAAAACACCTCAACCTTAGCAATGTCATTATTGAATTGGATTCTCTTTTATTGCTCAACGCACTCCATTCTCCATCTACTGATTGTTCGTATATGAGGTCGATTGTTCAGGATTGTAAGTCTTTAATTACGAACACTGAAAATTATAACTTTTCTTTTGTTAGGAGATTAGCGAATTGTGTTGCTCACTGCCTAGCCCGAGTAGCAAATTCTATGTCTGATTTTAGATGGTGGGAATCTGTTCTCCCTCCTTTTATCATCGATGATTTAGCAATTGATTCAATATAATTCTTCCATTCAAAAAAAAAAAGGTTTGCCTAAATGTACCCACCATTTTTACTCAACACACCCACTTTTTCCCATATATCTCCAATTTATCCTCAATCCAAAAAAAAAAAGGGTAGGCTCTTACATTGTTGGCTGGACAAGCTAAAGAGTGTGGGTGTTCGGCCAACAATGGTCAAACATGGTGGTCGAGACCACTTGCAAATGGTGGTTTCGACCACCAGCAATGGTGGGCTAAAGTTTTAGACTACCATTTGCAGGTGGTTTCGACCGTCTGTTGGTGGTCACCACCATGTTAAGCAAACAATGGCCGAACAATTTTTTTTTGGGGAAGGGTGGTTTGGGGATGTGGGAAAAAGTGAGTGTATTGAGTAAAAATAGTGCGTGCATTTAGACAAACCCAAAGAAGAAAAAAATGGAGGCCCAAAGTCTAACATTCTAATAGTATGTGGCCAAGAATCCTCCTTTATGTCAGAAAAATACTGTAAACATAGCCATCGTCATCTGGTTCTCCCTCGTTTATCTGATTCTCCTATTTGGCGCCGATTCCTTTCTGTAAGACAAATTGTGGAACCACAAATCAGGTGCAAGGTGGGGAAAGGGGACCGCACTTTCTGTAGGCCAAATTGTGAGTATATTGATTAAAATGGTGCGTGCATTTAGACAAGCCCAAAAAAGGAAAAAATAGAGGCCCAAAGTCTAACATTCTAATAGTATGTGGCACAAGAATATTCCTTTATGTAAGAAAAATACCGTAAAAATAGCCATCCTCGTCTGGTTTTCCCTCGTCTATCTGATTTTCCTATTTGGCGCCGATTCCTTTCTGTAAGACAAATTGTGGAACTACAAATCAAGTGGAAGGTGGGGAAAGGGGACTGTCACTTTCTATAGTATCAGTGGCTTCCTTCACGGCCCTTGCTGCTATGTTCAATGGATCTAATACAAACATGTTTGTTAAAGACGTTAAATACTTTTTGGTGAACTCTAATTGGGATGAGGCTCCATTAAGATTTAAGAACGGCAGTTCCATCAAATATTGTTGCTAAAATTATGTAGATTAAGCCCCAGCAGCATCATGACTTCATCCCATACGCTAATTGCCCTACAGGTATTTTCAATACTCAAAGCTGCTTGAACTCACTTCGACCACATAGCAACAAATCGTTGACCTACAGGTTTATATGGCATCAATTTATCCTTCCCAAAATATCTTTTTTCATTTGGCGGCGTTTATGTAACAATTGGGTGACTGTAGTTTCTAAATGTCATTGTTGTGAGCATGTTGAGAATGTTGAGCATATTTTATTGAATGGACATATTGCCAGTGCTGTTTGGTCTCACATCTATAGTAGGCTGGGTGTGCCTTCTTCATGCTGCGTCTATCCTCGGCAGTGGTTGGTTCACTGGTTTTGTTATTGCAAAGGCTTCCCTGGTAATGTGGTGCTTAACCTTCCACTTCTTGGGCTTTGGATGCTTCGATGTGATCGAAACAAAGCTAGACATGAGGATATAAAACCTTCAGCCCTTTCTACTATTCGTAGAATATGTTTCCTTCTTCGCAGATTGTTAGCTGCTGGTGTGTCTTATCAAACTATAAAGAAAAGACAAGATAAACTCATTAAGTGGGAAAAAACATACTCACTAGTGTGGTTTAAGCTTAATACAGATGATAGAGGGAACATGCTTTGGACTTTTTATGCATGGTATGGAGTCTTCTCCATCACAGTAGCAGAATGAAAAGCAATCTATATTGGGCTGCGATTCTATGTTAAGCTTGGGATCTCTAGAGTTTGGGTAAAGGCTGATTCTCAAGTAGCTATATGTCTTTGCACTGCAGATAATCAAGGTCCTTGGGAAACTCGTTATCTTCTTGACAAGATCAGGTCATATGCTACTCGTATTTACAATTTTCCATCAGGTTCACGCATATCCACAGGGAGGGGAATTTTGCTGCTGATTACTTTGCCTAATTAGCACATTTGATTAGGGGTTTCTCTATTTTGTATAGCAGTGATATATACGGAAGAAGTAGAGGTATTTTACGTTTGGATAAATTGGGTTTTCCTAGTGTTAGATTGATTAAAGTTCAGCATTGATTCTTTAAAAGACTGTAATAAGTTGTAAGGAAGTAGTACTTCTCATGCATCTCATATAGATTTAAATGGTTAGTTAGTTGATTGCGTCTTGCGTACAGTGTACTTAGTTCGCCGAGGAGGTAAACTTATATAGGGATGTCAAAAAAAAACTGTGAAAATCGAAAACCGTGGTTACCCGAATTGAACGGGGCGAAAAAAACCGAACCGATGGGTCGATGGGGCAAATATGGTTTGCTATTTTCTTGACCCGAACCGGGGCGGATCGGTTATGGTTCGGGGAAAAAAAAAACTAAACCGAACCGTTTACCCGCTAACATGGACGAAGCTATAGGTGTAAGGTCATAATAATTACTAAATCGTGCAATTATATTCACAAGTTGATAGTTAGTCGAGTTGGTTAGTGGCGGCGGCATCTTGCAATCGAGAAGGCCGAGTTCAAACCCTCCTCCATACACTTTGTTTAATTATATGGAATTTAAAAAAAAATGGTGTGAAAACGGTTCGGAATCCCGAACCGAACCGAACAGAAACACCAACGGTTCGGTTCGGTTCGGTTATGGTTACGGTTAAAAACCACCGGTTCGGTTCGTCCCGAACCGATCCGTTGCCATCCCTAAACTTATATGCTCCCCTCCGACTAAGTGTAAATTGTTTCTTGATTACTAATAAATCTTATTTCGAGCTTGGATTTTTTAGCCGAGATAATTCCTTAAAAAAAAAAAAAAAAAGTGGCTCAAGAATCAAAGACTCTAGCGGCCCGACCTTACACATCTACGAAGATTAAAGATGTAAACTATAAAAATGAAAAGAAATCAACTTGCAAAAATGAAGTTTTTTTAGGCGTGAAATTGTACAAATCCTGCATGTGATCGATACGGGTTTTATTATAGCACCAACATACTTTTTTTGGCAAATAAATCAATATTGGTGTTTAAAATCTAACATTAGATTCGAAACACTAAGGGTGTGTTTGATTGTAAAGCCGGAAAATTGTTAGAAGGAAAACGTTTTCTGGGTAAATGAATTCCGGGAAAAAGTTTTCCAGGGAAATGGTAGTTGTAGATGTTTGATTGGGTTAATTTGAAAGTTAGAAAATAATATTATTTTCCTTATTTTTGAGTTTTTAAATGAAATTTAATCATTTTCCTTATCTTTATGGTTAAAGTAAATTGTCCATTAAAAAAAAAAAAGAAAAAAAAGTGTTAAACTTTTCCCGGAAAACAAAAACCACCTCCCCCCAAGGAAAACGTTTTCCTCCAAAATAAGGAAAAGTGCGGATTTCGAGAAAAGTTGGAAACGTTTTCCAGGAAAAGAAAGGCAATCAAACAACCAAGAAAGGAAAAAAAAGCTGGAAAACGGATTTTTCCGGGAAAACTAATGTGAATCAAACACACCCTAACATTGGTTTCTGGTCAAAATAGGCATGTTGTACTAGATTAATTTAGGTGCTTGATATGTCTAGGCGATAGCCTAGGCAAGATTTGGGTGTTGCCTAACGCAACGTCTTTTTTTTTTTTTTTTTCTTTTCAAAAATTTTTCAAAATGAAAGAATTGTTGAAGGGTAATTATATGTATACTACAATTTTTGTTAGAGGCATCGCATTGTAATTGCAACAAATAACCTTAATTTCCTTTTATTTTTTCACCTGCATCCTTCAAACTTTTTACATTGGATTGTTGTAATCAATTTTCTTCTAATTTGTCAAAAATATTTAAGAGTGCAAGTTTCTAATTATAAATTAGTTAAAAGAGTGCAAATATTCTTATTTTATTTATTCTAATTGTTAAAAAAAATGAATGACAAAAATAAAACTTCAACAAAATATTTTGCACCTCAATTGAACATATGTCCACAAAATATTTAGAGAAGAATTTTGATTCAAGACACGATATGAATTTTGATTCAAGACACGATATGCTTACTTAATTGAAGTTAAAAAAATATAAATATGAACCAACAAAAAAAGGATTGAGAACATAAATACAATACTTAATTGAAGTTAAAAAAATATAAATATGAACCAACAAAAAAAAAAGGATTGAGAACATAAATACAAAAATGAGTGAAAAATGAGGAGTTCTATCACAATTTAAATGCGGTGTATATTCATTAAAAATAGTGGTGTGAATATAATTAACCATTGTCATAAACTATCAAACAGAAACTAAAATGTTTGAAAACCCATATGTGCAGCGGTAAAATTGTTGGTTGAATTTGGTTCTTTGAAAAACACAAAAGTATATATTATGGACTCGAAATGAACACTCTGTGTGAATTCTATATCCAAAACACAAAAACCTGACGTACTACGCTTGTTTCTTCGTAGAATTGAATTACGCAATCTATGTAATGCATTACAACTATTACAAACTCTGTGTAATACAGTACACACTATTACACACTTTATGTATTATATTACACACCATTATACACCATGTGCAATACATTTACACAATATTACACACTCTGTGTAATGTATTAGAAGCACCATCACACTGTGTAATGGATAAAAAATAAGGATTATATTATTGAAAAAAACTAAAAAAATATTATGGTCAGTTGCCCAATTATTTCCTAGGCAGTTGCGAAGTTGAAATCTGGGCAACGTCCAGACTCGATGATCATCCAGTGTTAATCTAGGCGTCTTCCAGATGTAACTAGGCGATCACTTAGTATCAAATGCTCGATTCTTGTAAATAAATTTGTTTTGCCTGATTTTTGAAATTCCCATTTAAAATGTGATATTTTACCTTATTTAAATGATGTAAAAGAGTGGATAAACTTTTTGTTTTCCTATTTTAATTTTCACAGATATATATATATATATATATATATATATATATATATATATAATTCATATCCTCTCTCAATTCATTTCATTAATTGTAAAAACAAAACTCTTCATTTTTCTTTCCTGTTTTCCCTTTTCCAATTCCCACTTTTATTTATTTATTTTTTTAAATAAACCTCGTATTTAAGTTAAAAAATACGCAATAGATTTACAAATCAATGTAATAAGCGTTAACTTTTAACAGTCCACTATAGGTTTCAAAAATTATTTGTAAAAAGTTTTATTTTTTATGTTTTGCGTTTTCACCACACTCAATCCCTAGTATTTCATTCAATTGAGTCCAAATTATATTTATTATCTATCAATTTATTTCAATTTAGTCCCTCACAATTTGTTTTCGTTCGATGAACTTTTTCTTTACAAATCTATATCTATATAGATATATATATAGAAAAGCGGGAAATTTCAACATATTTTTAATTAGATTAATTAGTTTTCCCACCTAAAACTAAATTATTTTTTTCCTTTTAATTTTTTTATTTTTTAGTAATTAATAATCAATCCCCAACAATCAAATTAATTAATCATTATCTATATTAAATTTTATCCTCACCAAAATAAGCAAATATGTATAGGAAAAATTAGATTTTTTCAAATCTCGACTAATTCAAACTTATATTCTGTAAAGCCTTTTTTTTGTCCATTGATTTTTTCATTTTTTATTAATTCATAATCAATCCTAACAAATAAATTAATAAATAATTATTTGTATTGAGCACTAAATATCAAATCTAAATTTTATTTTCGTGCATAAGTAGTGGTAATTATTATTTTATTATTTTTGAATCTAAATCTAAAAATTTACATCTATATATCGAATAAGAGTCTTTTTATAAATAATTAACTACGAAATGAAAATTAATTGTTTAGAAAATAAAATTAATTACAGTTAACAATGTCATTAATGTTATGAATAATAATTGAAGAATAATTATTAGGTGTTATGAATAATTGAGAATAATGTGGTGGTTATGAATTATGAGGAATAATTTGGTGGAGGAATAATTTGGTGGGGGAATAATTTGGTAAAAGATGTAATTATTATATGTGAATGACTATTATACCCTTGATGAAATTATGTAATTACGATTGTCTGATTCAAGTTTTCACATAAATAGAGACAGATTATTAATGAATTCATTCGCGAGAATTAGAATTCTCTACAAATTCTTCTATTGTTTCTATAATTTTATAACACGTTATCGCGATCTCTCTAACCTTTTGAGTAATATGAAAGAAGTATCTTCTACATGATTGCATCTTATAGATGATCTTCTCACATGTCGAAATGGATTATTACAAATTGAAATACTCAATTTTCTACTTAAATCTCTCTTCAAGCACTCAAGCATTTGTCGGTCTCATATTGGATTCGATCTCGCGTAAAGAAACACTTTTCTTTTCACATGATAGAAAAGTCGTTATTTTGATAATCAGGCTCATTGAAAAATGATGAATACAAGATTGCAAAACTTGTTGTACAATCTTGTTTCTCTGCGATTGCGATTAGAACACATGAATTTTGGAGGTGAAAAATATAATTGAAGAAAAAGGTATGTATATTATTTTATAATATAATAATATATTAAACTATAACATCCGTTTTATCGAGATATAAGGAGCATACATTATCAAAATCAAATTTTCTCGACTCCATTATACTCGATTTAACGAGAGCTTGATTTGACACCAATATTAATAGAGGCAATAACTCGTTGTTTGAAATATGTTATTATCAAACTTTCAAAAATTTACAAATCGACACCAACTTTTGAAAAAGTTACAAAATAGTCCTTGAACATTTTTGATATTGATAAATTGAAATAGAAAGGAGATAATTTTCCAATCGTAAAATATTGATAAAATATTTTTGACAATTTTACAACTACAATTGGAATGGACAATTTTACCCTTAGGGTAAAAGCGACCCTAATTTTGACCCAGCAGTGAAAATGGGATAGAATATTCATAAAGAAATTCTAAATCAGGTGATTATATAAAATGGCTTGAAGTCCATTTGAGTTAAAAGATCGGAATATTATTTTGCTCCCGAAGAGTTTAATTACATAATATACTTATTCTAAAAAGGATAAATGTCTCTTGTAGAAGTAATGGTATTTGTTAGAAGAAACAAATTTGCTCCGTAAGCTAAATTGATATTTAATTCTCATGACTTTATTTCTTTATGATTTAATTACTTGCAATACCTCCTACTTGATGATGGGTTCAACCGCAGTCACTAAGCGGAAGGTTTATATATTCTGCACTTTATATGCTAAGTGATGGGTAATACCTTCTACTAAGCAGATCCTACTCCTGAAGAAGTAGTTAAATATTATGAAATTTAATTCTTGTTATTTAAATTCCGTAAATTTATATTTATTGCAATAATTCCCATAAGGTAGGTTCGACCACCTATTGGAGGAAATTTAATTTCTGCAATTTAATTTTATAATGAGAAATAAACTTATTATTTACACCCTGATCTAGAAACGCTAGTAAGCCATCAAATAAATTATTAATATTCAACAAACCTATTGGTTTGACATGAAAATTCCACTGTGCCAACGAGGCTATATTGAATATTTCCTCCAAATGTGTTGTAGCTTTGGAAGGACAATGGCATCACTATTATTCATCATATACATCATGCAGTTGTGGATGGATTGTGCTTGTAGCACCAACCTCTTTGGACCCGTGGTATGGCGAACCAGCTCCGAGTATTAGATCCAACTAGATGGAAAGGTATTACACTCGAAAACTCTTATTCCCCATGATTGTGCGGCCATTATAAGTCTAGCTAAAGTTTGTTGTTGGTTCCTCTCGTATAGTATATTGATTTCTTGTCTCACAACTCTTTTACAAAAGTCGGTTTGCCATATCCACATATTGGATATGGCCTGCAGTTAGATCCACCAAGAATACATACTGGTTTTAGTCTCTGGCGAGGTAAAGGTGAAACTTGTATGAGATGATTCTAAAATCTCCATATCCATCTCTCTCCTATCTCTCTTTTTGCACTCTACTTTTAATGTATGAACATGAGAGATATATGAATCTCTCTATTTAAAGAAAAAATTTTCAAACCAATAATCAGTGCACTATTTACTTTTTTTGACAAATATGAAAGAGAAAAAATGCGAAAAATTTTTTAAGTGAAAATGACATATATCATCGGTGATTGAAAAATAATATATATATACATATATATATATCTTAAAATCGAAAAACAATATTTACAATTACAAGAAAAACATTGATCTTACGTTATTACACCGAAGCTTCCTTATATTAATATGAGAAAATTATTATACTAAAATTTTCTACTAAATTTACAACGATCTTCTAAAGTAAGTTTTTCAAGGTATAGCGTTTGTTGATCTTTGAATTTGGCCCGTAAGGCCATTAGCTCACCTTATACATGTCCACTAGGATGTGTCTCAAGAGCTGTTGAATATCATCCAAAGGCTCCTTACTCAATCCATCCTTAATGAATGCTATTTTATCTTCTCGATTTACGGACAAGTACCCCATGATTTACATCGAGTGTCACATATCCACCGAAACACACTTGTAGCATCCTCCTAATCTTTTTCTTTCTCCGTTTCTTTGAAAAACTACTTTTACCCATACCAGGCATGTATTTAGAAGGAATTGAAACCTCACGGATAATCGAACCTTTGCTTCAATCAAGCATCGGATATCTTGTGGGATACCTTTATTCATTAGCATCCTTAATCTTTCCAAACTACATCGATAAATCCTTTTTAGGATTTTGATCGATGATGGATAGTATTTTCGAAGATTTGAGAGCATATGATCCATTATAATGTATAGACCCTTGTTAGGATGAATTTTGCAATAATTTTGATGATTTATTTATAGAATAATAAGCGTATGAAATAAGACTCAGATTTTAAATAAATAATATGAAGCGTAAAACTACGATTTTGGAATTAAATAATAGCGGATGATGTGATGCGTATGAGTGTAACTCCGTGTTTGAATAGTAGTAGACAATAATGTCACCAAAGATGATGATGGAATATGTCGGTGAATTGTTTCTATGATAAATCATATTGAGCACTATACGAGATACTAGTGAAATCGATATAAGAATTTCTTGAACTAGAAGTTCAATAATACTCGTTGCAAAACAGATGACCATCCCGGTTTAAATAATTATTGAAATCAATATTTCAAGTGAAGAATTAAATGAATTCTTCAATGATTGTTCTCGATAAATGATGAAATCATTCTAGCCAATATTGAAATAAATCCCAAAATATATACGGAATAAAGGATGAGAAGTATGGGCCATTTCATTCTCCATGTGGGACTACTAGATATTATGATATGGATCCACTAGATAGTCACATGTGTATATGATTCGTAATTTGAAATTTCACGAAATATTTGCTCACAGTATGAGCATGATTTTTAATGATAAAGCTAGTAAATGTATATCCCTAATACTTGAATAAATCCTGAAGGATTTGAGTATCTCTTGATACAAGTGGGATATTATATGGCAAATTATTTAAAGTCCTCAAATAAATTGCCGATATCGAGAATAGAATAAAGCGGTCTAAATTCTCATATTAAGGTTGAATGATGAGAACATATATGATTAAAATCATACCAACTGTATGAGTTTTGGTGTTCTAAATTTTCTCAGCATGAGGGGGAGTATTAAAGGTTGAAAATAATATGTGAAATGCATCATGTTATATCCTCAAAATTGAAATACGAACTTGAAGTTCAAAGATGCATGAAAGGCTATGAACAATCACATATATCAGCTACGATGCTTTGATAAGTTAGCACGCCAGAAGCGTTGATATTTCCCCAATCATATATATCAAAGCAAATTATAAAAGATGGTCTTAATAACGGAGGCATATGCTCTTGAAGAGTATATAGACATAACTATATTGTGTAATCATACAAGAGGATTGATAATGAGGTATCTCGATAAGTTATGTCGATATGGGGAAAGAAATGAAATTGAAAAGTGTCGACACGATATGAAAATGTAGCGCTACATATGATCAATGATAATGAAAATATTGAGATATATTGAAGATGATAAATGGTGAATGTGAAATCATTTACTTATGAGATGATGAGATGATGATGACTAGTGCTCAAGTTTAAAGATAAGCATGGTGGTCATTATATGTTGCATGCTCATGAAAGTTAAATTACCGATCATGTGTAGTAAATTTAGAAAGGAAATTAAAGGATCGGATGAGCTAAACCGTGTTTATAGTACCCTAAAGGGTGAGCTAAGCCCCTGGGAATGAAATAACCTATTAAGTGAGTATTAAATGTTAAATGATATATTTTAAGTGTTAGTTAGTTATGAAGGTTTACTTATATGTTTACATGTTTTTACGATGAATTTATACGCTTTAAATTGTGTGTTTGGAGACATGTGTTCATGGTGAATGTTTTGTAGTTATGTATGAAAATTGATGCACTCTAAATGAGAAGAGTATAAAAACCAATGTATATGATACTCATACAAATGTATGAAAGATTTTGAAATGCTTTACTTGACATCTTGTAT
The DNA here is from genome assembly GCA_018223645.1 of Jasminum sambac. NCBI lineage: Eukaryota > Viridiplantae > Streptophyta > Magnoliopsida > Lamiales > Oleaceae > Jasminum > Jasminum sambac. The sequence goes on from CP073649.1 coordinate 19,986,216, forward strand.
AAAATACGCTTCTTTTTCCTTAAGCGAGGTTTTATCCCATTGGGTTTTCCTAGTAAGGTTTTTAATGAGGCAACTTTAAAGGCGTATTCACATGAATAATGTACTCTTTTTCCTTCGTTAGGGTTTTTCCAATCTAGGTTTTTCCTAATAAGGTTTTAACGAGGCATATTCATGGTATATTGAGAACGATAGGAGAAATTGATACAATGTATCTATTGGATCAAGTTATAATGGAGCTAATGCTTTAGATCCAAGCGATGATGATATTGAAATCATTTGCAGGAAGTAAAGATATCAGTTCTCAAGATATGAAATCAAGCGGAGCATGTACTCTTTCCTTGATCAAGTTTTTCCCACTGGGTTTCTTGACAAGGTTTTAACGAGGCGAAAGACGTGAATACTCATACGCGATAGACATCGGGGGGAGCAATGTTTTGATGAAGCGATATATACCACTCCAAGCTATCTGCAATCGGTTTGGAAGTTTTTTCCCATGGGTTTTTATAGAATAGGTCAGGAAGGCATTTGTATTAATAGTATTCGAGTGGAGTGTTATGAATAATAATTGAAGAATAATTATTAGGTGTTATGAATAATTGAGAATAATGTGGTGGTTATGAATTATGAGGAATAATTTGGTGGAGGAATAATTTGGTGGGAGAATAATTTGGTAAAAGATGTAATTATTATATGTGAATGACTATTATACCCTTGATGAAATTATGTAATTACGATTGTGCCATTCGAAGTTTTCCTATAAATAGGGCTTCAGTTATTAATGAAATTCATTCCTGAGAATTCCTTAGAATTCATTCTCTCTAAATTCTCTCTATTGTTTCTATAATTTTATAACAATTAAGATTTAATTATTGTCTGATATAAAATTAGCATTCATTAAATTTTTACACAAAATTAAAAGAAAAGTATAACATTAAAAATTAAAAATTTATAACACTAAAATTTAAAAATTTGATTCGAACCACTAATTAATTTTTAAATAAATAATTAATTTTATAAATAATTAGCTAATGAACGAAAATTAATCTGAATGTGCAATTTAGTTAAGATTTAATTTTTGTATGACACAAAATTAAAAATCATTCAAATTTGAAATAAAAATAAGAAAGAACACTTAAGATGATTAGATTGGTCCCTTTACTTAATTTTAGAAATAATTAATTATTTTCAAAAATAAAATTATCTAAAAAGTGAAAATTAATTTAAATTAACAATTTTTTACGATTTAATTTATGTGCTATAAAAAATTATAATTCATCAAATTTGTACACAAAAACTAAAACAAAAATGTAACATTATTTTTTTAATTAGTCATTCAATTGTAATATTAAATCTGCGAATCGATCGTACTTTCTTCGCATTATTAAATTTTTTTCTTGCATCATTTATTTTTTGCGTACATGAAAAACGTGTTTCAACACTGGAAGAGAGTTCTAATCAAAAGAGTGATGAACTCCCTTCGTGGGAAGAAACAGTTGTAATTCTTAGCACTAATGGTTTTTTCCCTTTTTTGTATTGTCAATTTTTTAAACCATTAGTACGAATCGACATAATATTTTAAATTGTTAAGATAAATACATAGATTGATCGTACTTTCTTCACACTATTAATTCGTTTTGCCTTAGATCATTTAATTTTTATGTCATTATATTCATTGTGAAAATTAATTATACTTCTTTTGTACAGTTGATTAAAATTTTTAATTCACATAATTCGTCACAATTGTAAAAGTCCAATAAACTTTCTAATTTTTTTGCAGCAGATTATTTCGTGTTGCAATTATTACTATTTATAAGTACAACATAAATTAAATTATGAATCGACCCCAATTTGATGGATTATTTGCGGTAAATTGTTAAATAATTACTCTTTCTTTTAACTGGTAATTGTTTTTTGTATCATTAATTTTTTATACCTTTTGGTTGAAATAGGGAAATGGATCGAAAATGAACAAGGAAATGGAAAAGTAGGGAAAAAAATTCCCACATCGGAAATCTGGAGTAAGTGAAGTGCTTTGGATGTTTATATTTTATTTTTGACCCAGCAGTTTTAGTCGGTTTGCAAACAATTTTCTAAACATTGAGGGTATATTTGATTGGTGATAAAGTTATTTTCGTGATATACGTGTTGAATGTGTGGTTGAAATTTGAGGAAAATATATTAAATAATTGAATATGTGATTGTAAATAATGAGAGAGAAAAAGTTGATAAAATTTGTGTTAGTTTATGTTGAATAGAACAAGGCCTGAATATACGCCATTACGTAATTTACATCTTCTATTTATATCAGCAAATTGAAAAGCCTTCCTCGCAAAAAATATTTTTAAAAAAATTGGGTAAGTAGGTACCTGTTCGGGTTTGAGCATCAATCCGAACGGATATCCTAATTGAACCAACACAAATGATCTGCAGTTTGGTTCAATTATGGGTTTGGATTCGGATCAAGTTCGGGTATGGCTGATTCGACCTGAACCCTATCTGTTGCCAACCATAAGGGCTTTTACGTGACTATTAGTTTTTCTCATATTCTAATTCTTATGATAATACAATATTTAATCAATGTATATGGAAACAAAATAAGTGTTGACAAATTTATTCCCCGCACAATGCATAAGTGCAATTGTTAGGGTTTGAACATGAATAGTATGTTGCAGTCTCGAGGGTGATATATAGGAAGAGTTTAAAGTTTGTAATATGTGATGACGATGGTCATCCAACTACCACAATCATAAATTGCGTCTATAAAGAAGTGTTTAATAACTTATAGTTTCAACTTTAACGCATCAGTTACGTTGTTCACTTTATTTGGTTTTTTATACAAACCCTTTATATATATCATTCGTGGTTTGATATATAAAGTGAAGTATTCTATTTATAGATTATTGTATTTGTGCTCTTATATTTATCTAGGTGTAATATCACCGTCACAAATTTGGTGGGGTTATACAAATTGATTATATGTGGCATTTATGCATTAGTAGCATTATGCTTCAAAAAGGTAACTGAACATACTTAGAAGTCGAAAATTATACTTTAGTGAGTTTCATTGATCATATTTGAAATATGATGTTATTTCTAATATTTTTGTGGGTTTTTTTATGTTGAAGTGTCATCGTTTGTGTAAAAGTGATGTTAGAGATATTCAACTTATTTAAAAATTTATTTATTGTTTTAGTACAATTCAATTGTATAATAACAAAAAATTTTATATTTTATGTGAAAATTATGGATGTGACTCATATTAGAGTGCATTCATCATTTTTATCAAAACACAAAAATATTTCTATTGTTTGTCTTATATGTTGTTGTTGACTATTATTGATGATGTTTTGTTTGGATTGCTGCAATTATTGATGTCTTTAAGAGTATTGTAAATTAAGTTTTGTGTTTTTTGGTGAGTTTTTCCCTAATGTTTGCAGGATGAATTGATCCAGAATACAGGACAAACTCTATTGAAATTGTTCAAGAATTATTTTATTAGTTATATTAATTGAGTTTATTATTGCGAGTCATTATTTATTTTATTTTTAAAGGTCTTATGTTAATATGATTAACATTCCTATTTTTTCAATTAAGTCATAATAATTATTTTTACAGTCAAATCTCTTTCAATTTTTTTAAAGAATTTGAATTTTCCGTTTTCATTTAAGAATGAAATATAATTTTTAAATTAGAAATATAACTAACAATCACGCTATGTAAAATAAAGAAGGTAAACTCCAATATAAGTTATACTTTTGAGTTTTGTCTATATTTTTTCTTCTAAGAAGGGGCCAGAAAAGGGTAATTAACATGAGTTTCAATGTGAGTCTATGCGAGGCGGTTCTATAGTTCGCTAGGTTTGAGTCGAACTTCCAGACAAAGGCCCTCATAATTTTTTTCCATAAAGTTAATATGAAGCGACACATGAGACTCAATTGGGACTGTATTAAGAATTAGTCAAACTCACAGTAATAAGCCAACAAATAATATAAAAATCCCAGTCAGAGCACCAACGCAAAGTTAAAAGAAAAAAAAAGCTAAGCCAAAGCCAACATAGATAACTCATGACGCCAAGTCTTTGATTGATGATTTGATGAACTGCGAATTCAAATTCCTCTAGCCTAGGTATTCTCAAGTCTTGACCAGCGGCGATGCTTATTGAGTTGCCGGTAGTTGCTACTTTCTAGTCGAAGAAAAAGAATGTCGAGTTCTTCTTGTTTCTTGTTTTTTCTTTTTTTTTCTATGGCTAATGGTTGCAATTGTTCCCTTCTTTTTTTCCCCTCTTATTTGTTCTTTTATTAAACTTGGAAATGGGCCTATAATATTTGAATAAACATTGCCAAAAAAATGAGGTTAAAAGTTTGGATTGAATACTTGAATTGTGAAGAAATTAGGTCACCTCGTGCTTTTAAGTTTCAATATTCAAAAATCCTGTAGAAACATTTTAATTACTAAATTCAGGGAATGGCAGTTCACTCAGCCAGTCAACTGGTCCAACCTAAGAGCAAAAAACCGGAAAAACAAGCTAATAACAACAGAGAAATCAAGCTTGTTTAGAAGAAAAATTATCAATCAATTACCACAATAAAATTTTACGTTCTTCACTGAAAGATCAAATTGAACGCAAAGCCCTAGAAGAAAATGAGAAATGGCATCACCAAGCCTGAACACATCTAACAGCTTCTTGTCGAACATCCCATTTTGGGGTCATCAGGTGCTTTTAACATAGCTCGCAAAACCTAAGCACCAAAGTAAAAACTTCATAGCATTAAGGGTACAAAAACTTTGAACTATAATGAGGAAAGCATATGAAATTGAGAAAATAGAATTGCAACTTCTACTAAAATCTTATGAATAAAGCCATAGACATATATTTACATGGGAATCAATATCAAGACAACAAGGTTTGGAGAAGCTATCTGTAGCCATGCCCATGTTCTCACGATTTGTGTGAGTGTGTGTGGGAGAGAGAGAATGGTAAAGGTGAGTGAGGGGAAATGGGATAGATACACTTTTTGTATGGTTAGTTAATATTGATTTCTTGATAAAGTTTAATTTAGTGTTTCCTATTGAAGTTTCATTGTATATATATATATATATATATATATATATATATATATATATATATTTATGTAATGTATCCGGTAAATATTTATTGTTTACATAATTTGTGTCATTTTTGTGTAACGCTCCCGTTCCAATGCCAACATGTTGGCACCATAAGATGCCAATATGCCATGTAGAGGGTGGGCATTGATCCAACATGGGTTGCGGGCCCCTCCATTCAAGGAGAAGGTGACACCTGGAAAAGTTGGCACCGTAAAGTGTCAACTAGTTGGTAGGAGATCACCGGCGTCTTGTGTAATACATTATATTTTTAAGTATAATCACAATGCAGTTCATTCCTAATAAAATATGCCATAATGAATTGCATATTTTGTATAATTAATGTTTAATTCATTAGACATTTTTTGCGAAAGAGGTATAACAATTTTTAAAAAATAAATGTTAAAAAAATTAAATGTTAAAGGTTTGCACTATGTTTGAGGCGATAAAGAATAATTTGATATGAATAAGTATACATTATATGTAATTTATTTGTAATATGTAACATAATATAGACCAATGAATTACATATTCTATAACTAATATGTAATGAATTACACATTCAGTGTAATTAATATTTAATTCAGTACTGTATTACACTTTATGTGTAAGACATGCTTAATGTACTACACATTTTGTGTGAAAGAGAGAATAATTTTAAATAAGCAAATATTAATTTATGTAGTAAGTTGAATCAAGAAAGAATAATGTAATATGAATAATTACACATTCTGTGTAATTCATTAGTACTATGTAATACTATACAGACTAATGAATTATCGATTTTGTGTAACTAATGTGTAATGGATTACATAATTTATGAAACTAATGTTTAATTCATTTGTGCATTATACTTTATGTGTATGACATGTTTAATGCACTATACATTTTGTGTGAAAGAAAGACAAGAATTTATAAGAAAAAAACTAAAAAATATATGTTAAAAATGAAACGAATAAAATTTATGAAAAATTACATAAAAAAAAAATTGAAAATCAATGCATTACACAAAGTGTATAATGATATTGTAATATATCATATAGAGTATGTAAAGCATTACACATTGTATGCAATGCACAATAACTAAATTAAAGGGCCAAATTACAAAATTATAGAATACAAACTAATGAATTACACATTCCATGTAACAAATATGTAATAAATGACACCTTCTATGTAATTAATGTTTTTATTCATATATACATTACATTTTATGTGTAAGGCATGCGTAACGCATTGCACATTGTGTGAAAGAGAGAAAAAATTCCCAAAAAAATGATTTTTTTTAAAGGGAAAAAAATATTAAATTTCTTCATTATGTTTTGACCAAAAAAATGATGTGATATGAATAATTATACATTCTATGTACATTGTTAGAGAAAATGAAAAAAAAAAAAGAAATGAAAAAAATTCTATGAAGAATCATATAAAAAATTTTAAAAATAAAATTAAAAATCACATTATGAATTGCTTATAGGGAAAAATGGAAAGAATGTTTAAAATGGAAAGGACAAAATATATAAGGAACTATACAAAAAAAAAATTAAATTGAAAATCAATATATTACCCAAAGTGTGTAATTACATTGTAATACATTCCACAGAGTATGTAAAGCATCATATACAACATTATATACACTGTGTAATATACATTAATTAAATTAAATGGTTAATTTGCAAAATATATGAAAAAATGAAAAAAATGTTTAACATAAAAATTAAAAAATCTACTCTGAATTATATTAAAAAAGTTTAAGTTAAAAATCACTGTGTAAAATATACTAGTATTACCCACGTGCAATGCATGTGATGATTTTAATTGTATATTTACATAAAAAATTTTAAAATAAGAAAATGAATTTTTATGAATATTTAATAAAAATAAGAAATATATGTAATGTTATAGATTTCAATAACAGGTTTTCATATTTTGATCCGAAATATTAGTTTGTAAGAAAAATACCATATCAATTATCGAAATTAATGATTTTGGGTAAGAATATAATATTTAGGAACAAAAATTAGATAATACGACTAAAAATGATCAAATTTATTTCAAATACGACTAAAAATAATCTTATGGTCAGCCTACACATACATATAAATGACCGATGTACATGTAGAATGATCCAAAAAAAAAACTCAAAATGGATTATATAATATGCTAGATTTCGAAAAAATAAATAAGTAAATATAACTCAGCAAATTGATAAAGAATATTCTTTTTCTTTTGGAAAAAATACTAAATCACACCACCTTTTCATTATATTTACTATTATGAAAAATTTAGACTATACAAAAATTTACAATTTTATTCTCACGTATAAAACACATGATCTGAATAACCAAGGAATAAAACTAAAAGAAAAGAAACCGCCAATTAAAACTAAAATCACTTTTAAATTCAACAGCGATTTAATTAATTTGTTTTATTTCCATTTACATCAAACACATTTTCATTTTAGAAAGGAAAACAACTCATATTTAATTTTATGTACTTGAAAAAAGAAAAATGCATACAATGCAAAGTTCAATTATTGAGCAAATTATTTACTCTTTTTCTCATTGAGAAAACTCAATAGTATTAAAAAGGAAAAAAATAATCAATTTTTTAAATTGAAACCGTGTGTCACATTGACACCTCCAATAGATCATCTGTCAATGTGATACTTCAATTATTATAGACCCATATTAAAAAGATAAACACGCTTTACTTTTAGAATTAAATTAAAATAATGAAATTGATTGTTTAATATAAAAAATTATACCTATTAAACAATTGAAATTTCTTTTTCAAATAGACGGGTGCCATAAAAATAGAAAAATCTTCCATTTTTCTTTAACTTATCACAATATGAATTATGTAGAATTTATATCATAATGGCCGTGTGATTTTGGAATTAAGTTACAAAAAAATAATGGACAATTAATTTAATTACATTTTTTTGAACATAAATTAATTTAATTACAAATTTGTTTAATTAGTTTTTTTAAGTGTGCGAATTAGGCACTGCTAACATGGTAAAGTGTATAGCTGGCACTTCAAGTTCTACAATATAGAGATTTGAAAATTGAAATGTATATAAAATAATAACTAAAATGTAATATCCAAAAATTAAAATGTATATAGTATAGAAACTAATAATTCTCATTTTCAGATTTAAATTAATATGTATTGTAAGTTGTAACTTTTATCTCTCATCACATTTACATAAATACATGTAACACTAAATATAAAAGAAGTAAAATAAAAACATTATAAATTAATTTGAAAAAAAAGAATACATATAAAAAGGTAAAATACATATAAAAAAATAAAATGACACTAAATAAGGAAAGAAGCATAAATAAATAAGGATAATAATTAACTCACCAAAGTTAATCACAAAGAATAAGCATTTCTTAAAGACTTTCTTTTGAGTGGCGCTCACTCTTATTATAATATTAAGATTAAGATTAATTAATTAAAAGGTTTAACTACGAAATAATACGAAGAAGCTAACAAAATGTATATATATATATAGGAAAAGGGAACAAGAAAATTCATTCAAAAAATGAAAAAAGGAAAAAGAAAATAACTTAAGCAAAAATGGACATGGGGAGTCGAACCATTGAGCCTTAGGTCCAACCGCTATGCCAAGCTACTACCCTTGCCAGATATTGTACCACTTTGCTGTTATTTTATTCACCGGTAATAGCGAAGATAAGTCCATCATGTGTTATTTCTGAAATATTAAACATGAAAGTTTGTAGTATTATAAAAAGCCATTGAATTTTTCTCTTGTTACTCTTAAAATTAGAACTAAAAGTTTGGGTTGAATTTAAATTTGGGCTCTTTAATTAAAAAAAAAAAAAAAAAAAAAAGTGTACAATACACAATTGGATCTCAGATATAACAAAGTAAAATGGCCTATCGCAGGATCGGGCCTAAGGCGACCACCTCGTTCGCCTCATGGCAGGACCGCCCAAGAGTCCATGTTCTATGAGCCTACGAATAATAATTGTAGCAAGGAAGACTAACGTGTGAAGTGGGGTAACAACAAAGAAAAATATGACTCGAGGACATCCCTGTCGCTGTAGGTCCATTGACAAGTCCAACATGCAATTAATCATGTTCAAATAATATGATTTTTTTTTTTGAATGTGATAACATGAATTTTGATGAGGACTAGGATAAGGAGTAGGTGGATTTTTTTCCCTAAAGTGATGTTGAAAAGAATAAAAACTAACAGAGCCTAAAAATCCCAAATTATTGGTGTATTTGACAAATTTTTATTTAGCTAAAAATTAAGTTTTTAAGTTAAATAATTGTAAAATAACGAGATGTGTATGTATTTATGAGTGATAATATAAAATTTATAATTACAGAATTTATTGTCAACTTTGACTCAAAGTAAAAATTAACTTTTACTTTAGACAAAAAAAAAAAAATCAAAGAATTCACCCAATTTTAAGAAGTATTCGTCAAGTTAGCCATCAAACATTGGTTTTATTTCAAAACCACAACAACAATACAATTGATAACATGCCTAGTCGCTAAACTGCATGTGGGCTAGAGTGTCACATTAAACCAACTTTTTTTTTTTTTTTTTTTTTTTTATAAATAGAATAAAACCAACCCGAGTTAAATGTTTATATATTAAACTGCATTGTATATTTTTTGAGATCCGATTTGCTCTAATAAAAATTCTTAATAATTTTGATGTAACCACTTGGCATTGCACGCTAATAAATTCTTTCAATTGCAATAATAGTGGCATCAAATGGTTGCATAAGAAATATAATAATCAAATTATATGATTAATCAGAAGTTGTTATGTATAAGGATGGACGAAAATGACAATTTACCAGCTGCCCACCTACCCCGATGACAAAATAAAGAGATTATTAAGCCACCTGCTCTCTCTTCCAATATTTTTTTTTATATTAACCAATTAATGATGAAGCTTTTGTCCGACAAATTAAACTTTTAGTTCAAAAACTGATCATTTTACTATTCAATCAAAGTGAAACGCATATTGCAAGCAATTAATAATTATTCTTCGTGCTTCTCATGCTTTCAATATAGGACAAATTAAAAAAAAAAATTATTATTTATTGACGCGTGGTCTAAATTATTAATTATTATTGTTCACGCATCCTATGTTTAATTTTATTATTGGACAAATTTAAAAAGTTATTTATAACGAAATAAATGTTTAGCCAAGCATTAGCTTATCATGACTATATATATTTTTTCCCTCATTCTTATAAGCTCAGTTGGTGCAATACACCGAATACGTGCCAATTATTCTAAGAACGTGGATTGTGATAACGATAGTAGTTAACAGTTCAATCTGCTTAAATTCCGGAAGATTTTTCCAATTCATTGTTGAAACATAAGGATTATGGTCTATGGATGCTACAACACATGTTCATTTTTACGTTCACATTTACACTTAGGGTGTGTTTGATTGCATTAGTTTTGTATGTAAAATGTATATCTTATATGTAAATTTTCCTAGTATGGTGGGTGTATTAGAGAATAGATTATAATGGTTTTTAATATAAAATGGGAGAGAGAATGAGTGGAGTTGAGTGGTTGAGATTTGTGGATGTGATGAGATATGTGAATGTGATTGATTTAGGGTAAAGAGAGAATGGATAAAAAAAATTGTAAAAAGTGAAAAAAAAATGGTTGGGGAACAAAGGCAGTGTTTGATAGAAAATTTTTCTAAGCAAATATTTTTCTAGGTACAATTATTTAAACGACTTTTCCTTCAAATTATATATAAAACTTTTCCTATGGGGGTGATGGGAAAATATCTTTCTACTTACATGTAAATTGATTTTCCAAGTTTTCTTTTTTCCATACATTGCAATCAAACACACCCTTATATGAAGTTTCAAAATTTCGTGAAACAGAATGTTAATATGCTATTTCACTTCACAAGATTTTGTCAGTTAATTTACGTGCATGCAATGAAAGTTATAAAGTTAGTGTGCAAACATATAACATATTTAGTTGTTGAAATTAATAGCATCAAGGATAAATAGAACTCCAACGTCTTGTCATTTTGACTTTATTCTATGTAAAAGTTAACATATATTACCGAGTAAAGGTCAAACTCAAAAATTAATTACATCTATAAAAACCAGCAGAACGTATCCACACATTTAGTGGTTCCATCGCTACTTAGCAAATCTTACAAAAAATATGGTGTCAGGAGTTGTCAACGTACGTGAATATAAGTAAAAAATTAGCAATAACAAAAAATTAATGTGTATATATATCTCGTTCATTGTTTACCTAGCTAGGAACTATATAGACGGATTTGAGCAAATTTGTCAATTGTACGATTAGTTCATTTAGTTAAAAGTACCTAAAGCCATTAATTATTTCGACTACAACTATTCATGAAAAATGGATAAACAGTTGGAAGCAGCAGTTCCTGCTGCATTGGTTTATTATGGTGCTTACGGGTCAAGAACGACTTTCTTGAATTCTATTATTGGTGGTTTCATTTAATAAAGCCAAGTCACATACACAATTAAATACATTAATCAAATGATAAATTTATTTTTATTAAATGAGATTGATGACACTACACATATCGACAGCAGCGCACGAAGCCATGTATTATGTATATATGCAACCAATTATTGTAAGGAAGAGAAACAAAACTAAACTCATGAACATGGATTTGAAGAACAAAGGAACATAATAAATATGAATTCAATAAAACAGGGCAATAACGAGATTACAAGAAAAAAATTTTCAAAAACAACCCTAAATACACAATTGTTCATCTTAGTACAAATAAATAACTCGCCTTTGACCAACTTTCACTTGCGGATATTACAATGATTGTTTGTAAAAGAAGAGGCAAGCATACGGATGCAAACTGGTCCAACGCATAAAGTCTTGATCTTTGTAAATCTTTCAGGACCTTATTGGTAATCAAACTAACTGCTCGGAAAATTTGGCGATTCAATCCTGCCCACCAGAAGCCATCTTTTATTCTGTGTTTGTACCTTAGTGCTGCAAAATTAAAAAAATTTTAAGTTGAGCGAACGTTTTTGGAGTTACAAGTTAAGTAAACATTATAATTCATGCAATCTGAGCAATTACTTACATGACTGCCAGCGGATGATGTTGAACTTGTTGATTATTAATAGTGGGTTGGAGGAGGTGGAGAAGCATAGATGTAGGCGGGTGGTGGAGGTGATTTCACTGGAGGAGGAGGTGAGGTGTAGTAGTATGGTGGTGGGGAGATGGTGATGGGGAGGTGGGGACTTGTAAATGTAGTGAGGAAGGGGTGCGGAGATGGCGGTGGTGGGGACTTGTAGTAGTATGGAGGAGGAGGAGATGACGATGGTGGTGGTGGGGATTTGTAATAGTACGGAGGTGGGGAGATGGGGATGGTGGTGGTGGGGACTTGTAGTAGTATGGAGGTAGAGGAGATGGCGATGGAGGTGGTGGGGACTTGTAGACGTATTCTGGTGCTGGTTTTGGTGATGGCGGTGGTGGAGACTTGTAGTAGTATGGAGGAGGGGAGAAGGCGATGGTGGTGGTGGGGACTTGTAGTAGTATGGAGGAGGAGGAGACGGCGATGGGGGTGGTGGGGACTTGTAGTAGTACGGTGGTAGAGGTGAAGGCGATGGCGGTGGTGGGGACTTGTAATAGTATGGAGGAGTAGGAGATGGCGATGGTGGGGAGGAGATTTGTAGTAGTAGGGTGGTGGAGGTGAGGGCGATGGTGGTGGTGGGGACTTGTAGTAGTATGGTGGATGAGGAGATGGCGATGGTGGTGGTGGGGACTTGTAGTAGTACGGTGGTGGAGGTGAAGGCGATGGCGGTGGTGGGGACTTGTAATAGTATGGAGGAGTAGGAGATGGCGACGGTGGTGGTGGGGACTTGTAATAGTATGGAGGAGTAGGAGATGGCGATGGTGGTGGAGGAGATTTGTAGTAGTAGGGTGGTGGAGGTGAGTGTGATGGTGGTGGTGGGGACTTGTAGTAGTATGGCGGATGAGGAGATGGCGATGGTGGTGGTGGGGACTTGTAGTAGTATGGAGGATGGGGAGATGGCGATGGAGGTGGTGGAGATTTGTAAATGTATACTGGTGCTGGTTTTGGTGATGGTGGTGGTGGGGACTTGTAGTAGTATGGAGGAGGGGAGAAGGCGATGGTGGTGGTGGGGACTTGTAGTAGTATGGCGGATGAGGAGATGGCGATGGTGGTGGTGGAGACTTGTAGTAGTATGGAGGATGGGGAGATGGCGATGGAGGTGGTGGAGATTTGTAGATGTATACTGGTGCTGGTTTTGGTGATGGTGGGGGTGGAGACTTGTAGTAGTATGGAGGAGGGGAGAAGGCGATGGTGGTGGTGGGGACTTGTAGTAGTATGGTGGATGAGGAGATGGCGATGGTGGTGGTGGGGACTTGTAGTAATAGGGCGGATGAGGAGATGGCGATGGTGGTGGGGGACTTGTAGTAGTATGGAGGATGGGGAGATGGCGGTGGTGGTGGGGGGACTTGTAGTAGTATGGAGGATGGGGAGATGGCGATGGAGGTGGTGGAGATTTGTAAATGTATACTGGTGCCGGTTTTGGTGATGGTGGGGGTGGAGACTTGTAGTAGTATGGCGGATGAGGAGATGGCGATGGTGGTGGTGGGGACTTGTAGTAGTAGGGCGGATGAGGAGATGGCGATGGTGGTGGTGGGGACTTGTAGTAGTATGGAGGATGGGGAGATGGCGATGGAGGTGGTGGAGATTTGTAAATGTATACTGGCGCTGGTTTTGGTGATGGTGGTGGTGGGGACTTGTAGTAGTAGGGCGGATGAGGAGATGGCGATGGTGGTGGTGGGGACTTGTAGTAGTATGGAGGATGGGGAGATGGCGATGGAGGTGGTGGAGATTTGTAAATATATACTGGTGCTGGTTTTGGTGATGGTGGGGGTGGAGACTTGTAGTAGTATGGAGGAGGGGAGACGGCGATGGTGGTGGCGGGATTTGTAGTAGTATGGAGGAGGATGATAGGGCGACGGTGGAGGCGGGGACTTGTAAATGTATGTTGGTGCCGGTTTTGGTGATGGTGGGGGTGGAGACTTGTACACATATGTAGGTGTTGGAGGTGGTGGAGACTTGTACACGTATTCGGGCGTTGGAGGAGGTGGGGACTTGTAGAGATATACTGGTGAAGGTGGTGGAGGAGATTTATATACATATGTAGGTGTCGGTGGTGGAGGAGATTTATATACATAGGTAGGTGTTGGTGGTGGAGGAGATTTATATACATATGTAGGTGTTGGTGGTGGAGGAGACTTATAGATATATGTTGGTGCTGGTGGTGGCGGAGACTTGTACACATAAATCGGCGATGGTGGCGGAGGAGACTTGTAGTAGTAAGGAGCCGGGGTCGGCTTGGGCTTCTTGCACACTTCATATGGGGTCTTTGGTGCATAAGCAAAAGGCTTAGCCTTAAGCACAACTTCATACTTATTCTTTGATTTCACCTTTAGTTTTGCACCCTTGTTTCCCCAATGAAGATCAGTTGGAATGTTACATTTTGATCCCTTTGGAGCTGCATGGAGTTTAGCCTTGCATGCCTTGGCTCCATATTTCTCGTACTCAAAACCTTCAACGGTTGTGCTGAATTTTCCATTTATTTTTGTTTTTCCATATGCCTTTACTTCCTTGTCACCGGCCTTGCATGTCACCTCCACAACAGCACCTGTTCCATGTGCACAAAGTTAAATTAATTGATTAACTTTAAAAAAATTAGATTAATTAATTATTTTGAAATTAGATTCATTAATGAAATAAAAGTAGTTGTCAATTATTTAAGAATCTTTTAAAGACAAACTTTACTTGCACAGTCACCAATAATGTTGTGCTTTTTATCTAGCTTGTAATAATGTAATAATTACTACAATACAACAAGATTGGATCGAATTAAATATTTAATTTGTTAATCACATTTGTATATACAACAAATGAAGCTGCCAGTTGAGTTGGTGATGTCCAGCATATACGACAATGATATCGATTAATTAATTAATTAATTAATTAATATTATTATTGGTAAATTATATCTTAATTAATTACTCAATTAGGTAATGAATTTGGAAAATCGAAAACGAGAGATTTACAGACAATCATTGTTGTGAGAAAAATTAAAGTCCCAACAAATTTCACTTTCAATGTTGACCATGTCTCAATTCACCTTAGTAATTTTGAAAATATTTTAACAATTTAATTTCAATTCTCTAGTCTGTAATCCATTAAAAGAATAATAAAATAATAATAATAAAATGAATAAATGGATAATATAATAAGAATATGTACCTTTTAGGTGTTTCTTGTTGTGGGACTTCTCCGGGTAACTCCAGTCGTAGCATCTGAAACAATATACTTTTCCGACTACCTTGACAATCAAAGGATGGTGGGGTGGGTAGTGGGGAACTGGTGGTGGCGGAGATTTAACTGGTGGTGGGGGGGATGTGTAGTAGTAATGTGGTGGAGGAGACTTAACTGGGGGTGGTGGGGACACGTAGTAGTATGGAGGTGGTGGTGATTTAACTGGTGGGGTGGAGAAATGTAGTGGTATGGTGGTGGAGGGGACTTCACCGGTGGTGGAGGAGAAGTGTAATGGTAATAAGGAGGAGGTGGGTACTTAACGGGTGGTGGTGGAGATTTATAGTAGTATGGTGGAGGTGGTGATGGTGAAGGAGGTGGTGGGGATTTGTAGTAGTATGGCGGTAGAGGAGGGTGTGAGGGAGGTGGTGGTGATTTGTAGTAGTATGGTGGTGGTGGAGAGGGTGAGGGAGGTGGTGGTGATTTGTAGTAGTATGGTGGTGTTGGAGAAGGTGAAGGTGGTGGCGGTGATTTATAGTAGTATGGAGGATGTGGAGATGGAGAAGGTGGTGGTGGAGATTTGTAATAATATGGTGGGGGTGGTGAAGGCGAGGGTGGAGGGAGATTTATAATAGTATGGTGGATGTGTTGAGGGAGAAGGTGGTGGAGGTGACTCATAGACATAAGGTGGTGGTGGAGGCGATTTGTACACATAAGGTGGTGGTGGTGGAGGGGATTTGTACACATAAGGTGGTGACGGAGATGGCGAAGGAGGTGGTGGCGACTTGTACTCATACGGCGGCAGAGGAGACGGTGAAGGTGGTGGTGGCGACTTATACTCATAAGGTGGTGGTGGAGGGGATTTGTACACATAAGGTGGTGACGGAGATGGCGAAGGAGGCGGTGGCGACTTGTACTCATACGGCGGCAGAGGAGACGGTGAAGGTGGTGGTGGCGACTTATACTCATAAGGTGGTGGTGGAGAAGAATAGCTATACGGATCGGCTGAAACAACACTAGAAAGAGCCAAAATAGCGAATGCCACTAGTAATTGTGGCAGCACACGACCCCTTACGGGGCCGCCGCCGTGTCTAGTCATTTCTCCGACGATAAAGCTTCACCAATTCCGATCAATTTTTTTTCCCTCTCAATATGGCCCCCTCACTGGCTCTCTTTCTCTCGAGGGAAAGAATAAAGGAAAAAGTAGTGTATTAGTGTTTTAGTTAGAAGGTGATGGCTAAGTGTGTTCAAAAATTCCAATATATAGACCAAATGCCAAAGAGAAGAGTCGTTAGGTGAGAGCTGTCGGCTAGGGGACTAATTCAATTGATTAAAACTTATAAGTAATTTCTACAATTTTAAACTCTTTAACAGCTGGAGAAATTAATCATTTTAAGTCCATGTTCGATCCACTTTGATTTACTCAAATTAATTTCTGTTATGAACAACTCACCTGCTACAGACTTATAAAATTTTGCAAATGCATCACAGAACATGTTTATATTTTTAATTTTGTTGACACTAAATATGTATGTGCCTGCTTATGCATGTTTTCGGAGACCACATTAATTATAAACTCATTATTTTTACAGAAATTCGAAAAAAAAAAACCTAAATTTCCTTTTTTTTTTTTTTTGGTTGAACGAAAAAAAAAAAAAACCCCTAAATTTCAACTACCCATATATCTCTTCATTGCATAAATCATAAATGCCGGTTCTTGTCACTCTTACCCATGTTTTTTGGTCACACAAAATTTGTCTATATTTAATCTATGTTTCTTTAAATTTTTCTCCATTTTAAAATTAATTTTTACTAATCAATTATAGTCGAATATTAATATTAGCTATACATTTCATGTCATTACTCGTTATTCTCTATAAATCTTGTAGTGACCGTTAATTACATTTCAACTTTAAAAGTTATTTTAACAAATAAAAAATAGTAAAGAAAGAAAAGATATTCAAACTTGACGCTCATCATTTTCCTTTACTATACATACACACTAATGTACTCCTAACTTGTTGACACCATTCATGTACCTCGTGATTTTACAAATTTAAACATGTCAGAACAAAATAAAATAAAAAGGTATAAATATGAATGTAAGGTCTTTTCAATATTTTTTTCCGACTTAATTATAAATTTTATTGTTCTTAATTAATTTGGAAAAAAAGTTAAACCCCTGAATATTGATAAGTGTTTTAATTATGTTTATTTTATAGTTTTTATAAGTGTTAGAGTGTTTAGTGTTTTAGTATATTTAATTTTTCTATTTTTAGGTAAAAGGCCAAACGTGGATGATCGACATTAAAAAGAATTGAAAAGAAGCACAAAGGACCAAAAAGTGCCACAAAAATGAAGAATGGGGACCAAATGGACGAAACCGAAAGCTGAAGGACTTGAACTGCAATTAAGATACGTCCGTAATTCAGATTATATACGGCCATAACCCAAGTTTGGAAGAAAATGGGCAAGAAAGAGCAGGAATGTTGATACAGCCGTAAAAAGGGAAGTTACGGCCATAATCATGGAACACCAACGTACAAATTCAATAGAGGAAGCGATACGGCCGTAGGAACTGATACATACGGCCGTATCCCCAAACACGAGAATTTTCCTAATTTAATTAGGAGTCCTATTTTTGATCAATTTAGGTGACTCATTCCACACGAAATTAGGGGTCTTTGGGAAACTATTGAAGCCTATAAAAAGAGATGAAAGCCACGAAATTAGAGAGCCTTTGGTGAGAATTATTGGAGAGAAAAACATACCACAATCAAGCCATTTAGAGAGAGATTTACATGGTTTTAGAAGAGAGTTAAGACGGGAGTTGATGTTTGGTGTAAGATCTACTCTTAATTCGCGATTCTTAGCCTAAATCCGGTAATGAACTCTTTTATTTCCGTTATTTATTTGCTTTTTAACATAAACAACTAATCATTTAATTGGGATTAATGATATAATTTAGATTGATTATTTGATTTTTGACTCTCAGTTTTTGGGCTTTGATTATTATGTGTTGATTTTTAGGGTGATAGGGGTTGGTTTTTAATGATTTATAAAGACTTTTAATGTAAAGGATGAGAGAGAATGAGTGGAGTTGAATTTTGAAGATTTATGGATGTGATGTGATATATGGATATGATTGATTTGGGTAAAGAAAGAATGAATAAAAAAGTGATAAAAAGTGATAAAATTTTTTTTAAAATGGTTGCCTAACACATGCTTTACTTCTAAGTTTAATGCATGAATTACTTGGCCACTAATTCATAGATTTGTGAATCCTACCAAACCGAGAGGTGAGTTAGATATTTAGATCATGTAGTAAAATTCAGCAATCTACATAGAAGTTAGAGATAGACTTTTATATTTATTGTGATCTCCTGCGTCACAGGCGTGTATACTTGTGAATTTCTACGTGTGTTAATGCACTTAATTAAGGCTGATTCTAGCTATATATAGAGATATGATAGTTGACTTAATTATGTATGATTGATTTGAACCAAGAGAGGTAAATTATATTATTTTTGTGAATTCGATATAACACAACATGAGATTAGAAATTGAGAGGAGAAATCAAATAGGACATTTAAAGATAAATCAAGATTCCCAACTTCCATTCTCCATTGATTCAACAATTTTTTATATTTGTTGCAATTTTTTTCCTGTTATTTACAATTTTCGTCACAACAAATCGATTTTCAATCTTTATATTTCTATTTGCTTATTGTAAGATCAGTCTAAACCGGTGATAAGTAAATTAGTCCTCGTGGGTACGATACCCGAATTCTAAAAAGCTCCACTTTTACTACTTGTTTACGACATGGTATACTTGCGATTCATATTTGCACAACAAATATCATACTGCATTTCAACAACATAATGACCCTAAAACGCAGTGCTTCAGAATAGACTTACAACTTATCTAACATAATTTTGATTACAGACTCACGATGAATATAAATATTTTGTCTAGCCAACTTATGTATCTGTAATAACGGACTAAAATAAACCCATTCTCACACAGTGGCAGAGCCACATGGGGGCTTGTGGGGTCCTAGGACCCCACTGACCCCCTTCATTTTTTTTATTTTTATTTTTATTTTTTTCCTTCTCTCATTCATGTAATTGAGTGATTGTGTGTGAAGAATTTGTGAAGAATTACTTGGACCTCATAAGTACTAATTCAATAGTCCTTGGACTCATAGGTTCACACACAAATATCTGTCCAATTAGTCTTTATGACAAATACTATTAGTTATTTTAGTTTTTTCGACATATTTAATTTGAAAATATTTTTATATTCATGTTAATAGTTAAGGTAATTGATTCGAAATTATAAAAATATTTTTTGTATATAGTTTTTTTCCCCTTTGTTGGACACTTAGAATTTGCTTAATTTAAATAGACATATTCGAAATTTGTAATCTTATTAAAATTAAATTATTATAAATTTTTTTATTTTAATAATATTAATTAAAGAATTCTCCCAAATCCCGAGATGTGGGACAATCCCCTTCCAATGTCTCATATTAGAATTTTTTGACCCCAAATTTAACTAATTCCTGACTCCGCCGTTGTTCTCACATATTTCTGTATAGAGAAAGCAAGAGCACCGCTTGTCCACAAAGGGTGGCGGTGTTTGTATTTAGAATTTACATGTTGTAATTACATACTTTTATGACAAGTGTGGTAAAGTCCATGTGATTTCTCAATTGTGACAAGTTGCATGTGGAAGTAATCAATTATTTCTCGCAACCTTTTGTTGGTATATTGATGATCAACACATTCACAAGGAATCTATTTTTGTGCTTTTTCTCTCAAGAATTATAATTTGCAGTTTCCTTTCATTTCCCTTTCGGATATTTAATGCACTACACTTTTGTCAAAGTTCCTGTTTGCCAAATCAAAGGATTTCTCCTCTTAACCACTGACTTTTTCACAAAATTAAAAACGACCGTTAAAGTTTAAAAATTTCAATACTAATGATTGAAATTTACTTATTCTTTCATTAATGACCACTTTGTGATATTTCTAATAAGATTTTGATGATTTATCACAGTTAATTTATATATACAAATGTGGGCCACGAGTGCAATAGGTATCATGATTTTTTTTTTTATTGTGTGGACTTAAAAAATTTATTTTAAATGAAATTGAACGTTAATTTTTATCACTCTAAGTCGGTGGCGGATTTGGAGGGGGTTCCGGGGGTATGTGACCCCCACCCCCCTCCAGATTTTTTTAATTTAAAAAATTCAAAAATATGTTTTAAAAAAAATATTTTTATTAAGTTTTTAAAAGATTAGGAAAATTGAGTTTTAATTGATAAACTATCTTATTTTCTTAATTTAAATTGTATTTTAATTTGATAAATTAGAATTACCTATATTTGATAAATTGCAAAGTTTGTGATTTTGTGATTTGTATTTTATTAATTAAGGATATTTGTTTCATTCTACTTTTGAATTTATGTAAATAAGTGATTTTAGTTTGAAATTTAATCCTTCTTATAGGTAAATTTTTCATACAATAATTAGGCCAACCTAAAAAAATTTTGTCCATGCGAAGAGCCATTATGAGTGTCCCCAATTGTAAATCTCTGTATCCACCACTGCTCTAAGTTCATATTTCAATTAAAATTTTGAAGTCCAATACGATTTAAAACAATTTTTAAGTCGATAAGACATACAATTCATTGAATCATTGTGCACTTGGCATTGAGGCATGCAATTGAATGCAATACATCATTTAAAATAGTTCAAAAATATAATGACCATTAGTGAAAGCATAAACAAGCGATCAACCATGAAATTTTTTAAAGTTCAATGACTATTTTATAATTCTAATGAAACTTCAGTTACCTTTTAGAATTTAGACCCATTGAGAAATTGATAACTATTTATATATTATGTTTCTAAAAATAAAGATGCATGCATGAAAAGCAACAAGAAGGATAAGAAAAAGAAATGTATATTTTTCTTGAACAACAACAAATTGCAGCGTCCTTTTTAATAATTAATGGTCCCGATCGACGTCCTTTTGTGAAAGTGACTATTTGATTTATCTTATTTTCGATATGTATTACTACCAATTTGCCGCGATGAAGATATCAGCCTTGATTTAGTGCCATCAAAGGTATTTTCAGGCCTCATCCGATGTTCGTTTTGAAATCCGTGATCAAATTTAAAATCAGAATGGCGAGGAGAGCTCAGTAATACGGACATCGAATTGGACCCGAAAATGCCATCGATGGCACCAGAAAAATACCAATGGAGCGATATCGAATTAAGTTGTTAATTATGTTTGAAATTGAATGGTTGAAGAATAAAAGTAATAGTTTTAATTTATATTATATATAAAATAGATATTTTCAAGTTTTGTTGTAGTGTCATCTATTTCATTTTTCCCTGTAACAATATTTAAAAGTGTGTGATGATAAACCTAATAATACTCTTGCTCATTGCAACAATATATAATAAGAGTAGGTCCTGCTTGGAAGCAAAAGAGACGAGTGTCTCGGACATTGGAAAAATATTTTTCAAAATATATAAGAGAAATATAGAAGTAAATTTTAAACCTTTAGATCAAAAACTTAAAAATCGTGAAAACCACCCAAAAAATTGATTAAAACTACAAAAAACGAAGATAAAATTTTAGATTTTTAAAGTTCACCTAACGAAATTGACACACACGTATATAATGTGCCTCATCAAAACCGAAAAGGTTTAAATTGTTAAAATGCAAATAAAAAGTTCACCTATTTGTAGCTTGTAAATTTTGCGTTAAACTATTACCAATTGATTTTGAAATTTAAACTTGTGTGACGCATTAAAATTCTCTACAGTGAAATATCTTTATAATTGTTTTATTACTTTGTAAGATTTTAACACATTATATGTTACACTTTTCAAAAAAAAAAAAAAAAAAACTCATATACTACAAGAAATAGGACTTGCAGGGATAGCTTGTGGCCCTAAAACCCTTGTGCTTGCAGAGAGCAATAGCACCGACATATATTTATTTTATATATACTTTTTTTTATACAATATATTTTTTTTTATACAATATATTCTAGCAACTATTTAGGTTGAAACTTGAACATGATGAAACAGATTCAGATGAGGACGTTAAAGAAAAGCACGTTTCTTTTGAAAAGTCAAAATTCCTTTTAAATCAACATATGGGCGTCTCTACTCCCTCGTCCTTACTATAGAGACCACGTTTTTATTTTTATTTTTATTTTTTTTATGTACCAATTATATAGATCTGATTTTATATTTATTACTATTTATTTTATTTATTTGCTACAACATTTTTATTTTATTTACATTTCACACAACTTCAAATTCATTTAATACTCCTAACAATTTTCTAGACTCACTAAATAAAAATAAATAAGAAAATTTATTTACATGATTTACTTTTCTAATAATATTCTTAATCTGTATGAAAAGTCAAATGAACTTATATAATTGGCGCAGGTGGAAGGAATGTGATTTGACATATATAGATTATAAAATCAAAGATATTAGTTCTTCTGTCTTGTATAAATACATCTATTTTGACTTTCACATGAATTAAAAAAATTATAATTAAGATTGTTAGAAAAATAAATTTTGATTATATTTTTTTCAAATAAAATATACACCTATAGCAATGATGGTAATATATTTCATTAATAATACCTCTACGATATCAGAGTCTGCCAGTTTTCGTACGAGAAGATGACTCCTAGAAGAAAACTCGTTAACGACGCTTATCATGATGAGCACTTTTGTGGGAATAATGTTCAGATCCTCTAACACGGATCGATTTGTTGATGTGCCGTTTGAATGCAATGGAGATTCAAAATGCCAAGGTTTTGGAGATTTTGACTGGGTAATAGAATGGAGCACGTCGAGCAAGAGGTGCAATTGTGTGGTTGTGGTGGCGCTAGTCGCGCGCGAGTGTGGTGGTCATGGTGGTAGTGGTAGAGTTCTATTGGCGACCACAAATTTTTCTAATATTGGAACTTTTTTGGTTGACAAAACTTTTTATTCCTATGGATCTAGGGCATGGAGACGACATAGAATCGTATTGCTTATAGGAAGAATATTCGCTTTTCAAGTTTAATATTGAGACAGATTGTGGCATCGATCCTTTTGGACCATTTATTCGCGATTGCGAGATTGATTGCCGGAGGTTTCTTGACCGCTTGAAGAGTTCTTCAAGGGTTTTTCCGTCGTTAATATTTTAGTGTGTTCTTTCCTTTACTTTCATCATTTGAATTGGATTTGCGATTGTTTGGCACTAAAAGAAGTTATTGAGCGCATGTTCTTCTACGTATTTTTATACATTTTTACACATTTTTTTTAACCTCACTAATTCTCTCTCCTATTTCACATCCACATATCTCGTGGGACTTAACTGTACTATACAAATTTTCACCATTCAACTCCATTCCTTCTTTCTCCCATATCATATAAAAATACATAAAAACTTATTTTTACACATACACTAATACTCGCTAAATTAGATTAATTAATAAATTTATTAAAAATTATTGTTTAGGTCATGTTAAGCGACTTTTTCAACAATTCTAACATTAATGGTGATATTTCACTTCATAAAATTGTGATCCCCATCCCCCCCTCCCCCGGTGGGGTTGTGTGAAGAGTCAGATAACTAGTTATACAACTAATCGGACAACTAATATTCTCATTCTCGTTTGTTTCTACTGCAACAAATTATTCTCATTTGTTTCACGTTTGCGTATTGAGTGTGCTTCTAACCAGGCCATTGAGTAGGACTATTATTAATAAAAGAAGAAAAAGAAGCCAAATAATAGATAGTACCTAACATCAATTAGGGGTCCTTGTCAATGCCAATAATGTAATAGCTAGCTGTGAAAAAACCAAATTTCCTTATCCTTTATTTTTTCACTTTCTAGTGCTAATTAGTTTGAATTTTTTTCTAATGATAATAATAATTAGAAAAAGGTGAAGTTATTGAAAAGCAGTCTCCAATTAAGTTTACAACAATTGTCACATGTAATACAACAAGGAAAACACATATTAAAAAAAAAAAATCAAATTTTCGATCCGTAATAAACATCGACTGGGCCAGCATTGATTAAAAAATGAGGGAAAAAAAACAACTTTCCTTTTCTCTCCCTATCAAAATCCAATTTTCAATCGGATTGATGCATTTGAATTAAAAATATTAAGAGTTGATGAAGAAATTGTACGGATTGATTCATTTGAATTAAAAAAAAATTAAGAGTTGATAAAGAAATTGTACCGCATTGTTTGTTCGTATCTTGGTTATAGGGCTGGGATCCCCCATGCATTTTCAAACATTTGAATTAAAAAAAAATTAAGAGTTGATAAAGAAACTGTACCGCATTGTTTGTTCGTATCTTGGTTATAGGGATCCCCCATTTTCCAAAATACCGATAGTGTTCCGTTCTTTTTCGTATCTTGATTCAGAGGAATCCCCCCATTTTTGAAAATACCCATAGTGCCACATTCTCTGTTCGTGTTTTGGTTCTTATTAGTCAAGCGTGCGTTTTCTTAATACCGTTTTCTTGAAAAAGCAATTTAAAAAGTTCGATAGGAGCTCTAGAAATATTTAGCTTGCTTACCATCTAATTAATATGTCTCGAAACATTAATTAATCAAATTCGTAAAAATCTCCAATTTCAATTTTCAAAACTTTGACATTCATTTCCATAAAATCATTTTGATTGGATATTTATTCATAAAAATATTGCATTAGTTGAGAACCCATGTGATAATCCCACGAGCTTAGTCCTCCGACTGTCCACATGCAGACAATATTCTCTCAATTTGTTGCACATAATATATTGGTCAATTTGGAAAACTAGACAAAAAAGTTTACATGTTGACTAAATAAATAAAGAGATATCGATATCGATATATTTAGTTTTGATCCAGTGTCCAATTTGGGCACTTTAACGTGTCCAAATCAAAGCGTGGCAGCATATCACATCATGATTTAATCCATATACAACATGCCACATCATATTATTCATGCTGCCACATCATGATTTGGATATGTTAAGGTGTCCAAATTGGGCACTAGATCAAAAGTATCTATATATTATTGAAGAGATTTTGGAATCCTTTTCTCGTACGAATCTCATTTGGCTTAATTCTTTGTAAGCGAAAAATACGTAAAGGTAATTAAAGTGAGATTTGGACCATGGGGGAAAATATGGTTCAATTTGCGGAAATATTTGGTGAGTCAAATTTGGGTTGTTTGGCTAGAAGATTAGAATTTTAATGGATACATATAGACCATTAGATTATCTAAGACAGATGGTTGTGATCGTTTATCAAATTGATGAGTCTATGGAATCGCCCCTTTTATGGGATAAAATAGTTTATTTAATAATTTAAAAATTGTATATACCTCCAAAATTGTAACTAATAATTCCTATATTTACGTGTGCCAACATATTTAAGTATTATGCCATCCGTCCCATTTTGATAGGCTTGTTTTCCTTTTTTATCCGTCTCAAAATATAAACTATTTTCCTTATTGGTATAAATTTAATTTCTTCATTTCCTAATCTACCCCTATTTATTATGCATGTTTATTAATAAAAGTAAGTTGTCATATTTAATATAGGGGTATATTGAGAAATATACAAGTAAAATTTATATTTCCAATAAATATTAATTTTAAATTCTTAATCCATGTGAAAGTCAAACCATGCCTATCAAAATGGGACGGAGGGAGTATCAATTATCCAACATCAATTTTGAGATAGTTTGGGTTGGCGCAGTGGTACCTCCCAACCAAACTATGGGCGGCGCTCGAATTCGAGTCTCACCCATGTCCCTCCCTCAAATTAAAATAAAATAAAATAAAATAAAATTTCACACAATAGATCATTGGAAAGTAAAAATGGAATATTTCTAACCGGGGTGTCGATTGAAAACATACAATGATATATATAAATCACAAAAGAGATAATGAAGAAGTTCGGTGCAAAAATAAATAAATAGACAATATGTAATACGAGTAATGATCTCCTACCCACTGTGGGTAGGATATCCTACCCACAATGGGTAGGTGTCATCCATTGATTAGTAGGGGGAGTGGTCCCACCAGCCCCCCACCAATCAAGGGAGAACATATATCCACTGTGGGTAGAATATCCTACCCATAGTGGGTAGGAGATCATTGGTGATGTAATACACAGTCTACAGGTGAAGTATTTTTAAAACTTTAATGAGCATTTTGTGAAACACCACTTCCACAATCCACGTGGAGATGCTTAGGATGATTTTATTAGCACAAAATTTCGAGCTAGATAAATAACATTGTCAACAAAACAAATGTGTTTGTTCTTTGGCTTATGTTAATCTAGGTCAAACCAGTAATTTACTAAGCCTGCAGCTTAATTTGTCTTGCACATAAACCGTGTTTTAGACCGGCTTGGGCCTCTTTCTTTTTTGTCTCCGTCAACACGATGCGATTAAAGATTACTTCTTCTAGTGTTGGCAATGGATCGGGTTCGGATCGGATCGGCCTAATCCAAATCTAAATCCAAATCAATCACTCCGATCCAAATCCAAATCCAAATCCAAATTCCTCGGATCGGATTCGGATCGGATCGGACCGGATCGGATCGGATCAAGAAAAAAATCCAAATACGATCCATATTGGTATAGATTTTTATAAAAAAATAAAAAATAATAAAAATAAATAAAAATAAAAATAAAAAATAAAAAATAAATTCAATTCGGATCGGATCGGATCGGATCAGGCCTGATCCGCTCCAAATCCAAATCCGTTTCGGATCGGCCGATCCACGGATCAATGATCCACGGATCGTCGGATCGGAAAAAAATCGCTCCATTCGGATCGGGTATCCATCGGATTCGGATCGGATCGGATTTTTCTGCCATCACTAACTTCTTCAATTCGCAAATGCGACAACTGCTATTATATATACACAATTAATAATTAGTAATGATCCTACGGGATATGTTAAGAACATTCATGTAGAAAGAAGAACGCTATTAATCGTGTATGGAGGAGTATCGGACCGTTTATTAATTAATGCACGCAACTAATTAAGCGAAGTTAAAAAATGATTTCACTAAATTATATATGGTCCACTTCATGTCAATTGTCATAAATTCTTTTACGTAGCAAATTATGATTAATAATTAACAATTGTTTGACAGTTTTTCTTTTTTCTTTTTCCTTTGTTTAAGAAGAATAAAAATGATTTTTTGAGAAACTTTATAAACATAAAGTTTAAAATAATATATATATATATATAGTACTCTAGAAATATTGATGTCTGGCATTCGTTGAAAAAATATAAAAATTAAAAGATGGTAATTCGTTAGGAAAAAAATTGTCAAACTAGTACTTATTATTATTTTCCGCTTTGTTAAAATTATATTCTTATAAAGAAGGGTATGTTATTAAAAAAAAAATTAGAAACTAGTAATTTAAAGTCATCCTTATTCTATATCACACAAATTTTATTAATTTTTTTTCTCTCATCATTTACAACCACCCATTCAATTATTTAATATATTTTTTTCAAATTTCAACCACACATTCAATATGTAAATTCAAAAAATTTAATTTCTCCCCTAAAAAAACATGCCGACCCGTAATTATTTGGGGTCGTAGAACATGGTTGTAGGTTGGGAAGAAGAAACACTTTTCTAAAATTTATGTAGCTTTTAAATTTTCTTTATTTTATCATATAAATTTACAACCATAATTTTTTTCCCCTTAAAGACAATCATCCTTTTCTTTGGTTTTAAATGTAATTTTCTCATTTGAACAAGAAATCATCTAGTTAGATGAATGATGCATATTTTTAAAAGATTCAAAAATCTTTGAGATACCATTTTTTAAAAAATAAATCATCCCAATATATATATTCCGTACGTGTATGATTTCCATTTGTCATGTGCATGTTTCCTTGACTTTTGTAAATAGAGTTGACAATAGTAATTAACGGATTAACAAAATTATTGGTTCATCACTAATGTGCAGTCACAAATTATTAAACTTGGAAAAAGGAAAAAATGCTAAACAATAAGTAGCCCAGATTAATGACAGATGGAATAAGATTTGTCCACAAGAAATCATTGAGCGAAAATTTATATTATTTTACTGCACAGGTAAATGGATGTTTGTTAGTATGTCCCGTCTGGATATATTTAATATTCATCAACTAAATAAAAGTAAATTATAGTAATTACAAAATTAATTTACTAAACTATGACATGTGGAATGTCCACATGGCCCTCTTCTTCACAAGTCAAATAAATTATCTCCCGTTGAGGGGAAAATAGTTAATTACTAATTAAACATATTTAGAAAAGATGGGACAGAAAATGTCGCCAGACAAATTTACTTTGTAGTGTGTCAACTTATCATTTAGGGAAAACAGTTGGCTTAATTTGCAAACTGCAGTAGTTGTCACAAGACATTCAGGACACGTCTCTTCCTCGATCTAATCTGTCTTCCTTTCTTATTTTTATTTTTATATTTTTCTCACACTCAGATATCAATCTTGTATGATTAAAAAGGAAAAAAAAAAAAAAAAGAGAGAAAAAGGATTGTTTGAAAAATGTATGGTTAATTCTACACCATCGATTATTGTTCATAAGGATCATAGCGTCCGAAAAATGCTATGGTATGCTACAATTCATTTCATAATAGAAAAATGAAAAAAATTAGGGGCATTTCTTGTTTGCTGTTTTTGGGCGTTTTCTATTTTTTGTTTTCAAAAATATTGAAAGCACGTTCTGTTTATTGTTTTGAAAAATATATTTTCGAAATCGTTTTCAAGATTTGTATAGAAAGCACGAAAACATCTTTTTAACGTTTTCGATATTTTCTATGTTAAATATAAAGAATAAAGAAAATGCGTTTTCGGATTTTAAACTTTACATTTATTATATTTGAGTCCCAAATTTTATTTTTTGTATGTTCCAGTCCTAACCACCGCCGGCCACTGTCAACCATTGCCGGAAAAGTCAAACCACTAGATCTGGTGGTTTTCCACCTGAGAACCACCGCGATGGTGGTTCTCAGGTGGAGAACCACCACGTGCAGATGGTTCTCCACCTTCTAGAACCACCTGCGAAGGTGGTTCTCCATCTTCGAAGGTGGAGAACCACCTTCGCAGGTGGTTTTCGCAGGTGGAGAGCCGCCTTCGCAGGTGATCATTAGTCGCCGGCAACTGCAAGGGGAAGAAGAAGTCGTGGGTGGGGGTAAGGTGGGGCGGGGGTAGGGTTGGTGAAGATGAGGGCTCGTTTGAAGATGTTGAAAAGTTTGAGGACCTTTTTGTAATTTTTATTATACGAAATTTTATTTTTCTAAAAATATAATCTAAATACGCTTTCTATTTTCTCTTCTTAAAAATAATTTTTCAAAACAACAAACCAAACTGATTTTCAATTTTCTCAAAATAACAATTGAAAACAGAAAATACCAAAATATTTTCGAAAATGAAAACAGAAAATACAAAACAAACAGAATGTCCCCTTATATATTACTAAAGCATCATCTGAAATCTTTTTCTCGTCAGAATCTCCTTTGGCTTGATTTTTGCTAACAAAGTTTACAGATAGAGTAAGATTTGAACCCCTAACTTCATACAACGCATATAATTAAAGAACAATGCTCTGATGCCAATAGAACTACAAGCTCTTTCATTAAAATAAATCTTTTAATAATTTAAAAACTCTATATACCTCCAACAATATAGCTATCTATGTCCACATTTATGTATAGTTATCCAACTATTCATTATCATTAGCCACCCAACATATTTAATTATTACCATCAACAGTCCAGCACGTTAAGTGTTTTTACAAGGAATTATATAAACTATTAGTATTTGAAATCATAATACTACTTAAAAAATATGTAACATTTATATCCAAATGAAGGAATTTTTCCTTGCACGATTTCGACGAGAGCAATTTTGTTCATTCTCCTAGAAAGAGGGTGGACCCCTTTTTTGGAGGGTGAATTCAATCGAGGGGTAAAAAATTGGAAAAAAAAACCTTTTTTTGGTTTTATATTATTCTATTTATTATGTGAGAGTTTCAATTTGAGTATAGTCTTAATATGTAATTTTGATTGTTTTAAAAATTACTTATTTTACATGTGCATAAGTAACTTCTCGCTAAAAATAAGTAATTTTTAAAATAGTAAAAATTATACATCAAGACTATACTCATATTGAAGTTCTTGATAAATAGAATAATATGAAAGAAAATTCAAAAATTTCTAGTTTTACCACCTCTCGAATTCACCATTTTGGGATGGTGAACAAAATTGCTCTTGATTTCGGACCACAAACTACCCACATTTTTCAGATGAATCATTTCTGTAATAACTGAATTTCGAGAATTATTTTGTAATTCTATTTAATAGCATGACAGTTTGGTATTTGAGCATAATTCTATTTAGTAGCATGACTATTTGAAATTTTTTTTTTATGCAATTAGATAAAGTTCGGATGTGAGAATTAACTAATGAGTAATGTTAGAAATACACACGATCAATCTCACAGTTTTGTCACCCATAATTAAATTCCTGATTTTACTTGTCATTTTCATGTCAAATTATCCAACGAAGAATAAAATGAAGAATTAATATGCGCATGACAAGTGTATGATATTGATTTGTGTGTACTCATAATAATATTTTTGTTAACTCAAACCCAAGACTTTTACATTGTAAGGAAGACAATGAAAAATATGGCAGTAAACTCTCTCTCTCTCTCTCTCTGTTTAATTTTTATTTTTATCAGAGGTAGTAAAGTGTTAATACCAAATAAATAAATAAGTAAATAAATACTATATAGGGTAAATGATCTAATGCCAACATGTTGGCAACTTATGTTGCCAACATGTGTGATGTGCCCTGTTAGGCCACGTCTCCGGCCAAATTTTTTTGAAATATTTTTTTTAATCTTTTTTGGAATCTACATCAAATGAGATAAATAATACATAACTGCCCCCTGATGATGGGGGATCTCACCCGACCTCTATCTTTTTTTTCCTCCCGAAAATGGAGGTATTGGCAACTTATGTTGCCAACGTATTGACAACAGAACATGACATATATAGATAAATAAACTGCAGTATAGTACTATAGTATCGACAATTTGATAGTTTGACGGTTAACCAGTAGACATTCAGATAATGATAGCAATAATTTGATATCTTCTGACTTTAATACAAAACTGAAATTGACAGAACAAATGTTGCGTACCCCATTCCCCATGTGAGTGGCCTTAGACACGATGATAAATCTCTTACTGATCTTCGTTTCTCCGCGTATGCATGCATGGGGATGAGAACAATAAATTCTTTTTCTTTTTTTTAATTCCCTTTTTTTTTAATCAGTAGAAATCTAGTACACAATCACATGTTAGGAATCAAACAAGAATGAAACTAAGTGCCACCAACTCTATCAAAGAAGAGGCGGTTACTGATTTCAGTTGAAGGTGAATCAAACACTGGCAAATAATCTTGAAGATCAAATACAAAATGTTTTCAGAACAATTATTTTGCATGGATTTGTTCAAGTACCCACAGGAGGTATATACCCGCGCCATGTGGCACCCTGTGGTGGCGCCCCGTTACCAATTTTTTTTTTTTTTTAATATCTACGTTAGATGAGATGAATAATACATAATCGTTTCTCTCGATGTTAGGAGCCCACCAAATTTCACTAATTTTTTTCTCCAATTTGTGGATTGCAGAAAGACCCACATGGTGGGTACCAGATCAACAATGTTATTTTGGATGGTCAACTTATCAAATAATTGGCTCTATATTAGTTGGAATATGTCACCATGCACGTCTCTTCCTTGATCTAATTTCTTTGCTGTTCATTTTTGTAATTATTTTTTATTACTTACCTTTATTTATTTATTATTATATTATATTTTATTTTTTAAGGGAAATTATTATATCTTTATATTAAAAAAACTAGAGTGCCAACTAGGCATATTGCCATGTTGGTGCTTTTTTAGTTAAATTTTTTTAAAAAAACCTTAGTTAGAAACAAATATTAAATGATATTTAATAATTTTATTTTCTTATTTAATTTATTTTTATTTCCATATTTGCCATTTTTTTATTTATTTTCAAGTTGATACTCATTTATTATAAATAGAAAAAAACTTGATTTGCAAACAAACATTAAATGCACATTTAATAATCTTATTTTTCTTATTTATTTTATTTTTCTTATTTAATTTATTTTTCTTTTCCTATTTAGTGCGTGTGTATATATATGTATATATCTCTCTCTTGCTCTCTATATTAAAAAAATTGAAGTGCTAACTAGGCACTTTGCCACACTGGCAGTGCCTAGCTGACATACGATATTTTTTTTAAGAAAAAACTAATTAAACTAATTTGTAAGTACACTAATTGTCCATTCATTTTTTTCCAAAATTAAACATCCGTTATGATATAAATTCTATATAACTTATATAGGGATTAGTTAAATAAAAAATGAAGATTTTTCTATTTTCATGGTACGCGTCTATTTAAAAAAGAAATTTCAATTGTTTGATACGAATAATTTTTGTATTAAACAAGTGATGTCATTATTTTAATTTAATTACAAAATGCATTTATCTTTTTATTATTATTATCTAACTATATATAAAAATAAATGAGCCATGTTGGATGTGATTTCATTAGTTTAAATTAATTATAAATGCACTTATCATTTTTTATTATTATTATCTAACTATATATAAAAAGAAATGAGCTACGTTGGACAATTCCAACTTGGTGGGGGCTATTATTTTTTTAAACAATAAAATATTATTTCATATTCTATTTTTAAAAACAAAAATCTTTATATTAAAAAAATGGAGTGCCAACTAAGCACTCTGCCATGTTAGCGTGCCATTTCTGGCTTGTTTTTATTTTAACTAAAAAAAAGAAAGTTTTATTTTGAAAACAAACATTAAATATACATTTGTTATTTTTTTCTTATTTAATTTATTTTACTTTCTTTATTTAGTAGTTTTTATGTTTATTTTAATTTTTTATATAAATTTTAATTTGGGAATTATAAATATAATTTAAAATAAATTATATACAAGTATTAATGAAAATGTGATATTATAAGGTCAAAGTTGTAAATTACAATGGTACTTGAATTATTTTAAAAAATAAAAATTAACTTTTTTATATACATTTTAATTTTTCAAATATATATATATATATATATATATATATAATTAATAGAAGTTTGAATGTCAATTTGGTACAATATCACCTTGACATGTAATTTTTTGTTTAAAAAAGTTATTTTTATTGATTTAGAAATATTAAATAAATAAAATTTTTATTTATTTTTACCATTTTAAAATGATAGTTTTAAATAACTTTTACGGGTAATGTGCATTAAGGGTTCAATGATCAGAAAATAAATTTTTTATTTAGTTCAAATTTTAATATATTTCCACAGTCATTTTCTAGAACCTCTGCCGGTTATACCCACACAGTAAACCACATATGGTTTATAACAAAAATCGCACATATTTATGATAAATTACATGTAATTTCTTTTACAAAAATATGCACTGGGATTAAAATATTTTTATATATTTCCAGTGTCTAATTCATAGTTTTAACATTATTTTAATTCGTAATTTTGATATTATTTTAAATAAATCATAATTTCTCCATGCATCGCACAGGTGTAATACTAGTTTTCTATATTCCCAAAGTGGTAGATGAGATTATTTCAATTAATTGGAATTATTCATGGAAAGTGGAGACTTTGGGAAAAATTTAGCCATGTTTGGCAACTATTTACAAAATAAAGTACTAGTTCTCGTCAAAATATTTTCTATTTCCTGACTCCTAGATGTATAATTAACTACTACTACTACTTATATTTCGCAACTCATTTCTCTTTCGATAGGCATTCCTCAACCATAGATGCACTAATATAATCTTGATTGCCATGTTGATGTAAACTTGATATTGAAATAAAATTTAATACGCTATCGTAATTTGAAGTTGTAATCTGCGATATTTAATAATGTTAACTTAAGCATGTTATTAATTATTATATATACTCCCTCTGTCCCACAAAGATGATCCCATTTTCCATTTTAATTCGTCCTAAAATATGATCCAATTTCTATATTTAATTTTTAATTTTCTCATATGCCACTATTTAATGTGCATCATATAATAAGTCTTTAAATACAATGGTGACACTGAGGCAATTAAATGATCTGCTCAACCACCTATGGCCTCAATTTTGACCTTTTTTTTTTTTTTTTTTTATAATTTTCAAAAAAAGGGTACCAAATGACTTCTGAACTCTTATTTTGTTTGAATACGTGTTTGGTCTATCAATTTTACCACCTATTTCTTGTTAAATTCAATCGATCATTTTTGAAATTTATAACGTTTTTGCATTTTCAACCATACATCCTTAACTACCCCCCACGCCCCAAATAATAATAATAATAATAATAATAATAATAATAATTAATAAATAAAAAAAACTATCCTTAACTAGCTAGTCAGTAGTCAAGCATATATTTCTAAGAAAAAGTAGTTGGATTGTCGGTGTAAGCCAGCATTTCACATTTCCAACAGTTAATTTCTGAATGCTTAAACAAAAAAGGCATGTAATTTTTTTGTTAAGTTAAAAATATCTATATCTATATATAATAATAATAAAATAAAAATAAAAATAAAAATAAAAATAAAAATAAAAGAATAAAGAATTGTAAATCATCTTTCAGAAAACCTTGCCTGTATTCGTTTGACCTTTTTTTGAAGAAAAAAATTGATGTTTATTATCCAATAAAAGTCATACCTTAATATTTGTTGGTGTAAAGTGTTGGTAATAATTGATGCATAATAATAATTGAATAACAAGTTTATAAAAATAATAATAATAATAATTGAATAACAATTTTAGCAAGGGAATGACATTAAATTTTTTATCCAAAACTAAAGTAAGGGTAGAATTTAGTCAATTTACAGTGGATTTTTAGGCAGATTAAACCTTTTTTTCTTTTTGAAGCGATCAAAAACCTTTTTTTTTTTAATTGCAAGTGTATGTAAATTAATGTTTCCAGTACCCTTATAGTTAAACCTTGGATAATTAATCCTTCCCGCTGGTAAAACCATTTGATTGACTACAAGAAGGACGAAACAAAAAGGATGATTCATTGGATCTAGTTGGTTGATCAAATTCCAACCAAAAGATAAGATATGTAACCTTGTGATTGGTCCATCACTTTTTAATCTTTTTATAATTATATATGTTAATTAGTTATAGCAATTATGGACGATAGTTATCGATTACCCGCTAATATAATTGGTACCATAAGGTGTCAATTATGTTTAGATCGTCGATACGTGTCCACGCACCCACCCACCCCTTAATGTGTGGGGTATGTGGCACCATCTAAACATAATTGATATCTTATGATGCCAACTATATTGATATCGGATCGAAAATGTATGGTCGATTGCTTCATCAAATCACCTAATCAACCTAGGTAGGGTAAGATTTTCCATGCTTTGAAAGGTACTTAATGTCTTAATCAATTATAGGATAAATCGTGATTACAGCTGGTAATGTCCAATTTTTTCTTAGCTAAAGATTATTATAATTTAACTAAACTTGCTTGATACACTAGTTAAGAATTTTTGTCAACTTTCTTACTTTATTACTACGCATTTTCTTAAAAAAAAAAAAATACTTTTCTTCACCAAAAAAAAAAAAAAAAAACCTTTATCAACAAAGATGTAGGTCTCCCAAAACTTATATTTATCATTTAGACTAGATACAAACTTCGGCCAAATGCATGAGAATGCGTTTAATTAAGGCTAATTAAGGCGATAACCTATAAAAAGTTCTATTATATTAACTTTCCTCTTTAAAAAATAATTAAAAAAGAAATAAAATAAAATTCATATAATACGAACAAACAAATTTGATAAGGTCCCAACACTGGAATTTTGTTATAATTTCAGCACTTGATGTGACGTTGTTCCTTACTACTATGTGGCTGTTAAGTCCCACTTATCAACACTCATTTCTACTGTGTAGCAGTGCTAGGACGAGCCACATTAACGCTAAAATTATAAGAAAGTTCCAATATTAAAATTAAAAAGTGGCAGATATCACAAAATAGGTACTTAATAAAGTAGAGTAGACAATTGACCTTTCATTTTCAAAAACATGGCAATGTAGAGGCTGCTCCTACGGACTACATGAGTAATTATTTGGAAAGATATGAGAACCTTCTATAATTAATTATTTTGAATG
This sequence comes from Jasminum sambac, assembly GCA_018223645.1. Lineage (NCBI taxonomy): Eukaryota > Viridiplantae > Streptophyta > Magnoliopsida > Lamiales > Oleaceae > Jasminum > Jasminum sambac. Next base: position 20,022,991 of record CP073649.1, read on the forward strand.
TCTTTAATTACGTAGACTTTCTAACATAACCGATTTATACCCTCTGGCGTAGATAATTGGAAGATGCGAGAATTGACGAGAGTGTGTGCATGTGGCCATTCTTAAGTCATTTCTCCGTACTTTTCTTTGTGAAGTAAAAGGAATCCAACGAAACAATCTTACGTTTTCTACGCATGCATTCGCCTTATTTTTTTTTTAACCTAAAAATCAGTTATTATTAAAAATCAATGTCAAATATTAATATCAATTATATATTTCACATCATCACTCATTATTATCCACACATCTCGCGGTTCCCACCACTATCTATTACAAAAATTAATAATTTTTAGCCAAATTTTAAACAAAAAAAATGTACACGAACACACGCCATTTGGCTGATCTTCCTTCATTGTCAATTTTAACACCATATGAGTTATCCTTTTTATTTAAAAAGACTTGGATTCAGATCCAGCTCAAAATTCAATATAAAATTTAATTAAATTTTTAATTAAATTACTTGTACACCCATTTATATATGGATATACCTTCTTATAATAGAAAAAAAAGGTAAAATATTAGTTTTACCCTTCTTGCCCGTAGATTGGGTGCAATGCTCTCTATAAGAAGATGTACACAAATAGATATGTCCACCGAGAGTCTCTCGAAAATTTTTGGCATTCATGTGTAGTTTCAAAAAAAAAAATAAATAATAAAAACCACTAGTTACAGTATACAACTAAGCAGTGTGGCAAAATCATGCATGTAGGGTGTTTGTTTAATGAATTTGTAACTTGACAGGATTTTGAGACATCACTTAATTTGTCAATAAGTTACCAACTAAGGGATTTTGTAAGTAGTGGCGTCTTGCAATGGGGAAGCCCGAGTTCGAACCCTCATCCTTGCACTTGGTTTAATTATGTAGAATTTTTGCCCGCAAAGCTCCAATGATCGGGGTAGTCTGAGTTAGACCAAAAGGTTAGTCACACATGATGTGGGGATTTTCACTCCTTTGGGGGTGGTCCTTGTGGCCTGCACGCTCCACTTATCTTTGTTGGAGCACTGATTTACTTCCTTTACGATGCCTGTGGGGCCAGGGCGGTGAGGGTCGATTGGGGTGTCCGGAATTACACCTTTTGGTACCAATAATATCTCAATTGATTTGATATTTTTTTAAATAAATAGTTTCTTTCAAATATAGTTTTTAACGAGTTACATGGCTAGTTCACATCAATTAACATGATTATTTCACTATTTTAAGAAATTAACTATTGATGCAGCTGGTAATATTTTATATTTTCATAACAAACGTCATTATTCTAGATTTAGGGTATAATTGATGTTGGGGTCAATTGTTCCCAAATAAGTTTACCGAGACAATGATTTAAAAATGGAGTCATACGCTGCGGTCGATAACTAACAAAAAATGGAATCGGCACTACAAATTGAGAATAATTTGGATGTTCGATTCAAGATATTAAGTGGCTACTCGGAGCTACATGTCTTTTGGTCATGGCCCACTTCATGAGATGGCCCAATGAGAATCTTTATAACAGTTTGTTGGTTCAATAACTGGTGGTCCAAAATGAAGCCCATTTGTGTTGACATATGACCAAATCCTTTCAATGGATAACTAAGATAAAGAGCTTAACGTAACAGAACGATGTTAACATTGTCAATTACACATGTACCTCGCAAATGTCAATTTAACAAATATGGACATGGCACTAACAAAAGTAGAGTTACCACTTACCCCACGTTATTCATATTTGAGTGAGATAATAAATAATACTAAAATGAAAACAAAACAAAAGAAAAAAAACAAGAAGGAAACTATGATGTGTATAGATAATTGTTACTGTCAATCTATTGGACGTAAGTTACTCTGTTCCTTGATTGTTAGCTTACACGGTTACACCTAGGAGTGGGCATTTTATCCTAGAACCGGTAGAAGCCTGCAATTCCTCAGTTCTTACTCCTCACTTCTCAATTGCTATCTCAATCTTCATTTCTCAGTCTTTCATCTCTTGTAGTCGAGCAGGTTTCATTTCAAAATTCAAATGTACCTCCTACTTGCTATAAGAAAAAAGGAAAAAACAAAAAAACTGGGCCAATAACAAGTCGACGGGCTAACCTGGTATGAGTCGATGCGAACCCGATTGTTGGGGGGCACATGGTGGAAACGAGTTGGGAAAATCTTGTATTAGCGATTGAGATTCTATCCTAAAAGGTAAACCCATTGGGTAGAGTAACTTAATCTCTTATTAACCAATTATTATTCCATATTTAGCCGATGTATGACTTTTATTTGCATTTTCCAACAATCCCTCCGAATAAAGTACCATATGAATTTACTCCTCTTTAATCAATAGCTAACATATACAACTTTGTCCTTAAGGCCCAATTCTTCCACTACGACTCGGTCATCGCCTTACGTGGCACAACCACCTTAAGAGCCAATTCCCATGCTCTATCAAGGCCCAACACTTCCACTATATCTCAACCATCGCCTTACATAGATGCAAGCATCCTAAAAACCAACCATGAATTTTCTTCTTGGCCTCATGATCAACCTTGGAGCCCATCAACTTTGTAATGGAATTGTCTGGCATGTACGTATGGCTAAATATGGGTTCTAACTCTGATACTACTATTAGGGATTGAGATTTCATTATAAAAGATTAACCCATTGGATGGAGGAGCTCAATTCCTTATTAACCAATCACTTAACTCATACTAGTTCTTGTAAACATGCGTTGCACGTTATTTTAAAATACATTCTAAAATATTTTTAAATTAGATAAATTTAATCAAAATATATTTTACTTATAATATATTTTCTACTTATATATTAATTATTCAATTCAATATATGATTTAATTTGCTAAGAGAAAGATTTTGAAAAAGATAAATTTAGTTTGTGAGAAATGTTAACATGTTTAAAAGAAATCATAGTGTTCCCATGCCTTCATAAATTTAAATAAGATTTTTTTCAATAAGATTTTTTCGAGTTAAAATTTATTACTTAAAATAGTCTGCAATTTCTTTTTAAATAGTACAAATTTTCTTTCAAAAACATGGCACAAGTTTGAGATGGTTATTTGTGTTAAATATCTTAATTATTACATACTATTTGAATTTATTTATACAACTTAATTGCATGATAATTAATCAAACTTCATCAATAATTTACTTTTTAAGAAGGAATTGACATTCAGAGATTTTTATTTGATAGTTAAAAAGATATTGTACAATTTTTTTCTATGTAAAATTTCAAAAAATAAAAATTGGGCCGACACGGGTTACAGTCATGTTTGGCCAATCCCCAGATCAATCCCTAAAAGCTATCGTCAAAACTCATAGGAAAAATAGCGAATGATAAACAAAAAAGAATACAAACAATGAGAAAATGGAAAATAGAGTGACAAAAAAAATCATTTTATGTTAGTGTCAAATTTTTTTTAAAAAAAAATTAAAAATTGTTCATAATTACAATTTAAAAGGGCAATTGAAAGGGTTATTTAACAATTTCAAGGCATGATGCAAATGTAATTTAATTTAACATGTGAGGGTAAAAATGGAAAAAAAATGTTTCCCATCCTTTCTAGACTTTTAATAGTAGTATAGATTTAGCCGATGTTAAACTTTTGTTGGCATATTCCAACATCTTGCGGGTTGGCCAACCCGATCCGAACCCAACCCGTTGCTATCCCTAGTCGAGGTTATGTTGTCCTGGAAAAAGATTGGGGATCAAAGTGAAAATAGAGGGAAAGGTTGGAAACCATTTCTGTAATTTACCCTTTGAAAAATTGGCCAAATTCATCCAAATTGATGACTTTTATCATCAATTAATTGTTAGCCTCCATTTGGCAACTAATTAAGTTAGATCATATTACAATTCAAATTAATTTTCATATTTACGTCATGTAAGGGTATATAGATATAACGTGTGCATATAACAACGTACAAAAAGGGTCATGTGAAGTTTAATTTGAAAATTCTTTCTTTATGTGCACATCTCATTTTCTATAAACATGTGTTATTTTTCTGTTGTTCCATGCGATTGTGAATTTAAACTCTAATTTAAATTAAAATAGTATCCAAATTAATTGGTTGTCAAATAGAGCCTTTAGGGTTAATGATAAAATTACACATATGGATGAACAACGTCAATTTTTCAAAGGATGAGAGTCTCTTGATCAAGATTAAACAGTTGGGGATAAAATTTCAAATTCATGCAAAGATTGAGGACCTTCAATGCAATTTATCCCTAAAGGAAAATGTAATAAAAGGAACAGGAAGAAGAAAAAGTAAAAAATCATACAATAAACGAACTGAGCAATTGCCGTTGGACTTGCAGTTTGGGAATCCCTTTTCGATTTGGTTAGCGAAGGAATTTAAGCACAGAAGATGGCTTATGAATTAACTGAACAAAAAAGTAAGTATTAGTATTTTACTTTACCCTTTCTCGACTTCTGTTGCTGTATAGCAATCATGGGTGTATTCTAATTTGCATATTTGCACCGGTAAAATTCTGTTGTTTTGCTAGTGCAGTGCAATTGAAATGGTAATTGGATTTGTGCTGATGCATTAAGTGTGAGTGCTCTCTGTATGTTAATTTGTAAATAGCACTCTAATGAGCTTGGATTTATGATTATTTCTTATCAATTTCTTCATATGATAATGATAATTGTGAGTGCATTACCTTTTCATATAAATGGCTTGCAAGCTGGACCAAACGTTTCAGATGCCTTTATGGGATGAAGTTTCAGATTTAGTATACTACAGGCTATTGATATGGATATGGGTTCAAGAAATTAGTTTGGAAAATGTTGAATGGTTCATTGAAGTGTAAAAAGTAACCCTATACTCACCTCTGTGGAGTCAAACATGGTAAAAATCGTGTGACAGCTAAAAGAATTGACCATTAACAGCGTGTGCTAGTTGCTTAGAGTCTCATTAACGAGGTATGATCAGAGCCCTAACTCAGCTAGCTCCACCAATTCCTCTGCTAAAGATCATTCACTCCTGAAACCTCTAATCATTATTACTAGCTTCTTGTTAGTTGAATGCTATGAAGCCATGAATATTCACTTGAAATGAGGTCAAAACTTTATGTCTGATTTATTGAGGTCAAAGTCTATGTCACATCAGACTGCAGTTTTAAATTTTGACCTTGGGTGGTGACTAGTGAGGTGTTGTAGGTTTTCGGTTTTGTGTCGTTCAGATATGGATGGAGTATGTTGGGGTTTTTAGTTGTAGGTTCTTGTAGGTACAGGGATTGAAGACTATTGCAGGTAACACAATGAGATGGTGCTTTGGTTGATTCTTTCTTTGCAAAACAATTTGATATCTAAATGATTTGACGTAATTTTTCGTTCCTTTTCAGTCCACTAGATGTCTTTATGGAATTCAGTTTGAAAAGGATAGCAGCATAACTTATTGATGTGTAGCAAATTAGATTTATACTTTTCAATAAATAAAACAGTATGAAATGGTAAAAGGAAATGTGCCAATGATACTTTTTTCCCCTTGCCAAAAATGAAATTTACCAATATTATCTGTATTTAGGATGCTTATTTTTCTGTTCTCAAGCTTGATTGATCCTGTTTCTTTGGATGTGGAGTTGTTGAAGAGGTCCTCCATACCTATTATACATTTGAGCGTTTCATTGTCTGGCTACTTTCTAGCTGTTGGGAATAATAATCTTTTTACAACTTTGAGCATTTTAAACTGCCTTCCAAACATATTGAATTTCACTCTTCTTATCCTGTTAGCTATAGCCCATTAATTGAGTGTTGTTTATATTTTATTTTCTCTGTGAAACTTTTTGAAAATCAACTTCTCTAAAAGCATTTGATAAAGGTGGATGTCAACAACTAGAGTCAAGCTCAAGTGTGGTATAGTCTCTTTGAAAAATTACAGAGAAAAGTATCTAATGAGTCAGTTAATGTTTTTCTTTTACTAGTTAACCACACGATCTAGTGAAAAGGGGTTGATTCTGAAATAACTTAGTGTCACTTGTAAATTTAAGCACCTTGTGCCTTGGCGCTTTCAACTTTTGTGTCTCATGAAAATTCTAAGTAAGCCTCCCATCTAGCATGGTATGCTAAGGAATTACACAACTTGAAATTCACAAGGCAAGATAAACAACAAAAGTATAAAGATTTTTGGAGAATGATTATACATTTAACCTTTTGAGGCTTCAGTAACAACAATGACATTAAAAACAGATTGTGGACGATGACTTCTTATCTGAAAATTGTTTCTGGAACTATGTGATATGGTTTGTTGTTTTAGATCATTTTCAGTTCATTTGGTGTATCTAATTTGAAACTGAAAATGCCAGGATTGTTTGCTCAACCCAATTCCCAACTGAGTATTTATTAAGAAACCTGTTCTAGAGATACTCTTTTGAGATTTAAGTCATGTAGATTTGATGATGTATCGTTATTGATGTTCATTCTTGATTCATGAATTTGTGTTTGATCTCTAACATTTGTAATATTGCTTAATACTTGCAGAGGTCGGGTTGGGTCTTATTGGTTTTGGTATCTTTTTCTCATTTCTTGGCATAATTCTATTTTTCGACAGAGGTTTGCTAGCTCTTGGAAATGTAAGATAATGTTATTGTTATATTAGTATTTGTTTAGTAGAAAGTCATATTAACTCCTTTCTGATACATTGAAATACATATAATCTTTTTCTTTAGATATTTTGGTTGGCGGGTGTATCTCTTTTACTTGGATTGCGCTCCACATTGAACGTGTTCACAAACAGGAGTAACTATAAGGTACTTTTGACAGAATGCATAAAATATCTGTTAGCTCGTAGATTGACCTGTGAAACTTAGGGTATACTTGATATAGATTAAAATTGATTTAAATTTCAAAGGTTCGAAATGTGTGTTGAAAGTGAATGAGGGTGTTATAAAAAAATAATATAATTATCAAATCAATCATATTCACGAGTGGTTGAAAATCAAAGTTGAAAAGGTAATTTAAATTTAGAGCAGATTTAATGTGTGTAGAACATCCCTAAAAGCTTGTTTGATACAATTTAGACAAAAATTAAAAAAAATAACAATAAAATCATTTTTCTCTACTATCATTTCCAATCACTTTTACATTGATTTGACAAATTTTTAATATTTTTTTAATACAATTTTTTTAACTTCTCAACTACACATCTGAATATCATTTTTCTTTCAATAATCTCTATCAAACATATCCTCAATATAAGTGCTTCAGATATTCTCTCTTAGTTCCTCATTCCATTTATCGGCAGTTTGCATGTGAATATTTCAATACATATTTTCCTTCAGGGCAAGAAATCCCATTAGTTTAAAAAATGATCTGTGAATGGTTGGTTTTTGTCGTAGCAATTGATATGTGCTGTGAAAATGAATTTTGAAGAAAAATGATTAGTAAAGAATCTGAACCAAACAAGCCCCTAGTTTGCTCAACAAACTGCATGTTGAGTTACCACTACAAAGTATGACTTGCTGTTTGAGTTGAGATAAATGTTTCATATTTCATTCATGCTCTCTACTGTCTTTCTTCTCATCCTCTAGGGTACAATTGCATTTCTACTCGGGATATTCTTTATATTTGTTCGTTGGCCAGTAGTTGGTATAATCGTGGAAATGTATGGCTGCATTGTCCTTTTTAGGTAAGTTGGGTTCCTGATTTTCTTCTTAATTGCTTCATTGTGCATATACTTAGCCTTAATTGATTTCCCATTGATTGTTATATCTTCTGCTCATAAGTGTTTTCCTTCGTGTTCTACACAGTGGTTTTTGGCCATCTATCAAGGTGTTCCTTTATCAAATTCCAGTTTTTGGATGGATCATACAGTATCCTGCTTTGGTTAGTCAGCTTTTTATTTTGATATTGCATTTTATTTGTACACATTACCTGTATAGGCTCCTAGCTTGACCATTTCCTGTAATACATATAATTGGATGAACCTTTTTTGCATCTTGGGGCGTCCCAAGAGAGAGTTAGCTTTAATAGCAAATAAACATTTACTGATTCTCAAAATCTTCTCAGCTTATGAATCGATTTTGGAGGAGCTCTGGTTGACTACAAAGTGCATGGATTGAGCTTTTGGATATGTGGCATGATACTAACCAGAATATCAAGGTGAAAGATTTGAAGGGTAAATTGTATTACAGCTAACCAGAAAAATAGTTTGTACTGGGCAGGTACTTTAGTTTTGATGCACTCAAATTCTCACTTGACTGAATTTGGCTGTTTTCATTTTTCTCCTTAAGACTTAAAGTCTTGGACGCGTTTTGCATTTTAAGCAGCACTTTGGGGAGCACACCTTGAAATAGAAAGACCCCCACTGTGCAAAATGGAACCAAAAATGGTTACTTTACTTCTTTTTTTTTTTTGTCGGTTGATTTGATAATTAGAATGGCAACAAGGCGACCTGTTGATCAACGGACCTTCCCATGGTGGGCCGGGTTGGGGTCATTAGGCCAAACGTGTCCGCCAAACCCATTGATCGACAGTTCAGGCCACATTGCCCCAAATAGGCATTTCAAAAGATATAGAATAACTTTGTCAAGGTGTTTACAGACAGAGGTAAATGGCTAGTTAGAAATAGTTGGATAGAACCACCCATGGGTCTCGTGACATGCAGCTCGCTAAGTTCGGCTTTGGCCCCACTAATATAGGTGTCGGGCGGTGTACTTTCCGGTCTGGCCCAGCGTACGACTGGGGACCATTGGCAACTCTACTGATAGTTTGTGGTAGCTAAGTAAAATATTAAATCCTTAGTGTTTGCTCTGCACACTTGAAGAGGGTGTCGGTATAGTGCTGCAAGCAACATTTAAAATCCTAATAAATGGGTTCACGCCCCAACACTGAATTGAAAGCAGCTTAAATTTATTGTTGTTGTTGGCGCAGGTGAACTACTTATTCATTCGTCTTCTTGAAACAACTACTCCTTACTCGATCTGTTTGGTACACACTACTCAAAATAACTGGCCATGACGAGGGGCCAATATTTAATACAACAACAAACTAAGCCTTTATTCCCTCTGGATAGGGTCGGTCAGATGAACCATACATGAACCACGTCGGATCGTAGGTATGAGTTTTGCTTATACCACGCCTTCCTATCCAAAGCTAGCTGCCATCTACCGCTTAATAAAGATATCTGACGAACGACTTGCATCCACGCCAGAATCGCCTTCCTCTACCTTTCCTTATATGCCCTACCCTAATACTCTCACTCTTTCTCACGGGTGCATTCTCGGTCCTCGCAAAGATGTGTCCAAACCATCTCAATCGGTTCTCCTCATCTTATCCTCAATCGGGCGACTCTAATCTACCACTAATATCTTCATTGGTAATTTTATCCTTCCTAGTCTTACCACACATCCACCTCAAAGATACGCATTTACGCAACATTCAATTTGTGTTCATCTACCTTCTTAATCGCCAACACTCACGCCATATAAGAATGCTGCCTCACAACTGTTTCTATAAATTTTCCCTTTTAATTTTAAAGGCATAAGATGCGATCACATAAAATCCCGAAGACCTCTCCACTTCATCCATCCAACATTAATCCCGTGATTTACATCACCTTTATGTCAAGATTGGTTTGAACCACGGATCCCAAATAACGAAAGCTATCTCGCTTCGGTACTACCTCACTACCTAATTTCACCACAAGAGGATCCACTCTAAGCTTACCACTAAACAAACACTCCATATATTCTGTTTTAATATACCAATATTTAATATAAGAAAATTTTCTTTTATCATGTTTAGTTTTATCGAATTCGACATATTGATTGTACCGTAAGTTTAATTGCATGTATAGAACTAAAAGTATGCGAATATTTCATTTCATACTTGTTTATTTGTGCTTTGTTTATAGTTTTTCTATAGAGGAATAGTAGTTTATCACTGTTTATGTAGGAAAAGATTTAATTGAAAAGTGAAAACAAGTTGTATATCTTAAATGACTTTTTAAGAAGCGAGATTCTGGAATTCCCAAGCAAAAGTTAAAATGTTTTTATTCAGATAAAATGAAATTTAAATGCACGTGAGTACAAAGTGATCTTGAAAATTGTACAAAAATAGAAACGAACTTATTCAATAAGTGCAAGAATGTTTAAGCGCAAGCGCTAGCACTGTAGTTATGGCACTAGTACTATGTTTCCGGTCACATATGATTTTCGTTTTAAAATTCGGAACCAGATCTATGTCCAGACCCGTAACTAGGTATGGGCAAACGAAGCACTCACTTTGGGCCTGAGTTTAAGAGGAGTCCAGAAGAGTTGATTTTTAGTTTTTTTCCGTTAACTTTGAGTCTATCTTTACAAATTGGACCTTTAATTGAAATTAAATCAAACATAATTTTACTCTCGTTTGTAGTTTGAGAATTCCACGAACGAGAGGGAGAAAGAAAAATTGCAAATCTAGTCTTCTCAATTCTCATCCAATTGTTACTGATTTATCTGGTTATTGACTTTCAATTATTGAGTTAATATTGTTTTGCAGGCATATTGTTATTTTAGACTTTTTGAACTTTTAGCTAGTCAATATATTACATTTTTAGGTTTTATCTATTAAGAATTATGATTAAAGGGGCAAAATATAGATTTCGCTTGGGCTTCAAAAACTCTAGTTACGGCTCTATCCTGGTCTAGTACGGCGAGCAGGAGTTCTAGCAATTCGAAAAATTTTCCGGCTATACTATGGCCGCTGGTGGTTGCCGACCAAAATTTTTTGTCATAATTTCGATACTGGACCTAAAGTCTCGGAGTTCAAAACGGAGATCGTATGTTGTCGGAAAAGATAGCGCTAGCACCGTAACTACGGCTCCATCGCTTGTGCTTGAACACTCTCGTCAATAAGTGTGTGTAAATGTACTCTACTTGTTTAGTTGTGTATATTTGATACTTTTCTAGAAAAACTATTTTGATGTATATAGAGTGAATTTTGATAGCATTACGAGATACATGTAGCACCACGTCCATCCTACAAAAATACTCATTGTATTTATTTTTCATCTGTCCTAATTATCGTCTACATTTTTTTAAAATATTGTTTTATAGAGGGCGTATTAAAGTTTTTCATTTCTAATCTATATCCTATTCAATGGGTATTGTTACCAATCAAAATGAACTACTACTATTACTACTACTACTATTATTATTATTATTATTATTATTATTATTATTATTATTATTATTTTGAAAAGAACTATTATTTAACGTATGAGTGTATTTGAAAAAGTAGACATATCATATTTTTCAACAAACTAGTTTTCACACCCGTGCGATGCACGGGAGTAAAACTATATAAATTGATTAAAAATAAAATATTTGACATATGCAAGTGTGTAAAATTGTGTAAGTTAATTGAAAATGAAATATTTGACAGGTGATTTTCGTTTATACTTAATTAATTGAGCATATGTATTAAATTTATATTCCACATATCATATAATTAAGTGTATACCAATAAGAAATATGTATACTATTATATTATTTTAATAAATTTTCTATGATCTAAATTACGTTGGAATAAAGTGATTAAGTAATTATATTATGTTACAAAAACTTATATAAGTAGAACCAATGAAATTAAAAGGTAAAATCATGTAACGAAACATAAAGTCGCAATTTGAAATTATCTAAAAAAAATTTTAAATACAAAACAAAATATAAAATAATAGTTCAACCTTGTTTCGGTGCATAATATCGACGTATGATTTATATTCGTTAACATCGCCGATATACCAATTTTACTTTCAACTCATGATTGTAAACGCACAAATATCTTACCCTATTTAAAAATTCTATTGAATGTCAATTATGTAGTTATGGGACAACAAACTAAAAAATGTTGATCTATCTAAGTTCCATTATGTAGTTACGGGACAACAAACTAAAAAAAGCAAGCAGTCAATGATCCAACAAACTATATCAATAATTAAATTTTGATATTATAATTTAATTATGAATGTAAAAACATTTTTCATAAGAATTTTCACATATTGTAATTCCAATATAGTAATAAAAATATTATAATTTATGATTCCTCATATATTGAATTAAATACTCATTTCACTCTATTTAAGACATATTAAAGGATTAAATATTCTAAATAACAATTTTTAAATATGTTACATAAGAATTTTCCAATATTTATAATTGGAAATTTAATAAAAATATTAAAAAAAGCATTTTGATGGATGTATTTATGAAAATTATATTTACTTATAATCTCATTTTTAATTTAAATATTTTATATATAAATAAATACATAGTTTACACTCATACATCATATATTTATAAATTTATTTTCATATTATTGTATCATTATTTGAAAATTTATCACAAAAATGTGATACATTACAAATATGCAAGTACTTTATATGTTTCAAATAAATAGTAATAATTTGAAAGTATTCTAATATAAAAAAATAAATTAAAAGTAAAAGTAAAATTAAAATAATAAGAATTAAAAATTAATTGATAGAATTGGTAAATGATATAAAGTTGTTAAACTGTTACTAAACATTAAATCCAACTTAAATTATAAAATAAGAATTATTTTATAAGCAATAATAATTATTTTTTTAGGTAAAGAAAAAATATTATTGGGGCAACCAATCAAATGGTAATTATAATAGGTTAAATTAATGCGTCAATTAAATTAAAACGCAAAAATGGTGTTGGTTCAATTGGTAAGACATCATTATTCTATCTAAGAGATCTTAGATTTGAGCCTTAAAACTACATCAATTTTTAATAAATATGCCTGATTGAGATTCTAACAAAAAAAAAGGGATTATAAAATGTATGTGGCTAAAATCTTGACACTTGGTAATAACACAAAAAAATAGTTAATGCAATTAAAACAAAAGTTAACTATGTCCTAAAACAACTAAAAGAAGTTAATCATGTCCTAAAACTACTACACAAAAACTAACAATGGTTTCACCTGTGACAAATTAGTGCATCTATGAGTTATCCTTTTTTTGTTTACCAAGTCTTTTGTTTTTTTTTCTGTTAGTGTTTGTTTTCTGTTGCTGATTCTTTGGAATTGACCAAGTCAGCTAGGAGTAAAATAAAAGATTATCCTAGTAGGATTTCCTGTAACTAGTTGGTTCTTATCTTTAGGAAAGTTTGTTAGCTTAAGTCTATAAATTATGGGATCTGATATAATTTTATTACATACCTTTTAATAAGATATTTTCCTAGCCTTCCTACATATATCAGTGTTTCTCCTTAACAATTTCCTGCAATTTATTTTGTTTTATGGTATCAGAGCCTGGTTCAGGGTCTCTGTTTGTTTCGTTCTTCTTGTCTATCAAGTTTGTCTTGTTGGAGAAGACTGAAGCTTGACAAGGAAATTGTTGTTCGGTAAATGGAACCATTAAATGGAGGAAACGGTTCTAACACGCAATATGGTGTTGAGAAACTTGTGGGTACAAACTACAAGTATTGGAGACTGTGTATGGAGGCCTTTCTTCAAGGTCAAGACCTCTGGGAGCTGCTAACTGGGACTGATTCAGAGATCCCAGCTGACATCCCTGCTAATGCTGAAGCTCGCAGAAGATGGAAAATCAAATGTGGAAAAGCTTTATTTGCTTTGAGAACGTCAATTAGCAAGGAGTTCATTGATCATGTACGTGATATCGATTCTCCAAAGAAGGTGTGGGAGACGCTTGAAAAGTTATTTTCCAAGAAAAACACAGCAAGGTTGCAGTTCTTGGAAAAGGAATTGGCATTGACAACACAAGGAAATATGTCAATTTCAGAATATTTCCTACGTGTCAAAAACATATGTGCAGAAATTTCAGAACTAGACAAGGAGGAAAAGATCAGTGAAGCTCGTCAACGACGATTTCTCATCCGTGGTTTAAAGAAGGAATACTCGCCCTTTGTTACCTCCATTCAGGGATGGGAAACTCAACCATCTATCGAAGAATTAGAGAATTTGCTCTCTAATCAAGAGGTTTTGGCTAAACAAATGGCCAAAAATCCCATCTCTGAACCTGATGCAGTTTTCCTCTCAAAAGGAAAGTCCACAGAGGAAAGTTCACAAGATAGCAGAAATCAAAAGAATAATCCACCCAGATGCTATAGGTGCGGAAAAATTGGGCATATCAAGAAAAATTGTCGTGTGAAGCTGTCTAAAGCAAATGCTACTTGGGATGATGAAGAAGATGATCATCTCAATTGGGAACAATGCTTTACTACTGAATTAAGAGACAAATTGCCTCTCAAATCGGCGACAAGTCAGGAACCAGTAAATTGCAAAGAGGAGTGGATTATCGATTCTGGTTGTTCACACCATGTAACTGGAAATGTTACTTTATTTTCAGAGCTTCGTCAACATAATGGGGATCGAGTTATTATCACAGCTGATAACTCAACTTATCCTGTAATGAAAGAAGGCGTTGTAAGGATTGGTGGTGCTGGTGGATGATTATTCGAGGTACACTTGGGTGTATTTCTTGAAAGGAAAAGATGAGGCATTATCCAAGTTCATTGAATTCAGCAATATTGTAGAAAAAGAATTTGGAAAGAAGATACAATGCTTAAGAAGTGACAACGGAGGTGAATTTATGTCAGATGATTTCTTTCAATATTGTGAGAACAATAGTATTCGACGATAGATGACATGTCCCAACACTCCTCAGCAAAACGGAGTTGCAGAAAGGAAACTGGCACATCTTTGTTCAACTAGTCTTTCATGGATATATGATAAGCACCTTCCTAGAGAACTTTGGGCAGAAGCAATTAAATGTGCATGTCATGTCATAAACAGGATACCTCCATGGCCAGGTAAAGAGAAGGTTCCACTTGAAATCTTGTATAATGTAAAACCAAGTGTGAACTATTTTCGTGTTTTTGGTTCCGTTTGTTATGTTCACATTCCAAAAGCTAATCGAACCAAATTAGACCCAAAGGCAAAGAAATGTGTCTTTGTTGGTTATGACTCGTGTAGGAAAGGATGGAGGTGCATGGATCCGAATACAAAGAAATTCGTCATATCCAGAGATGTTGTATTCGATGAGGTGTCTTCTTGGTATGCTGCTGAGAAAACAGTTGTTAGAAATATATGCAGATTTTGGTGATGATAATTTGGAGCTATTCCCTCAAAATAATGAAGTGTCCTGTGATGGTGACTCTAGTCAACAAAGAAGTGAAGAGTCTGGTGCTTCAACACAAAATACTCCAATTTTAGAAGAGAATGAGGAGTCGGTGAGAAGGTCAGCAAGAATGAGAAAGCAACCAAATCATTTCAAAGATTATGAAGTGGAACTAAATCATTGCAGTGTGGCTTCATGCTTCTTTGTTGGAGCAACAAATGAAGAAGAACCAACATGTTATGAAGAAGCAAAAGACTATCCAGAATGGGAGACGGCGATGCAAGAAGAAATGAAAGCCTTGCAGAAAAATGAAACGTGGGAACTTGTGCCGAAACCAGAAAACTCCAGGCCAATCACTTGTAAATGGGTCTATCGTGTGAAGAAAGGATTAGATGGCACAATTGAAAGATTCAAAGCGCGTCTTGTTGCCCGTGGTTTCTCTCAAAGTTGCGGATTGGATTATGAGGAGACATTCAGTCCAGTAGCAAAGATGGTTACAGTAAGGTCGATTTTTTCACTTGCTGCTTATAAAAGCTGGAAGCTATGGCAGTTGGATGTAAAAAATGCGTTTCTTTACGGTGAGTTGGATCATGAAGTATTTATGGAGCAGCCCCAAGGGTTCATCTCAGAGCAATTTCCCCATTATGTTTGTCGATTGAAGAAAGCGTTGTATGGCCTTAAACAAGCACCACGTGCTTGGTATGGTAAAATTGCTCAATACTTTATCTTTTGTGGATTTAAAGTGTCTGATGCAGATTCTAGCTTGTTTGTAAAAACTAAATCAGGAATGCATTTGTTGGCTTTATTATATGTGGACGACATGATAATTACTAGAAATGATGAAGCAGAAATTTCTCGCTTGAGGAATGATTTGTCAATTCGGTTTGAAATGAAAAATTTGGGAGAAGTTGGATGTTTTCTTGGCTTAGAAGTGGAGAAATCAGACCGAGGTTATTTTATATCTCAAAAGAGATATGCAAATAGTCTGTTGAAGCGTTTCGGCATGGGGGAGTCAAAAGAAATGGCGACTCCCATGGAGACACATCTCAAATTAAAGAAAGAGGAAGGAAAGCTATTGGATGATGCTAGAAGATTTCGACAACTTGTTGGTAGTTTAATTTATTTAACTATCACAAGACCAGAAATTGCCTTCTCTGTTGGTGTTATTTCTCAGTTTATGCAAAATCCGAGAACCCCCCATTTAGATGCTGCTAAAAGAATTCTACGCTATATAAAAGGTTCTCTAGATTATGGGCTCATGTATAAGAAGGAAAATGAGTTTTTTCTGAAAGGATTTAGTGATGCAGATTGGGCCAGTGATATAATAGATCGTCGTTCAACCTCAGGATACTGTTTTAGCATGGGTTCAACTGTTGTTTCTTGGTGCAGCAAAAAGCAATCTACCGTTGCCTTATCCAGTACCGAAGCTGAATACATAGCAGCAACAATGGCTGCACAAGAATGCATTTGGCTGAAGTGTTTGATGGAAGACATTTGTTCGAAAGTTGACTATGCTGTGTTGCTTCACTGTGACAATGAGAGTGCTATCAAACTCGCTTCAAATCCAGGCTTTCACAGGCGTACAAAACACATTGATATTCATTATCACTTTATTCGGGAGAAAGTTTTGAATCAAGAAATTGAGTTGAAGGGAATCCCTACAGCCGATCAAGTTGCAGATATATTTACAAAAGCTTTACCTAAACCTCAATTCGAAAGCTTGAGAGCTACACTTGGAGTTGTTGGTCGTAAGTACGCACTAAGGGGGAGTGTGACAAATTAGTGCATCTATGAGTTATCCTTTTTTTGTTTACCAAGTCTTTTGTTTTTTCTGTTAGTGTTTGTTTTCTGTTGCTGATTCTTTGGAATTGACCAAGTCAGCTAGGAGTAAAATAAAAGATTATCCTAGTAGGATATCCTGTAACTAGTTGGTTCTTATCTTTAGGAAAGTTTGTTAGCTTAAGTCTATAAATTATGGGATCTGATGTAATTTTATTACATACCTTTTAATAAGATATTTTCCTAGCCTTCCTACATATATCAGTGTTTCTTCTTAACAATTTCCTGCAATTTATTTTGTTTTATCACCTTTGTTTTATTATATATATAGATTAATTATCACCTGTTCGGTTCAACTTTCATTTGCTAGAAACAAATAGGCTTAACAGGGGGAGTAAAGTTTAGTACGTATTGAGAACTTGTCTTACTTTTCACATCACTTCGCAATTATGACAAAATTAATTTCTGTCCAAGTTGCAACTTGCAATTACTGCAACATTCCATTGCTCCACATATTAAAAAAGCCACTGAAGTTCAAAAAAAAAAAAAAAAAACATGAGCTTTCAGAAAGGAAAAAAAAAAAAAGAGAAAAAAAGAAGGGTTATTATGATATATGATACACTAAAAGTGGCAACTACTCTGATTAATGATATGCAAAATACTTTTCTTTGGTTCATACAATAACAACACTTATGATAATAATGATTAAAAAAAATGAAAAAAAGGAAGGAAGAGAAAAAAAAAAAAACACTTCCAAATCAAATCTCTAACAATTGAAGTCTACATCATGAAGGCAATTTTATCTACCGGAAATGTAACTTTCACAAATTTTTCATTCTAAAGAAAGCAACACTAGCTAGTTAATTTTTATTACTGTTTCTAGGTCAAAAACGATGTAATATTTTATTTTTGTTGTTTCACTTCTACTTCCCAATTCCTTCCTTTTACCAAAATAAGAGAAACATGTGATTTACATCATTTATTTTTACCTTTTTCCCATATGGAGTTAATAATTGTTATAAATGTCTTCCCTTCTCCTGCCACAATGAAAGAAATATTGTTTGGTTCATTTATAGGAAAGATTATCCCCTCTAAAACTTATAAATATTGTAGTGCTTTGTTGATTGAAATTTGTTATATATTTATTTAATTATAATGTAAAATGGAGGTGAAAGTTTTACCGATATCGATATTAAAGATGATATAATACATATAAAAAAGTGTTTTTTAACAATAGACTTATCTTTCGAATTTTATGCACAAAGATGATATTTTTTTGTACATTTAGGTGCAGATGATATATCTTCTAATAGAACACCAAATCCCACCAATACAAGCGGGGAGGGATGGACGGTGTTACAAATGGTATCGTTAGTTTTTTTAGAGTTGATTCTTTTTCTTCTTTTTTTTTTCATATAAAAAATAATCAAGAAATCAATATTTCATGTATTTGCCTATGTTTAATGATTGTTGAAATATTCGTATATATCCTTGCTTATCAAGATAACTAAATCAAGATAAATTTACCATCTTATTAATTTATCTAGATAAGGAAGAAGCCAGGAATGTTAAAAAACTAGCCATTTCTAGCTCCGTCCGACCTCCGATTTGAAATCCGAGACCGAACCTAGATTCATCATGACAAGACGGATCTCCGATAATTTTGTCAAAATTTTTGCGACACTGTTGAATGCCGTGGGGTCGGTCAAACTTTTTGGCCAATTTTTAGCGGCAAAAAGTTTGAAAAAATTACCGGAGATCCGTCTTGTCGTGATGAATCTAGGTTCGGTCTCGGATTTCAAATCGGAGGTCGGACGGAGCTAGAAACGGCCCCGATAGCGCCGTAATTACGGCGCTACCGCTAGTTTTTGAACATTACCTCCTGCAGATTGGTGAATATGTTTCAGGCTTTGGTTTGTAAGTTTTCACCAGGCTACGCAATGCAACTTGGGAGATGCATACACGGCTTTGAAGAGAAAAAAAGGAGAGAAGTCTTCTTGATCGTGTGTTGCAAATTTTGTGAAAACATTTTTTCATCCATATTGAAGATCATTATTGAAGAAAGACATCAATCCATGTAGAAGGCAAGGTTGCTTCGCTACGAAGAATTAGGTTCGGGAGTGTTGATTCAAAAGGAGTTGAAGGCTGGGCTAGGAAATGCGAGGAAACAGTTGGAGAACTGGCTTCATCCGCAAGACAAAAGACCAGAATCAAGCACGAGTCGATTTTACAATTTCTTTTGTGCATTTGTGCGTTTTGTAAAATCACTATTTATCTCGTGTACCAATAAAGTTTTTACTATATATTTTAGTAGATTGATTTGTTCTCGACAGATTTGCCACTAAGATGTTTCCACCTTAAAATTTGTGTGTACTATCTTTATTGATCTTCTCCATACTAAGACTGATTCATTACCCTATTTCTAAATATATTTTGTGAATCTTATTACTCGATAATTAACTTACACGTATTTTACTTACCCTGTCCTCTCCTCTATTATAGAGGGTACACTCGAGTGTACAAAACAAAAACAAATACAAATGTAGACTTATTGTAATCATAATTATCATAAATGTTTTCCGTTGTCCTCACATTATGAAAGAAAATAATGTTGAACTCTTATTGCCTCTGGAGCTGTTATTTTTGTACTTTATTGAACATTTGTCATGTACTCTTGATGAAACTCCATCAATTTATATAGACTGCCACATATAGTAGATTTTCCTTTAAATATTTGACGGAACTCGAAATCATATATATTTCTTAAGCAGAAATGATCCAGGATACTCGGGAGTTATGTCACTTTCAGATATTTTTCAATCACATACGACTTCAATTGAGAAAATCGAGATCAGATTTAGAATTAATATGGCGAGGTGAGGCGAAGCTACAATAGTCCGAGAAATTTTCCTACGATGCCATTTGTTGCCAATCAAAAATTTGACCAAAAAGTGATCGAACTTTGATCAGTGATCGAACTTTGATCGACGGTCGACGGCGTTGCCAGAAACAGGGTAAAGAAATAGGGTTCTAGATCCGATTTTGATTTTCCCAATAGAGATCGAATGTAATCAGAAAACACCGGAGAGTGGCATAACTATAGCATTCTCGGGTGTGCTGGATTATTGTTGATTTCTTAAGATCAATAACTAAAACAACCATTAATAGTGTGTCTAGTTGATTTTTCATTTCAATAAAACATTTCCACAAGTGATAAAGACCACAAAATATACAATTAATAGCAAGTAACAATTCTAAAACTTTAGTTAAAATTTAAATCAACTTGCCTACTACTTCAAAAATAATAATAATAATAATAATAAATCAACTTAACTATATACGAATGAATATTAGAAGTTAACATTTAGACGTACATAGGAGAAAAATGTAAACAAATGCAAGCTTAGTTTTGAGATGTTATATTAAGAATTATCGTTTATCAAATTAAGGGACAAATTACAATCCATTGCATGTGATTAATGGTAAGCAAAGCCAATAAGATAGAAGGGAATCTCGCTCGAAACAGGTGTAATCAAAAGTTCTAAAGTCTTCTCACATCCACTAAATCGAGGCTGATATACCATTAAATTAAATATAACTTTAAATTATCAATACAATTATTCATTAATGGCAATATAAGAATTTTATTAATATTATATTATCAATCATGTAAAAGGTTATGACACTCTAAGATTATCTCTTTAAAATTTACTTACATGCCCTTCACTTTTACACCTTATTAGTGTATGTGTATTTATGAGTATTTATGAGTTTTGATGTGAAATAGGAGAGAGAATGAGTTGGATTGAGTGGTGGAGATTTATGTAGTACAGTGGGTCCCAGAAAATATGTGGATGTAATTGGTTTGACTTTTGATGTGAATGTGTTAAAATTTGTAAAAATTTGTTAAAAATTGTAGAAGAACGGGGGCTACTCAAAACCCTGCCCCCTATGCCAAAGCTTATATATAGACACTATTTTGTCATTCTCACACTTGATTATTTAACCTTGTGGTTGATTACATCATAATCAACAACTGATTGGACCATCAGAATGTCATTAATTGTCAGCCATAGTTGATAACGGATAATATATAGGATATATAGTTGCAACTTAATATGATATCGATTGACACATTAATTGGTGACATGCACGTATACGTGCAGTGTGAGAAAGGAAAATTGTCAAAAAATTTATTTGACTAGAGAAAATTCGATTTTCGGCGAATGTACAAATACCTGTATGTATCTTGTATTGATCCAAAATGTTCCGTAATGCCACAAGTAACGCATACAAGTAGGCGAATTCGGTTTGTTAAATTAGAATCATTTCTTAGAATCTGAAAAATCAGAAGAAAAAAAAAAAAACTCACAAATTAAAATGTGAAACTTGTTGTGGATCCAAAATGTACAACCAGTCACCATCAACTGACTGTCCTATTTAACTACAAATCCAAGATATGAAATTGGCTAAAGGAGTGATGGCAATTGAACATTAATTGTGTTTGACATAGTGATTGATACAATATTATACTGTTTCAAAATCCTATTAGGTGAAATGTCTTCATTATTATTATTTCAATTTAAAGAATTTTGACACATCATAATATTGTGTCAACTACTGAATCATTACATTGTTAATGTACAATTATTCTAGTAGAATACATTAGAAATGGGACAGTTTTAATTAATTGTGAACACAAAATGTGATAAGAGCATCTCCAGCAATATCTCTATTTTTAAAGAGCATATTCCATTAAATAAAGAGCATCTTTAAATTTAAAATGCAAAAATTTTTAAAAGCTCCAACAGGCTCTCTAATTTTAACTCTTTATTTTACTCTTTTCAAGAAAAATTATTGTTTTATCTCTAATTTAATTAATAATAATTTTTTTAAGTATTAATGACCAATAGAATTAATTGTGGATTACATTGTTAAAAAAGTAGGACCTTGAAACTTGTAGTCATTCAATTATAAAGAATGAGTTTGGCTCTCCAAATTTGGATAGTCAAATTCACTCCCTAAATTAAATTGTTAATTTAAAGAGTTTGTTGGAATAAAATTTTAGAACTTAACTCTTTAAATTATAAAGAATCTCATATTTAAAGAGCTTGTTTGAGATGCTCTAAAGTTCACTAATTCCTTTGCCTTTCTTCCATTTCTCCTCTTCAGCCACAAGAGCCATAATTAACTCTCCATCTACTTTTTGTAGTATTTATTACAACACAGAATCGAATTTACAGTTCTTCAGAAACCATCAATGGCTTGTCTTCAACTAATCCAAATTACATACGATATATATTTATTGCTCAAGAACCCAAGGACTTCATACTGCAGTTAATATTCCAAGTTTTTTACCAGTAAAATCACACCAATATTCTCCACGAAGCATTTCTAGCATTTCAGGAGTACATACTCGTGTTAATTTGTGTCACTTACTAAAAACGGTCCACCTATACGTAGCAGATCATAATATTTATTTAATTGTGATTTTTTATGTATTAGTGAGTGATATTTATTGATTAATTAGGAGTATTAGAGTACTGCAGAATTTTCCTTTACCCTCATTAATTTATTTATAATATGGTTAAAAGGGGTATTATTTTGTTACATATATATTTTCATATGTAATTCTAAATTGAGTACGATTGACTGATTGTTGCTTTGAGTCCATAATAAGATACATAAAATAGAGGTATATTAAAAAAAAATTGAATACAATCTCAATTATAAGGTAAGTGATTAAAATTTGCAACAGATAATGAAAAAAGAAATAAACATATCCTCATGCACAAAGATACATAGAATACATAATGAAAAATGTAACTCCCAGCCCTAGTTACTTGGCCACTATAAAATTGAGGATTCATGTTGGAGCTATGCTACATATACACCGCTATGTATTGCGGGGAGTATCAACCTCCCATAACAGAGAGGTGAACAAAATGGTCATTCTACCTTTTTTGTATTCAATGTAGTACACCTTATGATACATGAGGATGTACACATTTATTTTTTCACTTGTTAGAAGAGAATAGGGGATTATTACCTCAATCTTGAAGATCATCAACCTATAGTACTATATACATTAAGGGTGTGTTTGATTGCAAAGCCGGAAAATGGTTAGAAGGAAAACGTTTTCCGGGTAAATGAATTCCGGGAAAAGGTTTTCCAGGGAAATGGTAATTGTAGGTGTTTGATTGGGTTAATTTGAAAGTTGGAAAATGATGTTATTTTCCTTATTTTTGAGGTTTTTTTTAATAAAATTTGATCATTTTCCTTATCTTTATGGTTAAAATAAATTGTCTATTAAAAAAAAAAAAAAAGTGCCAAACTTTTCCCGGAAAACAAAAACCACCTCCACCCCAAGGAAAACGTTTTCCTCCAAAACAAGGAAAAGAACGGAAATCGAGAAAAAGCTGGAAAACATTTTCCAGGAAAAAAAGTGCAATCAAACGGCCAAGGATAGAAAAAAAAGCCGGAAAATGAGTTTTCCTGGAAAAAATTGGTTGAATCAAACACACCCTAAGGGTTTCCTCAGCCACAAATAAGAAATAACCAAACTACACATGTTAATTTGCTTTTGATTGGTTTTCATTTCAGTCCATTTAATATATATACTCTCTCCGTCCCACAAATATAGATTTGTTTTCCTTTTTAAGATGTCCCAAATATATAGTCTCGTTTCTATATTAAGAAATATTTTTTCTGTTTATTTACCAAAACAATCCTATTTAATTTACCTAGTTATAACCTTTTTTTTAATATTATTCATTAAATGAGGGTAGATTAGAAAACTAGTTAGAAAATTTACTTTTCCAATAACTTTTCTTAATCTTTGTGAAAAAATCAACAAGCCTACATGATTGGAATGGAAGGGGTAATAATTTTGCTCATATATAAGCAAGGATCAAAGTTCATTAATCCATATATAACTAGCAAAAAGAACTTCTATCCATAGAATGCAAATTAATTATTGCTTGCAATGTAAGATCGTATTAAATATGACCATAATGTGGGATATCCGAAGCGTGTGCTTTAATTTCTTTGAAGTTAGGTACTGTAATGATGGAGTAGAAAATAATAATTGTAGGTATCTTATATATTTCACGTTCTAATTAAATGACGGCAGATATGTTATCTCTTAATTAATCGGATGATAAAAAGGTACACACATTCTTTACGATTAAGATATTTCATCTTCCCAACAAAAAATTGCTTGGTCTATACTGTCATTTAAAAATATCCCATAGAAATACTCAACAGGAAAAGATTTTATTAGCATGTAAATATGGGAAAGGTCTTGACAACCCAAGTTACAATAAATTGAGATTTAAATGCATGGAGTGGTTTTAAATGCATTGTGGAAGAGTTTGATTTAGGCATTAAAGTGACATCTACTTGTCACCTTTAATGCATGGCCTGTCCAACTTTTAATGCATATTCATTCAAATTTAAGGAGCTCTCAACACACACTACTATATATCTCCTTGCATGATCATTCATACAAATTGAATTAAATTTTACAAAAAAAAAAAGGAAAAAAAGAAAGAAAACCCATGTGAATGCATTGATATAAATATTCTCCTGTTTCATTTTCAATTATCAGCTGAATAATTTTGTAGTAGTTAGCTAGCTAGTTGATTCATTCGATGGAATTCCCAGAGCTGTCTTTGGCTCCAAATTATGAATCTTTTGATGATCCATGTGATGATGCAACTAGTCTTCCTGTGAAGACCAAATGGATGAATGCAGAATCTCCTTCTCTTGATCTTCAGCTCAATGACCCTCTTCCCTTGGATTGGGAGCAATGCCTTGATCTTCAAGTACCCTCTTTCTCTCTCTCTCTCTCTCATGTTTTTGTAATCTTGGAGATTCCGTAAGTGGGTTATTACTAATACTCTGACCGCCCCCCCTGCCCCCCGTCTATGTCTCGTGTCTACATATACATTTGCAAGTTTGTTACCAATTTGATTTGTAAGGCGATAAAGGAAGACAAAAAAATATGCAGACGATCGAGATTTATGTAGGTGCACCTCAACATCAACATGCATGACATTACATCCTACCCTCAGCCGACACAGTAATTTTAGTATGTGGAGAATGTACAGTGTACAAGAGATAAACCCAATATAATAACTCTGTTGTCGGTTCACTGGCTATGATCAAATTCTGGGATAATCAAGATTACAACCGTAAAATCCGAAAAAAAAAAACCTAACTTTCAGTTGGAGCCCTAAGTCAGTTATTACTACTCCATCTGTCCCATTTTCATAGGCTTACTTTCTTTTTTCGTCCTTCCCAAAATAGGCTACTTTTCTTATTGGTATAAATTTAACTTTTTCATTTCATAATCTACCCCTATTTATTATGTATAGTTATTAATAAAAGTAAATTTTCATATTTAATATAAGAGTATATTGAGAAATACATAAGTAAAATTTATATTTCTAATAAATATTAATTTCAAATTCTTAATCCTGTGAAAATTAAATTATACCTATCAAAATGAGAACAGATGGAGAAATATAATACTCTTAAGGGCATAGGCCTATGCCCTTGTACTGTTTTAGCTAGCTAGCTAGTCAATTGTACTAAAGTCTACATATATATGCTACTCTAGGTAAATGTTCTCTCCATGTAGGACCCGTTAATGTGTCAACAGGCGGATTTATTAAAGTGTGCGTCTGTGTGGGATTTTTTTTTTGTGTCTAAAAACTGACCAAAAGTGGTTTTTTGGGTGGATAGTGGTGGGGGTTAGGAGATGTATGGTTAATAATGGGTGATTATGAGAGATGTGTGATTGATATTGATATTGATATTTGACTTTGATTTTTAACAGTAGATTTTTAGGTAGAAAAAAGTAGAGACAAACAAACATTAAATTGGACCTCACTGTTGATGTGTTAGCCTCTAATTGCCGAGACATTAATAGTGAACTCTATATAGGGAGGAGAACATTAATTACGTACTGCTATTGTATGGTAACATCAACCAAAAACCTTAGTCAAATAAGTGTCTAATTATTGATTGATTTATTTATTATTGTGTCTGCAGTCGGGAAGAATGTACTATCTGAACCGGAAAACATTGAGAAAAACCTGGAACCGGCCCAAAGAACAGAAGCTTGATCTTGAACTGAACATATCATCAAGCAGCAATGTAGAGCAGCACAACATCAATTGGGCACCAGATAATCAACAAGAAATGATCAAAAAACAGCAGCAGCAGCAATGTTCATCAAACAGCATGATTGCTTTAGCTTGTTCAAATTGTCATCTCCTTGTAATGCTTTCAAGAACTTCCCCTTCTTGTCCTAACTGCAAGTATGTCCACTCTCTTGCAACTTCACCGCAGGCCCGGCCCGACTCGTCTTTTTCTTCATACCATTGCAACTTAAGCCTTTGACAAAGATACATTTTGTATGTATCCTGTTGTAAGATGCTGCAAAATATAGTACTTAATTAGTGGATTAAGTCTAACTTTGGCATGTTTGCACTGTATTTCTTTTTCATGCAGAAGATATGGTAAATATTTTACAAACTCCTTGTCAGTTATTTTGTTTTTATTGCATTTGATATCAATCTTATAATCCAGAGATATAGAGTTCAAACCGATATGATTAAGGAAGAAATACAATCCGAAACCGATGATTAAAGGAGAATTTAACCGGGAATTTTATAAAAAAAAAGGGACTTGAATATCATGCGATTCGCAATTGCTATACTTAATTAAAGGACATTGCTTCATTTCGTTTGACAATATTGCTTTTGGGATTACTATGCAAATAACTTTAGCAGATTAATCAAGCTTTCAGTCTGGATGTACATGAAGCACAATGAAAACCCGGAAAGGAACAAAGGGATTTTGAGAAGATATGATTAAGGCTGCACCGTGTCGAAGTGCATGTAGGTAAAGTTTTTCTAGTATCTCTGATATGAGCCAGGGAGGGAATACTCAACTTGATCCACTCCATGTGCCGGTTGAACCGATCACTAGGGCTAAGGCTAATAAAATCAAGGCTAATATGGCGGGCTTAGTTCAAAAGCTTATATGGAGCAATGTCTTACAAATTGATTCTACAAGTTTGGAATGTGCATTGGACAAGGACGGCCCAAGATTAGCCACTTTAATTCAAATCCGAGGTAATGATGGACTAGAAGTGAAAACTGTGAAATTGGCGTAAAGCTTGGTCAAGCTTTAATTTAACAATAGTTCCAATAAAATTGGAAGAAGATGTCAAATGATAAGGCTTGCAAGAAGGCTCGCGGACTCGCCTTCGCCTTGACTCATATTATGCCATTTCACTTACGGAATAGGCCTTTTTGTTATTTTCTTATATTTATTAGGATTAACATTCACTATAAAATGACTTTTCATTGTAAACCATCATATTCTACATTATTGTGAGCTTTAATTTATCAAATTGTGAGACATTATTTCTCATCATGATGAGAAATAATCAATGGGAATAGATTGGCTCTTTTGTGGCGTTCACACCATTATAGTTAGGGGTGGGCACGGTTCGGGTTGGGTCGGGTTTGGACCCAACCCGAAACCGAATCAGTTCCAATCGGGTTGGGAAATTTCACCCCAACCCGAACCGGTTCGACGGTGAACCCGAACCGAACCGACCCAATTCGGGTCGGGTCGGTTCCGGGTCGTTTTTTTTTTTTTCCCAGTTTTAAAGTTAATTTTATAAAAATAGTATTTCAACTTCAAAACCATCTTTACATTAATTATGCAAACAATAAACAACCAAACCCCTAATAAGCTATCAAGGCATTACCATTTTCCAACATTCACAATGGTCACTATATAAGCCAACAAAACAACCAAAAAAATCATACCAATGTTACCACCCTTAAATCCTAATTCTATTCTAGCCATGAACCATACCAACATACCAAATTACATACAAACTAAAAATACTACTAAATACAAACCAAACAAACAAAAAAAAAAAAAACATACCAAATAAAAACAACCACAAATCCACAAGTCACAACCCCACAAATCATGCACCACAAAAGCATACAAGTCATCAAAGTGAAATCACAAATTAGAGTTTACAAATTACAAATATAAGCATACAAATAATAACAAGCCAAAAAATTCTCCATAAAGTTTCAAATGTGATTGTCTCATGGATCATAATTTCATCCAAATCCCATAGCTCTCCATAAGCTTGAGATGTCCAAAATCCAAAAGTTCGGAAATTATATCAACCTATACAAAAGTCATAGCACTTTATGAGAAATTGAGAATAATTACATATTAATAATGCTAATAATTAGGAACTCAAAGTAGTAAGTAACACATAGTAAGTTACTACTTTGGATTTGTAGATAGCATTCTTAATTAAATCTCATACTAATTAATTTTTAAACTTTTAAGTAAAATCTCAATCTTAAACTCATTTAATGATACAAAACTTGATAACATACCAAATTATCAATCATTTCTCTTTGCTTGACAAATCTTCATTGGAGGCACTTGACTTTGAAAGCTCTACAAAACACAAAGAAAAAAAGAATTATGTTAGTTACAAATAACCAAAATAACTAACTACATCTAACTAACTTACTTAAATAAATATTTGAATGTCAATTTACCTTCATCCAAAGCATTGTAATACTCTACGTCTTCCAAATAAGACTTTTCTTCACTTGGAGTAGATCGTAGCCAATTTTGCAAGCAAACCAACACTTCCACCATCCTCGGTGTTAGAGAACTACGAAATGGATTGAGAATTCTTCCACCCGTACTAAAAGCACTCTCAGAAGCTACCGTAGACACTTGAATTGCAAGCACATCTTTTGCAATTTTTGACAAGGTACTATACTTAATTCCATGTACCCTCCACCAATTCAAAATATCGAAATCCGGATCATCATCATGCTCACAAGGGTCCAACAAATAGCGCTCTACATCATTTTTAATCTCAGGTGAATGCTTTGCCATTTGTTTCATCCGAAAATTCGCTACAAGAGAAGATTGAGTAGAAGTGGAACTTGATTTGCTTGGTTGAGAAGACCCACTTCTTGATTGAGATGACCCACTTCTTGATTGGGATGATCCACTTATTAGCTCACTTGTAGAAGAATTAACATCATTCGATACTTCACTACTTTCTTTTTGATTTTCCCACTTCACATACCAATCATACATTTCCATTATGAGGTCCTTCACACCACGTACCAAGGAACAAACACGCAAATGGTCACTATACATCACACCAAAGCAATACTCAACATAATCCAAATTGTATCTTGGATCAAGCACTATAGCAACAAACAAGAATTGGTTCACTTTCTCCATCTCTCCCCAATATTCACTATATTTTGACTTCATCCTAATAGCCATCTCAGATAGTATATAATCTCCATCCACACTCCATTCTTCTAGTATAGAAAATAGCGAACAAATTTCATGAAGATAAAAAATGGAACTCACTTGCAATGAACAACTAAACTTCAAAGTCATGTTATAAAAGTTTTTAAGAAACTTTACAAACACCGAAGCTTTTTCCCAATCAATTGAAGTAGGTGGTCCAACCTTCTTTCTACCATCGTCTTCTTGAAAGTAGCTTAAAAAATGTTCATCATCCTCTTTAATCCGCTCAAAAGCTTTCTCATACTTTAATGCACCCTCCAACATCAAATAGGTCGAATTCCACCTAGTGGGTACATCTAAAAACACAATTGATTTTGCTTCTATCAACTCCTTAGTCACACACTCCATAAACTTTTTGTAACGAGCCGGTGAAGCTTTCACATATCGCACTGCATTACGAATGCCTAATATGGACTCACTCATCTCTTTTAAACCCTCACCAACAATCAAATTCACAATATGCGCACAACACCTCATATGCAAATGCTTACCGCCCAAAATCGATAGCCCATCACCCCAACTATTCATCTTCCGCCTAAGATATCCAATTGCTTTCTTATTTGCCGAAGCATTGTCCACAGTCACTGTAAAAATCTTACTAATCCCCCACTCAAGCAAGCAATCTTCAATTAACTTTCCAATACTTTCACCCTTGTGATCTTTAATCACACAAAAGTTCAAAATTTTTTTTTGAAGTGTCCAATCAGAATCAATGTAGTGGGCCGTAAGAGACATATAATTTTCATTTTGAATAGATGTCCATGTGTCAGTAGTTAGTGAC
This sequence comes from Jasminum sambac, assembly GCA_018223645.1. Taxonomy (NCBI): domain Eukaryota; kingdom Viridiplantae; phylum Streptophyta; class Magnoliopsida; order Lamiales; family Oleaceae; genus Jasminum; species Jasminum sambac. The sequence continues at coordinate 20,053,058 of CP073649.1, forward strand.
ACTCTCTGACGATGGGTAGTGAGGTATTTTCGAAGTGCCAACTTTTCATCCATAAAAAGTTGGTTAATGTCTCGAACAATTGTCCTTCTAGATGGTGGATCAAATTTAGGACATGCTACGCTACAAAATAGCCTAAATCCCTCTCCTTCCACATGACTAAAAGGGAGTTCATCAATAACTATCATCTTCGCACAAGCAGCCCTACAAGTGTCTTTGTTAAACCCTACGGCAACTAGATTGGTCCCCTCATCACCAGTTCGTTGGAAACTCAAAGTCTTTTGCTTTTTTTGTGCCATACTTGTTGGATATTTCTTGCAATTGTGGAGTAAATGTTGTTTCAATGTACTCGTCCCACATTTTCTAGAACCACAAGCATAACTTTTCCCACAATAAATACATTCACACCTCACATCATCGGCTTTTGGATTCCCTATAATTTTGAAATGATCCCACACCTCCGAAGTTCTCCTATTACTACTTTTATCCGGACGTGGAGGAAGTGCCGCAGTTGTTAATTCCTCTTGAAATTCAAGTTCAACATTCAACTCTATGAAAATAGAAAAGACAAATGAAATAGGAAAAAAAAAAGAATTCTATTTAGCAGTAAGTATTTAAGTCATTAACCAACAAATGAAATGGGCATAAAATTAATCAACTTATCAATAAAAAATTTAATCAAGTTATCAATAAATACAATGATCAAATTAATCAAAGTCTAAATTAATCAAATTATCAATAAAAAAATTAATCAAATTTTAAATTAATTTTTTTTTGAAGCATGTGACATTAAAATTAAAAATTAATCAAATCTATATATTTATTTAACCCTTTTTAATTCAAATTTCCCTCATAAACTCAATTATTTTTATTATTTCTAATCTAAATTTATTTAATTTATAATTATAGTCTAGTTTTACAATTTAACAATGATCTGCAAATGGGGGGATTAACAATTTAACACTGAATTTCTCAAAAAAAAAAATCAGCAACTTAATTTCTAAAAACTAATGTAAACACTAAACTTCTCAAAAAAGGAGGAGATTAACAATTTAACACCGAATTTCAGCAATTTAACACTGAATTTCTTAAAAAAATAAAAATCAGCAATTTAATTTCTCAAAACTAATGTAAACACTGAATTTCTCAAAAAAAGGGGGGGATTAACAGTTTAACAGAATTTGACACTTTAACATGAATTTCTCAAAAAAGGAGGATTAACAATTTAACACTTGAATTTGACAATTTAACTTGAATTTCTCAAAAAAAAGGGGATTAACAATTTAACGAATTTGACAATTTAACACTTAATTTCTCAAAAAAAAGGGGATTAACAATGTAACAATTACTGGCCTACTAGCGACTAAGTCATCACTTCCCAAGTCTTTGCAAAACTTCTTAGAAGTCCAAAAGTAGTTTTTAAAGAGGCAAAGTACTTTTCAAAGAGGGAAAGTACCTTTAACTGAAAGTACCTTTAAGTTTTGACTAAATTTGTGCTTAGTTCAAAGTTGATTAAAAAACAACTTTAATGAACTGTACAAGAGAAGTCTGAATTTTGAACTTCTCCAAAAAACTTTAAATATGCATAAAAAACACTAAAGATTTATATGCATAATCAATAAATTTTTTATAAAAATTCTTGTACCAAAAGCTCTACTTTCGAAAGAACCTCTATCCAGATTTGCAAGACAGCAACACTTCACAAGTCCTAAGTCCTAACTGATTTGCAAGACACTTTCCACTTTTCCAGTTTTCAGTGTGAATGCTTAAGCAATTAAATTTTAGCAAATAATTCTTAAACAACTTTCAAACTAGTAAATTGGTATACTTATTTTCTTAAGCAAATACAAACAAGCAGACAAACAAGCCAACATGATGTTTACATAAAATCGAAGCAGAGTAGCAGACAAGAAATAAAGACACGGAAATGAGTCCAAAAATTAAATCCATAAAATTCTATAGCAACAGCCAACAAGTCATGCTAGTTTTGCTCTATCTCTCGAGTCTAAACTCTCAAGTGCCGTGTATTCACTCTTCATTTCCGAAACCCATTTCATACAAACAAGATGATACAAAAAATCACATTATCAAACAAAAATTGAAGCATACCTGAATCCATTTCCAAGTTCGAAGGTTTCCAAGGAGTGGCGAACTGAAGAATTAGGGTTTCCAAGTTCGAAGGTCACCGGAGCTGCAAGCCTGCAACTCGTCGTCCGGTGGATGGTGGTGGCGTGGACGTTGCGATGACTGATGACTGGCGACTGGTGAGTAGATGGCCGACGAATCGACGAGAGGCAGATGCTTTTCGAAGAATTAGGGTCGAGAAGAAGGGACTTCAGACGTGGATTGGGAGGCGGCTGAGAAGAATTAGGGTGTGAATTGAGGAGTGAAGACTGAAGACTGAAGTCGGCTGCCTTTGTTGACTAATACGCTTATACGCGTCAATTTTTTTTTTTTTTTTCATTTTGCTTCGGGTCGGGTCGGGTCGGATAACCGACCCAAAAATAATCCAACCCGCACCCGACCCGACCCGCATCGGTTTATTTGGGGTTTGGAACCGAAACCCGACCCGCAAGTGGAAAAAACCGACCCGACCCGACCCGATGCGGGCTAATCGGTCGGGTTCGCGGGTTTTATGCCCACTCCTAATTATAGTTTGGAATTTTGCATTTTCTTGGGGGTTGTTGATTTAATACATCTACAGTTCTTGGATCGTGAGTTCTTGGGGTGTAATCACACTTGATTAATTACTTTTTTCTAGGAGCAATCTCCAATTTTGTGTGGGTTCTGTTGGTTAGTTCCATTGTGGATTGCATCAGTCTCTATTATGTTTAGAGATATTTTTACCTCATATTGAACTTTATTAGGAGTTTTAAACTTAACTCTCCAATATTAATTAGTTTGGATTAGGTTTAATGTCAATACAATATAGTGCTACTCCACTTATCGGACTGTAAATTACATTTTGCAATGACATGTATGGTTGTTGTCTCCAGGGAGAATCTTTATAATAGAGTTCTGTTTCATCCTCACGATACTATTATCTACTCACATTTATTAGAGCATCTTCAATGGGTAGTGATGTTAAGGGATGATGTGAAGGAGAGAGATAGATAAAAGACGATTATTTTAATTGAAAAGAGAATAGAGGATGTGTAATGTGAAAGAGAGGGAAAAGTGAAAAAGTATGAGAGATGTAGAAACAAATTCAAAAATAATAATAAAATAATAGCGGAGGATGTGAAGTTGAGCTTCTAGATGTAGAGGTGGCACGAGAATTTATGGTGAAAAAATGGGGAAAAAGTGGGAAAAGTGAGAGAAAGAGAAAAATGTGGGACCCATAATTTTTTTGTGTGTCTTTATCTTTTCACCACGTAGACAAAAATAGAGGATATGGAGAAGTTATGCAATGGAGATGCTCTTAATAAGTCAAGATTTACTTGACTTAATACGTTTTATAGAATCATTCTATATGATCAATTAAATCTATAATTTTTAATGCTTTAGTGTGATTATATTTGACAACTCTGTGTCAAAATTCCTCTTTAATATTTTCGTATTGTTGGGAAAAACACATTTTTTCCCACTTAAAACTCTTATAACACTTGTTGGGAAATATAACAAAATTTCCCTCGAAATTTGCGCATAATCAAACACAAACGTAGAAAAATAGAAAAACACCAACGGAGTAACGTGGCTCATCCGACCACCGACAACCACATGAGAAGAACACTTTTATTGATGAGAAAGACTTACAATTTTTCCTCATCCTCTCAACTTCTCCAGACAAACTTTTTCTTCATAATAAAACTAAAGCAATCAAAGAACAATGTACGCAACACCCCCGTTTGTACCGTCTTTTTTTTTATCTCTCTAATTTCTTTCAACTACGACCGACGACGCAATTCACCATGACAGTCTAATATTCAATTACTGTCCATGTGCAATTCGCCTCCACACCATGAGACCCTCACGCCACGCGAGCGCCTGAGGCACGCGCCACCTTTTCTCTCTCACTCAACTTCTGGCATCCACTTTTGGCACATGAAATTACACAAGAAAAGAACAATACTCTTTCTTTCTCTTTCTAATTTTTCTCCCCACTCAATTTTTTGGGCACACCTGACAACTGAGACTTATACCCATATTTATATATGAAAATTCCCAAATCCTATTTAGGATTTGAATCCCTTTTCTCACATAAGAAATTTCCCAATCCCAATTTGAATTGGACACCTTTTCCTTCTTTACTCTTTAAATTTTCTAAAGCACATTCCTAATAATCTCCACCTTTATTTAAATTTAAATCATGACCACATCTTACCGCCCAACGCCACTCATTTACTGGTAGTTGCCACCACTTAAATTCAACAGTAGTAGATGGAATCAAATCAAAGCTTACAACACATAAGTTTGCAATTTGACTTCTTCGTACTACAATCTCCATATGCCTTATCATCAACCACGTAATTCATCTAGAAAACTCTTCACAAAATTTAATATCAATAGAAGTCTAACTTCTTCATGATTCGATCACCACAACCTAACTTCTTTGTGACTTGATCATCACTACAACTCGGTGTGACTCGACCACCAGAACTCTATCATTGTGTGACTCGATCATTATAGCTCCAACTCAGCGTCGCTTACTCGCTTCATTATCATAGCTCCACCTCAAACTTTGTCACAATCCCAAACTCGAACCTTTAGCTTTGATATCACTTGTCGAGAAAAACACATTTTTTCCCACTCAAGGCTCTGATAACACTTGTTGGAAAATATAACAGATTTTCCCCTGAAATTTGCGTAGAATCAAACACAAACGTGGAAAAATTAAAAAGCATCAACGATTAACGTGGCTCAGCCGACCGCCAACAATCACGGTAGAAGAACACTTTTATTGATGAGAAAAACCCTTTTACAAGTTTTCCTCACCCTCTCAACTTCTCCACACAAGCTCCCTCGTCATAATAAAGCTAGAGTAATCAAAGAACAACGTACATAACACCCCCGTTCGTACTGTCTTCTTTCTATCTCTCTAATTTCCTTCAACCACTATCGACGATGCAATTCACCATGACAATCTAATCCTCAATTACTAGCCATATGCAATTCGTCTCGACACCATGAGACCCTCAAGCCACGCGCGGGCCCAAACGCACCCGCCACCCTTTATCTCTCGTTTAACTCCTGACACCCACTTTTGGCATACAAAATTAAATAAGAAAAAAAACAACACTCTTTCTTTCTCTTTCTAATTTTTCTCTCCACTCACCTTTTTGGGTACAGCTTACAACTTGGGTTCATACCTATATTTATATATGAAAATTCCTTAAATCCTATTTAGAATTGGAATCCCTTTCCTTACATATGAACACTAGTACAAAAAGTGCCTTTTATACTACACATTCTGCAACGGTTTTACTAATAGCCGTTGTGGAAAAGCCACGCGGTGGCATTTTTGTAAAAAAGTGGAAATAATACAAAGGTAATCAGCAACGATTGAATCTTAAACCGTTGCAAAATATTGAACTAAAGGTAATCTGCAACGGTTCACATTAAAACCGTTGCAGAATGTTAACTTTTAGCAACGGTTCTACATTTGAATCGTTGCTAAAAGTGAATCATCAGCAACGGTTGCAAGGTAACCGTTGCCAATTCCTAATATATACATGTACAGCAGCTGATATCGTACGTTCTCCCCATTCTTCAATCTCTCCATTCTCAGACTCTTCTTCCTCGTACATGGTCTCGTTGATTTCCCAGCCAGCCAAATGTAGCAGCCCATGACGACGGCTTGAAGGATTATCAAACGACGTCGCACTATTCTCGATCTATATTCTCGATCGAAACCCGCGGCCTGGCCTTCTTCTCTTGCTCCACCCGATTTTGGCTTCTTATTAGCTATCTAATATCACCTATCTAGCAATGTGGAAGGATTTATCCAACATTATTGCATTATCATCTCAAAGATTAAAGGTAAATATCTCAATTTCCCTTTGGATGAAAATTAGGGCTATATATATATTTTTTCCCTTACTTTGTGTGTTGATATGCATATTAACTCAATTATCATCTCATTCTAGTAACAAGGAAGCAAGATTCAAGCATATTTTTCCAAAAAGACTCAAGGTAAAACTCGCCTCTTTTGCCCCCTTACAATGTGGACGAAAATGGCCAGTATATATGCTCTCTTTGTTGGGTTTTATTTTGCTATTTTTTGCTAATATATGCATATTGAGCTTGAATAAGAACAAAGGCATTTGACGTTATGCGTCGGTTGATTCTTTGGTGCAAAGAATAGATTGACGGCTGTTATTTTTAGATTTCCAGTTAGGTGGATAACCAATGAGGAAAAACATTTATCCTTTGTATGTCCAGACTTTCCACAATGATTGCAAAATGGCCTTTATATTTCCAGTTAGGTGGATAACCAATAATTATCTCCAACCAATACATTTGACGCAAGGTTAGAACCAGGATGATCCGATGGGTGATGAAAATATGGAGATGTGGCAACAATTGTGCCTTTCATTGACATTGGTATAGATACCAAAGAATGCCAAATAATAATAATAATAATAATAATAATAATAATTCTCCTAGGAAATGGGTTAGAACTTCAAACAAATTAGCTCTGATGCCATGTTAAACTTCAGAATATATGGGATATCCCGTATCTCTGTAAAAGGAAGATAATAAATAATACAAATAAAATATACAACAGATGGAAACTATAGTAATTGTACAATGGAAATGGCGGGGGTCTAAACGAGTAAAATCTTCTTGATTGTCTCTTGAATGATCAGCCCATTTTCGTCTTATGCTATAGGCGGCCGAGCTGGCGGCTGACGACCGCTCGCTTAAACAAGTCGGCCTGCAGCGGCGGCGAGCTTCTTCGCCGCGCGCTAGCCGCATTTGCTAAGCGGCTGACCTATTGATTGCTAATGCACGCGGCGATGGTCGCCACTTCTTTATTTGCTAGCACCCAACATGTATTTTTTCTAATACCCAACATGTATTTCTTCTAATTCTCTTTCTTTTTTTTGTAAATTATAGATGAATTGGCTCCAAGTTGATGATGTCCTCCAAAAAAGTTTTCAAATTTAGCTAGCAACTAAGTGTCATTAATTGTTACGCTCAACAAGGTAACTACGGACCATATATGTCTTCATTAACACTTAATCATATTGCATATATATAGTATTGAGTGAGGGCAATGCTGCTCGAGATTGGTTTGCTAGTCAGGCTCATTTAGTTAGAAAATTCTCTTTAATTTCATGCCAAAGAGCTTAAAGGTATTATTAAAGATTTTTTTGTTTTTGAAATATTATTATGAAATTTTGAAAGTGGATAAGATATGTGTCAATATTGGACCATGGAAAGATTGCATTTATTGTTGGAGGGCTTTTATTTTATGCCTTCTTCCTTGATAAAGTTTATAAAGTTAATAAAAAAACATTGAATTGAAAAAAAACATTTTCGAGTTAAAATTCTTTTAAAAAAACAATAAATTTGGTTTTTTTTTCAAAGAAATTAAATACAATTTGGATATCCATTACCATTGAATTGATTCATCCGGCTGTTTTAAAAAATTTGCATCATCATTAAGTGGATTCTCAAGGCATGATAGCGCAATTAAGCATGATTACATTGTATTCCAAATGAAAATAAAATAAAGGATAAATAAGAAACCGTGTTATTAACAGAGGCTGCCATAATGCGGTGGGAATGGCTTAGAGAGCGACAAAAGCCAATAAAATATTTTCATCGTGCTTCGTTTTCTATTCCATTAAGTTGATCATGTTATATACCTATGGTAGTGGATATAGCATAAACCTTTTTTTATTCAAATGGTGATGATTCTTTTTCCTTTTCTAATTTGTTTAGGCTATCGAAGATTTTCCATTTGACATATGATTTTTTAGCCTTGATCGAATAGTTCTATAATCCTGCTTTTCTCAGGTATGTCTCCCTTATTTGGTTTATTCCTAAATTTTTTTTATTTGTTTCTTCTCTTATGTTGTTTTACATTTATGTTATTTGCATACCATTCCACTTGTCATCAAGCTTAGAGTACCCGTTTAAAAATTAGTTTATAATTTACAAACCGACGAGACATTTGGAAGGTTTGAGATTTATAAACTAATTTTTGAATTGTCCCATTTTTAGACAGTTTGTCATTTATTTGTGAATTATGCGATGTGTGCTATCAAAATATATTACAATGCAACTATAATCTCGTGTGTAAAGGCTTCGATTGTATGACCTTATACTTCTCCGGGTGTACACTACATAACACGTAGATCGTACACTTTGGAGAATATAGGGAGGTGCTGTCGAAATTTACACATGAGATTATAGTTGCATTGTAATATATTTTGATAGCACACATTGCATAATTCACAAATAAATGATGAATGGGTTAGGACCCTTACCAGTTAGTAATTGGAGTGATAAGGTGTATTAGGACATTATCATGACATTTTTCCCTATTGCATCAGATTCTCTATCCATGTTTGTTTGAAATACCCCTCATAATTATCATTGCTTTTCTTGTTAGTTGTCAAATTCATAGTGACAACTTATTCTTTGTGTGAATTCCTTGCTTGTTCTGAATTGAAGAGAAATGGGTTGTTGGAGATGGGAGTTTGACGTTGGATTTCAGATCGGAAATGATAAGGTTACATAGAATGGAAGCCATTGGTTGAAATGTTTGAGAGCTTTAGAATGACGAAAAGGTTTTCAGAAGTCTCATTGTTTTGAAGGCGATTTGATTAGTACTCTTGATAAACTATGGAATTTTATAAGTACTTTTTATAATAGACAATGAATATTTTTTAGGTCGTTGGATATGGATCGTAGTAGTTGGATGTATGGGATCAAACGTACAACACAAGAATATTTGGTTGGTGTTGCCGAGTTTATGAAATTGGCTGAGGAACATATGGTAGAGAATGGTGAGGAAATAATGTGTTGTCCGTGCGTTGACTGTAACAATGTGAAACGGTTTCGTAACTCTGCAGTGGTGAGGAGTCATTTAATTAGTCGGGGTTTTAAACAAGGCTACACACGATGGTATTGGCATGGTGAAAGTATGGTTCCTAGCACGAGCACCCTTGTTAATGAAGGTGTTCAGCAGGAGAATACTTCGAACAATTATGATGATATCGTTGCGGACAATGAAGAGAATGATGTTTAGAAAGATCGGCTAGACGAGATGATGCGTGATGTACAAGAAGATTTCATAGAACGTCCTCATGTATTAGACAATTTGTTCGGCGATTCTCAAACACCTTTGTTTCCCGGTTGTAGTAAATTCTCAAAATTGACAGCTGTGTTCAAACTTTATAACTTGGAAGTAAGGATGCAGTGGAGTGATAAAAGTTTTACAGAGTTACTAGAACTCTTAAGGGATATGCTTCCGGAGGACAACAAGCTTCCTATTTCAACATATATGAGGCAAAGAAACTATTGTGCCCAATGGGTTTGGAAATCCAGAGGATAGATGCATGTCCAAATGATTGTGTATTGTATTGCAATGAGTATAAGGACGTGCATGTGTGTCCAAAGTGTGGGACATCACGGTATAAGCGAAAGGACGGCGCTGATAGGGGGGATGACAAGAAAGGTACTCCGACAAAAGTGTTGTGGTATCTTCCCATAATGTCGAGATTCAGACGCTTGTTCTCTAATGCCAAGGATGCCAAGAATGTGCGATGGCATGCCGAAGAGAGAAAGGAAGATGGAAAATTGAGGCACCCGGCCGATTCTCCTCAATGGAGGAATATTAATAGGAAGTTTCCAGAATTTGGTAACGAAGATACGAATGTTAGGCTTGGACTGTGTACGGATGGAATGAACCCACACGGTAATATGAGTAGTCAACATAGCACTTGGCCGGTTCTTTTGGTCAATTACAACCTTCCTCCTTGGTTGTGTATGAAGCGCAAATACATTATGTTAACATTGCTAATTTCAGGGCCTAAACAATCAGGAAATGACATAGATGTGTACCTAGCGCCGCTTATTGAAAATTTGAAATTATTGTGGAATGAAGGTGTCCGGGTGTTTGATGCACAGAGCCAACGTAGTTTCACGATGCGCGCTATGTTATTTTGCACTATAAATGATTTCCCAACTTACGGTAATTTATTTGGCTATACCAATAAAGGACCTAAAGTATGTCCCATTTGTTGTGAAGATACAGATGATCTTTGGTTGCATAATTGTAAGAAAAATGTGTTTATGGGTCATAGGAGGTTTCTTCCCCTTAACCATGCTTATCGAGGAAGGAAGCAAGCATTCAATGGGAAAACTGAGCGTCGAATGAACCCGATACCTTTATCAGGAAAGGATGTTTACGATCAAGTTAAAAACATTAATGTTGTGTTTGGAAAAACTTCAAAACCTCCACCAAAGAGTCTTTGGAGGAAGAGATCTATATTTTGGGATCTATTGTACTGGGAGCATTTATCTGTAAGGCATTGTCTTGATGTGATGCATATAGAGAAAAATATTTGCGACAGTGTTATTGGAACATTATTGAACATTCTTGGTAAGACAAATGATGGTATCAAAGTTAGAAAGGATATGATAGAAATGGGGGTACGATGGGAGTTAGCACCGCAAGAATTGGGTAAACGTACGTATCTCCCGCCGGCGAGCTGTACTTTATCTAAAGAAGAGAAAAGAAGCTTCTGTGAGTGCCTCAAATCTGTTAAGGTCCCATCTGGATACTCGTCGAACATCAAAACACTTGTGTCAATGAAGGATTTGAAATTGGTAGGGATGAAGTCTCATGATTGTCATATCATGATGCAACACTTGTTACCTATTGCAATTCGAGGCATATTGCAACCATGTGTTAGACATGTCATTACACGTCTATGTTTTTTCTTCAATGCTATTTGTAGCAAAGTTATTGATCCAGAAGTGTTAGATGATTTGCAAGCCGACGTTGTTACCATTCTCTGTCAATTTGAAATGTATTTTCCACCATCATTTTTTGACATTATGGTGCACTTGATTGTTTATCTGGTGAGAGAAATTAAGCTTTGTGGCCCGGTGTTCTTGAGGTATATGTATCCATTTGAGAGATACATGGGTATTTTGAAAGCATACGTGAGAAATAGATATCGACCTGAAGGTAGTATCATTGAAGGTTATGTTGCTGAGGAGGCTATCGAGTTTTGTACTGAATACCTTCATGGTGTTGAATCGGTTGGTATTCCCAAATCTCGCCATGAGGGAAGACTAGGAGGTAAAAGAACGATTGGATTCAAACAGATCACTCCCGCCGCTGTAGATAGAGATAGAGCGCACCTCGTTGTCTTGCATCACATTGCTGAGGTTGTTCCATATTTGGACGAGCATATGGCTACTTTGAGGCAGCAGTATCCTTCTAAAGGTGAAGTGCGGTTGACTAAATAGCATAATCGCTTATTCATAAGGTGGTTCAGCGAACGATTGATGTAAGAGTTGTCCCAAACTCCGAACAACATCACTGAATTGATCAAATGGTTGGCGTACGGGCCTGGCTTGGTTGTTTCCTCGTACGAAGGGTATGACATTAATGGATATACGTTTTACACAAAACGTCAAGATGATAAGAGTACGATGCAAAATAGTGGAGTGACATTAGTAGCACTGTCGAGAGAGTTTTCTACTACTGCAGATACTAGACCAGTAGATGCTACAATGTCATATTATGGTGTCATCGATGAAATTTGGGAACTTGATTATAAGGTCCTAAAGATTCATTTGTTTCGCTGTAAATGGGTTGACAACCGCCGTGGTGTGAGAAAGGATGATTTAGGTTTCACCCTTGTGAATTTCGATAGGCAAGGTTATCTTGATGAACTGTTTATACTTGCATCCAAAGCAACACAGGTATTTTATGTTCCCGATCCAGCTGATCGTAAGTTTTCAATCGTCCTTCATGGAAAGAGACGTATTGTTGGTATTGATGATGTGGTCGATGAAGAAGACTATGACCACTTTGATGAAACTCCCCCATTTTCTCTAGGTATACAACCTTCATCTTGAGGGACGATATCATTGAGTACGATTATGTCCGTTCAGATCATGCGGAAGGCTTGTGGATTGATCATCGCTCGTGATTATGCAATGTGTAAGATTTATTTCATTCTTATTGTTAACTTCCTCATATCATTAATGTGTTCGTGTCCAACCATGTAATTAATATATTCATATGTGTTGTCGTATCATTCACTTATTTTCCATAATTAATAATCTTTTGTGTTCTCATAATGTGTAGGTACATAAATAATAATCTAAAGCATGGATGAACATTCAGGCTCTTTGGATTCAAAGTCCTCAAATAAGAAAAGAAGAAGAGGGCCAACTACTGGCAAGAGTTTCAAACCCAAGCCCGGGGAAGTGGTGAAGGTTACATTTGATAAACTAAAAAATCCTCAAGGGGATTACAAACAAAAGTTCATCACTCAAGTAGGTATTAATGCAAGAAACAAAGTTCCCATAACCTTTGAGAAATGGCCTAAAGTCCCCGATGGTCTCAAGGACTTGATTTGGGAGGATTTGAAGGTAATGACACTCATATATATGCTTTCAAATTCTAAATTTTATAAATAATATTGTTATTATTTAACATTGAAAATATTTGATTCCTTTCAGACTCTGTTCAATCTAGACGATGACCCGGTCATTAAAGCATCTATTTTAGTAGATGCGGGGACGAGATGGAAGCAATTCAAAATATTTTTGGTCAGAGAATACATCAAACGATGCCCTCAAGACCACGAGTCTCCGTGTGAAGTCTATGATTTTATTACGCCACAACAATGGGAGGAATTCAAAGAACAACATCAAAGTGAGGCTTGGCAGGTATATATGTAATATTGAAATTAGTTTATAAGTAATGACATTTTCCTTATCAGCTTCCTGATGTTCAAGAAAATTCTATAGTAATGATGCAATACTTTTGGCTCTAGGAAATGAGCAGAAAGGCAGTGGAAAGCATATCGCATAGCATGTATCCACATCATCTGGGTTCTCTGGCTATTTAGGAAGAGAGGCGAGTGGGCAAATTTCGATCCGTTATCTTCTTCATCTTCATGTAGTGAGCTTAAGTCATGTGCCAATGATCGGGCTTTTGATTGGGTTCGAGCGAGAATGAAGAAAACAGATAGTGGAAGTTACATCTTTCCTGAGGAGAAAACGAACGAGGTGTTTGATACAATTGTAAGTATGTGTATGTATGTATAGAAAACAGATACTAAAGATCATACACTTATGTATGTACTTACATCTAATATATGTCACCATTTTCTTGATCATTTATTTTTTTGTACAGGTCTCCAAAACTATGGAGGTAAGTTTAGGGACATTTGTCCCAAACAGACAATATGATGTGTTGTCAGCAGCTCTTGGTAAGCCGGATCATCCAGGTCGGGTGAGGGGATATGGTAAACGGGCCACCTTGATGGATGTTTTTGGAAAACGTAAGGGTCATAGTGAAGGGTCGAGTGCAATGGTTTCACAAGAAGTTATTAGACAATTGCAGGCCCAAATGCAGTCCCAAATCGAATCTACAGTGGAAAAGAAAGTAGCTGCCATACTCCAACAACAAGGGTTGACCCAAATACCCGATGCTCACAGGACCGAGATGCCAGTGAATCCACAAGTTCAAAGTAGTTGTTTCTCTGCTTATCCAGATCCATTCGATGGACTCCAGGTATTTGAAGTTGGGGGCTATTAGTTAATCAATGTTATTGATTTTTATACAACACTAAGATCATTAATTAGTTAGTTATATTGATCTCCAATCATGATATTTTAATAGAAACCAATCTGTTGTACTCTCGTCGTAAGTGTTAATGGCGAGCCTATACAAGTAGCTGAAGGGACTGTTTGGCCATCCGAAACCAATATTAAGGTGCACCATCGAGATCTATTGGAAGGTCATGTGAGGGTAACGGTCGATCGAGTTCTTCCAGATGCAGAAGACCACCCTCTTTCGGTGCCATTTCCACACCACAACTTGGTTCGGGAGGCTGAAGGAAGTTTCACTCAATGGCCCAAAGATCTAGTGCTTTTAGGAGAGGTAATAAATTTTAAGTTTTTTACCAATTTGAGTTACTTTTGATTTTACAATGCATAGTACTTCGTTTCCTTCATTTACTAAATGTAGGAAAGTGCACAAAGGAATGTGGGAAAAAATGTTCAAGACCTAAAACAGAAGAAAAGTTTTGAAGTGTCATCGTCTTGCCTTCGACACATGCATGTTGATAGTGCTAGTTATGAGAGGTTAAGTGAAACGTGCCAATCCCTACATGATTTGCTTCGTAATTTGCCTGCTACTGAAGACATTTACCCAGTCCAGATGAATCGTAATACTTTTTATATCGATGAGGGAGAAATGAATGTCTTCGTCACCGACATCGTCGACTTGTTAAGTATGAAATGGTTGACACAAAACATATTGAAAATATGGGCAATGTGAGACTTTCTATCACAAACTCAACACTCGTCTTTGTCTCTGTTTGAGTTGTGACTTTTTGTAGAATTATTTCCAGGTATCTGCATAAGTTGTGTGAGGATCATCTTATCGAGGGGATTGGGTTTCTGTGTCCAGAGAGAATCGCGGAGGGTATGTGTATGAAGACAGAAAATGTAAATTACATGACTCATGCAATGCATGAACAACAATCGTCTAGATTCATCCTTGCACCTTATTTTCAGAAGTGAGACTGTCATCCTCTGTATTTATGTTTCTTTTGTTATTTTTTTCGATATCATTTGTGATTAAACTTCTTATATATATAATGTAGGCAGCACTGGGTTCTACTTGTCATATGTACTCAACAAAGTATGGTGTATGTCCTGGACCCGTTGGAGAAACCGAATAAAAGTCTCCAATTAAAACGTTGGTTGGATATGTAAGTAATTATGAATAAGCAGTGCAAAAAGGTCTTCTTAGAATAAATTTCCGTTGAATTGTTTCTTGATATTGCAGGGCTTTCAGACTCCATCATATGCAAGGAGGTCAGAGGCGAGGGCCCAATTTGCAGTGGGAATATCCTATGGTATATAAATACAAAAAAATGTGTGTTAATTAATCACTTCACATGTATTTTTAATCTCATTACTAATGACATTAAGTATATATGCAATGCTAGTGTCCAAAACAACCTGGTGGTAGTGAATGCGGATATTACATGATGCGGTACATGTTGGAGTTTGTGCAACATCATCATGCGAACAATTCATTGGACAAGGTATACATCCATAAATTATGAAACTATAATAAAGAATTCTTTAGTACATACTTCATCAACTTGTTTTAAACTAATGAAATTACCGTGGTATTCATTTAATCTTTTGTAGGTGAGTTTTGGAGAAGAATCATATACACAAGAGCAAATCGATGAGGTTCGAAATTTATGGGCTGAATACTTTTTGTATGACATGTAATAGTTTGGCGATTTAATTAGTTTGGTCTTGTTAGTATTATTTTTTTTTATTTTGGAAATACGATTTAGGTTGGCCTTAATTAGATCGCCGGATGTTTTGTGGTATTTTGATGCTTTGTGTAATATGGTGTAGTGAATTGTGGATTTGATTTTAATATGGTAGTGGATTTGATCGTTGGATGTTTTCTGGGAATTTTGATGCTTTGTGAATATGGTGTAATGAAATATTGTGGATTTGATTTTAATATGCTAGTGAATGGAGTTAATGAATTATAGTAGTAGTGTTAATGCAGGTATTGATCTTGTAATATAATGCAAAAATGTGGGGTATAGCATTGCTAGTGAAATTCTATTTTTAAAAAAAAAAAATTTTATCCGCAACGGTTCCATTATAAACCGTTGCTGAATGTAGACATTTAGCAACGGTTACATGTGAAAAACCGTTGCCTAATGTGGATATTTAACAACGGTTCCAGATCAAACCGTTGCTAAATATTGACATTTAGCAACAGTTTAGAACCGTTGCTAAATGTCCTGACTTTTTGCAACCCCTTTATACGCAACGTTCGCAGAACCGTTGTTAAATGCCAAAATAACCGTTGCAGAATGGGTATTTCTGTACTAGTGAAAATTTCCTAATCCCAATTTGAATTGAACTTCTTTTCCTTCTTTACTCTTTAAATATTCTAAATCACATTCCTAACACGTATTCTATATTTTGCACTATAGAATACGAATAGCCGTTTATCATTACAAAACATGTTTTTACATTCTATAGTCAATTTGGAAAGCCAAGTTTGTCAACATTACAAAAACAAAGAAATGCCTCCAAAAATTTGAAGATCGAGACACGTGGCTTTGCATAAAGTTACGATGAAAGACCCCTTTACAATTATAGTCCTCATATGCCGTCTCATTTCATGTTCGATGTCCCTCCAATTAAATTAATACACATTAAAAGTTCCCATGTGTTAAAAGTGCATTAATTTAGTGAACTCTTACAACTTGAATATCATATGTTAAGCAAAATTATGTAATGACACAAGGATCGGGAATTTCTTATGTAATGCCACAAAAACAACTATTTGTAATGATACATATCGTTGCCGATCTTCATCACCAAAAGATAATTTTTAATGACTAGCTACTCCGTTATAATTAGTGTTTATTTGTAACAACCGGGCATGCCTCTTTGGTATATTGTTTCAATCACCACTCTTAAGTCTCCGAGTATAATCAGCTGGGCGATATATTCACGTAGTAATTACCCCTTTCTCATGTATGACCTGCGTCAATTAATGCTAATGTTGTCTTCTTCTTTCAAGAATTACTTGAAAAAGAATATCATAAACTTGTTGGTAAAGTTATTTCCTTCATACTGAAAGAATAAAGTTGAACAAAGAATAGAGTCTAGTAAAAACTATCGGGATATAGCAATATATTATATATTTCAAGAAGATTTTCTTTTTAAAGAATACACACAACACACACAGAGTGTACAGAGACTCAGCACCCCATTACTTAAAACTATGGTAATTTTGAGTATGTGAAACCAGATATTATAATAAATTTAGAGAAAGGAAGAGAGCTACCAATTGAAAAACAAAGAGGGACAAAGGTTTATTTCTTAGTGAAAAATAGAGACGAGCTTTGGAGGGAAAATAAAATGGAGTTTTTTAACCCGCTAGCATTACACATATTTACACTAGAAAAATCCCTAAGAATACTCAACAATAAAGACGCTGGAACACCAAAGTGCTCCTACAATTATTCACCAAATAGGCTAGATATTTAAAACAAGTTCCAAAAAACAGGCAAAGACTAGAAACAAACTTGGACTTCTTCAAACTCAGTACGTTTGACTAATTTGCAACAGATATATACTACACATACCCCTATTGAGTGAGCGATATGGGACAAGTCAGAAACTGGACACCACAAAAGCAGCACACAATCTATCCACATCGCTTAAGCTATTCTCTTTTTTTGAAAAAACAAACACAATACACACATGTGGTGATGAAGATCGGCAACGATATTTATCATTACAAATAGCTGTTTTGGTGTCATTACATAAGAAATTCCCGATCCTCGTGTCATTGCATAATTTTTCTTAACATATGATATTCAAGTTGTAAGAATTCACTAAATTAATGCACTTGTAACACATAGAAACTTTTAATGTGTATTAATTTAATTGGAGGCACATCGAACATGAAATGAGATGGCAGATGAGGACTATAATTGTAAAGGGTTCTGTCATCACAACTTTATTCAAAGCTACGTGCCTTGGTCTTCAAAATTTTGGAGTCATTTCTTTGTTTTTGTAATGTTGACAAACTTTTGGCTTCCCAAATTGACTATATATAGAATGTAAAAACATGTTTTTTTTTTATGTTTTTATGAGGTATCGTTTTGACTAATTGAAAAATACAATATCAGTCATGAATAGATTTGAAAAATGTTAAATTACTGTGAAGTTATTGGGCTGTTGGCCCAAATTCATGAGGTGATCCAGTAACAACAACAAGCCTTAAAGATGCTATGTGCATTTTCTGTGCAGTCCAGCCCATTAGTTCTCGAGGCCCATCAGCATTACACTTGGAGGATTCCAGCCATTGATTTTACCCGACACATCTCAAACGTAGGTTAGGAGTATTTAAGCTTGAGGTGTCTATTTTTGGGTCGGATGAACCCTAATTTCTCTGTAGCAGCTGATTGTTCTTCTCTTAGGGTATTCTTAGGGAAACTTGCTTAGTGATTTAGATGATTCTCAGTGAACTCATCTAAATACCAAACGAGAGAAAACAAGTGAGTAGCCGACTCTTAGTGCCAAATTCGAGTGGGTTCGTTTGTAGCTTAGTGCTCGTTGCTACTGTTGTAATCGGCATTTGTGGGTTGTAATTTGGACTGGTTCTGTAATGTTTATGCTCATGGTGAATGGAATGGAGGCGGATCTACATTGGTAGAGCCTCAAAGGGAGATGTAGTCAAGTTCTTTGTGGGCTTGGTGAACTTCCTGTCTTTGTGACAGATCTACGGTGCTCTCTTTACTGTTTTCTCGTTTAATTTTTTTCCTTCCGCTTGTAGGTCTCTGTGTGTTTATCTTCGTGTTAAATTTTCTGCAACTCGAAACTGCAGCTCCGTTTTTATACCAAACTTCAAAATCAGTTTCCAAACTAGTATTTCGAACACTCCATTTTAGCCTAACAATTACCATAATAAAAAATATAATATATAGTTGACACAACATTAAGTGACACGTTGAATAACCAATGATCTAAAAGTGAACCAATGAATAAAATAAAAAGATTATGATATGTCTACTATATCAAATACGTACTCCAAATTGACTATGGAATGTAAAGCGTGTTTTTATGTTTCTATGATGCGTCGTTTTGACTAATTAAAAAATACAATATTGATCATCAATAGGTTTGAAAAATGTTAAATTACCATAATAAAAAAAATATATAATATACAGTTGACACAACATTAAGTGACAAGCTGAATAACCAATGATCTAAAAGTGAACCGATAAATAAAATAAAAAGATCATGATATGTCTACTATATCAAATACGTACTCCAAATTGACTATGGAATGTAAAAACGTGTTTTTTGTGTTTCTATGACGTTTCGTTTTGACTAATTGAAAAATACAATATTGGCCATGAATAGGTTTGAATAATGTTAAATTACCATAATAAAAAATATAATATACAGTTGACACAACATTAAGTGACATATTGAATAACTAATGATCTAAAAGTGAATTGATGAACAAAATAAGAAGATCATGATATGTCTACTATATCAAATACGTACTCCAAATTGACTATGGAATGTAAAAACGTGTTTTTTTATGTTTCTATGACGCGTCGGTTTGACTAATTGAAAAATACAATATCGGTCATGAATAGGTTTGAAAAATGGTAAATTACCATAATAGAAAAATATAATATACAGTTGACACAACATTAAGTAACACGTTGAATAACCAATGATCTAAAGTGATTCAATGAATAAGATAAAAAATCATGACATGTCTTCTATATCAACTATGTACTGTAATATCAATTATGTGACACGTTGAATAACCAATGATCAAATTTTCCAAGAATGATTATGTTTGGAAGAAAAGCCCTATTGATTAGGCTAAGAGACAAATTAAGAACGCAGCCTTAGAAACATGCGTGAAGTTTTTAAGAATGTTTAGTTTTAGGTTGTTGAATTTGCTATGACATTTGACCACTAACAACACGCATTGTTTGATTGTCAAAGTAGATGGATTATATTAATTAGATTCAACCTATTATTTTGACTTGTTTTGCAATTTCACCATCTATCCAAGAAACCAAACACGAGAAAAATATCAAGAGGCTCTGATCAGTTCTACGTAGAAAATTCCAATTTGAAAAGAAACATCAAACGGCGATTTTTTTTTTTAATTTTTTCTTCATATGATATTAAGATTTATAGCACAATACACATTCCAGGATAACAAGTGAAGAATGAGTATTTTATGGATTTAATTACATTTTTTCATTTATTATATTACAAATTCACTTTAATTTATCCACAATTTTGAAGGGTATCCGTTACCCGTCACAAATTTTAATAAATTCTTAACTACACATTATTTATGGGAATTGATTTAAATTAATTAAAGCAACGATACAAGAAAAATAGAGTGTGAATTTGTTCACCTTTACCAAAGGAAGTTTATTCTACCCTATAGGGTGAAATATATATGTAAAATATCGAAAAATATGAAATTTTCCGTCCCATAGAGCAAGTAAATTTTGCAACCGGGGCAGTGTGAGGTGAGTGGCGACAACGATTGTGAATAATAATGTGATGAGAGTTAGTTGTGCAGGTTTATGATAAAGACGGTATTTAATGAAGATGATACTAAATTAAATAATCGGTAATATATAATATTGAAGTTGATTCGATACATATTTGGGTGCATATGATGTCGGACTCGGGGTGATGTTACACATGGTGTGAATGTATAAAAATCTATTGATTGACAATTATACTCCATTCTTTTTCTTCTAGCTAGTCCATAATATCTATAATTAAAAAAAATATATTTATATAAATTAATGTTGAGTGACTTTTAGATTACCTATCCATAATTTAAAAATATATATTATATAATTTTTAGAGATCGAGTCTATGGGAGGTTTATACACGATTCATCTTATTTGA
The DNA here is from genome assembly GCA_018223645.1 of Jasminum sambac. Taxonomy (NCBI): domain Eukaryota; kingdom Viridiplantae; phylum Streptophyta; class Magnoliopsida; order Lamiales; family Oleaceae; genus Jasminum; species Jasminum sambac. Next base: position 20,073,725 of record CP073649.1, read on the forward strand.
TACTTAAAAACGAACTTCACCAGTGTCATTTAGCTTAATTCCATGTATGATTTATTTTAAGATTATGCAGGTCAAATTTCGTACTTTTTTGTAGAAACGTAAAAATGCAATATGGAAGTTAATTGATCGATCATCAATGAATCGGAAGAAATCGGTAACCAAAAAAGATATTTTCAGCCAATCAAAACAATTCATTTAACTTATAAGATGCGATTTCACGTGGTTTGACACTCTTGATCTGTTCTCCAAGAATTAATTCCAATTGCTTTGGAAGATATTTATTACCATTACCAAAGGAACATAAAAGAGAAGTTGCGAGACAATTTCATCTAAAAATGTAAAATTTGTACTCGGGACATAATATTTCAATTTATTAAACACTTTCATGTTATACATATCTTTATGTTAAAAAAGTTCTATTCAAAGGCATATTAGTTGTTTTTACTAATTTTAATTTCCTTGAAATATTTCGAGGACTTGAATTTGTGCGTTCATAAAGAGTATAATTTGTAATTTGGTATTTCAAAATCGTAATATATACCATTCATCCTTTACATCGCAACACACATGCTCGGCACTACTCACTAGTTATTATTATTATTATTAATTTTTGAAGAAAGTTATTATTATTATTACTATATAACAAAAGAGTTGGATTTTGGATCACTGTTCATGGAATGGTAGTACTTATTTTGTCTCTCTTTCCCTCTTACCATATACACACATATATGTTATGCACTTACTTTGGTGCGCAAAAGATCCACCCGATGTGTGATATGTGTTCACACGTGATCCTCCCTAATAGTAGGGGATAGGTGTCGTCTATCAGGGCACATGTGGGAACTTTGGTGTCTTGTCTAATAATTAACAAATGCAAAATATGCTACTCATTTGTCCCAAATATATAGGTCTTTTTGACTTTCCACATGGATTAATACTTGCATTGGAAAAGTTAATAATACAAATGTTTTTCCTACTTTATTTTTATTAATTAATGAGATTGAAAAGTTGTTAGACTATCACAATACTTTAAAATGTGCAAATTAAATCCAAGTATAGTAGCAAATGAATTGAAAAAGTACCTATATAATTGGGACAACAAAAAGGAATAAGAGAATATTTTGGATGGAGCGAGTATTGTAAATAGGATAGACAAGGCAGGTAAAGTACATCAATGTTCTAGTACGAGCGCTCGCGTCGAAGTTACGGCGGGAGCGCTTAATTTCCGAGCATATACAATTTCCGTTTTGAAATCCGAAATAAATTGTGGCAAAAAACTTTGACCAATGGTTACAGTGTCGTCGAAAAATTTTTCGAATTAACTCCTCTCGCTGTGTTAGACCTAAATCTTGTTTCGGATTTTAAAATGGAGATCGTATGTGCTCGGAATTCAACCGCTCGCATCGTAAGTTACGAGCGTTCGAGGTAGAGTAATAGCTATAGCTAGGAGCATCTCCTTATTTCTCTTTTCCTTCTATATAATAGCTAGAAAATGATTTATAAAACCGAGGGGGCAGGGCAGGGATTCCACTGTAAGAGAAAGTTCTAAAAATAGTTGCATTATATTTTATTTATTTAATTATTCATTTTGTAGAAAATTTATTTTCATCATTTTCATTTCCCTTTCAAATTATAAAAATCAGGTAAAATTGAGTTGGGTAGAGTAATTACTTCGCCGGCTTGAAACAATGTTATCCAACAGACACAAGTTAGTCAAATGTGGCAGTTGGGTCCAGTGGGCTAGAGAATACCACTTTATTAGTTAGGTCCAAGTTTTAATCCTTTGAAGGCGCAAGTTTTCTTATGAGTTTTATATTTGGTTGGTTATAAAGTTAATTTTCTTGGTAAATTTGTTGAATATGTGATTGAAATTTGGGAAAAGTATATTAAATAATTAAATGAGTGGTTGTAAATAATGAAAGAGAAAAAATTGATAAAATTTGTGTTGAATTATATTGAATAGAACAAGGCCTAATTTCTTATGGAGAATACCACTTTATATATATATTTTGTTGGTTTTATTTTATTTTTTATTTTTCCGTTTCTTTTTATAATTTCATAACTTACCCTTTTAATTTAATTAATTAATGTATTCTATATATTGTGATTTTTAATTTAATTTTTTATTTTTTATATAAATCCTAACAGATTTTATCATTTTCATTTTAAACAAATTTTTTTTCACTTTTTGATATAGATTTTTCAACTTGTCCTTTTCGGCCTTGTTCTATACACAACAATTTTCACTAACTTCCGCTAACTTTTTTTTCCTATCATTTTCAACCACTAATACAATTATTTTACATTTTTTAATGCACTTTCCTCAATTTTCAGCCACACATTTAACACGTCGTTTGAGTAAATCTAAACAACAATCCCAACTTGTGTATAGAACAAGGCCTTAATTTTAATTAATAAACATTACACACTTTGTGTAATGCTTTATATATTGTGAAATATATATATTGTGAAATGTATTAAAATATAATTACATACTTTGTGTAGTGTATTGAATATCAATTTAATTTTTTTCCTATAATTCTTTGTACAATTTGTTCTTTTCATTTTAAACATTATTTTTTCATTTTTTCTTATAGTTTCGTAGTTTGACACTTAATTTAATTAAAATTAATTAATGTATACTACACATATTGTGATTTTTAATTTTTTTTCATTTTCATATAATACCTCCTAGTTTTTTATTTTCATTTTCTCTTATAATTTTGCTGCTTGGCCCTTTATCTTAATTAATGTACATTACACACTATGTGTAACTAGTGTTTAATGCATTACAACACCATTACACATTACAACACCATTGCATTCCATGTATACTATGTGACACTCTGCGTAATTCACATTGTCAATTTTAATTTAATTTTTTTTTATTTTTTATATAATTCCTTGGAGATTTTTTTTAAATTTTAAATGTTGTTTGTTTCAATTGGTCTTATAACTTTGCAACTTAACCCTTTAATTTAATTAATATACATTACACACTCTGCATAATGAGCATGTAATGTATTACAACCCTATTACACACCACACAATAGCACACAACACATCCTAGCACACACACAGAGCAAAGCACACACAATACACACACGCACACTATAAATGCAGCCACTTGCACACTCTACACACACGCCACAACCATCTTCTCCACCTCACAACACCCTCAAGAAGCCTTACTAATAAATTAGAAAGAAGAAAAGAAATATTTTTAAACCCAACTTGGCCGAGAAACTGAGTCAAGGTCAGAGAGTCAATCCATAGTCAACTCAGGGTCGAGCCGGTGATTAAAATAATATTAAATTAATAAATAAAATTTCAAAAAATAAAATTTCAAAAAAATTTTAAAAATAAAAGAAAATATAAAAATCGAGATCAAACCAAGTCCTGGGTCACATGGGTTGGTCGGGCTTTTCCAATGAACTCGAGTCTTTGTCCAAGTTTGACCAACCCGAATTTTAGGGGTCACCCGACCTAGTTTTTCAGCTAGGTCATTGGTTTCCCACTCCGACCAATTGGGTCGGCTTCGGTCTGAAAATAGTGAGAAGAGAAGAAGTGAGAAATAGGTAAAAATTCCATTCTTTCAACCACTGGCCTCTACCTCCCTCTACATTTGTCTCTTCCTTTTTTTTCTGGTAGTATAGTGCCGTCCTCCTACACCGGCACCTTCGACGGTGGCTGGCGGTGGTGTCACCTTCGACTCCACCTCCGAATCCCATTTTTCCCTTCGTTGTGTTCGAACCAAAGCAAAGATGAAAAATTATTAGAATGAAATTGGGGATTTAAGTTTTAATTAAATTTCAATGCAGTACAAAGGATCTGACATAGAGAGAGAGAGAGAGACGAGAACGAGATGTCTGGCACAGAGAGAGAGAGACACGAAGATAGAGACGGTGCAAGAGATGCATGAACCGGAATACCCGTATTTTAGTAGTTAATTTCATTTATCAAGATTTTTGAATTGTGAAAGATAAATGCCCTATTGATATATTCTAATTGGCTGTCGTTCTCCTACCAATTAGTTGGCATCATAAGATGCCAATTAATGTCTGGATGGTGCCATGCGCTCCCACCATTAGGGGGTGAGTTGGTTTTGACCACGTGGCAATGATCGAGATACTAATTGGTATCTTACGATACCAACTAGTTGGTAGGAGAACGGTGATCTATCCTAATTTCCTCTAGCTTATTTATTTTCTACCAACTAAGCAAGACCCATACCACAACCCGACCCATATTAAACATTTTTTGCCCATTATGCTTATTATTTGGTTGCAAGAGTTCTTTTGCTGAAATTAGTAAAGATCCACTCAACTTATAAAGTATTTACATTTCACAAAATTAAAAAAAAAAAGGAAAAAAGAGGAGTGAGAGGAAGCTCAAAATTCAAAAAGAAAAAAAAAGGAACGGAACCCAAAATGGCATGTGCATGCAAATTGCAATATTGAATTAATTAAGGCAACCGGCACAATTATGGGAATTGTGCTGTCTACCAACTTTTAAAGTGGCCTCATTCTTTAAATAAAAAGTAAAATAAATAAATAAAATCATAATTACGGCATTTGAGTAGAAAAATTCAATAGAACGCGTTGCAGAGACTTCTTCTTTTATATATATAGAGATTACGTACAAACACTATTTTAAAATGGAAACTATTAGTCGCGGAATTTATATATGTACATGCCTGTTGTTAATCACTATTTACGTCCTTATTTGTTAAATCTAATAGGAAATTCCATATGGAACGAGCTATTGGAGTATGTTTCAAAATTAAAGTTCCATTGACATATATATATAACAAAAGATAGAGGTAGTTTTCTGTTAAGCTGAAATTTTTCTGTTTGATGCAATAATTTATTCCACTTATTTTACGAACAGTGAGAATGTAGTAAAAAGTTTTTACGAAAAGGTGTAGATGTAAGGTTTTTTAATCGAACATGTGGGCTGATATATGTAATTATTGTGTATTAAAGGCTATCGTATTTGGTTAAGCCCATTTAAAGTGATCTAATAAGATTTCGTATATTGGGCTTTTATGCATCAATTAAAGTGTGGGTTTTATATGTGTAGATACTAGGCGGCGCAGGGTTCCTAATTCTATGATGGGGCTGAATTAGGTTAACGGGCCATTGTATATATGTATATATACGGTTATGGTCCCCAGATCACAAGCGATTTGTTCATTCTTTTCTGACTCTCCATCATCAGAGAGAAATAAAGAGCCGCTTGTTGACTTGGAAGATCAAAACTACGGAATTCCAATACTGCAAGCAATGGCTGATTCAGGTACGCTTCCGTTATAATTTGTGTGTATTCTTGATGATCCAACATGATAGATCCCGGCTTATAGAGGAAATATATTCCTACAAGTGGTATCAGAGCCATTATCGTTGTTGGATTATTGAGATATATCAATTTATGATATTATTTCTTTGGGAATTTCGTACATATGAATACACGTACATGTTTGGAATTATAAAGGAGTACTAAATCTGCAATTGTGTGCGTGTAATGGTTGATTAAGCTGTCTCGATAATTGTGCATATATGCAACCTAATTCGCCATTCGTGATTCATGTGCTCGGGTTCTGTGTGTTGCTGTATACATGTATATATCACATATGGGACAAAATAATAATGATAAATCCATTCTTGAATTGATTTCAGATCTGCACATCACATATTTTTTGATATATACATACACAACGTACACATATACAGATCCGTATGTATATATCATGGTCAATATAGATATGAAATTCGATTTGTATGCTTACATGAATTGAATCCGTATATTTGCATCCATTTTAGATTGTGTATATATCTTGGTTATGCATTTATCGATCTAGAAATCGCCATGTTCAGATTTGTAGAATTAGTTATGGATTCAATCGAACTCGTCTCCTTTTTCGGATCTGTTTTAACAAAAAAAAAAGGGTTTTCGAACTTGGGTCGTCGGCGGAAGAAGCGCCCGTCTTCGTGGAGTTTGCGTGGCGTATATATCGGCGTGGCGACTCTGGTTTGTCGGGTGTGGACGCAGGGACCTCGGGTGGAAATTCGATGGATCCGAGGACCTCGGTTGCAATTTCCATGTTTTTGAGTTATTTGCAGTCCAGGTCCCTGTAGTTTAGTGGTGCGTGTAAGTTGGGCCGGTTAATTTCCTTTCAGCGGTCTCGGTCCCTAGGGTTTTAAATTCGTTGATTTAAGTCCCCACCGCCTTTTAAATTCGTCCATTTTAGTCCCTGCAGTTTTAAAATAGTTAATTTGAGCCCTATAAGTTATAAGATTAATAATTCAGTGCCTAAAGTTTGGAAATTATTCCATTTTGGGCCGTTTAAGTTTCAAATTTTACAATTGTAGTCCCCAAAGTTTTAAAATTAATTAAATTGGTCCTCAAAGTATTGAATTTTTTAATTTTTGGCCAATAAAGTTTTTCAAATTGCAATTTCAGGCCCCTAAAGTTTCAAAATTCTTAATTTTGACTCCCAAGGTTCTGAATTATTAACTTATTAGACCCTTAAAATTCCCAAAGGCTTATGTATGAAAAATTAATTATTTTCTTCTCAAATTTTGGAATTAAGGACTCTTTTGAAGAGGTATAGTATTCGAAAGTGAATTAATTGAAGCAACAAGTTGCCAAAGCAACCTCTATTGTGGAAATTAACCAACTTAGAATATTAAAAGGTATTTGTGTGTGTATAATTCGTGCAAATATTGATCGGCCCAAAGGAAGGTTAATATTTGGCTGAATTACATACGCACCTGTGGTGATAATCATGTGGCAATTATTTGGTTTAACGTGTGATCAATAAATCGGTCCAAAGAAAGGTTTATTGATTGACATGTCTTATTGCCGGTGTTTGATCACTACACCAAGAGTGCCAATTACAAGTCGATATTTCTATCCAAAGATTAAATATTGATGTTGTACTAGGCATCTTGTGATGGGCCCTACCACTATTTGAAAATTATTATTTGCATACTAAAAACATTCATGTGAGCCATTTTAATTGTTCTCTATTTAGTTTCAGGTTCTGCTTCCAATATCTCTGCTAACATCAATTCCATTCCAATGTTCAATGGCACGAATTTCAAAGCATGGCAAGGGAACGTCTTGATTGTTCTCGGAGTCATGAATCTGGACCTTGCTTTGCGGGTCGATCAACCTACTGCACTCACTGATAAGAGTACATCTAATGAAAAGAGGGAGATGGAGAGGTGGTAACGATCAAACCGCATAAGTCTAATGGTCATGAAGCGTGCTATTCCAGAAGCATTTCGGGGCACCATGTCCGATCAGGTGACTACGGCTAAGGGTTTCCTTGAGGATCTCGAGAAGAGGTTTGCCAAGAATGAAAAGGCTGAAACTAGTACACTTTTGGCTAACCATCTCTCAATGAGGTATAAAGGAAAAGGAAACAACCGGGAGTACATTATGGAAATGTCTTACACTGCTTCAAAACTAAGGGCACTCAAGTTGGAGCTGTCTGAAAGCTTCCTGGTGCACTTAGTCCTGATATCCCTTCCGGCACAATTCAGTCAATTCAAGGTGAGCTATAACTGTCAAAAGGACTCATGGTCCCTTAATAAGCTCATCTCCCATTGTGTCCAGGAAGAGGAGAGATTGAGGCAAGACAGAACAGAGAATGCTCACATAGCCACCACCTCTAAGGACAAAAGGATCAAGAAAAGGAAAACTAATAAGGAAGCTGCGGTTACGGCACCACAGAAGAAGCAGCATAAGGAACCAACTGAGGATGGTTGTTTCTTCTGTGGAGCTGCCGGTCATAGGAAGAAGAATTGCACCAACTATCACGCATGGCGTGCAAAGAAAGGTATTCTTCTTAATTTGGTTTGTTCTGAGGTTAATTTAACTTCAGTACCTAGACACACATGGTGGATTGATTCGGGCGCAACAACTCATATCGGTGTGTCTATGCAGGGCTGCCTGAGTTTCCGAAAACCAAGTGATGGTGAAAGATACATCTATGTTGGCGATGGCAAGACGGTGGAAGTAGAGGCAATAGGAAAATTTAGATTATTATTAAGAACTGGATTTTATTTGGATCTTGATGAGATATTCGTTGTGCCGTCTTTTAGACGAAATCTGATTTCTATTTCTGCTTTGGACAAATTTGGTTATTCTTGTTCATTTGGGAATGGAAAATTAGTTTGTTTCATGATTCAAAATTGGTTGGTTCCGGTTCTCTGTCAAGTTACGATAATCTTTATTTAATTGATACAATTGCCCCCTTTAATGAATCCTTGCATATAAGTACTCGAGGTGTAAAGCGTAAATTAACCTGTGAGAATTCGACCTCATTGTGGCACAAGAGATTAGGTCACATCTCCAAAAGGAGAATTGAGAGACTTGTGTCCGACCAAATTCTCGATTCCATTGATTTTACAGACTTTGACATGTGTGTTAACTGTATAAATGGAAAACAAACCAATAAAAGGAGATATCAAGCCAATAGGACTTCCGACGTCTTAGAACTTATACATATGGATATTTGTGGACCGTTCCCTATGGCTTCATGGAATGGTCAACAATATTTCATAACATTCATAGACGACTTTTCAAGATATGGCTATATATATCTCATTCATGAAAAATCACAATCCTTGGATGTGTTCAAAAATTTTAAAGCTGAAGTTGGGAACCAACTCAGCAAAAGGATTAAAAGCGTCAGATCTGACCGTGGTGGTGAATACTATGGTAGATATGATGATTCAGGTGAACAACGTCCAGGACCATTCGCTAAATTCCTAGAGGAATGCAGTATCGTCCCACAGTACACCATGCCTGGTTCACCCACCATGAATGGTGTTGTTGAGAGACGAAATAGAACGTATAAGGACATGGTAAGGAGTATGATCACTCATTCTACCTTGCCAGAATCACTCTGGGGAGAAGCATTAAAGACTGCAGCATATATACTCAACAGAGTTCCAATTAAGGCAACTGATAAAACCCCATATGAGCTTTGGACGGGAAAGAAGCCTAGTTTGAAGCACTTACACATTTGGGGGTGTCCAGCTGAGGCAAGGCCTTATAGGCCCAATGAAAAGAAACTGGATGCAAAGACTGTTAGTTGCTATTTTACTGGATATTCTGAACGGTCCGGGGGCTACAAGTTTTATGATCCCACAACTAAGACAATTTTTGAGACAGGGAATGCTTGGTTCTTTGAGGATGTTGAGTTTGTGGGGGGAGAAAGGGTTACGGACTTTGTCTTTGAGGAGGAATATGTTGAAATTCCTCCAATTGTCATTGACAATGATCAGGATCAGGTTCCTATCCCTGACGTTGTTCAAGAAGCAACTCTGGATCAAGACAATGTCATGTTATCTCCAGGAGAACAAACTCTACAACTTCAAGAACCCATACCATTAAGAAGATCTACTAGAGAGAGGAGAAGTGCAATTTCAGATGATTATATTGCATTTCTCCAAGAACATGAGGTTGACGTTGGAGTGGTGGAAGATGATCCAATTAACTTTCGTCAAGCCATGGAAAGTTCTAACTCTCAAAAGTGGCTCGATGCCATGAATGAAGAGATAAAGTCTGTGAAAGACAACGACGTATGGGACCTCGTTCCATTGCCTGAAGGTGCGAAACCCATTGGTTGCAAATGGATATTTAAGACCAAGAGGGATTCGAAAGGCGATGTAGAGAGGTACAAAGCTCATTTTGTCGCAAAGGGCTTTACACAAAAAGAAGGCATCGATTATAAAGAGACTTTCTCTCCGATTTCCTCGAAAGACTCTTTCGGGGTTATAATGGCATTAGTGGCATATTTTGATCTTGAGTTACATCAGATGGATGTTAAGACAGTGTTCCTCAATGGTGACATTGATAAGACGATTTATATGGTGCAGCTAGAAAACTTTGTATCAGGTGTTGCAAAGTAAATGGTTTGCAAATTAAAGAAATCCATCTATGGACTCAAGCAGGAGGCTCGAAAATGTTTTACAAATTTCATCAGGTGATCACCTCATTCGGTTTTGAGATGAATCTGGCCGATGATTGTATATACCGTAGGTTCAGTGGGAGCAAGTATATCTTTCTGATTTTATATGTCGATGACATATTGCTTGCCAGCAATGATATAAGCCTATTGCACGAAACCAAGAGATTTCTAGCAAAGCATTTTGAGATGAAAGACCTTGGTATCGCCTCTTTTGTATTGGGAATCTAGATACATTGAGATCGCTCTCGGGGTATTCTTGGATTATCACAAAAGAGCTACATCGAAAGGGTACTTAAAAGGTTTGGCATGCAGGATTGTACACCAGGTGATACCCCTGTGGCTAAAGGAGACAAGTTCAGTTTAAGTCAATGCCCCAAAAAATGACTTGGAAATTAAAGAGATGCGGAAGATTCCTTATTCATCAGCTGTAGGGAGTCTGATGTATGCTCAGGTTTGTACGCGTCCAGATATTGCGTACATTGTTGGGATGTTAGGGAGGTATTTAAGTAACCTGGGAATGGATCATTGGAAAGCAGCCAAACGGGTCATGCGGTACTTACAGAGAACAAAGGATTATATGCTCACATATAGGTGATCGGATCAGTTGGAGATCGTTGGTTATTCTTACTCCGATTTTGCGGGATGCCAAGATAGTAGGAGATCCACTTCGGGCTATATCTACCTGCTTGCTGGAGGTGCTATTTCTTGGAAGAGTGTTAAGCAAACACTGATAGCTACTTCCACCATGGAAGCGGAGTTTATAGCGTGTTATGAGGCATCAAATCATGGAATATGGCTGCAAAATTTTGTCACTGGGCTGTGCGTTGTGAGTAGTATCGAAAGACCACTTAAGTTATTTTGTGACAATAAATCTGCAATGCTATATTCCAATAACAATAGGAGCTCAATGAAGTCAAAGCATATAGAGATCAAGTTCCTAGCTGTTAAAGAAAGAGTTCAGAGTGGACAGGTGTCAATAGAGCATATTGGAATAAACTCCATGATTGCGGATCCGCTCACTAAGGGATTAACACCCAAGGTCTTTCACGAGCACTCTGCCCACATGGGTGTGATGTCTCTTGAGGGTATATAGTTTCAGTAGGAGTCTGTATTTTTGTGCTTTTCATATTAGACACATACACTATCGTTTTAGATAAAGTTTATGGATACAGTTATTTCGGTTATAAAGTTTTGTTTTTGTTGTTATCTCTGAACTCGTTTGAAACGATCTCACTAAGGTATAAAGGTGGACCAGTTGGAAATAGGCATGTTCCAGATCACGTTGCATGAAATTTCCATGCTACACATCCATACTTGATCTATGTCATTCAATTATATTGATGTATGTGATCATTGATGGGTTTAGTTACCTATCTAAGTGTAACGAAGACCGCTTTGATCCTATATTGATATAGTTGATGGACCGGATTGTTTGGGGATGCATTCGGTAATGATAGCAAAATTCTGAATACTCATAAGGTTATACACAATTATAAGGTGACATATATAGCCCAAGTGGGAGATTGTAAGGTTTTTTAATCGAACATGTGGGTTGATATATGTAATTATTGTGTATTAAAGGCTATCGTATTTGGTTAAACCCATTTAAAGTGATCTAATAAGATTTTGTATATTGGGCTTTTATGCATCAATTAAAGTGTGGGCTTTATATGTGTAGATACTAGGCCCAGGGTTCCTAATTCTATGATGGGGGTGAATTAGGTTAACGGGCCGTTGTATATATGTATATATACGGTTATGGTCCCCAGGTCACAAGCGATTTGTTCATTCTTTTCTGACTCTCCATCATCATAGAGAAATAAAGAGCTGCTTGTTGACTTGGAAGATCAAAACCACGGAATTCCAATACTGCAAGCAATGGCTGATTCAGGTACGCTTCCGTTATAATTTGTGTGTATTCTTGATGATCCAACACGATAGATCCGGGCTTATAGAGGAAATATATTCCTACAGTAGAAACCTATATAAGCATTTCTTATTTCCTCTGTGGGTTGCGAAAAGGGTAGAATTCATTAAATGCGATAAAACTTAGAATTTTTTTTCTTGAAATTTTTTCTTGAAATACTTATGAAGCTGGATTGGTGTGTGAAAATCTATATGGCAGTAAAAAATTTTCATCTAATGAAAAACTTTGACGGTCCATAAAATTATGATTGTGTCATTTATATTTTCGTTGTTGCTAGCTATTTCTCTCTAGCAACAACAAGATTCCGAAGAATATTTACAAAGGAGGATCGTTTTAAATTCCTACCAAGTGTTATTAGAGCATAGATTGGGACAAAATAAAAATATTTTCTAACAATTATGGCCAATAGAAATTTGATGGTAAAAGCCAAAGTTGATTTTAAAAATTAAGAAAAAATTGAAGATTTTTCACCATCTCAATCGAAGTAATGAGTCCACCCCCCACCCCCATATTGGGAGGACAGCTTAGAGGTCTTTCTTTCTTTTCTGGGGTTTTCTTGGTGAAGATTGCTTCCCTCGAAGTGTAGTTCCCCCGCTCTCGAATAATATACTAAGAAACATAAAATATATATTCTAGTCCTATCATCAGCTATGAGTTCGAATCAGAAAAAGATTCCCATTTTTTTGGAAAGAGTTAGGACGAAGGCATTTTTGGAGCAGAAGAAGCACTAAATTGGGGCGACCCACTGGCTGCATTATAGCTATCCCTTCTATACTACAGTTATCTTTCTTTCCAACTCAGCACCTTTTGAGTCAGTTTTTTGGAAGAGTTTTTAGTCCACCTAAGCCAATCACAAATTATTCTAGTTGAGAACAGTGATGTGAATCCTCCCAAGCCTTGAAGGAGGGGTCCCACATAGACTTCTTCCCAAAAGATCAAGTTGTATTTGCTGCTGAGAAGGGGTATAATCAGATAATGATAGCTCCCATGGATGCCAAGATGGCTAAGCTCAGAATTTGTTGATTCAGATTGCATGGTCAGTACATGGCATTTAAAGGGAAAGAAAAAAGACATACTCCTGATGAGAAAAAAAATATATTGGCCAAGAGTTTGAACAGATTCAACTAGCTACTTAAAGCTGGATAATGTGGAGAGCGATCGAGATTCCTCTGCGTATGATGGTTGCATCGTTTTGGCATGTCGATAGTTGCCATGATCTAATAGGTTTATATATTTATGCCACACGAGCATTATCTTCACATCAGTGCATGGTGTGTGGGTTGGCCAGTAGAATTTTTAGAGTTCATGGTCAAGTCTAAATGATTATATTCATATGGTAGCATATGTTAAACCCCTGCTTTTTGGGATTGGTAGAGGTGGATCTAACCTTCAAAGGGCTCAAAGTGAACCACAATCACCATTTCTATTTAGCTATTTGTTGTATAGTTATTTGTTCAAATTTTATATATTAAATAATAAATGGATAAATTTAAGATGACTCATGTAAATCATAGATTTTTTATTTCCTTGTCAAACAGAACTTGTATTATAGGTCGTATATTTCAGAAAAATTTATTTCACTTGTGGCTTCATTCTTCTATATCACTACACCACTTTTCATCAAGATTTCAAACTTTTTTTTCCTTTTTGAAGAGACTCAAAAACCAATCACAACTATTCTTTTACTCGAATTTGATGAAAAATTCAATCAAATGCAATGTATTTCTTGACAAAAATTTAACAAAATGGACCATCGATTCAGAACATTCATTATCCTTCTTTGTAGTTTTTTAGGATTTTATAAATTACAATTGGCAAAGTTAAGTCTTTCTTAAATTTTTAGAAAGATTATTATGTATGTTTTTCCTAAATTTCAATGCAACATAAAAAAAATTAACTCTAAATATAGACAATTGGGAATTAACTAAATAATTAGTCAAATATGCAAATAAAATAAAATAATTAAAATTGAACAGTTAAACAAATGAAAGAGGAAAATTTTTGGGCCCCCTACAGCCTTGGGCCCAAAGCCTTTGCCTACTCCTAGTTACAGCTCTGGGAATTGCGATCCTCAAAATGTGTCAAAGGCTTATCAATGATGGTTTGATGTATAGTGATAAAGATGTTGGAAACAATTGGTAATCAAAATCGAAAACAACAAATAAGATATAGATAATTGAAAGATTCAAATTATTGTATAGTAACACAAAACGAAATTGATAAAAATTACAGACACTTGAATATCGACATATGCAGAAGATTGAGGCTAGCGGAATGCTACATCCTATAATAGAAATTCGCCATACGCTCATGCTTGTGGTTCGATTGACCTCTGCTATCTCCAAAAAGCTAGCATACAATTTTTGATCCGTACGGATTTACTCGATGTTTTCTTGATTGGAAGAGGATGAATCTGATTTCAAGGATTTTCTCCATTTTTATAGAGATCGACGAGGCTCTGATGGTTTTTCTCCAACGGATGCGTCTGTTCATGCAGAGATGCATTTTTTCATTTGCATCTTTCCAGATTTTGTAAAATAAAATGAAAATGAAAATGAAATTGAAATTGTGTTCTTAACTTAACCTAGCATACGATTTTTGATCCAGGAATTTACTAGGTGTTTTCTTGATTGGAAGAGGATGAATTTGATTTCGGGGATGTTCTCCATTTTTATAGAGATCGACGAGGCTCTGATGGTTTTTCTCCAAAGGTTGCCTCAATTCACGAAGAGATGCATCTTTCCAGATTTTGTAAAATACAATAAAATAAAAATAAAAATGAAATTGGGTTCTTAACTTAAGAGTCCCCAAGAGCCCAATGCTCAAGACCCAATCTTTGATACTTACTTTTAAGTGTAAAATCCCCATGAGGCACAACCCATGCAGAAACTCACTCAAGTGTCCATTTATCCAATTTTTTAATATGTGTTATTGATCCACACTTATAATTAAACCATTAAACTCATCTCTATATATTCTATGTGGGATACTTTACACCTCTATTTCTATACAAAAATCTCCTACAAAAGATTGCTATAGAAGAGATGATTGCTCAAATTTTCAGCAAAGTGGAGATTGTTATAATTTGCTAAAAATTAGACTTCTATTCCGACAAGAAAAGAGAATGGAAGTTTGAGACTTTTTGCATAAGAAAAAAGTTATTTGCATTGGTTGAGAGTTGGAATTGGTCTTTTTGCTAAAATAATTTGTTCGACTCAGTTCAATATTTTAGGAACGCGACAAGGATGTGATAGAAAATTTTGCGTGTAAATTGTAGAAGCGTCACATGTTACTCTTTCTTATTTTCTTTGTGGGTTGGGCAAATTATAAAGACTGTGATATTTTCCTTGCAATACTTATAAATGATTTGTGCGTAAAATTTTATATGATCGTAATGGTTTTTAGGAGTGTGGATTTGTTCACCTCACAAAATGAGAGCTATGAACCTCATTTTGGAGGGTAACTTTTATGTATAAAAATTCAAAAAAAAAAAAAATGAATTTTTCATTCTATATTACACTATTAATTGAGAGCTTCAATATAAGTATAATATTGATATATAAATTTTATTATTTTGAAAGTTATTTATTTTATCAATCAATAAGCAACTTATCATTAAATTAAGTAACTTTTAAGATAAAAAAAATTATATATCAAAACTCTACTCATATTAAAGCTCTCAATAAATACTGTAATATGGAACCAAAAAATTTATCATCTTTCAAAATTTCAGACATAAAATTCCCCCCACCAAATGAGGCCACCGTAACCCTCATTTGATGAGGGTGCACAAATTTATACTCGATGTTCAGTTTAGTAGAAAACTTTAATATTTCACAAAAGCATTGTCCTATTGTTTGTATTTTCCTCATTGTTATTTTTATTCCTATGAATAACAAGATTATGTGGACAAATCAGATGTCTTTTCGATAATGAAAATGTGTGAAGATGTAAATTAAAACAAAAATTAAATACAAAAATCAAGATTAAGGGTTGCGATAACATGCTTGATTGCAGCAATCAACTGAGAAAAGAAATTCAACGAATTTATGGGCTATAAAATATTTCTAGGGTAAATCTAATTATTTTTACAATAATTATAAATGTAAGTGTAGGGTTAGGCAAATGTTTAGGTAAAGTGATATTTTGGACAAAATTACCCCCCTCCCCCATGAATGTAGGGTGGGTATGGGGGTAATTTTGTCCAAAATATCACTTTACCTAAATATTTTTCTAACCCTATACTTACCCCTATAAGCGCTCTTATTTTTATTTAATAAATCGCATTAGAAGACAACAAAACTTCTATATGCTGTTGGGGAATTTTCAAATAAAAGGTACAAATTATATTCAAAAAATGTACCTTGAAGGCTTTAATTAACGTGCGTGAATTTGACACAAGTATGGCATACCAAATCAAAGAAATGTATGAAGAAAATGCAGGAAAAAGGATTGGTCGAGACAAGAGTTCGATTCTTTGTCCTTAAAACAATAATGCACAACACAGGTGCCAACGGTTTTATGGCATTCGCCTCCCAAGATACAACGATCACGTCTGACAATAGGAGCACTCCAAATTGCGTGAACTAGCGAATCATGCTAATGTTTTGAATTCTCTCCATATGAAAAACTAGACTCAAAAAATTAAATGAAATGATATTTTAAAGTGAATTATGCAACATAATGTGAATGTACATAAATTGGATGATTTAAAACATGCAAATGAGGACACCTTATCGGTTTATCCCAAACACCACACCACACCCCACCCTTATGATCCTCAATTTGTGTTAAAAAAAAATGCAAATGAGGGACCCTTTAAATAGAAATTGGAAGGTTACCATTTTAATAGATGCGACTCTTAGAAAGGATACAATCATTTGGAATAGATGTGCCTCAAAAGACATATCTTTTCTAATAATTTAATGACTAAATACGTCACATTTCATCCAAAAGTGCGCCTATCCATCCAAATATGAAGAATATTCTACAATATTCTGATTTCAATTTCCAACAATGACGCGTATTAAAAAGTGTAGATGAAGTATTAAAAGATACAAATCAATGAATTAATGAATTGTTGAAAAGAATGAGAGGAAAAGAAAATAAATTTAATTTGTATAGAACAAATAATAATTTTCCAACATATGTTTCTAGGTTTTGGTTAAAATTGATTATTTTCCGTACATCCTCTTTCCTTCCTTTCAGTTCTGTTTTCACTTCTGCAGACCAAAGAAAACAGAAAAAAAAAAAAAAAAAAAAAAAAAAAAGAAAGAGGAAGAAGAAGAAAGAAATGGAAAAAGACAATTGACGCGACTCAGTAATTAGCTTCAAGATAATTGCCGTGTCTTTTCCGACCCCTTTTAGTGTGAAACAGTGAAGAGAATTTGGTTCACTCAACTTTGTTCCCTAAAATGGTCACAAAAACTTCAAAAATTGTAGGGGCAGGAACTCGGTTAGGAAACTCGTTCAGAAATGGCCCTAAAATTCCAAAAATACCCTTTATGGGGGAAAAAAGGAAGAATAAAACCGAGAGGCCTTACTTACTGGTCAAACTCCACTGCTCGGGTTCATTGGAGAGGGGAAGAATGAGAGAGTAGGGTTTTCTTCCACCTTCGGAAAAAATCATCTCGATCCTTTGTTGATGCCAGATCTAATTTGGGCGAAGAAGGGCGAAGCAAGGCGAAACCATCTAATTTGGGCAAAAATTTCGAGAATTCCTCTCGATCCTTTGTTCATACCAGATCTATTTGGGGCAAGCGAAGGTGAAACCAGGCGAAGAAGAGTGAAGCAAGGAGAAACATACTGCTCAGTTGGGGCAAAAATTTCGGGAAGAAGGTACGATTTCCGTTCCATCTTTCGAAAATTTTGAACTTTTGTTGAATAATCAGCATGAAAACACGTTCGAAGATGGGAAATTGTAGAAATTTCATAAAATTTTTGAAATGTCAACAGATCTCGATTTTTTTTTTATTTTTCTCATTTTTTTGGGTCCCTTTACAGCATTCGAAAATTTTGAAATTGAGTTGGATAATCAGCATGAAAACACGTTCGAAGATGGAAACTTATAGAAATTTCCGAAAATTTTTGAAATGTCAACAGATCTCGATTTTTTTTTTCTCGTTTGTTTGGGTCCCTTTCCAGCATTTGAAAATTTTGAAATTGAGTTGGATAATCAGCACGAAAACACGTTCGAAGATGGAAAATTGTAGAAATTTCTGAAAAATTTTGAAATTTAAATAGCTCTCGATTTTTTTTTTTTAATTTTCTCGATGTTTTTGGTCCAAAATGTAGGCTTCGAATTCGCCAGTAGCCTGCACAAAGAGAGCTGTTGAATTTTGGGGAAAAAACTCGCGAAAACCCAGGTACGCATTCTATCTACACGAAACCCAGTCGGAAAACCAGGTTGGTCGAATTTTCTGAATTCTTTTGTGCGAGTTTTAGCACGAGATGGAGAAATTTGAAATATAGAAATTTTGTCTTCGTTTCTGCCCTTTTTTGTCCAAAATTTGTCTGAATGTTGTCTTCGAAATTGTCTAAATTTTTTGTACAAATTGTCTGGCAATTAATCAGTATCTATAAGGCAATTAATCAGTGTAGGATTGTAATGTGAAGGTAAGATGTCCGGAATGCCAGGCTGGTTGGAGGCAATGTTTCATGGTTGAGAAGGATTCCCCGCATAAAGGGAAACTATTCTACACTTGCAATAGGAAAATCAGTAACGAATGTAGCTATTGGAAATTCGTTGGCCTTCCAAAAAGGAGAGATCCCGACTACGAAGAAGATGAAGGGGAGTGAAGCAATGCAGAGAATCTCGCTGAGGACTTTAATAGTCAAAACCGGACGGACACACTCTCAGCCATGATGGATAGATGCGCACATATTTCGGAAACAACGAACGTAGATGTCGGGCTGAAATTGTTTGAATTTACGTTTCACAAGAGGCAATGACCATATAAATTGTGTGTAATGCTCCCTTATTTGAGCTTCTTTGTGATGTTAAAAAGAATTGTGTGTAATGTTCTTTGTGATGTTAAGAAGAATTGTGTGTAATGTTCCCTTATTTGAGCTTTTTTGTGATGTTAGAACAGTGATGAATGCATTCAGAGATGGAATGTTAAAAAGTATTTGAAAGCTTTTGTATTTTTATTCTTTGGCTTCAATTATGTCGAGTTTAGGCTGGTGTTCAACGGCTTGCACAAAAGCAGGATTCACTTCTCTCATGGCTGAAAGAAAATGTTTGGAGGTAACAACAAAACAATAGTCACTTAGTCATGTTTATGATATATGATAATGGTGGTAGTTCATCAAGTATTGACATATTCATTGATTTTGGACATAAAAATGTCATTATAGGATCTAGAACAAGCAATGTTGGAATTACATTGGATCACCTGACCCCGTATTGTTTATTTGTGACAAACTGGATGACAACATTGATCGTTGAATGGTGAAGGCTAATCAATGTTATTTATATGAGCCAATAACCAACCAATTGAGCCACAAACAAACCAATTCCTGTAACTGTTACATGGTGATTTACCAACCGGTTCAATTTCAAAATCAAAGTTCTGAAAATCTTGTGATATGCACATGAAGAGAGCAAGGATAGAACCAATCCTTATCATTTCATGATGCAAAACGTGGAAATGCAACAATAAATTCTCAAAACATGTTTAAAAGCAAAGATTACAACATAGATAGTAACTTCCAGCGATAATAGAACAACTTAACATTTGAGCCATATGCAGTTACTAGCTCAACTCATGAAAAATTTACTCGTCGATCCATGGGTGAAGGCTGCTCCTCTATTCAGCAATTCCCTCATGAAACCATACAGCAATCTCTTTCCTCGCACTCCACTGCATCACGAATACATCATCCAAAAACTTCACAATACACACAACAATCTAGGGGAAAAAAAGAAAAAAGAATGTCATTGAGGCCATAACAAAAGAAAAGCCTGTACATGCCGATACGAATAGAAAGTAAATAGAATAAGAGAGAAGATTGAAGAGAAAAAGGAAGAGAAAATGTAAAATAGGAAAGGGAAAGTAAATTTTGTTCAACATAAAGCTAAACTTAGAACCAAATGTGAAAAAAAAAAATCTATAAGAGAAAAATAAATTAAGAACCTTAGCGGAATGAACATAGTCGCCAAACAGCCAGTGTTTGAATACCTACCAAATAAGCAGATATAACAAAGATGAGTTTTTCGGGAAACCATAGAGCAACGCTCACAAATTCACCATTTACACATTCGTACAGTTGAAAGCATTACACACTAAATCAACCTAGTGGATATCTTTATTTCTAAATAAACGGCCTTCATTGCCACGCATATATCATGGCTTACGGTAAAAATCCATGATAGATTATTACACAAAGCTATCCAATAGGTTAATAAGAGATGACATAATCCCTAAGTTCACTGATCTTCTAACTACTGAATTCCCAACATATATTTCGAAATGCCCTATCCCATAGCATCCACTTAATTAATGAAAAGATTAATGATACTTAAAGCATAATATAACTGGATTATTAAATTCAAATTCAGCAGAATGACTTAAACAATGAAGCTGGGCGTTCGGTGAATAGTTAAACCCCCTTAAACAATGAAGCTGGGCATTCGGTAAATACTTAAACCATAACATAACTGGATTATTAATGATACTTAAGCCATACATTGCACAATGAAGCCGGGCTTCGGTGAATATACAAGCATATACCCATCTCTATTGTGTTTCGTTCCATTATACAAGCATATACGCATTATACTTCAAATCCAGCATATACCCATTATCCCTACATACCTTCGTCGACCTCTGGATTACCCATCCTCGGCTGGTCCATTTTGCACCGTCGTTCGAGCAGATAAAAATACCCAAATTTATTCCGTCAAGTCAATCCTTCGCATACACACCTCACAATCGTTCAAAATTTGAAAATCCTTCGCATACCTTCGTCGAGCATTGTTCTATGTTTTGGCAACGTTCAATTTGTCCTCACCGATTTGGGGTTTTTTTTTTTTGGATTTTCCGGCATCTTTAATCGGCCAATTTTGGAGTGAGAACTAGGGATTTATTTCGAAATTCTGGCAACGTCGAACTTTGGTATTTGTTGGATTTTTTGGCGACGTTAATTCACCTTGGAATGAGAACGTATGAACCAGAACGTGGGTATTTCATTTGGCAAGAGTGAAAATGAATTCTCAGATCTGGTTTTTGGCTCGCTCAGATCTCACTTTTGTTTTGTTTTATCGCTAAGGGTATTTTCGGAAGAGAAAATTCATTTCCTGAGCCTTTTCCTGAACGGCGTCCTGCCCCTACAATTATTGCAAAAACTTTGGCTCCTGTTTTCTACTTTTGTTCACCATTCACGGTTGATTGCTTGTGACAAAAATAAATTAATTTTATTGACCTATTTTTCTCTCTTATGTGCTTGGCCCCATAGGTCTCTTTCCCGGAAAAGAGATCACATGAAATCAGAAATTCTGTACATTTGGGGTCTTGTCAAAGTATGACGTACATTAGAATTTTTGTAGTCAATAGGCCTTGATGTTCGCCCATTAATGTAAACCTGCGATTTCACAGTTTATTTTCTGATATGGATTTTTCTTATTTTCTGTTCCAACTCATTCTTCGTGTTGTTGGGATATTGTCAAAACTAAATCAGAAAGAAAAAAGATAAACTTATGGTCAAAAGTCGTAAAGCAATTAGAATTATGAATTTAGTTCTCCTTATTTTGAGAGGTTTAGGTGTGTTATTTTCCTATAAATTGATACGTCTTCTCTTCTTGTGCAATAAGTTTGAGTTAAAGAGAAAAATAGTAGTTTAGCACTCTAATTTTTTTTTTTGTCTTTGTGGATAATACAAATAGTAGCAATTGATGAGTGTGGTACGATTTGATCTATTTTTCTCTGTAATACTTGGGTTGATCAGATCTAGAAGAAAAATTGTGAGTCCAGTATCTTGAGAGTTTTCTTACAACTCTTTGTAATTTTTGCAAAGAGTGGAAAATTACGTATGGTAAGCCTCAAGTCATTTTTTCTATAATAATATTTGAGTTGTGGATTGGGTGAGTAAAAAGTCTCTATAATTGTAAGAATTTTTCATATAGTGAAAAGTTTTGACGGTCCATAAATTTCTTGCCATGTTGTTTGTATTTTTATTGTCTAAATTAAATTCGTTGGGCTATAAAAGATCCTACAAGCGAATTAAGGATAGAGGAAATTTTATTTTAAATTTCCCAACACTTCACCAGTGCAATGCACATAACTTATTATCGGCAACACCATTTTATTAATAGCTTGTAAAACCTAAATGGATATTGGAGTAAACATGTATAAAATCCAAATTTTGAGGGGGAAAAAACCCCTCATTGAACACCGTGCAGTTACATTGGTAGTTTGACAATTCTTTTCACAAATCAGTATCTTAAACACCGACTGATCTACAACCCTTTGATCGATACTACAAGTCAGCAACATATAATTGTTCATGATTCAACACGAGTATTTCAAATAAAACTCATGATAGTGATTGGCTTCGACTCTTATTCATAGTCATATCATATGACACAATCAAAAAAAATTATACTAGTGAAATTTGAACTCCAATCTTCAATACGAAAGAGTCAATGTTGTTCTTACTTCTTAGAATAAAAGCTTGAGTTTCATTAATACGAAATATACCTACTTTCCAACCATATTGGGTAAATCATCCATACATTTAAAATTTATGCATTTTCATTATCAAGTAGACAATTTTTTTCCCTAAACTTTCGTTACATAATTTTATTTTCTAAAACATAATAAAATGATAATTTCACCCTTACCTTGTAGAAGGTATAAGTAAAATCATTGACCGAGGTGGGGGTATTCTAGAGAATGCCCCATTTTTTTGTGGAATTTTATTTTTTCATTTTTATCTTTTTTTTTTTTAGTTGGTGTCAAAATTAGCATTAATTATTTGACTTTCGTCTCCAACTCAGTGGCAATAAAGCCTACAAAGGTGCAAGTCACAATCAGATTTCAGAAATCCCTAAATTGGCTTGGCTATTCCCCTCTCGCTCAATGCTCACTGCTCGCAAGTCGCCACTGCTCTCGGTCTCTCTCTCTCTTCTTGTCTCAACATCGGCAACAGTTTAAGGTGCCCCTACTTTACAACTTAGCCAACTCTTATAAGTAATAATTCCGGTGCTATTCCTCTTCCTCTTCCTTCAATGGTTGCGAATGTTTTGACCCTTGTTTGAAATTTTTATTCCGTGCATACCAACATGAGTTGGTCAAGCTACGGCACTAAGTAAAATGAAATTAACATAGAAAACTTTTCTTAAAATATACTACAAAAATTTTGAGTCCAAAATATGCCTTTGATTTTCTGAAAAAGAGGTTTATTTGCATTTTGAAATAATATTTAAATTTTTTGCTACAGTATATTTTTTGTATATTTTTATTTACTTTATTTTATTTTGATTTTTTTAAAAGATAATGATAAAATTATCATTGTACAAGGCTTTGCAAGAGGAAATTAATGTAAAAGATGTTTAGCACAAGGAAGTGGTACATTCAAAGATGAAAATACCAAGATTTTAAAGGTTGGGTTGCTTTTCATAGCATGATAAAAACATAGGACATTTTGCGCAGGTCACCCAAAACTGTGTGCCATGCATTACTGCTCGATAGAATTTTTGTCTTACTAGCAAGATTTTCAAGTTTCGTTATAATGAACCTAGTCCTATTACCCAATCTAATCGACTTGGTCAATATTCAATAATACCATAATAGGAATATTAACCTTCAACTTCAGTTTATGATTCGATATTCTGGAGCATCTGATCACCACAGATACCAACAATAGATGACAATTTAAAATCAATTACAATAATTTCAAATCGGTGTTCAAGGATTAATTAACTCGATATTTAAATATATTAATAATGAATTGCCACACAGGACTAATGATATTGCTTGATTGTTGAAACAAAGATTCACCCATATGGACAACATCATAGAAAAAGTTTAATGAAGTATCAGAAAACAAGATTTTCTTAAGAATGGCAATGGTTAAGTTCTAGAAGGGGTTGGCCACAAACCGCCCCTAGACCCGTGAGCTTGCGGGGTGGGTCACAGTGGGTCAGGGTTTTAGGGGCGGGAGAGTCTAATTAGAGACTTGGGAATTGCACATTTTTTTCTCTTTTTTAATTGTATGGCCTTAAATACCATCTTGTAGCCTCTCTTTTTTTTTTTGGCGTGAGTTTTGATTTTTTAAAATATAATTTTCTTGAAAAAAATTTAGAAGAAGAAAAAAGTTTTAAAAAATTTAGGTGATGTAAAACATTTTAACTTAAGAAAAGGAAAAAAAAGGGGTTTAAAGTCAGGTTCGGGGCTGGTACATGCCACCCCAGACACTCCCCTAATACTTTCTAGGTTCCAAATGAGGATCAATACCCACCCCTAATACCCATTTAGTTGGGGAAAGTTTTCGCGAATCTCAATTTTGCTGGGTAATATTGCTATCCCTAAATTTTCTAAAATAATGGTTTTGACGTGTTTTTATACGGTTTATTTAGTTGAGTATTTTTTGTGCCTGCAATTAATCGATCCAATTGGTTTTAACTTTTATCTGAGGTATCACCAGGCATTGGTTGGGGTGGTTGGATACTTGAATTTGGGGTCAACCCAAACCCAATCGAACTGACATTGGTTTGGTGAAATAGAAAGCAACCCAATCCACTTAAAGAGTAAAACCCAACTTGACCCGTAGGTTAGGTTGGTCGGTTTGACTTCGGCTCAATAATAATTTAATTTTATTTTTTAGGATTTAAATTTATATAAAATCAGTTATTAGCTCAATTCAATTTTAGATCATAGAATAACAATTTAATTCAATTTTTTAGGATTTCTTATTAAAATTTTTTTACTCCATTTTTTTGAGTTTGTTGTTTTTTTCAATTTTTTTATTTACAGGTTAAATTATTTGGTGGGTTGAATTGGATTATCACGTAAAAACCCAATCCAACCCAATCCAATTGAAAATTAAAATTTCAAACCAAACCAATCCAATGTAGTGAAAAAATCTAATCCAACCCTCGTGGATTGGGTTGAGACATGGGACGAGTTGAGCGGCCTGGATTGGTTGTTGCCCTATCCAAATTATGCCAATAATGTAAAAAAATGAATATAAACAAGATAATAAACTATATACCATAATCCAAGGGATTTGGCATAGTGATAAAGTGCTCCCTTACTCGTTTGTCCCAAGTTTAAAACATCACACCCTGTGCCTATGATCCCTAATTTATATTTTAAGAAAACACTATATACCATAGTCCATCGAATAAAAACATAAGCACGTGGATCGATAGGATTATTTACCGTGCTAACAACCCTAATTAACAAAATTATTAAGAAAGACAGGCATGTGAGCTAGAATTTTATTGATTATATTAAAATGAAATTTTAAGATCACAGTTTTTCATGCATCGGACCAGAATTTAACTAGTTAAAACATAATTAAATTCGAGTCTTGGAGCATCTCATATAGTCATATGGCTTATGAATACTCAATATATGATTCAACATGTCACAAAAATGCTTACATGGTGCATTTGAAAATAGATAATGTCTTGCGCACCGTCTAAATACATATAGACATTGTGCTTGCCATTGTCTATTTAACCTTTAGTATTAATTTTTTTTATTCTCTCATGTTTAGTCAATCATTGATAAATACATATGCCATTACACTTTTAATTAATCTTCAGTCACCATTTGATGTTTTCTCTTTATTTTCATCGTATTTGTTACATCAATAAAAATTCACATTACACCATTAGAGATGCTCTTATCTCATTGTTGTCAGCACATTTAATATTTCTCATTATATTTAGAAAAATTACTAATATAGCGAGGTTAATGACATGGAAAAAATACTTTGCTGAATTCCTTAACTCATGAAATTTTTAGATTGTGCTGACGAAAATACCCTTGGAGCCCAATAACCTATAACATACGTTATTAAATCTATTCACAATATTTTCCACCATTCTTTCACCACTTTTTGGGGAACATGCCGAAGAAGACCGAAAAGACGAACTCATCAGAGATCGAACGGTTAAGATGAACTTGCCAATGAAGATATGCCAAAAAACCTTGCCGGAGTCTTCTTCTAGTTAAGACGAAGTCACTGCTATCTCTCTTCTTCTACAGATCTACATCTACTTTCATTTTGATGTCACTTTTTTTTCTTGCTAACATTGTCGATCAGAAATTAAACTTGTGAAAATGTATTTTCAAGCTAGAAATATGTTGCCAGAGTTTCAAAAGATGACAAAAGATAATGCCGATGCCGAAGATGATAGCCGGAGAAGATGACTGGCGTCGGAGGACGTCTAACTTGCAATAGTATAGATCTAATGCTATATATAATATAATGAATTGAAAGGGCAATTTTGGAAGTCCACATGAAACATTGATGAGATTTGAAAATATGAAAAGCAATTTTAGGGATTTGGAATTCGGTATTTATGGCTTGGTAATTAAATGATTTGCCCTTATATTTATAATGAATTTGTAATTTCGCCGAACAAAACCAAAATGATCTTTTACCGAGAATTACAAAAGAACGAAGCTTTATACTATTATAATATAAGTTGTAATATTTATTATAAGTAATTGATAGTGTCACATTAAATTAAATGGTTTTTATTTAAGACAAAAATCATAATAAATATCAATTATAGCCTAATTGTTGCAAGATCCTCAACTATGCATAAATGATCACGGTGGTATATAATTATTGATGATGAATAACATTATTCATTCTAATAACACTAATTATAAGCAGTTAATGTTGGATCTTTGATGATGAATATAAACATTAATAATGATGAATAAAAGCATCTGATTCAACACAACATTCTCTCATGATGTTTAATGCATGAGTGAGAGAGAATGGCACGAAAATTTGATGGGTTGCTCTATTCTTCCCACTTTTCTCTCTTTTTACACGATTTTAATTTTCTACACTTTTTTTGCGCCTTTTTAAACTCACATGGCCAATTATTTGACATGTTTCAGTGCTATCTTATTATTATTTAATCATTTCTATATCTTTTTTTCACTTTTCTCACTCTTTTTTTTCCCACTTTTCTCTCTTATTTAATCCACTTAAAATAAAAAGTTTCCCTTTCTCTTTCATATATCACTACACACAAAAGTACGAGCCATATATATTAAGTAATGATGATGAATAAGCATTATTCATTGTAATAATTTTAAGAAGTACCAAAGTTCAAATTGGATCAAAGTTAAGGGAGTACTCCCTCCGCACAAGGACGGTACTCTAATTCTCACATTGACTTATTAATGATGAGACTAATTGATGTTACTTTATTTAAAACAGCCGCAAAATTCACCAATCCAAGTATAAACATACCCTAACCGACCACTTATTCTATCATTTCTCAATTTTGAAATTCCAGTCAAAAGCCTTGCCAAACATGCCTAGTCTCTCTCTCCTCCCTTCTTCTCTCTCTGTCTCTCTCTCTCTCTCTAAAATCTTTCACTTTTACACTTCCGACCTTGTCGAACCCCATCCACACCCACCCACCTGGTGTTAACACCATCCCCACGTCAGTCAAACTCGAAACCCTCTAATCCCTAGTATAAATTTCTCTTCATCCTTCACTAAATTTCCAAATTGATCTATATATACACATCTCCTGATTTCTTCTCTGTAAATCCATGGTTTCTTCAATGCTTCACAGGCCCACTTGTAGCATTTCATGTTCTACATTTACAGCAGATCCTATGACTGCTCAATCATATTCTTCTTCTTCTTCTTCACAACTCTCATTTCCAAAATCTTACTACAAGAAATCATCTGTAATTTCTGCACCAACAAGAATTGCCAAATCGATGGAATCGAAGTTGTCTTGTGTTTGGAGAGAGATACAAGGATTACACAATTGGGATAACCTAGTTGAACCCTTGGATTCGCTTCTCCGACACGAGATCATCCGTTATGGTGAATTCGTCACGGCGTGTTACAAGGCCTTCGACCTCGACCCAAAGTCGAAAAGGTACTTGAACTGCAAATATGCCAAGAAGAACATGCTTAACAAAGTTGGGTTAGGTGATTCAGGTTATGAAGTCACTAAATACATCTACGCGACACCCGATATCAACATCGCGAGCATCCAAGACATCGGCCGTTGGATTGGCTATGTCGCTATGTCGAAGGACGAAGAGGTTGCTCGACTGGGACGAAGAGATATATTGATCACATTTAGAGGCACTGTGACTAATACCGAATGGGTGGCTAACTTAATGAGTTCGTTAACGCCTGCTCGTCTAGACCCCAACGACGACCGGCTGGAGGTGATGGTGGAAGCCGGTTTTCTTAGCTTGTATACGTCCGATGAAAGTGCTAATAAGTTCGGGATTCAAAGTTGTCGTGAGCAACTCCTTTCGGAAATTTCTAGGATTGTTAATGAATTTCGCGATGAAGAAATTAGCATAACAATAGCTGGACATAGCATGGGGAGTTCTCTAGCACTTCTTCTAGCATACGACATCGCCGAGCTCGAATTGAATAAGGATGTTACAGGTAATAAAAGAGTGCCAATTACAGTGTTTTCTTTTGGAGGTCCAAGAGTTGGAAACTTAGGGTTTAAAGAAAGGTGTGAAGAATTAGGGGTTAAAGTGTTAAGAATAGTAAATGTTAATGACCCTATAACAAAATTACCAGGGTTTTTTTTCAATGAAAATTTTAGGGTTTTTAAAGGGAGTTTCTCTTGTTATGCTCATGTTGGGGTAGAAGTGGTTCTTGATTTTTTTAAAATGCACAATCCTTCTTGTGTGCATGATTTGGAGACGTACATCGACTTGCTGAAGTGCGACGTCCCGAAGACCGCTCTTTGTGTTAGACAACAAGGGAATGAGTTGATAAACAGAGCGAAGGAGTTTCTTGTCAACGCGCAAAGCGTTGATGCATTGCAATTGACAAATGCAGCTCTAAACGTGGTGAATTTGGTTCAATCTCAATGGACTTGAAGAAATGTATGTAGCAACAAATAATCTAGTGCTCTTGTATGTGTCAACTCCTCTTAATTGTTCATAAATTTTTGTAGTTGGAGTTCATCTTGTTAGCTAATGATAAGGCACTGGCTAATGTGTTGTCACATCTGAGCCTAAATTTTGTCTCTTCGGCTCTTGCTCTTACATCCAATCAAAATAACACGTATATACATACTATTAGGGCTTATTTGAAGCAAATTAATTAAATTAAATTTACTTTTTCCCTCTAATTAAATATATTAACTAATTCAATATTTATGTATTGATTTAATTTGATGAGACAACTCAGAAAACGTGAATTAAAATACCAAATTTATACTAATTTTAAGGCAATTTTTGACATGAGTATATGAGGATCCACAGCCATAGAATTTTTTATTCACTGAGGTACCATTTGTATTCCCTCTTTACATTTTTAGATATTTAAGAGGTGTATGCATACAAATTTTAATGCATTTTTATGAGGAAGAAGAAAGAATGAGTAGAGTTAGATGGTAAAAATTTAATAATACATATACAAGTGGATCCTACGAGATATGTAGATATGATTTGTTTGATAAATTTTGAATTTTAAAAAAATATGAAAAATAATAAATTAATATAAATATGCAAACATGATAAAAGCTATAAGTGATTGCTTCAAATTTGTTAATGCTTTTAATTCACGATTCCTCCTTTTTTTAAAAAAAAAATTTACAAGTAATATTTCCAGCGGGCCCTTGTTCCATTCTCATTAAATTTGGTCAAATTTAATTTGGATTAGATATGTGGTAGAGAATTAGAAAATATGCATTAAAAATATAAAATCATTGCCAAACCAATATATGAATGATATTGAAAATGATGTTAGAAAAAAAATTAATTTAATATTAATGTATGTTGGGATTTTGGATTACATGATAATCTAATATAAAACACTAAAAAAGCAAGAAAGTAATCAACATTAAGATTTGTTTGGTCCTTGACCCCGCAGTTCACCAAATTGGTTATGTCTGTGTTGAGCATCTACAGATTGTGGAAGTTGCTCGTGGATTTCATTAGAAACAAAGTCGATAATAAAGGTACAAAGCCACACCAAGATCACCTCGTGATCTACTCCTCAACAATGAAACCCTAACTCTAAACTCTTACAGAAAAATACAGTGCTCTTCTTTTTCATATTGTTATCTCTCAAAAAAACTTCAAATGAAACTCATTTAAATAATTCACCGTATAACAACTTATCACAATAATAACGATTATAAATTCTTAAAAAGCCCAACACCCTTTGGACTCCTAAAAGGTAATCCTAGGATAAGCGGCTAAGATTGGCGCCAATCAATGATCAAAATCTCTTCTCCAAGTGGTGGGCTTCTTGGGCCATCTTTGACTACTCAGTCAAGGCCAATGTTTGACTAAGGCAGCAACCTTAGCCTAACAATCTCCACCTTACTGCCTTGGTCAATGTCTCTGGTGGGTATTGACGTACCTTCATCCACAATCTTGTTTCATTGTTCATACAATTGCAAAAGAAAAACACAAATCAATAAATTGTTCTAAACTCAAGTGTCTAAACTTAAGAACATGAATTTTTTTCTTTTCTTTTTCTCTTGAACAAAAACTAAAAAGAATTTAAAAGAACAAGAAAAATGAAATCTAAACACTTTGATACAGTAAACTGCCTAGAGGACATGGTCCTCAATCCCACTATCAAAGGCACAAGCTGTATTCTCATATTTGTTCAACAACTCGATTTTCTTCTTCGGGCCGTCTCTAATAAAGTGATCCTTTTGTCCACAACCATAGCACTCGTATTCTCTCTTTTCACCATTGTTCTTTCCCTTCCATGTACATTTTTCTTTCTTACCATTACCATTCTCATTCTTATCCCCATTTTTTCCACTCTTAGAATGCCAATCCATACCTTCACCATTAGAATACATTACTTCACCATTCTCATGGTGAGAAGTGCCTTTAACTAACCTTCATTCCAATTGTGTATTTCTCAATGTATTCACAATGATGTCAATTAGGGCTGGTCATTTCGTTCGAAAAACTGACCAACAACCGAAACCGAGCGCATTAGGTCGGTTCGTTTCGATTTTTTTGGTCGATCGGATTAGTTTTCGATTTAAAAAAAAAAAGAAAAAACCGAAAAAAATTGAAGAAAAAAACCAAAAAAACTGACCGAATCGAGTCGATTCGATCAATTTTGGTTTACCGAACCGAACCGGTCTGTTCGATTCAATTTGGAATCCACCAAATTGACCTACGATCTGTCGATTTCGGTTCGGGTGAAAAAACCGACCGAACCGACCGACGCCTATCCCTAATGTCAACTATTAAGTCATCTCGATCAAACTCCAATCCATTCGTCAGATCACTGAATTTATCAGGGATAGAATTCAAAAAAACTAACACCTTTTGGTCATCAGAAATTGTCTCACCGGCATTAATTAAGTCAACAGCAAGCTTCACTAGAATTAAATTCCAGGAGAAGTGGAAAACCAATTTACCAACTTCCACGTGAAAAATGCAATTGAAAATGGCTATAGTTTTCAAACGGTAACTCTGATCTGAAATCTAAAACAACCAACAGCTTTGTCTCATCGATACCTTTCCAACAGTAGGTCGTAGGTCAAGGGGCGACGCCGTAAGAGACCACAATCTCCGGTCAAAGTTCTGAGCTGCAGAAAATTTTTTGACGAGCTGTTTGTCTTTTCCGGCGAGCTGCCGCCTCATCGGAGCTCCATGCACCACACCTCTAGCACCAGTAGAAACGTCTCTTCACCACGAGTCCAGGTCTGGCCTCCTTTCACTCTAACTCAAAGTCATTTGTCCGCAAATCGAGTTCGAAGTTTCAGATCTATAACTGGTTCGTCCTCTTCATGCAGCAACAAATTGAAACTCAATTTTCTACCTCGTGTGGGGACCGATTCACTTCAAATTTGATATCATTCAACTCGGCTAGAAGATAGCTTCAAGATGGTGGCCTCATTTCCAATTGTTGGCAACCAGAATGGCCCAAAAATGGCCTAAAAGTGACAGGTGTGATGCTTTTCTTCACTGCTGTGTCACATCTGAAATTTTTCAGCTTCTTTTTTGTGAATTTTTTTTTTGTATTACGAACCCTAATTCAATTACCACAAATCACCTGCGCTCTAATACCACTGTAGGGATTTTGGATCGTGTGATAATCGAATATAAAATACTAAAAAAAGGAAAAAGTAAACAACACCAAAATTTGTTTGGTTCTCTACCCCGCAGTTCACCAAATTGGTTATGTCTGCGTTAAGCATCCACAGAATGTGGAAGTTGCTCGTAGATTTCACTAGAAACAAAGTCAGTAACAAAGGTACCAAGGCACATCAAGATCACCTCGTGATCTACTCCTCAACATTGAAACCTTAACTCTAAACTCTTATAGAAAAATACAGTGGCTCTTCTTTTCGTATTGTTACATCTCAAAAAAACCTCAAATGGAACTCAACTCATTTAAATAATTAACCGTACAACAACTTATCACAATAATAACGGCTATAAACTCTTAAAAAGCCCAATACCCTTTATACTTTTAAAAGGTAACCATGGGATAAGCGACTAAGATTAACTCCAATCAATAATCCAAATCTCTACTCCAAGTGGTGGGCTTCTAAGGCCATTTCTTGACTACTCAGTCAAATCCAATGTTCTACTAAGATAACAACCTTAGCCTAACAATGTACGAGTAGAACAAGCATAGCTCTGATGCTATCGTTTGTGCTATAGTGCAATTTAATATTTCTCTCTAAGGCATTTATTGCGAAGCATTGTAATTAGACTTCAAACTATGCAAACAAATGCTACCAAATTTATGGTATGACACTTTTCCTCTTCTAACAAAAATTTTATATTTCCTCAATATAGCCATTTTCTATTTTTAATCGTCTCAAATAATATATATATATATATATATATATATATATATATGCTAGTATTACACCCGTGCGATGCCTGGATATTACAATTTATTTCAAATAAAATTAAAACGTACAAATTAGACAATTTAAATCTATTAAAAAGTGAAGTAAGATGTCAATCAGACCTTGTCTGATTGATTATGAGGATAAAGGTTAAGGCCGTGAGACCTAAAGGTGTCGGATTTAAGTCACATCAATTGCGTGTTGCATTGTATGGTTTTAGTCGATGCCCATAAGGTGGCTATCTTAAAAAAAAAAAAAAAATTGAAGCAAATTAAAAATTACAAATCTTAGAATATTTTTTGTAAACAACATTCATCATTGATTTTGTTGATTTGCCATCTCTTTCATATATAAGAACCTTCAAACCTTTATGACTTATAACTCTGGATACTGTGTTATCTAACTGATCACGACTGAATTTAACAAAATACCGACATGCAAAAGTAGTTGCTCTTGGCTTTTGTTATTATGATATATTGATACTGAATATTGAATCGAATTCAAGCCATATCCAATTCAAGTTTTCCTTTTTTTTTTGCCACTATTACTTGAAATTTTTTGTTATTACAATATATAGATACTGAATATTGAATTGACTTCAAGCCATATCCAACTCGAGTTTTCATATTTTATTTATGTCGCTATTAGTCAAAATTGATAAAATCAAATACTAAATAGCATCAATCAATAAAAACATAGTTCATTTGTCATATTCAATTTGAGTTTTACTTTTAAATTCAAGTCAAAAATTTATTTTTTTAAATAATCATGTGCTACAATTCGAGTCTTCATCGTTTATATAATAACAAACAATATCAATCACTAAATTATATATTTAAACGGGTTTTTATATAGAACTAGTTGTTTCACCCGTGCATTGCACGGGGGACAAATTTTTCAACTAATATCCGTATTGATAGATATTAATAATATTAACATAAAACTTAAAAGATAATTAAAATAAAGAATGAGTTACAATAATAAACTTAATTAATTTGACTCGAAACAATTCTATAAAAATTTCGATAGATTTTCACATATATTTCGTACTAATTCATCCTACAAATATGTAAAGAATAACTCATGAAAATCCACACAACTTAATTTACTATTCTCCATGGAATAGTAACTTAATTAGTATTTACACCCGTGGTTTGCACGGGATAATATATCACATTTCATTCATTACAAGAATAATCTATTAATATAAACCCAAAATAAAATAACATTAGATATTTAGATGTTATAGTTATCAAAATCACCATATTAAAATAACTCTAATAACAATTGTAGAACTCATCATTTTTTCTTTAAAATTGTTTTATATTCTATTATATGTAATTATAAATTTTAGGCCATATTAATTATACATCATTGTGATATATGTTATTAGCAATTAATATGTAAATAATGATTTTTAAATTTTAATTATGAATTATAATCAACATAGAGATATATTATAAAAATAACAATATAGAGTGATTGAGAGTGTTTTTTAATGATTTTTAATAGTTTTTAATGTAAAGGAGGAGAGAGAATGAGTGGAATTTAATGGTGGAGATTTGTGGATGTGACGTGATGTGTGGATATGATTGATTTAGAGTAAAGAAAGCATGTATAAAAAGTGAAAAAAAGTGGAAAAATTTTGAAAAAAGGATGTCAATCATTCTTATAGTGAGTACACTCCGACAAACCCTAACACCTCCTTCCTAGCACGCCGTGAAACATTTATTCTCATTCCAACCCATCTTCATTCAAGCCGAGCGAGAATAATATAAGAATTACAATAGGATGTGAACTTCCATTCCCCATCCTCGCCCCACTAGAAGATTCTCATCCCATCCACGCCCCATCGTGATGGTCTAATCAAAGACTTTTATTTCTATTTTTTAATATATGTGTCATTGACATTTTATTTCTTCAATAAATACCTTCTAAATATATTAATATGTATATTAACATATTAGGTATAAACTCACTAATTTAACATATTCAACATATTAAATATTGAATGATTCGATATAAAATGTAAATTAATTTTGATAAGATAAATAAATTGAAATATATATGATTAATATTTAAAATATACAACTTAATTGATGATGCTTAAAACTTAGATAAAATATCAACTGGAAAAATTCGGTATAAAATAAATATTTTAAAGTAGTTAGAATTTTTAATATTTATTTAGGAGATAGAAAGTTAAATAAATATTTAACACAGTCGAAAGCCAGTTTAAATATTATAATTGAGTCGTATAATTTCAATAATTGATTGAGTCGATAATCAATTGTTTAGTAAGAATTCTCAAACTTATTCCCTAACGAAGGCAATAGCTTGAATCAAATAATTATTATATAATTGTTGGTTCAAGTAGTGTCAAAATAAAAAAATTATTACTATTTGAAAACCTATTTTTGGGGCATGTTACTTAAAAAAAGGAGCAGCTCCTTTGAAACACTCTTAATTATATAAGAAAAGAAATATTAATGTTTTCCACCAACTATAACTCAAAATAAATATTATAGAAAATACAAAAACATATGAGAATCAAAATAAAAATATGTTTTGAAAAAAGAATAATACTAAAAAAATAAATAAAATTAATTAGGGGCTAATAATCGGTCGACTTACTCTACAATAAGATATAAAACCCTAATTTTAAGAATCCAAAATCTTATAGGTGTTAAATTAAATTTATTTTAAAATACATAAAAAGACAAATTAATTTCGGACATACATTTTTCATCCCCGCCGCAATCTAATTAATTTTAATTATTTTTCATTTTCTAAAATAATTATGTTTTCCCCCTTTAGCAATTTAATAAATATTGATTAATTTTCGTCTAATAAAACTATCTTAATTTTCTTCCCATCAAAATATATCCAATTAAATTTAAGAACTATAATTAATTTTAATATAATTAATTCTAATAAATTCTTTTTGCAGCTAATTATTTATAAAAATAATTTATTATTTCTAAAATAATTATTTTTTTTAATTGCGGTTTTAAGAATTGTATGAATCTAATTTTGAAGATATTTTATAATTAAAAAGATATCTTGCATGTAAAATATTTCTTTCATTTTTTAGGAAAATCTGGTAAACCATGACAACCTAATTAATTTAATTATTATTTATTTTTTATATAATACTATTTTTCTATTTTAACAATAGAATTACTTTTGATTAGTTTTCTTCTAATGAAAACGAATCAATTTTTTCCCATTGAGACCAAGTCCAATTAAATCTTAACAGTATTATTAATTTTAATTTTAATTAATTGTAATATAATGATGGGGTGTTGTGTTTGTTTTGTATTTTCTGTTATCCATTTTGAAAATATCTTGGTATTTTCTGATTTCAATTAGTATTTTGAGAAAATTGGAAATGCATTTGGTTTATTGTTTTGAAAAATTATTTTTGAAAAGAGAAAATAGAAAACGTGTTTGGTTTATATATACATTTAGAACCACCATAAGTTGGTATAATAAAAATTATAAAAAATCCTTAAACTTTGAAATTTAACAAAAAGATCCTCATCTTCATCACCCACCCACCCCAACCCAACCCAACCCACCAACCCACCCACCTACGCCATTTCTCTCTCTCTCTCTCTCTCAGTCCCGACAAAGTTGCCAATGACTGAGGGTGGTGCAAACCACCATGAAAATGGTGGTTCGAACTACCGGCAGGTGGTCGCGACCACCTCTGAGGTGGTTTGAACCACCTCTGCAGATGGTTGCGAACCACCACTATTCATGGTCAAACCACCAGATCTGGTGGTTTGGTTGTCAAATCTGGTGGTTTGACTTTTTTCCGGTGGTGGTCGTTGGTGGTTAGGACTAAAATATAAAAATGAAAAGTTGGGACTCAAATATAATAAATATATAGTTTCAAATCCGAAAACGTGTTTTCCTTATTTTCGATATTTAACATAGAAAATACCGAAAATATTAAAAAGACGGTTTTGAGTTTTCTATACAAATGTTAAAAATATTTTCGAAAATGTGTTTTTGAAAATAATCAACAAAACGCGTTTTCAACATTTTCGAAAATAGAAAACAGAAAATGACTTAATTTTCATTTTTAGCCAATTATGTATGAAAAGAATTAATTATTTCTGAAATAATCATTTTAATATCTGCACTTTTATTAATTGCATGAATCTAATTTTGAAAAAATCTTGTAATTTAAAAGATATATTGCAATTTAAAATATTTTTTCATATTTTAGAGAAACCCATATCAATCTAATGTTTTTTTATATTTTTTAAATTAATTAAATTTTCCCTTTTAACTATGTAATTAATTTTATTTAATCTCTATCCAATGAACTTATGTCCAACTAAATATTAGCAATAGAATTTATTATTTTAATTAATTATAGTATGGATAATTTTAGTTAATTTTTGTGTTTAAGCTAATTATTTCTAAAAAATTAATTATTTCCAAAATAATTTTCTTGATAACCATAATTTAAAAAATTATATGAATCTAATTTTAAAGATATCTTACAATTAAAACGATATCTTAGAATTTAAAAGATATAGATATAGATTCAATTAATTAAAAAATTGATTAATGTTATAATTGAATGGTTAATTTAAGAAAATTAATGTTAGACATTTTTTTAATTTTTTTCATAAAAATTAAATAAATTTTAATTTTTATCACATAAAAATGAAATCTTTGCGAAATTGCTAATTTTAATTAATTTTTATTTATTAGCTAATTAGTATTTTTAAAAAGAATGAATTCTTTCTAAAATTAATTAAAGGTCCAAGCTAACTTTTAAATTTTCATGTTGCACATTTATAAAATAATAAAGTTAGCTTTAGCATATATTTGCAAGATAAAAAAATTTAGGCATTAGTTTGTATTTAATTTATTCTAAGGTAAATCAAATACGGAATAGAATTAAAAGAAAAAATAATTTATACATTTCATTATATTTGAATTTTATGCACAAATATAAATTAAGTGTCGTAACAAATTATCCATTTTTTAAATCTCATTATATCAGTAGTCGTTAATCTTTATTAATATCAATTTATATTTAAGTTGGATACTAACTTTTTATTTATATATTGATAGTATGCTTGTTTTAAAACTCTTATCAAGTCCAACAAAATAGAATCACAATTTTTTTAAAAAAAAAAATTATAGGTAGACAATGAAAAAACAAAAGAAGAGAAAATGATAGAGTATTTAGATATCATAAGATTGGGCAAAGTACGGCAGAAATGGATTTGGAAAGAAAAAAATAAACTAAAAAGAGAATTTGTTTTAAATGGGAAAACGGATTGAAGGAAATAAAAAATATAATCAGAAAAAATACTTATTTTCTTTATATATAAATTATTCTATATATAGATCGAAGATTATATTCGGTAAATTTAATAGACGGGAAAAATTGATGATGTATTTAGGCAGGAAAAAAGGCTCTTTTTATATATATATAGATAAAGTGGCATGCGAAATGAGAAAATAAGACATAAAAGTTATAATTTTCATTTTATTTTCTCATTGGTTAATTATTCATTATAAATTTAATTATTTAATTATTAGATATTTGATTTAAAATCATTACCCACTATTTGAACTGCTCAAAACACATGATTTACGAAAACTATCTAAGACTCTGCTTTTAATGTCGTAAAAATAAAACAAAGAATTTTTTATTTAATTTTTAAATATATAAAAAGTTTTTTCTAAAACAGAAAACCACTGTCAATGTGGTACTGTGCCAAATCGGCGCTTCAAGTTTTGTTAATAAGAAGAATATATATGTGTGTGTGTAAAATTTATTCAAAATTTAAAATGCAATATCCAAAAATTAAAATTAAAATATGTATATAACATGTTAATTCTTATTTTAAGAATTAAATTGGTAATGACTATAAGTTGTAACTTTTGGTCATTTACCATATTTTCATTAATGCAGCAACACTAAATATAAAGGAATTAAAAAATTTTTTATCAATTAATTCGAAAATGTTAATACAGGTAAAAATAAAATATATATAAAAAAGTAAAATGAGAAAACTCACATCAAATAATGCAAGTAGAAAAACTAAATAAGCAAAATAAGTAACTCCCTTAAAAACAATGACAAATGTGGTTCTGCCATCTAGGCACCTTTGCCTAGGTGACACTATATACAATTCAAAAATTAAAATGTACATAACAAATTAAAATGTAATATTTTAAAATTAAAATGTATATGAAAAATGTGAATTATCATCTTTAGAAATAATTCAATTGCCATAGTAATTTGCAACCTTGACCTCATATCACATTTTTATTAATGCTTGCAGCTAGCTCGTTTTCAATTATATATATAATTCAAAATTTAAAATTTATATGAAAAATAAAATAAGGAAAAATACCAAATAAGGAAAGAAAAATATACTAAATAAGGAAAATAAAATAATAAATGCATATT
Organism: Jasminum sambac; assembly: GCA_018223645.1. Classification (NCBI taxonomy): domain Eukaryota; kingdom Viridiplantae; phylum Streptophyta; class Magnoliopsida; order Lamiales; family Oleaceae; genus Jasminum; species Jasminum sambac. The sequence continues at coordinate 20,113,113 of CP073649.1, forward strand.
TAATGTTTGCTTCTAAAATAGAATTTCTTTTTTAATTTTAATTTTAATTTTAAATAAACGTGTGCTAACTTGGCACTAATAACGTGGCACAGTACCTAGTTGATGCTTCAATTTTTATTAATAGTATGATTTTTTTTCATTTTTTGAAATAATTCAATTGCCATTGTAATTTATAATGTTGTCATCATAACATATTTTCATTAATTCATGCATTTAGTTCATTTCAACTATATACATAGTCCAAAAATTATATATATATATATATATATATATATATGCATACACTAAATAAGAAAATAAAAATAAATTAAATCAGAAAAATAAAATTAATAAATGTACATTTAATGTTTGTTTACGAATCAGGTTTTTTTAAATTATATTATATTTATAATGATAAATGAGTGTCAACTTGGAAATAAACAAAAAAAATAGTAAATATAGAAATAAAAATAAATTAAATAAGAAAATGAAATGATTAAATATTATTTAATGTTTGATTCTAAATAAGGTTCTTTTTCAAATAAAAACATTTTAACTAAAGAAATGCCAGTATGGCAATATGCTTAGGTAGCACTCCTCTTTAACTCACTATTTACTTTTTTTTAGTAGGATTTCTATGTCATTATGAAGACATACTCCTTCTGTCCAATGATCCTTTTTCCCATAGACTAAGGAGGTATCGCCAATATAGAATTTAATGGATTTAAAAAATCAGTACGATTCTAACTGTACTTAATTTAGAATTATGTGGATTTTAAATAAACTCAATGTCCCCAATTCCAAATCTTGTGGATCTTCTAAAATCATGTATCGCCAATTGCTTTATGAATTTTGATGAATTTTATTGAACGGTGGATTTTTATAAATTTCAAACTTGAAAAATACACTTAATTCAAAAAAAACTTAAAAATACACTTGTAATTTTCTTGCCAAAATCTAACCTCTTACCCTTAGATTCTTTTTCGAGGTGGTAACATAGAATCTTATTTATTCATATCCATTATTAGTTGCTTTACAAAGAAAATCAGCAGCTTAACACCCAAAAACCGAGTAAAAAGAGTACAATCATGGTGAACTATATGCCGAGCTAGTTAGCAAGAGTGCAACTTGGTTCCACTCTCTATTGACGTGGGAAATCATCAAGCCTGCCCTACCTTTGGAAGTTTGGATTCTTATAGATTTCATGATTTTTTCCCAGAAAATCATATAAATTTTTAAACCTAAATAATTAATAAAAATTTATATTCATAAATATTTGAAGAAACCTATTTTAACTTGTCACTACAATTTTTAAACAACCATATCACATTTAATTTTTACCAAATAAGTGGTCCATAAAAAAAAATAGCTGGTATACTCTTATGATGACATTTTTTTTTAATTTTTCATTTCTCTAGTTTTGAAAATTCATATTATGTATTATGTTCAATCTGTACAAAAGAAATTGTAAATGGACGAGCTGAGAGGCTATTATAATAATATTATTAATTAGTAAGTTAGAAATAATTCCATACTTATCAGTAAAATAAAAATTAATGAAATGTGGTATTTTTTCTTAATCACTCAATTTTTTTGAAAATACATAATATTCAACCTAATTAAACAATGTACTGTCACAATATCAGCAAGCCTTAAACATAATTTCATAAAATTGCATTCATACAAGAATTAAAAATATATTTTATTATCTTTGTCCAAATAGAAAACAATTATCGCTTCAAACAAAAAAAACAATCACGAATTTGTTTTTCCTTTTTCTCCTTTTAAGAGACATAAGGTTATAGATTTTATTTTTTAATGACATCTTTATCTTTACTAGTATTTCTCTCATGCGATGCACGTAATGATAATAATGGTTTACAAATTTTGATTCAAGCCATTATCCTACAAGAAAAAATCATATCACTTGTCGTAATTGATGATTTTATGCAATAATAAAATATTTGGAGTTAAAATTTCGACAATACTTATTTGACCAAAAAGAAAGTTCCTATTAAAATTTTTGCCAAATTTTTATCATCAACGTCATTTAAGTAGCTAAGCCATAACAACATTTTTTGACACGGATTTTTGAATTTAAGTTTTGGAGAATTTATACGATGTAGATTGTGCATTGTATGAAATGATAAGATTTCTATACAAAGTATTTATCAATGAAACTCTGTATATTGATTTTTCGGTAGTAAAAATTCATACAAAATAATTGAGAAAAAAATCAATAATGTGTGCAATGCTAAATATAAAAAAAAATAATTTTTGATACTTGTAATATTTTGACAAAAAATGAAAAGATGACTAAATGATAATTTTAACAATTAGTTTTTTAAGTGACTTACGAAATGATGAAACGGGACACGAAAGTTATTGTTTTCTATTTATTTTCTAATTAATTAATTATTAATTATAAATTTAATTATTTAACTGCGTACTCACTATTTGATCTTAAAAAATTGCACACTGTTTGAATAGTTCAATGCACATTACCCATGAAACTATATAAAACTATCCTTTTAACATAGTAAAAATAAAAAAGAGATTTCTTATTTAATTTTTTAAATAAGAGATTTCTAAAACTACCTTTTTATCAGCTTATGTGGCACTGTGCTAAGTTAGCACTTTGAGTTTTGGTAATAAGAGAAAGAAGATATATATATATATATATATATATATATATATATATATATATATATTCAATTCAAAAATAAATAATTAATATATATATATAATATTAATTCTCATTTTTAGAATGAATATAATAGGTACTATAAGTTGTAATTTTGATATCTTATCATATTTACATTAACGTCTGCAATGCTAAGTATAAAAGAATTTAAAAATCATATAAGTTGATTTTAAAAAATAGAATACATAGAACAAAAATTAAAATAAGAAAAATAATACTAAATAAGGAAAATAGAATAAATTAAATAATGAAAGCAATTAATTCCAAAGAAAATAATGCTACATGCGGAACTGCCACTAAGACACTTCTTATAATAATAATAATAATATTATAATAAGAGGAGTGCCACCTAGGCAAAGTGCTTAGGTGGCAATGCCATGTTTGGCATTAACTTTTAGGAGTTAATTATTATCCTTATTTATTTATGTTTCTTTCCTTATTTAGTGTTATTTTATTTTTTATATGTATTTTACCCTTTTTATATGTATTCTTTTTTTTCAAATTAATTCATAATGTTTTTATTTTACTTCTTTTATATTTAGTGTTACATGTATTTATGTAAATGTGATGAGAGATAAAAGTTACAACTTACAATACATATTAATTTAAATCTGAAAATGAGAATTATTAGTTTCTATATACATTTTAATTTTTGGATATTACAAATTACAAATTTGTAATTAAATTAATTTCTATTCAACAAAATGTAATTAAAATAATTGTCCATTATTTTTTTTAACTTAATTCCAAAATCACACGGCCATTATGGTATAAATTCTATATAATTCATGTTGTGATAAGTTAAAGAAAAATGGAAGATTTTTCTATTTTTATGGCACCCGTCTATTTGAAAAAGAAATTTCAATTGTTTAATAGGAATAATATTTTATATTAAACAATTAATTTCATTATTTAAATTTAATTCTAAAAGTAAAGCGTGTTTATCTTTTTAATATGGGCCTATAATAATTGAAGGATCACGTTGATAGATGATCTATTGGCAGTGTCAATGTGGCACACGGTTTCAATTTTAAAAATTGATTATTTTTTTCCTTTTTAATACTATTGAGTTTTCTCAATGAGAAAAAGAGTAAATAATTTGCTCAATAATTGAACTTTGCATTGTATGCATTTTGCTTTTTTCAAGTACCTAAAATTAAATATGAGTTGTTTTCCTTTCTAAAATGAAAATGTGTTTGATGTAAATGGAAATAAAACAAATTAATTAAATCGCTGTTGAATTTAAAAGTGATTTTAGTTTTAATTGACGGTTTCTTTTCTTTTTGTTTTATTCCTTGGTTATTCAGATCATATGTTTTATATATGAGAATAAAATTGTAAATTTTTGTATAGTCTAAATTTTTCATAATAGTAAATATAATGAAAAGGTGGTGTGATGTAGTATTTTTTCCAAAAAGAAAAAAAGAATATTCTTTATCAATTTGCCGAGTTATATTTACCTATTTATTTTTTTCGAAATCTAGCATATTGTATAATCCCTTTTGAGTTTTTTTTTTGGGTCGTTGTACATGTACACCGGTCATTTATATTTATGTGTAGGCTGACCATAAGATTATTTTTGGTCATATTTGAAATAAATTTAATCATTTTTAATCGTATTATCTAATTTTTGTTCCCAAATATTATATTCTTGCCTAAAATCATTAATTTCGATAATTGATATGGTATTTTTCTTACAAACTAATATTTCGGATAAAAATATGAAAACCGTTATTGAAATCTATAGGATTACATATATTTCTTATTTTTATTAAATATTCATAAAAATTCATTTTCTTATTTTATAATTTTTTATGGGATCTCATCAAATTCAACTTGAATATTGTGTACTCTTGAAAGGATGATATATGGGATTTATAAATTGTACATCTTTTTTTGGCCAAAAAAACTCAATAGGTGAATATTGAATATTCATATATTACTTCTGAAGAAACAATTCTTTTCTACTTCTTATTATTTGGTGTGCGCATTATTTATTTTCGTTTAATTATCTTAATTATATCAGATAAGTTGTTGCTCGTATACAATTAAAATCATCACGTGCATTGCACGTGGGTAATACTAGTTACCTATATGGCTCTTTTATTTTTATATAGTTAGATTTTTGACTTATTTGGGTTACACTCGATTCAAGTATTTGTACACTAATTAAGCAAGATAAGTTACACGTGGCTATTTAAGAGATCAATTGAAGCAATTGTACCATGTTAGCCGTGTACGATTAGCAATTGTACCACGTGGCTATTTACCTCATTTGTAATTTCCAAATATAAATAGCAAGTTTTTGGGATCACGATTATTTAACAGAATCAATGATTATTTTTATCGTTAAAGATTTTTAATTTTTAGTTTCCAAAATCAATTAGCAATTTTTTAGGATCCGAATAGAATAATTAAAGTAATAATTTTTTTTATTTAGCCTTGTGCCAAGTAGGCACTACCACGTTAATTTGTCCAACGTGGCACTACTACTTTTATTAATTGTAAGATATCTTTTTATATATAAAAGCTCTTCTACTAGTGCGTGTAAAAACACACGCTTTTCGGCCTAAAGCATGAATTTATTTTTTTGTTCTTTTTTACTAAAATTGCTATATATATATATATATATATATATATATATATATATATATATATATATATATATATGTCACGTAATAACAAGCCAAACCTGAACATGGTAATACGCATTTATAATTATGGTAACAGGCAAGAATTTAATATGGTAATACATGCTACTTTTTACAATGCTTAGTTTGCAAAATTGTACTCGTAAAGGTCTATATGCGTGAACACGCGACTTTAAACAAGGCAAGTACGATTTACAGCAATAAAAAAAGATTCTACTTGCTTATACAACATTTGCATGTCATTATATTCAAAACGAAAACATGTTGGGAGTTTTTATTAATTATTTTTGAAAATATTAAATATATATACTTGATTGAAAAGTGGCCTAATTCTTATTGAAGAGAACTTTGTATGGTATTTTTCTTATTTAATTATGAATTTGATAATTATTTTCATGCAGAGAGCGTATAATCTAATTTAATTTAATACAAAAATATGATGAAGCTTTTATTTACATTTTTATATAATAACATATTTATTAATGACTCTTTTGTAGTAAAAGTAGTAATTAAAAATTAAAAAGGTACACTAAGAAAAGGCCGCAATTGATTAAAAAGTTCCGAACAAAACTGATCACAAGCAAATATTAATTACACATACACATGACTATAAAACGGGTTGTATTTGGTTTAAAAGGTGACATGGAAAGGAAGATATTAAAATATTTACTATTTGAAACAAATTTTGGGCAATTTTTACTTTTCTTTTACATTTTGAATCAAATAAAAAAAATTTTAGTGACAGTTTTTTAAATATAACTCGCACATTGAATAAAATTCAAAATTCGCATATAGAAAAAGTTACACTTGATTATGTTGGGTTTAATAGTTACTTATTTGCTAATAAATTTATATATTAATTTTTGGGATAAGTAGAAGAGAGTTTTTATTAAGTATTTTTAAAAATATCAAGTAAATATGCTTGATCGAAAAGCCGCATAATTCTAACTTAAGAGAACTTTGTATGATATTTTTATTTTTTGGTTTTGAATTTGATAATTATTTTCATGCAAAGTACGTAGAATTTAATTTAATTTCAAACAAAAATATGATGAAACTTTTATTTACTTTTTTTCAATAACATATTTATTAGCTAATTTTTATAGTAAAAGTCATAGATTAAAAATTAAAAATTAAAAAGTGGAATTAATAAAAATTTAACTTGATTAAAAAGTTAAAAATAAAAATGACCACACATAAATACTAATTACAATATACACGACTATAAAACGGATCATATTTGGCTTAAAAAGTGATTCGTCAAAAAGGAAAGATATTAAATTATGTACTGCTTGAAACAAATTTGAAAATTTTACTTTTTTTTTTTCATTTTAGATTTCATTAATTTTTTAGTGACAGTTTTTTTTAAGCGCATATATAAAAAGTGAGACTTGATTAATTGAAAATGGGATCTTAATGATATGTTGAGAACATGGGATGTCAAAGATATATTCATCGGTCTATCCTATGGAAATAATTGAAAATGCATCTCCACAATGTCAACCAATCCCCGTAAATCAAAATATTTTTTTTTAGGAAGCCATTAAGTACAACTAATAATGGAATATATTTTAGTGTTTTGTTAAACTAAAATTTATTTTATTCAATTTTTTTTTTTTTTGCAGATTGAAGATTTTGATTTACGATAAAGATGGTCAATCTGAAAACTCAACATGAATGTGATGTTCAACAAAACGTTTCAAAATTGCATGCCGCCACAATGTTCTTTTATCTCTTCAAATTTACTTCTATTTAATGCGCATTATGTTATAACTATTTAAATTCAATTGTTATACAATATTATTCAACTATGTTTTTATATCAAATGTGAGACAAGTCATAACTATTATACATTAATTGTTCAGCAATATTTCTTTGTTATTTTAATTATATTTGCATCTAGTGTTGCTCAAAAATATTTTATTTTTCTATGTATAAGATGTACTCTTTACAATATTTCCATCCCGTGCAATACATAGGTACATTCACTAGTAGTTTGAATATTGTTACTTGTTATTTTTAATGACCCATAAGGTCAATTTGTGATGCCTGTCGAGTAAATATATTATGTACTTGTGACGTTTGTTAGAAATTAAATAAAATATAATTATTAATTTATTTTGATAATTCATTATGAACTTGCATTTCTCCACAAATTATTGGATATTATTAATCGAGTGTTTATTTGTTAAACATGAAAAGATTCGATTTATAATTCAATTTGAAATTTCTTATCCATGATTAATAAATAAAGTTAGAAAATTCATTTTTTAAAATCATTTTGGTTTTATTACAATATGTCTTTAGTTTGCTAATAAAACTAAGATATAGTTTGAATTTATTGGATTGGACAGCATGAAATTCGATCCGTGGATTTGATCACAAGGATTTAATTTCACATGATTATTGTATGTGACACCTTAATCCAATGTGGGTAATGGATTGACTTTGATTACCAATATGAAGTCCTTTGAAATACCAATGAGTGAGATTAAATTATTAATAAATATCTCAATGCCTTTGAAATTAAAGTTATTGTCGAATAACGGGACCATATATTCGCAATATGGAATCTATATATCACCTATTTATTAGGTACGATCAAGACCTCATAAGTTCTTTTAATGGCAAATTTAAATTTGAGCTCAGTAATTCGGTGGAGACTATATTGGATTAATAATTATGTGATGTGATGACATCACATGGCAATGTTAAAGAAAAGATGAGAGTGGGGATTTATAAAAATTGGAAAAGGGGTAAATTACCTTGCTGCAAATATTTTCAGTTGACCGACGATGGGGGTGACATAAGATCGAAGAATCAAAATATTTAACCACTCACTTCAATAATTTCAATTAAATTGAGAGTATAATCATATGCTTTTTCTTTTTTCTCTTTGTCATTTGTATTTCTCTGTGTCTACTTTTATTACAACTAGCTTTTTTCACCCGTGCATTACACGGGAGACTAGTGTATCAATAATTTCAGGATTGGATATATATTAATACTATGTTAATAGCACCACCAATATAATAAATCGATTACTCATAAGCGCACAAAATTTCTAAATTAATACAAGTGATGAGAGAGTTTTAGAAAAAATTTAGCAAAGTTTCCCTTATATATCATACAAATTGATCCTGTAAAATGTGCAAAGAACAAATATACAACAACAAAAAAAAAAACTTGATTTACAGTTGTCCTCAACAACAAACATAATATAAAAACAATACCATCAATACCAAAATTGAGTCAGTTAAATCTAAATATCAACGCTAACTTTCCCCAAGAATATCAACTTCATGTTAATTGTTAAATGTATTGTAATACGATAATCACATACATTCTTATCTCGAACTTCAAATATACCCAAATACTCATGGCCTTCTATGACAAACCTGTAAAAATATGAAGATATAGTATCAAAATTCAGACATAATAATCAATTTAATTTGCTCTTGATAGTGGAATTTCCAATAATGAAGCAAGCCTACTTACCGTAGTCTCAGCTCATCTAAACTTTCGTAGAGCCAATGATTTTTTCTTTAACATTATTCTATATTCTATTATATGCAACTACAAATTTTGAGAGGTATTACTTATACTCCCGTGGGATATATGATACTGATAATGAATATTTGAATAATAAATTTTTAAAGTCTAATTATGAAATATAATTAACATACAGATATATTATATAAATGACAATATAGTGAGTTATCATATTCTTGTTCCCGCTTGGAAACACTTATCCTTAACCCCACCGCATACTTATTTAATCGAGGCCGACTGAAGATGATATAAGAATTACAACAGGATGGAGACTCCTATTCCTTGTCCCCGTCCTGTTAGAAAATTCTCATTCCCATCCACATTCTATCATGATCGTTTAATTGGATACTTTGACTGCTAGCAGTAACCCCTGTGCACGGCACTAGGAGACATATATATTGATACGTGATTCTCATAAATATAAATAGAATAACATTAATAGTGTTAAAAATGATTACAAAAAAGTCACAACAATCTAGAACATTACACGATTTATGTAACACAAATTCAAATTTTACAAGAATTTTGACAGAGTTTCACTTGTATTTCGGATAATTCCATCCGGCAAATATCAATAATTTAGGTATTTATTTACTGTTTAGCAATATAATTAATTTTTATTAATTTTTTATTTAATATTTTATCACACAAAAATTAAATTTTGGCAGAAATTTTTAGTTTTAATTAATCTTTATTTTTTAATTAATTTTATTTTAAAAATAATTAATTATATCTAAAATTAATTAAAGTGTCCAATTTTTTTTTTAATTTTAATGTTACACGTTTCTTTCAATTTCTTTGCAAAAAATTAAATAATTTAAATTTTGTATCACATCGAAATTAAATCTTTAGGAAATTCCTAATTTTAATTATTTTTTATTTCTTCACTAATTATTTGCAAAAATAATTAAGCGTCATTTTTATAAAATCCCCAAATATTTTGAGTTTGTAACAATTGCAATCACATCCCCTTATTTCAATGTGGAACCCCCCCAATTTTTAGATCAAGCTTCACTAGATCCACCACTGATTCAATTCAGCATTAAATTAACTTTTTGTTATTTTCTGCACTAAAGTTTGGGGTAAAACTTAAAACAATATTTTATTTCACAATTTTAAATCTTTTTAAACTTCACAAATTTTAATATTAATGTACAATTTAGCTCTAAATCTTGTTCAACATTACAATTTTAATTTTATTTTACCACTAGCCCTAAATTTTTTTCATTCACAATTTCAACATTTAAAAAAACAAATTGGTGGAGGTGTCCCATAAATTTTGTGATTGCTCAAAAATTGGTACGAAATAAAAAAGGTAGCACTGTATTAATTTCGTTGAATTAATTAATTGATACTAACTTTATTTGGGCTGCAACTAATTATATTGAATTTATTTGACACATATTAAATAATTTTTATCGATAATTTTCAACAGAATAACATTTCTTCATATTAATATCTAATTTCTCAGACTTTTTCTTAGCATTTGAGATGTGCATATTTCAAGTTTAACTAACAGTTAACTATAAATATAATTATTTTATCTCTACAAAATTTTAGTAGAAATTTATCATTGTAAAACCTACACCGAATATAAATAAATAATAAAATAAGATAACAAAAATTAAAATTAAAAATTAAAAACCCCGAATATGACGGCGATTTTGTCACCAAGCAACCAGAGGAAAGCCTCTGGGCTTGAGATTGCTTGTTATACCAGCAGATCGAGGGGTTTTGCTTCTGATGGGCTTTCCTTCAGATTTGCTGATCAGCAATAAGCTAATTTTACCATCAGCAATTAGCTAGTTGTACCAGGTAATGGTACAATCAGTAGGTTGTCGCTCCACGACCGCATATACATATACAAATGTTAGGAAAAGCTACTTGGATTATCGCTGGCGAGGCAGGTGTTGTTGGATATGGTTAGAGATTGGGTTTGGTGTGGCTGGTGCGAGGTAGGTTTTTGTTTATTTTTATTATTTTTTAAGTTTGTTTTAATTATATTTAATTATTTTTCTATAGTTGGATTATTTTTTATAGTGATATATTCTTACTGAAATTTTATAGATTACATTTATTATTAACTGTTGGTTGAAATCAAAATATCATGTGTTTAATTCTAAATAATTTGTTTGAAAAATTGTGATATTAATGCGATTAGATTCTACTATGTTGAAAATGGTCGATAAAAATTATTTAATCGGTGTTAAATAAATTTGATAAAATTAATTATAGGCTAAATGAATTAGTATCAAATTAATTAATTTGATGAAATTAATATCATGCTACTTTTTTTTTATTTTGCAGCAACCGTACAATTTATGGACCATTTCCACCAATTTTCCAAAAATAATGTTTAAATTGCGAAATTAAAAAATTTAAGACTAAATTGAAAGTTAGAATTGTGAAGTTTAAAAAGATTTAGAACTAAATTGTACAATGTTAAACTCTATGAAGTTTAAAAATATTTAAAATTGTGAAATAAAAATTAACAAATTATTAATGTAAAAATTTCCGTTAATAATTTAAAAGAATGTTTACTGAATTTAGTGGCACAAAGAATTAATGATAAAATAATATAGAGGAAAATGATGAATTAAAAATAAAAAAGTTAAAAAAGGAAGGATCCAAATTAATGATAGAAAGCATATATGGAGGAATATAGAGGAAAATATAATGAATAAAAATTAAAAAATTAAAAAAAGAAGAGTGCAAAGGCGGGAAAAAAAGTCTCTTTATATATATATATAGAGATTTGCAAAGAATACTAAAGAAGACTCTTTGGGGGGGGGGGGGGGGGAGACCCTTTATCAACAAGTACCACAAATAAATTGTGCTTTTCCTTATGTATAGTGTAAAAGTTGCTTCAATTAGTCTGCCACATCTAATGCAAGTATCCTACGAAAGAAAAAAACAGAAACGGTTTTGAAATTTGGAGGCCCTTAAGTAAAATCTTGTTAGAAGGCTTTGATAAATAATTTTTTTTCTGAAAAAACTATATACACAAATTCCAAATACAAATTTTTACCAAATAAAAACTTTCAAAATTAATATGATAATGACAGTATAAACTCTTAAGAGATTAAAACTGGATGCTAATAAATAACAATTTGACTTTTACTTTAAAAAAAGTCACTTTACCCATAGATTATAAATTTTGAGGCCCTTATATTTTGGGGACCTTAAGCGGCTGCTTAAGCTACTTATATCTAAGACCCGCTCTGAGAAAAAACTAGTCACAAAAAATTAATTTTATTATTGGCATTTCAAATTAATCTAATAGTCCGGTGGTATCTAAGTGGGCTTCCCACATTCCTGATTGAGGATTCCCTTTCCTTTCACAACAATCCCTTTGTAATGGTTAAAAAAAAAAAAAAAGTAAGAAAGTGTTTTTTTTTTTTGAGAGAGAGAGAGAAAATAACACAGCTGTGTTATTTTTTAATTTTCATGTCAATTTCACTTTCAAGTCTATTTAAAAAAAAAGTTCACTTTCAAGTTGCGCAAAAAATGCAAAATAAAATAAAATGATAATAATAAATAAAAAAGATAAAAGAAAAAGGAAAAATTTACCCAAGATTTGAATTCAAAGATTGATGTGATACTAGTAAATTTTCTAATGATTTTATAGATAAATGATTTACCTAATAGAGGGTAAAGGTAGAATATGTATTCTTTTCTAATGATTTGTATTTGTGCTTTTTTTTTTTTTTTTGTATCAAAATTTCACAACTGTTATGTTATCCATTTGGGGGCACCAAGGGTATGTTTGGTAAAATTAACTAATAAGTTAATTGAGAGCTGATAGTTTATGGTTTAAAGCTAACAGCTAATAAGCTAGCTGATATAAATAAAAATATTTGGTAAAATAACTGATAAGTTGGCTCATAAATAGAAAATTATACAAAAATATGTTTAAAATATATGTTTAGAAAATTGTAAAATAGAATAAAAAGTGAAAAGCTCATGAGCTTATTTAAAAAATTAGTAAAAAAGCTTTTCAAATAAACTCGAGCTTTCTCCAATCAAACAAAGCTTATTTAATTTATAGGAGCTTATAAGCTCTTAAATAAGTTATAAGCTAACTTATTTGGTTTACCAAATATACCCCAAATCATGAGCCATCAAAATTTATCTCATAAATTGTATTACTACTAATAACAAACCCAATTGAAGATATAATAAAGCATTGTAAAATTCTAAAATCCATTAAAGTCAAGAAATTTCCCGCCAAGTTGGAAAACTCAATATTGTGACACCAATTTTGACATAGAATCATCGCTATAGATATCAAATGGCGGGAATTTTCCCACCTATTTGTGCTAGGCGGCGTGTGTCATCAATAGCGACAATACTCGTCGCCACAAGAGTATTTTCTACCAATATAACCATGACATTTCACGCCATAGCGACGACATTTATCAACACTACAGGATTTTGAGGCTACAGTGACAACAGCTATGTCGTCGTGTGGGTGCATAGCTATAGCGACACCCAGTTGTATCGTCGCTATATATCATCACTACTAGCACTCTCCTGACTATTCTGTGGGCATGATAAAATGCTGACATATGGGTGGATGTCTGACTTGTATCCCCATTGATAGTTTCTTTGTTTTTTTGTTTTGGGGAGGCGAGGGGGGGATATGGGCAAGTGTCGGACATCCATCCACATGTAAGCATTAGATTGAGACTAATATCGTCGCTATAGGATCTGATTGTTATACAATGATTTTAAAAAAAAAAAGTGATCATTTGACATTTTTCAATGAAAATATCATATTATTTTAATTTAAATAAAAAGTAACCCGAAAAATGCCATGGTGGTGATAGTGCTATGTTTCAATTTCTTGTCATTTAATCGATAATGACATTTATGTCTCAGTACTATGGTATTTCTACCAAGGAACAGCTTTTGAGAGAGAGAGATTTTAAAAGGATTTCATTCTTCATTTCTTTTTTCCCCAGAAATGTCTGGGTACACATTATTTTGGCTCTCATCAACATCACTTTTAATTTTTACATAGAACATGGGCACAAAAAATAGTGTGAAATATACGACCACTTACCTCCATGCATGCATGGCTGATGGCTCTAACAACAGGTACCGGCCCATGCATTTTTAGGCTACTTTTTAATTTTTAAATATTTACATATTACTGTATTCTAGCTTTTAATTAGAATCGCCGTTCAAAAAAAACAAAAAAACAAAAAAACTTTTTTAAGTAGAAACAGACTCCATACATGAACCTAAATCTACTTATTTTGAACACTTAAGTAAAGCCTTTTAGGCATATCCAAACATCCTCTAGTGGACTACCACAACAATTTTTTTGTGTCCTTGTCCCCCATAATTGCAGCAACAGTTCTACTTGCCCTTTTTCACTTTTTGGCTGTGTACCGAACATTGGTTACATGCACCTTCAGAGCATCTTGAAGGGATGATATGGAGGAAAAAAATAGAAAGAAGATGATTAGATGAATTGAAAAGAGAATAGAGGATGTGTAGTATAAAAGAGAGGAAAAAGTAAAAAAGTAAGAGAGATGTAGAAATAAATTCAAAATAATAATAAAATAATAATGAAGGATGTGAAGTTGAGATTCTAGATGTAGAGGTGTCACGGGAATTTATAGTGAAAAGTGGGGAAAAAGTAGGAAAAATGAGAAAAAGAGAAAAAAATGTGGGACCCGTAATTTTTTTGTGTCTCTATCTCTCCGCCACGTAAACAAAAATAAAGAATGTGGGGAAGTTATGCAATGGAGATGCTCTTAGGCGTCACTAACCATACGTAAATTGTGATTTGGCGTAGGACCGGGTCCCCCGGTTAATTCACGTTCGACTAACCTTGAAACATGACTGAATAAGTTTAGCATGTGTTTGCCTTCACTTATTTTCATCTAAAAATTATTTACTATTAAAAGTTAAAGTTAAATATGAATATCAACCACATATTTTATATCATCACTTATTATTATTCATACATTTTGTGGTTCTCACCATTATTCATACAAAAAGTTAGTTTTTAAATAATTTTTATGTAAAAATAAGTTGACCTAAATTGGGTTCGCATTAGCCTACAGGTTTTTACAAATTTTTATATATTTTTATACATTCTTTTCAACTCAACTCAACTCGACTCTCTCCTATTTCACATTCACATATTTCATGGAACTTACTGTACTACACAAATCTCCATCATTCAACTCCACTCATTCTCTCTCCTGTATCACATAAAATTCATAAAAATCTATTTTTACACCTGCACTAACACGTGCCTACTTATTGTAGTTGCTAAAATTGATTTTTATTTGATACCGATAACATAATGAAAATTAGTTAATTTTTAGGGAAATGTATCATAAGTGTTATAAATATTTTTGTGAAAAAATAGGGAAAACTGAAATATAAAATTATGACGTGATGATAAAGATAAAGGTAAGGGATTTTTTGGCGTAAAAGAGTCTAAAAAGCAGGCGTATTGTAGATTTAGTCGAGAATAATAAAGGTAGCAAATGGTAAAAAAAAAAACTTTAGTGCGCCAAATGGTCAAACTTGGATGGAATCTGTCAGATTTAACTTAATTAGTCAAAAATCAATGCTTGAAAACTTGGAGTGCGCATTTGGTCCATTTCACTTGAAATAAATTGCACAAAAGGTCCTAACTTTAGATATTGTTACAATCAAGTCCAAAAGTTTGAAAAATATATATTTTAGTCCCAAATTTAGTTAAATTGTATAATCTTTTATATTTTATTTTTTCTATGGGTGTTTATTTGGTCCGTAATTAATTTTATTGAATTAAAATTAATCCCAAATTTAGTTAAATTGTATAATGATTTATAATAAATATAATTATTGTACCTATATAAAATTATTATTATGAATATAAAATTATTATGTTTATTATTAGCTATTGGTTAAAATTAAAATGTGCATCTCTAATGCTAAAGAAAATTTTAGAAAGTTGTGATACTATATTAACACGAATAAATGCTCTTTGTGTTGAAATTTTTGATAAAAACCATTTAATTAGTATCAAATTACTTCAATAAAATTAATTCTGGACCAAATAAGCACCCATAGAAAAATAAAATATAAAAGATTATACAATTTAACTAAATTTAGGACTAAAGTATATATTTTTCAAACTTTTGGACTTGATTGTAACAATATCTAAAGTTATGACCTTTTGTGCAATTTATTTCAAGTGAAATGGACCAAATGCACTCAAGTTTTATTGATTGACTTTGACTAAGGTTAAGCGGACTGGATTCCATCCAAATGGACCATTCACCAAAATTTTTTTTGGGACCATTCATACCTTTTATTATTTGAATTAAATCTACAGTATTAGTTTTGGGACTATTTGCTCCAAAATCCTAAAGGTAACTATAATCTTGATACGCTTACTCTGGAAAATTGCTCACACATTCCACAAACACGTACTCTAAAAATTCACCCCTCTACTTTCACTCGGTTTCTCCCACACTCGATTATTTTAGCCTAGCTTGTTGCTGCTCCCGTTTATTTGAGATACTGACTTGACTATCAGGGTGTCATCCGTTGTTGGCCGCTTTTTCTTCTGCAATTTTTGGTGCCTACCCATTTGCTTCCAATGTGTAACGAAAATGCCATGATAAAGAAAAGTAAGTAAAAAAAATACTTCGAATACTAAGAAACCTAAATATAAAATACTTCTAATATAATTAATTAATTGTCAATTTATTAACTTTAGACTAAATTAAATTTTGTATGGGGTTTTGAAATTCATTCTCTACGGGTGAATGATCTAAGAGCATCTCCAATGGTAGATGATGACATGTACAATAAGGGGTTTATGTAGCAAGATTAGAAATGAACAATGTCAAGGGTAATGTCTAAATCTAGAAAGAGTGTTCGACATGATGAGTCATCATAAATATTTAATTATTTATTTATATATAATCTTGTCTCATCTTTTCATTTTATTTTTTAATTTTTTTTAAAGATGAACATATTACATGTAAGCACCACTAATAGAAAATTAACTACACAATTGGAGACTTATTTCATTCATCAATGTCAATTTCTAAAAATTAAAGTAAAAATCTTTCAACTAGTGAGCCACATAAGATGAAATCAACATTGTCGATCTATTGGAGATGCTCTAACTAACACGTTCTACTAAGTGAACTGATGTTTGTAATATATTTAATTTTGCAAAATTATTTACGAATGAATGAGAAATTATTTCTAAAAAGTTAACACATTGACACTCAATAAATTTGTTCAAATTGGAATGTTGGGAAAAAGATTAGGATTCATGCAATATATTCTTTAAAAAAATAGAAGTTTAGTATTTTATGATATGTCTTTTCTAATATTTTTAATTAATTAGTAATTGGTTAGTAAATTTATGCTACATGTGTCCATTGAACAGCAACTTAATTTTATATAGTTTGGGGTGTGTTTATTCAAATTGTAACTTTCGGACTAAAAGGGACACGTTCCAATAGTTAAATCTATTCATTGGGTGACTTTCAGAATATTATAAATAGGCCCTGCAGATTGAAAATTAATTCATTCAGATCCCTGTCGGCTTTCTACCATTTCATTATTCCCTGCACTTTCACTCATATTGTTTGCATTCATGCTTCACTGCTCTTATACAAACTAATTTCCTGTTTCTCGTAATTCAAAGTGCTATCTTCGCGAGAAACTATTGATGTATTTTCTAAGACTATTACCATCCAAATCATGAGCACCAATGCTGGTCAATTTTGCATGTGTCGTCTCCACTTATTTCTACTTAAAAATCACCTACAACTAATAATCAAAATCAAACATTAATATCAACCACACATTTCAAATCATCACTCATTATTATCGACACATGTTATGGTCCCCACCACTATTCATATAAAAAGTTAGTTTTAGTTAATTTTTAGGTGAAAATAAAGGTTACGAATATCATCTTAAAGAAAAAAAGTCGAAATGTAGTCTCGATCCATCCATTCAATTTGTTTTGCAATTTCGTTTCACATTTTCTCAACTCATTTCACGTTTTGAATATAATTTTCGTGCAAATTTTACTCAACAAGTCAATCTATCTATATATATAGTTGCATGCCAACTTTTACCTAACATATTCAAATAAATAACAATTTGTATTAAAAACACTTATTGAAACTGTAAATGTCCACATCTTTACTTTTATTGGCATTGCAATTCATAATATATAACATTTAAAATGAGGTCGGCAACCAATGAGGTCTTATCCTATTGGTTAGAAGAATAAAGGTTGAAACTCTGAAACATAGAGATCTAATATTCGAATTCCACCAACTTCGTACCAACCGCATGTTGTGTGGATTTTTTAACACAAGTAGGATGGGACGACTCTTTTGCTGCCAATAGCATGAGTTTAATTGTGTTGTGAGCTTAAGATAGGACATGTATCTATGCACATTAATTTGTACTGCTATGCTACGGATTTGTACTTCTGTATTAAAAAAAAAAAAAAAGGAGGTTGCCTTATTTTTATATTAAATTACAAAATATGTAGTAAGTTTAATATATTAATTAATTGTCATTAATAATTATCATTAATAAAATTTATGGGGAAAAAAACCTTAGCAAATCAAAAGATTCTTTACGGTCATCCTACATAAAATAAAATAGAACTTATAATTTCACATGTTTAATCTATACCATATGCAATCGAGTTCCTTAGAAAAAAAAAAAAATTATTGTATACAATCAAGTTATTATTCAACTTTTGTGCTTGGCACACATGGACACCTACTTTATTGACTTCAATAAAATGGACAATAGCTACTTGTGATTATGTTTGTTTCGGTCACATAAAACTGACATACAAGGTCTTTGTTCGGCTACTTTCTTCTATTCTAAAACTGACTATTACTACTAATAAAAATCAAACGTTGATAGAAACTGTTCATTTCAAATCATCATTCATTATTAATTAGTCAAGTATTTCAAAGTTTCCACTACTATTCAACAGAAAAATTAAGTATTAGTTTAACCGGCAGTCACTCAAGTTCACAAAAATAACAAAACGGTCACCAAAGTTTAAAACTTGCACATGCGGTAAATTATTTTCACAAATGGTCATTGAGGGTCCAATTCATTCAAAATAAATTTCCAATGAGCACAATACAAGTTTATGTCAAAAATAAAATTATAGGGAAGCACTTGTCTTTATCAATCTGGTCACACCACTGCCACTTGCTCTGATAACCACGACCAAAATCCGATCACTATTGCTGCCCTCTCTTGTGAATTTTGCACAAAATTTTCATGTCAATTTCGTACAAGATTTCTTGTTCATAACCGTGACCATCTAGATTTGTCACGCGAATTTCGGTGTAGTGAGATCTGGTGTGGAAATTGTGCCAGAAATCTGGTGCAAAATTCACTGGAGAGTGGGGCGTTGGAGTGATCGATTATCATGGTCGTGGCTATTGAAGAGGTGGGACGTGGTCGAATTGAGGAAGAACATAGTTTCCTTGCAAATTGATTTTTGATATAAAATTACACTTTGGTCCCTTATATTATATTTTGAACAATTTAGACCATCAGTGATTGCTAGTGAAAATAACTTAAACTTTAGTGACCGCAGGTGCAAGTTTTAAACTTTAGCAACTGCTTTATTATTTTTGTATACTTTTGAGTGACCATTGATAAAATTAACCCAAAAATTTTTATTAAAAAAATAAAAATTTAAAAAAAATACCTGAACACATTAAAATTTTTGCAGTATGAAAACTGTGACATTCCAATGTTTGGATGGATGGTTACATGAAAGCCTACATGTCGAGAAAAGGATTGAATGAAGTGACTTAACCTGTCAGTCAGCCTAAAATTGTAACCCCAGATGGAACCGACCAATGACCATGGGGTTCAGACATGCTGTGTTTGGCTTCAACAATATTTGTTGTCGTGGAGAACAATTGACCAACATAATATGAACGAACGAATATTGCATATTTCCTTAATTATATTGACTGTACGATGGATGTGAATCTCGTCATAATTTCTCTGTTCAATCTGACCTACCTGTAAACAACTTTTTCTGAAGCAATAAATATTCTTTGTCTTCTTATTAATTAATAGTAGAGACAAAATTAAAATTCGATTCCTCCAACTCTTGCATGCATTCCTCGATTTTATAATTTTTTTTTCATTCTTATAACTTTTATTTAGATTACAATGTGTGAATTCGAGTACTCGTGGTGTCCGTGAATTTGAGTACCTGTGAGTTTGAGGCCACTATTGAAAGTGCGAATGTCAAAATAACTCGTGATTAGTTTTTAGTTGAATTAGTGAAAACAATAAGTCAACACAAATGTCTAGTTACTCGTAAAAATCACGTTTGCTTGAGGGAAAAATTTCCAGTTGCAAACCCATACGCCATGTTAGGATTTTTTTTTTAAATACATTTTTATCTATTTTTTAAAATTTAAATTTAGTCAAACCAATCACATCTATATATCTCTAGGTCCTATATGTACTATATAAATCTCTACTATTCAACTTCACTCATCCTCTATCCTACTTTACATAAAAATTTCAATCCTAGCATGGGCATAATCTCATTTTTTACGGTTAGTATAATTTTGTAGCACGTAAAAGACTAAAAGGTAGTGTAACAAACCAAACCTTGCCTCGGAAGATATAATAATATTTTGTTTCAATATTTTAACTACTACATTAGTTATCTAGTTATATATATAAGTTCTTACTCCCCCGGCGGATCTAGAATTATAGTTCAATGGATGCAAGATCGGAACAGAAGTGCGGGGCTGCCCCGGAAGCTTTTTTTTTAATATATCATTTATAGCATAAACTCTATATTATTTGAAAATATTTATTAGTATATTATGTACTAAAAACTTGTCAAATTTACAAAATGTGAAATGAAAAATGAAATTACAAAATACAATATACTTGTATGCAATTACTTACTACATTTTCCCATACTTGGAAATGATGTATAGTAGTCTTATTATCAATTTCTTTTAAGTTTTAATATAGCTTTCTCAATATACACAATTCCACCAGGGTCTCTGCTATTCAAATAACCTTTGATTCAACTTCGGCATTTAAATTTTTATTAGGGAAATTTTGTATTTAAGGAAAAATAACTTTTAAAAAAAAATCTGCTGCCCCGGCCCCACTGCCTCCCATGGTGGATCCGGCAGTGCTTCCACTAGTGTGTGTAAAAACATACACTTTCCAGCCTAAAGCATGACTTTTTTTTTCTATAAATAAATTCGTTTAGACATCAGACTTGTAGGCAATTTTTAGTATTAGGAAATTAATTTTGCTAAAATTCCCAACAAGGAAAATGCGTTTACATATGTGGTATAAATGAATCTGTACTAAAATAGAAATAAGAATCTTTTCTTCTATGGAAAATGGAATTGCTATTGATTTCTTTTTTCTTCTTCTTTCTTTTTTTTTTTTTAATCTTACACCGTAAGCTTTGTCTAGATGTATTAATATTACTATATAAGTTATTATACATAACGTAAATGAATAACAAAAATTTGTAATGTTATTTATATGATATATTTTATATGTCACTATTTAAAGAAACCAAATTAAACTATGGCCAATTATATTGGCATAACGCACATTTTCTTTGGTATACCACTTTTTAATTGCATTAAAGGATTTTCACATTTGCCTCTTATTACAATTAGATCCTCGACTTTTTTTATTGTATTTTTATAACTAATCATTTAATAATCAACATTTTTTATCATAAAAAATATTATATATATATATATATATATATATATATATATATATAAAATGTTATGTTAGCATGCTTTGAAGTTAGCATCAAATTTTGTAATTTTTGTACTTGCTAAGATTTATTTATTTAAAATTGTCAAAAGTGAATGAGTCATTTGATGTCAAAATGATGAAATTTTTGTACTTAAATTATTGTTATGCACAAATTCATTGTAAATGAAAGGTTAAAATTAATAATTGAACTAAAAAATATTTAAAGATAAAATTGCAACAAGATGTAAACTTTAAGAACCTTGAAATAAATATTATGTGGTGCACTAAATAAAAATTGTAGTACAGATATAATTACCCTTAAACTATTCATTTTTATCTTTAAAGAAATCAAATACACTGCTCATTTTTCAAATTTCATCTATAATTTTTTAATTAAATTCATATTTTTTTAATCTGGAGATATATATATTTTTTACCATTTCATATTTTCATAAAAATTCTACAACATCAAAAAATAAAATGCGGAGTAAATTCACAATTGTAAATTAAAAACATTCATGTTCATCGCATAATTAAGAAGTTTATCAAACGTGTAACTTTAATTCTAATTGTCGTATATCACATTGTACAGCAGTGCTCATTGAAATTAATTAATTATAAACAAATCATTGGGAATGAATATATGAAAATTATTTGATTATCAAAACTTGTCTTTCTCGTTAGTGCAAATGAAATAAATAATTGAACATCTTTTTTCTTTTTAAAATGGATATAACGCACTCTAAATTTTATGATTTTATGTGTTTTTTTAGTGATTAGTTGTAATTCTACTTAATTTTAGCTATATTGTATAAGAAGTATTATACTTAATTTTATGTAACCTAAATTTGTAGTAATACCAATAATTTTCTACCTCTACATAATTCATTCGATTTCTTTCCATTTACGTAAATTGTATTTTTATTTTAAAAAGAAAACCTTTTTATTTTTAATGTTATATATATACTTAGAAAAGGAAAAACGAGCGCCATACAAAATTTAGTTAGTGAGCATTTCACATTAGCCGTATTAAAAACGAAAAATATCAATTAACTTTTTTAATTAGAAACGGCATGTCATGTTGGCACTGCCAATAGGGCATCCGCCAAACGTGGTACTTCAATTATAATAATATAAAAAGTAATAAATTACTATTTACTTAAAAAATAGATAAATTATTAAATATAAATCCAATTATAATTTTAACTATTCACTGTTTGATTATAAAAAAGTAAAAAAATACCCACTATTTTTTAATAATCCAATTCAAGTAACCAAGCAAAACTATCAAAATCTATAATTTTAACACGATGAAAATAAATAAATAATATTTATTATTATTTAATATTTTAAAAAATAAAGTTATATTTAAAGTTTTTCCAAAACCAATTTTTTCTCATTAAATGTTTGCTTTAAATATTGGTTTCTTTTTAATTATATTTTTAATTACTACTAATTAATGTTGGATTGTTTCCAAACTAATTTTATAATGTTTTAAAAATATTTAATGTGTGCTATGTTGGTATCTTTGCCAACGTGGCACTCTAATTTTTTTAATATAGAGATTATATGTGTATTTTTTTCCAATACATCTAAAATACAAATGTGTGTCGAAAATCTTAATTACTTAGTTCGATTGGTATACAATATTATTCAACTCTATATTTATATTTAATGTGAGACAAGTCTTAAATATTTTAAATTAATTATCCAATAATATTTCTTTATCATTACAACTATATTTACATTTAACACGTGTTACTTAAAAATTTTTATTTTTCTATCTACAAAACGTACTCTTTGGAATGTTTTTATCACCGTGCAACACACGGGTTGGATACTAATTTGTTTACAAAATATTACAATTACCTTAATAATATGTTTCTGTAGCTATAAATTAAATGGCCAGTATTGATTAACTTACGACACCGAATACAATAGCATTTGTTTTCCTAAAACTAGCTGTTTCACCCGTGCGTTGCGCGGGAGATAAATTTTTCAACTGATAACGATACTGATAGATGTTAATAATATTAACATAAAATCTAAAAAAATAATTAAAATAAAGAATGAGTTACAACAATAAACTTAAATAATTTAACGTGAAACAATTCTATAAAAATTTCGAAAGAGTTTCTTCTATATTTCGTACTAATCCATCCTACCACTATGCAAGGAATAACTTACGAAAATTCACACAACTTAATTTACTATTCTCCATATAATAGTAATTTAATTACCATTTACACCCGTACTTTGCACGGGATGATAATTTGTAGCAGTGATTGTGATGATATATAATATTTTGCTCATTGCAAGATTAATCCACTAATATAAATCTAAAATAAAATAACCTTAAATATTATAGTTATCAAAATAACTCTACTAACATTAGTAGAGCTCATTGTTTTTCTTTAAAATCGTTTTACAATTTATTATATGCAATTAAAAATTTTGAAAGATATTAATTATACATCAGTATGATGTACGTTATTAACAATTAATTTGTAAATAATGATTTTTAAGTTTTAATTATGAAATATAATCAGTATAGAGATATATTATAAAAATAACAATGTAGTGAGTAACGTCTGACATACCTTAACACCCTATTCCTGTCAGGTCGGGAAACACTTATCCTCATTTAGGCCCATCCTTATTTACTCTAGGGCGAGCGAGGATGATATGAGAATTACAAACTTCCATTCCTCGTCCATGCCCCAATAGAAAATTGTCATCCCCGTCCACGCCTCATCGTGATGGTTTAATTGAAGACTTTTATTTCATATTTTATTTCTTCAATAAATACCTTCTAAATATACTAAACACGTGTATTAATATATTAGGTATAAACTTACTAATTTAACATATTTTGCATGTTAAATATTGAATGATTTGATATAACATTTAAATTAATTTGGATAAGACAAATAAATTAAAATATATATGATTAATACTTAAAATATACAATCTATTTGATGATATTTAAAAATTAAATAAAATCTCAATTGCCAAAATTCGATATAAAATAAATAATTTAAAGTAGGTGGGATTTTTAATATTTATTTAGGAGATAGAAACCTAGATAAATATTTAACATAGTTGAAAGTCAATTAAAATATTCTAATTGAGACATATAATTCCAATAATTAATTGAGTCGATAATCAATTGTTTAATAAGAATTTTTAGACTTATTCCCTAGCGAAAGCGACATATTGAACCAAAGAATTATTATATAATTGTTGGTTCAAGTAGTACCAAAATAAAAAATAACACTATTTAAAAACCAATTTTTTGAGCTTCTTACTTTAAAAAAAATGAGCAGATCCTTTGAAACACCTATAACTAGAGAAAAAGAAATATTAATATTTTGTCATCAACTATAACGCAAAAGAAATATCATAGAAAATATAAAAACACATGAGAATCAAAAGAAATGCATGATTTAAAAAAAGCGTGATACTGAAAAAAATAAATAAAGTTAATTATGGACTAATGATCAATCGATTTAATTTACAATAAAATGTAACACCCCAATTTAATTTACTTAACTTTATTTTAAAATACGTAAAAAGATAAATTAATTTCGTAAGCATATTTTTCTTCCCCGTAGCAATTTAATTAATTTTAATAATTTTTCATTTTTTGAAATAATTATGTTTATCCCTTTTAGTAATTTAATTAATTTTGATTAATTTTCGTCTAATAAAACTCTCTCAATTTCCGTCAAATGAAAATATATCCAATTAAATCTAAGAAATATAATTAATTGTAATATAATTAATTCTAATTAATTCTTATTTTTAGCCAATTATTTATAAAAATAATTTATTATTTCAAAATAATCTGTTTTTTAATCACAGTTTTAAGAATTGTATGAATCTAATTTTAAAGATATTTTATAACTAAAAAGGTATCTTGTATGTCAAAAGATATCTTTCATTTTTTAAGAAAAATCTAGCTAACCACAGTAATCTAATTAATTTTTATTATTATTTATTTTTTAATTAATGTTATTTTTCTATTTTAACAACGCAATTGATTAATTTTCGTCCAACAAAACCATATCAATTTTCGCCCATTAAAACCAAGTCCGATTAAATAATAATAGTATTACTAATTTTAGTTAATGGTATAAGAATTCTTTTTAATTGATTTTCATTTTAGCTAATTATTTATGAAAATAATTAATTATTTCTGAAATTACTATTTTAATATTTACACTTTTAAGAATTGCATAAATCTAATTTTAAAGAAATCTTATAATTTAAAAAATATATTACAATTAATTTTTTTTCATTTTTTAGGGAATCAATTTAACAATTTTTTTAAATTAATTATAATTTCCCCATTAAGAATGTAATTAAATTATAATTAATTTGGATCAACCGTTGTCCACTAAACACATGTATAGCAAAATATTAGGAACAGAATTTATTATTTTAATTAATTATTATTTAAATAATTATAGTTAATTTTTTAATTTAATTTAATTATTTCTACAAAATTAATTATTTCCAAAATAATTTGCTTCATAGCCATAATTTTAAGAATTATATGAATCTAATTTTAACAATATCTTATAATTGAAAAGATATCTATAAATTTAAAAGATATAGATATAGATTCAATTAATTAAAAATTGATTAATATTACAATTGAATGATTAATTAAACACAACTGATGTTGCACGTTTCTTTTAATTTTTATGTAAAAATTAAATGAATTATAAATTTTTATCCCACCAAAATTAAATCTTAGCGAAAGCGTCAATTTTAATTAATTTTCATTTATTAGCTAATTATCATTTTCAAAAATAATAAATTCATTTTAAAATTAATTAAAGGGTCCAAGCTAAGTTTTAAATTTTCATGTTCAACATTTATTTTATTTTTTATGTAAAAATTTAATGAATTGTAATTTTTCATCACACAACAATTAAATCTTACAAAAATTTGTAATTTTAATTAATTTTTATTCCTTAGCTAATTATTTATAAAAATAATTGATTGTTTCTAAAATTAATTATTGAGTCCAACTTAATTTTTAAATTTTTTTAGTACAAATTCAGAATCGTAGTGGTGAGATTTTGTCTCAAACTCGGGCCAACTGCCTGTAAGTTTCTTTTTATTTTTGTATCAAAATTTAATGAATCTTAATTTTATATCGCAAAAAAATTGAATTTTAGTTTTAATTAATATTTGCTTGTTAGCTAGTTATTTATAAATTAATTAATTATTTCTAAAATTAAGTAACGGGTCTGATCTTACTTTTTGATTGTAATGCTAAACCTTTATTTGAATTTTTGTGTAAAAATTTAATCAATGGGAATTTTGTATGGCATAAAAATTAAATCTTGGTGGAAATTGTTAATTTTAAATAATTTTATTTTTGTAATACGAAAATTATGAAAAAATGATCAATCAAAAATTCATTCTAATTTCTAGAGCACACCCGTATATTGTTCAAGACATAAACTTATAAATTGAAGATTTGAAAGAAAAAATAAGAAAATTTGAAATTCTTGATTTAAAATAAAATTGAAATTTCTCACAAATATATAATATTTGTCGATTTTGTGTAATTACACGAGACATTGTATTTAAGTACTATATCAATATATAAATTATTATTTTGGCAAATTAAATATTTATTAGGAAAAAAATTATCTAGCTTTAAACATAAAATAAAGCTAGCTTTACCATATATTTGCGAGATAAAAAAATTGAAACATTATTTTTCATTTAATTTATTTATTTTCAAGGTAAATCAAACATAGAATAGAATTAAAAGTTAAAACAATTTATACATTTCATTATATTTGAATTTTACACACAAACATCGATTAAGTGTCGTAACAAATTATTAATTTATATTTAAGTTGGACACCAATTTATATATTTGTGGTAAATTTTAATTATTCAAAAATTAAAAATTTATGTATTAATAGTATACTTATTTTAAAACTCTCATAAAGTTGAGTAAAATAGAATCACAATTTTTTTTTAGAAGTAGAAAATAAAAAAAAAGAGAGAGAAAATGATAGAGAAAGTATTTAGATGTTATGAGATTGGATAAAGTAGGGTAGAAAAAATAAAATAAAATCTATATACATTAATATTAATATATTAGAGAGGGAAAAAATTAAGAAAGTTCGATATGGATTTGAAAATCAAAAATAAAAAATAAAAAGATATTTTTAAAAAAAAATTGGATGACGGATTTAAGACAATAAAAAATATAATAAGAAAAAATCATCATTTTCTATATGTATATATATATATATATATTATTCTATATATAGATAGAAGATTATATTAGGAAAATTTAATAGCCGGGAAAAATTAAAAATGCATTTAGGATGGAAAAAATGTTATTTATATATATAGATATAGATAAATTACAAACGAACATACCATATTGCAATAAAGTCAGCAAATTTTTAATCTAAAAATCAACTTATACTGCTAGTCAAAGCAAACATCAATATCCACAATACATCTCATATCATCACTCATTATTATTTACGTATCTCTTGGTCTCCACTGTTATTAGCTTTTACGCAATTTTTAGGTAGAAAAAAGTTTATCCGAACACAACCTATTTCTTTAAAAGTAAAAAGAGATGAAAACCGGCCACGAGATAAGGATTACAATAGCACTCATCAAGATTTGATGCGTAGGTTATTAGGGTTGGCACGCCTTTAGTTTTTGGATGCGAATTTTATCGTGAGATCAAAGCTAATTTTTTAAGATTATATTTGCACTGTAAATTTGAACACCACTAACTTTAAAAAGTAAATAAATTTACCAATTTTATTCCACAAAAAATGACGAACTGTGTCTAAAACTTAATGTGAATGCATCGATTAAGGAAGGGAGGGTAGACTTTGGTATTGCAGCTGTGGTGAGATATGATAAGGAATATTTATCACTTTATCACTGCTCTCGCCCATAGGCGGTCCTGCTGTGAGCGGTCCTGCTGTGAGGCGAGTGAGTCGATCGACTCAGGCCCGACTTTTGGGGGGCCCATTTTTAGTCGTTATACTTGGGGCCCAATTGTGTAAATTTTTTTTTTTGAATAAATTAAAGGGCCCAAATTGAAAATTCATCACAATTTGTAGGCCAATTTTAAATAAAATAATAAATAAATTTAAATATTAAATTCAAAATTACAAGCCCATAATTTAGCCCCTTTTTTGTTGTTGTTAATATATTTTTGTTCAAGGCCCTTTTTGATTGAATTAGATAGAGATTAAGAAATGAAGTTTAAGAAAGGAATGGAGCGACAGATCGGGCTTGGGGTTGATAAAAAAAAAACCCATTTAACTATTTCAGACGAGGTCCAATTTATTCAAGTTTCAACCAGCTTCTCTCCCATTCATCTCCATCTCCAACGTTGAGTCCTTCTAGACTTCTCTTCGAGACAAGTAGACAACCGGCTTCTCTTCATGTTCTTCTCTTCCCGTTCATCTCCATCGTTCAGTCCTTCTCGACTTCTCTTCGAGGCAACCGGCTTCTCTTCCTGTTCATCTCTGTTGAGAAGGACACTTCGACTCGTCTCTCATTCTCGGCTTTTGCTCGTCTCTCATTCTCGGCTTCTGCTTTTCGTCGATTCGCCGGGCTTGGTTTTCAACTTCTCATCGCCGAACTGCAGTCACATGAACCAGTGGCTGCCTTGGGTAGTTGGGTATTTCCGTATTTCTTCAGTTCTTCAATTCTTCTATTGCCTTTTTGCTTGGTAAGTGAAATTCAATTGAGCCCTAGTTTTTGGTTAATTTGGCATATTTACTAATTACTATCAATCTATCATACTATATAAATATATAATTACAATTTACATCAGATATCTATTTGAGTTAGCATTCAATATTTAGAATGAGTTTCTAAGAAATTGGAAAGGAGAATATGCAGTAAAGAGTAAAGACAAATTGGATTGTTATTAATATTGCATAGGAAAATGCTAAATTTTAATCATTTTTCTTGGTATTCATAGAAAAGTTATTGTACATCATGCCAGAAAAGTTATTGTACATCATGCCTCCTAAGTATGCTTCCGGAGCTCAAAAGAGAAAAAAGAAAGCAAAGGAAACTGCTTTAATGCAAAGTCAAGTAGGAGATCTTGACAAATACTTTAACTTCAAGAGATAGTAGAAGCTTTAGATACTTTGGAGGAAGATGATTCAGATGATCATGGCTCTTTGGAAGCTCGAAATTTGAGAGATAATTTTATTCTAAAATTTGAATTCTTGATTAGTTTGACAATATGGTTTGAATTACTGCATGCGATTAATGATGTAAGTAAATCTCTTCAAGCTGAAAATGTAGATATTGAATTTGCCACTCACATGTTAGGCCGTTTTTTCCATTTTCTTGAGAATTATAGAAGAAAGGGGTTCAAGCGTGCTTTGGAGTAAGCCACAGAAAAGGCAATGGAATTGGGAGTTGAAGCTGCATTTGAAGAAAAACGCATCATTCGAAAAAGGAGGCATTTCGATGAAAGTGCAACTAGGGAGGTGCCTCCATCGACTGAAGAAGCTTTTAGGTTTGGCTATTTTTTTGTATTGTTGATCAAGCTCTATCTTCTGTGAACACATGATTTGAGCACTTTAAATCATACAAAGAGACTTTTGGTTTTTTATATGATGTTCAAACATTCCGAAATTTGCCCCTATATGAGCTGGAAAAGTGTTGCAAGAATCTTGAGCAATATTTGAGGCATGAAGGCCACTCGGAAATTGATGCAGATGAATTGTATAGTGAGTTGATGGCCTTGCAGATATACATTCCAAATGAAGCAATGAGACCAATTCAAGTGTTAGAATTTGTAAAAAGCTTTTGGGAAAGTAGTATGTATTCACATCTATATGTTGCTTATCAGATCATGTTAACCATACCAGTAACTTTGGCATCAGCAGAAAGAAGTTTTTCCAAACTTAAGTTGCTTAAGACTTATCTCCGGTCAACGATGACACAAGAAAGGTTAAATGGTCTTGCAATGTTATCCATTGAAAAGGAAATGGTTAATAAGTTAGATCTGGAAAATTTGATTAGTGTTTTTGCTTCCAAAAATGCAAGACGAGTGGTGTTTAAATAGCACCAAAAGATTAAGTAGGTATGTATTTTTTTTCTTAAACTCTATTAATTGTTTTTAAACTCCTTAAATTCATTACTTTACACTGCTTTAGGACTTTTTCTCAAATTGTATTTATGTTCTTAAGTTCTTCACATTGGTTTATCTATATTTTGATGATAATTTTTTATTGTAATATCTTCATTACTGTTCTTTTATGCAGAGAAAATGGATCAGACTGCTGAGTAAGTGAACAACTACTTTTGATGAAGTTGAGATGAAAGATTTGTTTTGTTTTGCTACTACAAGTGATAGGTCTGTGCTTTTGTCCTTACTGAATATTAATTTAATATACACTCTTTTCTTATTTGGCAATTTGGTTTGGCTCTTGCCGAGCTTTCTATTTTAGGCTTTTTACTTATGTGTTTCTCTTGCGTCATCTGTGTTGCTTTTGATTGAGCTATTTATTTTTTAGTTTTTTTATATCATGATCTCATGGGTTATTTGTGTGAGCACTGACTGAGTTTTTATTTTTTTTTTATTTTTACTTTGAGTTACCACTCTGACTGAGCTTTTTATATTATTGTTGGCTTATTATTGTGGGTTTAACTAATTTTTACTATAGCTAGTTAATGTCGTGTGTCGCTTTAGATTAGCTTTTCCGAAAAAAGGGCCCAAGTTTTAGGAAAATAAATAAATAAATAAAGGGGCCCATTTTTGGAAATTTTTGAAAGTTCGACTCAAGCCCAGCGAAAGACAGACCGGCCCATGCTCTCGCCAAACAGAATGATCTTTTTTATTCACCA
The DNA here is from genome assembly GCA_018223645.1 of Jasminum sambac. Lineage (NCBI taxonomy): Eukaryota > Viridiplantae > Streptophyta > Magnoliopsida > Lamiales > Oleaceae > Jasminum > Jasminum sambac. The sequence continues at coordinate 20,144,670 of CP073649.1, forward strand.
AAAAAAAAAGTAACAAAGAATGATCTCCGATTAATAAAAGCAAAAATATTATGGTTTTGATAAAAATTAAAATAACATAACAAACTAATACAACATATTAGCAATTGTTTAATATAAATTGTTATCTGATACCACAACGACCACTTTTTTCGTCGCCGTCGCCGCCGCCGCCGCCAACAACAACAAAAAACTAATTTATACACAGATGATTAACAAAAAAAACTATTTAAAATAAGAGATTTGTGATGTCCACGAAAACGGGTGTTTTTTTTTTAGAATTTTTTTTCGCGTGTGTGTCACTGTGCAGCTAGCATCGAAAATCTTCCAAAACTAGCGATGAAAATCAGAACCTCGATGACGAAGATGGTGAAGGAAGAAATATATATTTTTAAAAAGATAATAAAATAAAAAATATTTTGAAAAGACAGTAAAATGAAAAATGAAAAATATTTTGTAACATGAACTCGATAATATTTGTACTGGTTAATGTTTAAAGTGTCGTATCATTGTTTATCTCTATCAATGATTGTAACCAATAGAAATACTCTTTTGACATTTAAGGAGCTGAGGATTTTTTTTTCATTTTAACTCCTTTTCTATTTTTATTGTAGTTATTTTTATTAAAATCCGAACACTTTGTTGTAACTTTTTCATATTGAATTTTATATGAACCAATTTATTATGGTCCGAATTGCTAGCAACCTTTGTGTTTTTCACATTTTCTAAGGGTTAATTACACTTACAGTCACTGAAGTGTCAGTAAATTTACAAGACGGTCACTGAAATTTAAAAAGTCATGGTGCTAGTTACTAAAACTTATAGTTTCATTGGCGATCACTTTGTTAGATTTTTAAATGATTTGAGTGATGTATCACCATTAATTATACATGTACTGGTATATGTACAATGATTATGATGAATTTATAGACCGTCAAAACTATTTTCAATAACATCGGACATTAATTCTTACAATTTTAATTAAGTTCCTTTGAGCAAAAAGTTAAGGATCACTCTTATTTATAATGAGTCATAGAGCTAGTGTTGAAATAATGGCGGCACATCATTCGTATCTTTTGAACATATATAATAAAGTAACAACTGATAAAAGCATACGTAAATATCAGTAACCAACGCTTAAACTTTTGAATGTCAATGATCATTTTATAATTTCACTAAAATCATATTGATCGCTAATGAAGTTGACCCGATTTTCTCAAAATTATTTTTTAAAATAAAAAATCTTAATCATAAATTTGACGTTGTTACAATCTTTATGTAATCTTAACTATGACTACATAATAAAAAGGCACTTTTTTTTTCCAAAACTACCCCAAGTTGAATACTTACTACCAAAAATTAATGTTGCTAACCAAGAAAACTAATATTATCAAAAGTCAGTTTTTGAATTATTTTATCAAAAACATCATAATCATAAGAAAAGTTGCACATAAAAATTGTCATTGATAAAATTGACTTTTTGCATGGACATATTTTCTAAACGCGAATACTTTTATGCAATAATTCTCCTTCTAAGGTTGAATAAACTGAGATTCTCTCCTCCGAAATGAAGAAGTAATATATAACCAGTGGGGACGCATTACTTTCAAGTAATTGCTGAATCATAAGATGTTGTACTAGATCTGTATGGAACATTTATACATATTTTATGTATTCTCACATTTATCTGTTTGTAAAATATCATAATTTTATACAGAAAGATGTCAACATAATTATTATCTCATTTTACTTAATTCTGAATTCAGGGGCGTAGCTAGGGGTGGGCCAAGCTATGCCCTGGCCCACCCCAATTTAAAAAAAAATATTAAAAAAGTTTAGAAAAAATAAAAAATTTTATAATGTTATTTAATAAAATTAATTGTCAGCACAGTAGACTATAAGCTCCTGGTTCCGCCCCTGTCTGAATTAAACATTCTTTAAGAACGGTATAAATGTAATTGCACAAATAACATTTTTAGCTTTATTTTGTACACAATTTCTTAAAACTAGGGGTGTTCTATACGGAAATCTAGTTAAACACCAATTTGAAAACTTGGTTAATGGTACTATAATAATAATTGTCTGACGCTGGTCAACTTTTTTGAAAATTAAGGTATTTCGTTTCACAATTTTCAAATATCGGATTTTACAATTCCAGCACTGGGATTCTGCCAACACTCACGGTCCACCCCCAAGCCCCTCCTAGAGGGGCGGGGGGCTATGAGTGTTGGGAAAATCCCAGCGCTGAGTTTGTAACAGTCCCGTTTCAAATATTTTACTTCAATTCAATTAATAGCGCTATAATTATACACGGACATTTGACATTAACATTTTCATTTGATATTTTAACGTGTCTCTAACTTACTGGGTGATAAAAATGTACACCTCTTAATGCCTACCATCTATGATCTTTTGCTACAAAAAAAAAAAAAAAAAATAGCAAAGATATATTATTCATTTCACGCTCCATAACATTTTGACGATGCAAATATATATTGACATAGGAAATCGAAAATTGTATAGAATAGGTTTGTTAGAGATTTTTGGACTAAATATTTTTTTGGTGGGAATTAAGAAATAAATGAAAGTATTAAAGATTTTGATGATTTTTTTTTTGAATAAAATTTTTTTTTTGATGATTACTTGCCCACGCTAAATATTTCATATTTCTGTGAGTGATTTTAGAAAGATTCAAATTTAATATTTTCGAATGACATAATTTACTTGTTACATTTTCATTAAATAAAAAGAAATATATTAATTTAAACAATACATATATGATATACGTATACTTTTTAATCACACAATAAATAACTGATACGTCACCATGTGATCTAAAAATATGAATTAACAATATCCACATATTATTATTCTGTTTCCATTGCAGAATACATACATGGATAGTGTCTTCTCCAGGATGCTTGGACGCGGGAAGGGTCCACCGTCCACTTTCCAACGTACGGCGTCTAAATTTTAATACGGCTTCTCTTGTTGATACAAGGAATAAAGAATGATGCATGTGTATAGCAACGAATTCGAATAAAGATGACCAATTCAAACGCATATCGAGGTGTCAAATTCATACCGATTAATAAAGTAGTGTTCCAGTTTGATTGTAGATTTGATTTTATTCCACGTATCTCACGAAACTTAGAAATAACATTATATTATTAATAAACTATGTATTTATGACAAGTTGACAACAGAGATTCATAAAAATATTTGAGGTTAGAAAATCAATAGCCGAATCATTTTAGTCCCATCAATTAGATTTGCGGCTAGCCACTTTGTGTATGACTTTGTAATTTGAATTTAATTTATTAATGTCTAATGACATACTGTATGTATAGTTAATATTAGTGGCACCATCTTAATTGACCTCGCAGCCATAAATCCAAGAGTAGTCTTAATACTTTGGTCATAAGTCGAATATAATTTGTTGCACGCAAAAATCGTTAAGAGCATAATCAATGATATAATGTCGATCAGCTCCATTGATGTGATATTGAAATGGAAGATTAATAAAAAAAAATCCCCAATGATCAATGTAGATTGATGATATAATAATATGAGGGTTTATTCTATACACTAATAAATTTTCACCAATATAATACAACCACTCATACAATTATTTTATATTTTTAATATATTTTCTTCAATTTTCAATGACACATCTAACATGTCATTCAAGTAAATCTATATTGCTGTATATAGAACAAGCCTGAGTGTATGTTAGGAAATCAACCCGAATATGATTTGAAATTTATCTCAAGATCTTACCTTCAAGTTTGAAAAATACTAAAAGGACATAAGAAATAATGTACAAGGAAATAACAAAACAAGATTTACATGAAAATCTCCAAAATTGGAGAAAAATCATGGGCAAACCGTCAAAACATTCCACTATATGATAAATTCTTACAATCATATAGACTTGTCACTCACCACCCAGCAACCCAAGTATTACATGAAAAATATCGCGAGGTTTTCCATACCTAATTTTTACTCCTTACACAAACCACAAAAAGTTATAAGAAAACTCCCAAAATGCTAAACTTATAATTTTTACTCTAGATCTGATCACACTTGTACCTAGAAGAGAAAACAAAACCTCTATTTATAAGAAAGAAAAACATATAAATAAAGAAAATCTTGGTCTCCAAGTTATACTTTTTCTTAAGCACCAATTTCTTTCCATATCTTCAATTGATTTGTTTTTCCTTTTTCCTTTATTTTTGGCAATATTCCAACAATCTCCACCTTGGCAAAAATAAGCCAAAATTTTTCATCTTCTGATCTTCCATCTTGTACTCGATACTTGAAAAATTACCGAGCAAGCCTTTGAACACACTTTGACAATCTCAATTCTCACAACCAGAGAATTAACATGTTCCACCATAAGAGTATAACCACTTAGAATCAACCACAAATTCTAAGAATTTCATCGACTCAATGTCAAAATAAAACCTACTGAAATTTATGGTGCAACTCTCTCGTTGGCTTTCCAAAGAGCTCATCAGCAATCAATATTACTTCAAACACGCACCCTATATCAATGCGAGCCAATGCCGTGTGCAAAACCTCTAGTAGTAACACATCACCTATCATGACAACTAGGTACATGCCATGAGGATGACCATTATACTCATATTACTTCTTCATTGCCCTCACACGAAGAGAGTCGAATTGTCTAGATCCGAGCAACAGCCGAATCTGCTCCCTTTGGACAATATTTTCTCATGTGAAAAATCAACTTAAAACACCAAGAAGTTGGTTTCTTTTCTATGGAGTCGCCCATCTTCCACTTTTCAAGAACGAACAATAGAAGAAACCCAATAAATCCAACCAATTTATCAATTTTAACTCCAATAACCACCAGAGAACCCTCATCTAATTTGAGATTTTTGTTACCTTCTTTCATTCACAAAAAATTTAACCATTCTTCCAAGTACAACAGATTTGAAAGACTTCTTGCCTAATATGTCGTGCTCAATTCATGCCATAGCTTCTTCACAGCAAATGATCCATGAATATTTACAAGAACATTATTGGCAAGACGAAGACGTATCTTGCTTGCAACTGTCAAATCTAAATCATCCTAATCATCATCGATTATATTGGTTTAACCAACTTTATTGGAACATAGGGTTGCTTTTCTTTCGAAAGCTTTTCAGAGTTCCGCCTGAATCAATATATTCCTGGCTTGTACTTGGGACAAATTGAATAGTGATTCTTCCATCAAATTTTTCCCCTTCCAATTTGCAACCTGATATATCTACATTGCATAGTTTAGTAAATGGAGACGCCAAGCTCCGTCACACTGAAAGACCTTACTCTGATACCACTTGTTAAGAAATCAACCCGAATATAATTTCAAATTTATCCTAAAATCTTACCTTCAAGTTTGCAAAGTACCAAAAGAACATGAGAAATAATGTACAAGGACATAACAATACAAGATTTACATGAAAAACTCCAAAATTGGAGAAAAATCACAGGACTTTCCACTATATGATAAATTTTTACAATCATATAGACTTTTCACTCACCACCTCACAACACAAGTATTACAAGAAAAATATTCGAACTTTACCATATCTAGTTTTCTACTCTATGTACAAACTACAAAAAGTTATAAGAAAACTCTTAAACTACTAGGTTCATAATTTTTCATCTAAATCTGGTCACACTTATACTTAGAAGAGAAAACAAAACCTTTATTTATAAAAAGAAAAACACATAAATAAAGAAAGTCTTGGTGTCCAATCCAGCCACACTTTTCTTTAAACACCATTTTCTTTCCATATGTTCAATTGGTTTATTTATCTTTTTCCTTTTGAATTTATTTTTGGTAATAGGGATTTTGGCGCAAATAGTCCCAAAAAACTAGCCATATTGCAGATTTAGTCCCAAATAATAAAAGGTAGCGCAAATGGTCCCAAAAAAAACTTTGGTGCGAAAATGGTCCATTTGGATGGAATCCGTCCGTTTAACCGTTAGTCAAAGTCAATTCGAAAAACTACAAGATTTGGTCCATTTCACTTGAAATAAATTGCACAAAAGGTCCTAACTTTAGATATTATTACAATCAAGTCCAAAAGTTTGAAAATGTATACTTTAGTCCCAATTTTAGTTAAATTGTATAATTGTATATTTTATTTTTTCTATGGGTGCTTATTTGGTCCGTAATTAATTTTATTGAATTAATTTGATACCGATTAAATGGTTTTTATCAAAAAATTTTAACACAATAGCATTTGTTCGTATTAATATAGTATCACAACTTTCGAAAATTTTCTTTAGCATTAGAGATGCGCACATTTTGATTTTAACCAATAGCTAATAATAAATATAATAATTTTATATTCATAATAATAATTTTATATAGGTACAATAATTATATTTATTATAAATTATTATACAATTTAACTAAATTTGGGACTAATTTTAATTCAATAAAATTAATTACGGACCAAATAAGCACCCATAGAAAAAAATAAAATATACAATTATACAATTTAACTAAATTTGGGACTAAAGTATACATTTTTCAAACTTTTGGACTTGATTGTAACAATATCTAAAGTTAGCACCTTTTGTGCAATTTATTTCAAGTGAAATGGACCAAATGTGCACCCAAGTTTTCAGCAGTTGACTTTGACTAACGGTTAAACAGACGGATTCCATCCAAATGGACCATTTGCGCACCAAAGTTTTTTTTGGGGGACCATTTACGCTACCTTTTATTATTTGGGACTAAATCTGCAATATGGCTAGTTTTTTAGGACTATTTGCGCCAAAATTCCTTGGTAATATTCCAACATTGTAGCTCAATAATCGATTTAAGAAGCTAATAAGCAAAATTAATGCAAAATGAAAAGCATATAATGGCTAGACACAGTCTACATCTAAACAATGTGTTAGATATTATTTATTTTTCAAAGCGTCATCTAAATATTTTTAATGTCACCTAGAACCAAATTTGAGAATCCACAATACCATTGGAAATGCTCTAAATTTGTGTCATCAATGGACAAACAAATTAAACATTAATATTATGTACCGATTTTGTAAGGTACAAAATTGACATATATTTATCTACCACTTGTTTATATTTTGTTAATGATATTTATAATATTATTACTGTTGAAGCAGCATTGCTGCTAAATTAAATTTTACGTCATTTGTGACATTTCAACTAAAATTTGACATACACTCGGTAACTTTGTGAATGTGAAATTTATTGATATACTTTTCACTTATCACTGCATGAAAATTAACATAATATATTTTTAATGACAGGCCGTGTGATATAATTTTTTTGAATTTCAAATGTCGTAAACGCGTAATATTCAAATTAGAATGTTTAAGGCCATAAACTTTTTAATTTTGCACAAAATAATGTCCGTTAGATTTAGAACTTTTTCAAATGTCAACAAAATGTCCTGGAGCTGCCTGCTTGTAATTGCTAGCCAGCCCATCACAGTTTTGCTGGGCCTTCTGAGTAGATTGGACCAAGCCAGAACATCCAGACCCCAAATGTACTCCCCAACAGCCCAAAAAACAAGGTAAATATAAGTTATTAACAAAAAGCTGGCAATTTCTAGCGTAGATTCGTGCACTTCAAGGTATGGACAATAGCATACAATCGCATGGATTTTACACCATGCAATTGCACGGTCTAAGATCCACGCGATCGCATGGCTTTTGACCTTTCTTTTGTTTTGGGAATGATCAATAATACAAGTATGAGTCTTTTTTGCCCACTAAATCTATCACATCTTTTATATTAGAATATACCGGTGATTTTGTTAGTCGGTGCAGGGTGGATGGGGGAACGTCCAATGTGTGTTTTTTCAATTAGTATTATTTTAAGTTTTTGTTTCATTGGTGCACTTTTGCTCAAAATTTTTTCGTTTTTATGTTAACTAAAAATTAATAAAGTATACAATAACACTATTAATGTCAAACAATTGGTTAAAATTAAAATGTCCATGTAGATAGTGTAATTTTTTAAATTTACAACATTAGTGCAAATATATATTGATTATTAAATAATTTCAATGAAAACTATTTACCTATGACGAAATTAGTTCAATAAACTTATGTATCAAAATCGAAGTATATAGAAAGTTGCAGTTAAAATTCTATAATTTTAGAAAATTTTGGACTAATAATAAAGGACTTGTATGGATATGTAGTTTTGTGTGAAAGTTTAATGAATTAAGGGGTTGAGTGTATTTTTCATGCTAGTACTTAAATTACAAAAGAAGGACCTCGTCTTTATTTTTCGTAAAATGAGTAAAATAGATGTTAACACTAAAATACTATTTATTTATTAAATAAAAACTTTTAAAAATTGACTAACGGTCAAATTGATAGAATAGTGAGTTTTCAATGAACGTCGCCAACATTTCAAAGATTGGGAAGCCTGCCAAGTTATACATATATATATATATTGGGGGAAGTGCAAATGAGTGCAAAGATTGGGGACTAAATTTATAATCTATCATTAACATAAAGATTAAATTAGAAAAATAATGTTTATTTATTAAATAAAAAGTTTTAAAACAGGAAATTCCGATTAAACGGGCCTTTGGGAAGGAAATGGGACTAGAATTTAAGACTCGATATGTGGATGGGATGGAGATAATATGATGGTCCATGTCCTCATACCTTTACCATTTAACTTTAATTGATTTTTACCTCATTTCATTTCATTATTTATTATGTACTCGTAATGGTTAACGTGTGCTGCACATTATTTTGAGAGTCTTTAAGAAGGTTAAATATGTCGTTTTATCTATAATTTATTCCTTCAACAAAAAAGTGACCTTTGCGTCTCTCTCTGTTTTTACACCCCATGAAGTTGTAATGAATCTTTCTGAACATGACCAAATACAATGCAGATGGAGCAAAGGAAAAGAAAAGTTACATTAGATGTTCATAAGAGAAGCATTTATTGTCAACATCAAAATTTTCTTTTTCCTTATCTTTTGCCACTTTTGTTTAAGCGTGCACGGAGGGCTCATTATATTCCGAGGAATATATTTCAAAACTATAATTTGTCCAATTAATTATTATTGATGGATAATTAATTATGAAATTGTTGTCATTATTCAAAACTTCAATAATAATAGAAATTATGGAAATTTTCTAATATTACTTGTTCATCTTTTCAATTCAACAAAATTTTTAATATTTATCTTTGTAGGTAGTAATTGTTGCTCATTCTACTGCACGATATAGTAATTCCTTCAAAAATAAACCGAGAAAGTAATAGGATATATCCATTCCCCGAATCTACCTTCAAAGGAAAAAAATAATACTTTGTTTGCAAAAGCACAAAACATTTTCCATCGTACAAGATTACCCCCAAAAAATCACGATAAGATGCTCACTGAGGCAATAAAATCAAGAAGCGTGAAAGAGTGGACGATATCCCTTGGCACATTGACAATACTTGAGGAATTGGGAACTTGAAACGCAGTGGATTTAGTGGATTTGTAAATGGAGTAATAAATAACATAATTGTGTAGAGAATATAATATTTTAATATTTATTTTCGATTGAAAGAGATGTGTAATTTATATAGTAGAATGTATCATTATAATGATCTTGAATGTATGTACAAAGTTATATGTAACAACTGAAAGACTCATTAGCTTCCGTAGTACAATAAATTATTGTTACTATCAATATTAATTCTACTCTATTTCAACGTGTAAATAAGAAAGGCAATCTAAGCCTCCTAAACTTCCCTGATCCTTCAACGTTTGTTTTTTAATGAATATCTTGGTGTATGCTTGCTCTTCTTTTTTTTTTATTTTTCATTTTTTAATCTTTTTTCAATCGCCAAAGAAATAAATGGAGGGCAATTTAGGATTTTAAAAAAAATAACAGGGGCAATTGTGTCCAAAAATTATTTCCTAATCAAGTACTTGAGTAATTGTTTAAGAGATGGAAGGGTATTTTCAATAGGAAATGTTTTACAAAAGATAGCCCCTGTTAGAATGCATTGTTAGTGTTTTTACATGTATAGGAATGATAGTTTTATGTAGTTAGGGACTACAAGTGTAAATTAGTACAAATGTATTTTGTATATACTACTTTGGTGAAATGGAAAAATCACTTTTTTGCCCAAAAGATAACATGGTATCAGAGCAAAACACGCTAACCTAGCTACTGTAGCATCACTGTTCCTGCTCGTCCTCTAGGCTACATTTCCGGCCTGGCCAGCCTCCGGCGACCTCAGGCCGACGCCTCTGCACCTCTGACGACCTTACCAATGGCGGCGGAAACCCTAGGCGAGTCTACAATGGCTTCGCAGTCCTTTGTTGCATCCAGTGTTGTGCGTTGTTGCTCTATTTCATTGTTGTTGCTCTATTTCACTATTATAGCTGCTGCTTGTCTCTCGAGCTCCCGCGACCACCAACAACCTCGCCTAACCTCCGGCGAGCCTTTCCGACCTCCGGCACCTTGGGTTTGTTTGTTTCCTCCCTTTTTGGACTCGATTTGGCTGGTTTCTCGCAGTTAGATGTTCGATTGCATTGATAATTGAGTTCTTTGCCTTCGTTTGTTGGTTTGGAGGCATGTGTTGAGGTCAATTGTTCTTTCTGGTTTGGAGGGGTTGTTTGGTTGCTCGTTGCTTTCTCTTCGTTTTTCCTCTGAATTGGGATTTCTGTTTGGTTGTTTGGTTGCTGATTTTTGCTCCAATTTTCTTGCCCTATGGTCTTATTGATGTTCCCTTGTTTTATCCACTTGGGATTCTACCGGGTTTGTTGTTGCTGAGATTGTTGTTTTTTTTTGTATGTGTAAGCTGTGAAGGAGATAGCTTGTGTGTCTTCAGTCACGATGGTATTACTGGAAAATCAAGCATCGCCTAGTAAAGTTCATTTGGGAACATCTCTTACTTCTACTAAGAATGAAACTTGGATTATTGATTCAGAAGCTACTCATCACCTTACCAATAATTCCCACTTATTTGATACATTTACCCGGTCACAGATTAAATCCGTTCAAGTTGCTAATGGGTCTTGTATGCCCATTTCTGGATCCGGGTGTGTCTCTTTCTCTCCCACTCTCTCTCTGAACTCAGTTTTATTTGCACCCACTCTATCTAGTAATCTCCTCTCTATTAGTCAAATAACCAAACGTCTTAATTGTTCTGTAACCTTTTTTTCTACCCATTGTGTGTTTCAGGATATTATAACAAAGAGGACGATTGGCACTGGTACTCAACAAGGAGGTCTTTACTATTTGGAAGGGGTGAGTGAATTGAACCATGATCTTGGTAAGGGTTTTGGAGTGGTGGGAGACACATCTGTTAGGGAAAAATCACGTTATGGCATTGCCGTTTAGGGCATCCATCTTTTACCAACTTGGAACGTAGGTTTCCTCATTTGTTCACTAGCATTTCTGCTTCTAGTTTAAAGTGTGAAAAGTGCATTTATGCCAAAAGCCATCGTGTTCTTTTTAAAATCAATCATCATAAAACTCCAGTTCCATTTGCTTGTGTTCACACCGATGTTTGGGGTCCTTTTTCTACTCCGTCTGAATTGGGTCATAAATACTTTGTATCCTTTATCGATGATTGTACACGAGTTACTTGGATATATTTGTTGAAATCCAAACAAGATGTCATACATATTATCTCTCAGTTTACCAAAATGATTGCTACTCAATTTAATGCATCGGTTCGTGTATTTTATTCTAATAATGGTCGAGAGTTTGTTAATCAAATCCTCTCTGATTTCTTTACAACCCATGGCATTCTTCATCAAACGTCGTGCGCTTATACACCACAACAAAATGGCATAGCGGAGCGTAAAAATAGGCACATCCTTGAGGTGGCCAGGACCTTATGCTTTACTATGTGTGTTCCTAAGCATTTTTTGGCTGAAGCAGTCATGACTGCTGCTTATCTTATCAATCGGATGCCTGCTAGTATCATTGATTATGAAATCCCCTTGAGATTGTTGTCACGTTTTCATTCTATTCCTTTTGCCCTCAATCTTTGTCCTAAAGTTTTTGGGTGTGTATGTTATGTTCATGTACACTCACATCTTAGAGACAAGTTTGATCCCCGTGCCCTTACATGTGTCTTCCTTGGATATTCTACTTCCTAAAAAGGCTATAAATGCTTTCATCCTCCCTCCGGAAAATATTACGTTTCTATGGATGTTCTTTTTTGCCAGTCTGAGTCATACTTTTCTGGGGAAGTGCCTATGGTTCCTCTTCAAGAGGATACTCATAGTAGGGATGAGGAACGAGTGTGGTTAGATGAGAAGAAATGGTGGATTTCAAGTTAGGGGGAGCTCTCAGGTCAGGGGAAGCCTAGTGATAGACCTAAGGAGTTGTTCGATAGAGATAGACCTTTAATTGAGTTGGAGCCTGGTGGTATGAGTGATAGACTCGATACCACCTAGTGATAGACCCGAGGAGTTGTTCAATAAAGATAGACCTTTAACTGAGTTGGAGCCTAGTGGTATGAGTGATAGACTCGATGAGTCTTTAGATAGAGATAAACCTTCATTTGAGTTGGAGCCCTGTGGTGAAAGATCACCTAGCCTATTCCAAAAAAGGTACACAAGAAGGGATGTGAGGACTACTGATGATCTGACGCCAACTCTTGGTGATACTCCTCTTGTTGATGCTACCGTGCCACCGGACTCTTCTGCTACTAATAATGAGGTACATACTTTACCTATCTCTCCAGGATCGATCCATACTTTTGATCCTAATTCTATAGCTCCAGATATTGTGGATGGCCACAATAGAAGGTATCCTCTACTTGATCGTAAGGTGCCTGATAGGTTTGGTTTTTCACAATCCTCTTCTAATGCTATCTTTCCCATTTCCAACTTTATTTCCTACCACTGTTTATTTCAATCTCACCTAATATTTACCCGACAGTTTTCATCTGTATCTATCCCTAATACATTTCAGAATCTCTTGAACGATCCTAAGTGGAAATCTACTATGGTAGAAGAAATGGATGCTCTTCCAAAGAATTCTACTTGGGAGATGATTTCTTTACCACGTGATAAGAAGACTATTGGTTGTAAGTGGGTGTTCTCTTTGAAGTACAAATCAGATGGGACAGTCGACAGGTATAAGGCTAGATTAGTAGCAAAATGTTATACTCAAACTTATGGGATTGATTACCAAGATACCTTTGCTCCGGTGGCCAAAATGAATACTGTTAGAGTCATACTATCTCTTGCAATTAATCTTGATTGGCCTTTGAGACAATTTGATGTTAAGAATGCATTTTTTCATGGTGATTTGACAGAAGAAGTGTACATGGATTCTCCTCCAAGATTTACTCCACCAGGGGGTAAAGTGTGTAAGTTGAAGAAAGCATTGTACAGATTGAAGCAGTCTCCAAGAGCTTGGTTTGGTAGACTAAGCTGTGCGATGAAGAAATATGGGTTCAGGCAAGCTTTAGCTAACCACACTTTGTTTTATAAGAGGGATGGTCATGACATCACGTTGCTTATTGTCTATGTCGATGACATGATTGTTACTGGTAGTAACAGTGCTGAGATCGAGAAACTTTAGAGCTATTTGTCTGTTGAATTTGAGATGAAAGATCTGGGTGCTCTGAAGTACTTTTTGGGCATTGAGGTATTACGGTCTACGCAGGGGCTTGCTCTTTCGCAACGCAAGTATGTACTTGACCTCCTAGCATAAACTAGTATATCGGCTTGTACCCCGGCAAACACTCCTATTTGAGGTAAATCACGGTCTTTCTATTTATCCTGATCAAATTCCCACAAACAAAGAGAGGTACCAGAGATTGGTTGGGAAGTTGATTTATCTTACTCATATAAGACCCGACTTATCATATACAGTGAGTGTTGTTAGCCAGTTCATGCATAATCCAAGTGAGCAACACATGAGTGCAGTAAATCTTATTTTGTCATATTTGAAATCTTCTCCAGGAAAAGGTATTTTGTACAAGAAACATGATCGTCTAGATATTGCAGGGTATACAGACACTGATTTTGCTGGATCACGATTGGATAGAAAGTCCATATCTGGATATGTATCTTTTGTTGGGGGGGAAATTGGTGACTTGGAGGAGTAAGAAACAAAATGTGGTCTCGCTATTAAGTGCAGAGGCGGAATATCGTGCATTGCATCATGGAATTACAGAGTTAACATGGCTGAAGCTTCTTCTCACCGAGCTTGGTTTCGGTCCTAGCAAGCCTATGTTACTTTTCTGTGATAATACCTCTGCCATTGAGATAGCCAATAACCCTATGCAACATGATCGAACAAAGCATGTCGAAGTTGATAGAAATTATATCAAAGACAACCTTGACTCTAAAAATGTTGAAATCCCACACATCAAGAGTGCAGATCAGTTAGCCAATGTAATGACACATGGAGTTGCTAGTGGCCCATTCTATACAATGATATCCAAGTTGGGTATGTGTGATATCTATGCACCAACTTGAGGGGGAGTGTTAGAATGCATTGTTAGTATTTTTACATGTATAGGAATGATAGTTTTATGTAGTTAGGGACTAAAGTGTAAATTAGTACAAATGTATTTTGTATATATTACTTTGGTGAAATGGAAAATTCACTTTTTTGCCCAAAAGATAACAGCCCCTTTTAAAAGGGGGAAAGACTTTTTTTATGATTTATGTACATTTTTTTAATCCTTTAATAAATAATTTGATTAATAATAATAAATTTACTAATGTACTCACATATAAATCGATCTTGTTATAGTGGAAAAAGATAATTCTTCCTTACAAAATCTGTTTATCGCTATTTATGATTTTGCTCATTTATGTGTATCATAAAATTGTTAACTTATTTTTGTAAAAGTTGAAAATAGCAAATATGATTTATAAAAATTAGATTAGGCGAATCGCAATGTTGTTCACTTGCGGAGTTCTCATGTAGTGCCTTGTAATGAAACAACTTGTGGTTATGAACATGTTTTGTTGTGTGCTTGAGTTGAAAAGCAATTTCATTTTCAACTAATATGCATCATAATGGAAACACGTAAAAGCATTGAAAATAAATAGAACTTTTCCCAAATGTAGAAAGGGTTAACTATTTTCTTAACAATCTTTTAAAAACTGGCTTAGGTTGCACCTATACTTGAAGTTTCGACTCTACGTTTCACCACACTTCGTACTTTCTCACGTAATAATCACACTTTTATCATCCATTAATGCCCTTAGGCGTACCTAAACTTAATGTTTGACTTCGATAATTTTTCACGCATGCTTTTTAGAACCTTTCCTCTTAACATGATGCATTTGTTGGAGTACCTACGAGTATGAGAAGTCAAAAAATGTGTAATGATAGAATAAAAACAATAATATACTAAATTAAAAGAAACGAAGATCGGGCAAACTTAAGATAGACAGAGCTTTTAATTAAAAGTGACAAAATGGCTACTTGGTGGGGTATTATTCATGATTGTCAGGGCAATATGGTGTGCACATATTGCGAGATCGATGGTAAAACTTTTGTTGTGGTAGCTGATCTACAACGTGTTAAAAGTGGGCTACAAGAAAATGAAAAAAAAGGTACTAGAAAATGAAAAAAAATTGTCAAATTAATCAATTAAATGATTGAAAATGATAATAAAAAAGATTTTTTATTTAAATTGTCCCAAACAAGTTCTTAGTCTTCTAGCGTTTTGACACAAAACATCAAACAATTCATCTATTACAATCAATATATTCTAAAAAGCAATCTTCAATGTATATTGTTATCAATACATTTAACCTCTCTTAGAACAAAATTAATGTTGGGGCAAAAATCTAAATTTGAGATTTTCCCCCTTGATATTCCAAATAATGTTAGAATTGAAGGACTACAAATCCAAAATGGAGGATCAATCTGGGGGCCAATTTGGCCCCAAATTTGAAGAATCGACCCTCTAAAGATGGTCCACATTTATTGATATTGTGCAATAATCTTGCGCCTTGTGGATGAAAAAAACTACTATTTTAACTTTATAGTATGTTTGATTACATCCAATTTTCTTGGAAAAAATCAGCCAATTGCTTGGAAAATAGCTGTTTGGTAGGAAAAATTTTTCCAGGAATTATGCACCCCTCTTTTCCTTCACGTGACTTGTTTTCCATTATTTCAAGGAATTCACTTTCCCACCTAAATGCTGGATTTGATTTTCAGGGTGAAAATTTGCTCTCTTTTTTTTGGAATGGGGAATTTGCTTTAATCATAAAGATAAGGAAAATGATCAAATTTTATGGGAAAAAATACAAAAATAAATAAAACTATACAATTTTTCAACTTACAAATTAATACAATCAAACATCTACAACTACCATTTTCCCTGAAAATCTTTTTCCCAAATCTATTTACCCGGAAAATATTTTTCTTCCAACCATTTTCCGACTTTATAATCAAACACACCCTTAGTGACAAATGGTTTTTTTTAATTAATTTAATTACAAAAAATGCAAAAATACTCCTACACCCAAATTTTGCCCAGAGTTTTTTCTCTTATACATTATTTAAAAATAGCTTTTTCCCTCTAATTTTTTTCCCTTAACTTTTTTCCTCTACCTTTTTTCTTCATATTGGCTTTGGTCTTAGAGCATTTATAATGTTGGGGGATAAAAATCCAAATTTGGGTATTTACCCACCCCCAAAAACTCCTAGAAAGCCAAATAAGGGTAAAACCCCATTTTAATGGATTTGGGGGGTTAGACCAATCCTAATGTTGGGTGGAAAAGGTAGGAGGAAAAACCTAAAGTAAAAAAGGAAGGGGAAACACCTAAAGGAGGGTCCAAATTTGGTCCCTCCTTTAGGTTTTTTCCCCCAAAATTCATATAAAAATAGATTTGTTCCCTGTAACATCATTTAGGATCGTATGAAAGGTGGGAAAAATCCAAATTTTGATTTTTACCCCTAACATTAGGATTGCTCTAAAAAACCAAAAGAGGGGCCTCTCTTTTAGTTTTTTCCCTTTCACTTTTCCCCGCCATTTTTTCCCTTACATTAGAAGTACTCTTTTTAGGTATTATTGGCTCAAGCTAAAATTTTAGGAACTTCAAGTTTGAGAAGCTAATGGACACATCAGATTGAAGGGGATTCTAAGACTTGATGTATAACGCCCAATCTAAACTCCAACACGAACCTACCCTTATTTAGAGTTGCGGAACTAGACTAGATGTCACACATACATTTACAAAAGCTACACTGGTTTATACTTTCATTTTTCAAAATATTCTGTACATCATGAAAACATAACATATTCAAAAGATCCCGTACTAATTTAAGTACAACAGCCAAACATTCAAACAGGATGCACAGCTTCCTTTCTTCTTCCCCACACGAACTCTCACACATCAAGTTCGGGAGGACTTTCTGCCATCTCCCATGCTAATATCCTGTCCTGAAATACCTACAATTATGCAACCAAAAATCAGGTGAGTCATAAAGACTCAGTGCGAATATGGATATATGCAATGCATGTTCACACTCGTTCTTTGGGCCCAGTTACTTATCATGTGTATACATCGGCGCCAAACGTAACATAAAATAACATATTTGGCCAGAAGTCTCAATCCTCTTGCGGGCTTCGCCAGTGAGACGGCCAAAGGTCTCAATCCTCTTGCGGGGCCTTTTCCCGTGAGACCGTACATGTACTTTTCATGGGCGTAACCACATGATAGGCAACTTCACATTCATATGCTCTTATCCTATGATCATGCCGTAAAGGTGCAAGTAACTATCCTTTACCACAAGCCATTCATACAACATTTAACATAGATATAATATCAAGATATGAAACATCAACATAGGTAATGGCTCATAACCTTAACCCTAAGGCTCTAGCACAAATAAAAGGACTACTCACATATAGACCAAGAGATATATCATAAGCCATAACATAGACATAGAGATATACATAAGCCATAACATAGACATAGAGATATACATAAATATACTTATCCTATGTCACAAACTCATATATCCATTACCCACCTTATCTAAGAGTAGATAACCGCACACCAAACTTTCCTCAACTCCTTTTTGATCCAATCCTTAGCTTGAAACACCTTAAATTGAACTTGATGATCCAACTAGTTTAATTACCTTGTGGAAGTGATTAAATGGCTTAGGAGAGGGTTTGGGGGGTCTAGGGGTCGAATGGTATGGAAAAATACCAAGAAAATGGCCAAAGTTGACTAAATACACCATTCTACTGGCTTAAAATTACGGTCGTAACTCCCGAATTACGGTTGTAACAATAACCTTTACGGCCGTAACCAATATCATACGGCCATATCTCAACATGCATACGATCGTAAAGAAGATTCTATAAATCCAGTCTATCTTCTCACTAATATTACGATCGTAAGTCCAATAAGTACGGTCATAACCCAGGTTATACGGCCGTATCTCGACGTTATACGGCCGTCATAAACTCTTTGCATCTTTTGGCACATTTCACTGTTATATAATTACGGCCGTAAAAAGAACCCTTACAGCCGTAAAACCACAATTACGACCGTAAATCTAAATTTCCTGCATTTTCCTCTTGATTTACCCTAAATGGCCATAACCCTTTCAATCACCTCATCGATACTTATAGGCACATCCGACCACATTGAACATGTACTCCCCATCAATATCGTATCATTATCATAATAAATTCTTAGGGAAAACGAACAGGGCATCACATGATGAAGCAAACTTACCTAATGTGTTCATGTTAAATTTGTAAAGAAAATGTAATGTTGTGCTCCCTACGTCTCACATATATAGTCCACTTTGATTTTTACACAATGATTAAGAATGATATTGGAAAAGTAAATTTACAGAAAAATTTTTTACAATACCTTTATTTAAATGAATAGAAGCTATAAATATATTTATATTTTCAATGATATATGCTCGGTATAATTATAAATGAATATAAAAAATACTACTAAATATAAAAAGTAGGATTATATATATAAGACAACCCAAAATGAAAAATTGACTACATATGTGAGACAGAGGAGTAATAACTATGTTGCAGCTAGGAATGGTAATAGGTCGGTTCTGGGGCGGATCGGCCCAGAACGGCGCCCTAAACCCTCGAAATCTAAGGTCAACCCAATACGCTCCTATACTTGTGAGCTCATAGGGTGGGTTGGGGTGGGTCGATTCTAGGGGTGGGTCGGGTCCAATCAAAAACCACCAATTACCCATTTTATTTCTCTTTATTCGTTATGATCTTAAATATCATTTTGTATCTTCCTCTTTTTTGTCAAATTTGGATTTCTTATAATTCAACTTTCCTAAAAATTTTAGGTAATTTTAAAAATATTAACTCAAAAATAAAGGAAAAACGGGTTCAGGGTCGGGATCGGGGCAGGTACATGCTGGCCCAAACCCGTCCCTAAAACTTTTTTGGTTCCAAATCGAGAACTATTCCCACCCTTAATACCTATTTAGTCGGGATAGGTCTACCTCATTGCGGGCAGATACCCATGGATCTCAATTCTATTGGGTAAAATTGTCATTCCTAATTCCAGCTAGATTGCGTTGTAGGTAGTTAGGTAAATTTTCGCATTGAATAGCTATATGACTATTATAATTATTCCACTGTTGTGAACGAGAGAGTTTTCATTTCATTTCTCGTTATCAAATTCATTACATATAACCCCTATTTATAGAAAAATATTGGGGCACATCGTATTACAAATATTGATCCGGTATACAATAGTCATTCACACAATAAAACATAATTATTACATTTAAATACTTTCGGTGCCTTTTCCTTTTTTCTTTCGTTGGCTTTGTTTTCCCTTTTACAACTCTCCCCCTTGAATTACTATTTATACGACGGTCTTTAAATTCGTTTGGAGAAAAACTTCCAAACTAACTATAGGTGAACTTGAGTGATCACATACTTTTCAAGAAAACTACGTAGGACAAAAGCTCAGCGAAGAGAAAAGGGTAAATTGCTCTCCTTGATGACGATCATTCTTATAGGAGCATTCATGTGCTGCCTCGTTAAAACCTTGTCAAGAAAACCCAATGGGACAAAACTTGATCGAAGGGAAAAGAGTACAGCTACTCCATTTGATTCCGTATCTTAACGATTGATATATTTACTTATGGTGAAAATTTTCAATATCATCATTATCTTATTGCAAGTAATCTTTTCATTATAAACTACTCCAATGGATATATTGTGCTATTTTCTTTAGTAGTCCATGAATATGCCTCGTTAAAACCTTATTAGGAAAAACCAAATGGGAAAAATCCTAATGAAGGAAAAAGAGTGCATCATTCATGTGAATACGCTATAAACGTTGCCTCGTTAGAAAACCTTGGTAGGAAAATCCAATGGGATAAAACTTTAGCCAAAGAAAAAGAGTGCAACGCCTATTTTGTATAAGTATATTTCAAGCGTATTAAAATCCTCTAGATATTTATATAAATATCATATTTATCACTGTATCATATTCAGTACTCATTTGCAATCAATAATCTAAATCTCATATTTTCATTGTATCAAGATATATATAATTGAATCTTCTCTCGAGATTTTATATTAGTTTCGATTAGGCTTCCTCATTAAAAACCTTATTTAGGAAAAACCCTTTGGAATAAAAACCTCAAACAAGGAAAAGAGTACGGCGTACGAATTTTCCTTCATAACAATATCTTTGTTTTGAGCCATTTCAAATGCTGTTATTTATAGTCTTTTCAAGAGTTCTATTTTTCTTATCAAACCCGCATATTAATACTTTTATTATAAGGGTGTATATTTCCATATTATTATTTGATATATCTCAATATCCTCATTATCATTGACCATATGTAGTGCTATCGATCCTCTTTTATGATTACACAATATACTTGAGTCTATATATTTTTCAAGAATGTACGCCTCTTCTATTAAGATCATCTTTTATCATTTGCTTTGATATATACATATTTGGGGAATTCTTATTTAAATAATATCAATGCTTCTGGCTTGTTAATTTATCAAAGCATATATAGCTAGTATATAAGATCGTTATAATCTTTCATGCATATTTCAACCATGATGCATTTCATATACATCATTTCCAACTATTGATACTCCCCATCATACTAACAACCAAATTCAATACAATTCATATGATTTTCATCATATATATTCTCAGTATTTAGTTTTAATGGGGGAATTTATTCAGTTTGTATTATGTTCTCGATATTGGCAAATTGATTAGAGGATTTTAAATATTTTTCCAATTATATACCACTCGTATGCGTATATCCAGTCATTTACGACCTTATTTAAATTATTGGGATATACATTTACTAGCTTTATTAGATCTGGAACTCATACTCATATTGTGAGCAAATTATTTCATAAATTTTCAGTTATGATATACATATATGATTACATAGTGGATCCATATTATATTATCTAGTAGTCCACATAAAGTGTGAATGAACCCATATATCTCATCCCTTATATATGTTTCAGATATATTTAGAATTTATTCCCAATATTTGCTAGTAATGATTCCTTTATCGAGAACAATCATTTGAAGAATTCTTCCGATTCTTAATTTCAATAAATTATTTACATCAATCGAACCGGATTTATATAGTGCTCAACATGATTTATTACTTCCACCATATGTATAGCTCATCGACATATCCCATCATCTTTCGATGGCATTATTACGCATTACTGTTCAAACGTAGAATCTTGGCCCATACGTTTCATGTTGTGACACTGTTCAAACGCGGAGTCTTACCTCATACACATTTATAAATCGTCCAGATCCTTATAATATTCACCCTAACAAGGGTCCATATATTATAATAGATAATGTGTTCTCAAATTTTCGAAAATACTATCCATCACTACTAATTAAGATCCTAGAAATGATTTATCGAGGTAGGCTCGAAAGGTTGAGGATGCTAATGAATAAAGGAATCCAACAAGATATCCAATGATTGATTGAAGCACGGGTTCAATTATCTAGTGAGGTTTCAATTCCTTCTAAATACATATCTGGTATGGATAAAACTAGTTTTTCTAAGAAACGAAGAGCAAAAAGGTTATGAGGATATTGCAAATGTGCTCGATGGACATGTGACACTCAATGTAAATCTGTGGGGTACTTGTCCAGAAACCGAGAAGATAAAATAGTATTCATTAAGGATGGATTGATTAAGGAGTCTTTGGATGATATTCAAAAGGCTCTTGAAACACATCCTAGTGGTCACTTACAAGGTGAGCTTATGGCCTTATAGGCCAAATTCAAAGATAAACAATCACGTTATAGTATTGAAAACTTACTTTAGAAGACCCTGGTTTGTAAATTTAGTAGAAAACCTTAGTATTATGAGTTTTCCATATTGATGCAAGGCAAATTGGCGTAATATCGATGATCAATGTGTTTCTCGTAATTGTAAATATCATTTTTCAAATTTTGAAATATTTATATGTATGTATGTGTGTATATATATATATATATTATTATTTTTTCAATCACATGTAGTGTATGTCATTTCACTGAAATTTTTTACTGTTTTTTTTTTTCATATTGTCAAAAAGTAAATAGTAAAATCACTTATTGATTTAA
Source organism: Jasminum sambac (assembly GCA_018223645.1). Classification (NCBI taxonomy): domain Eukaryota; kingdom Viridiplantae; phylum Streptophyta; class Magnoliopsida; order Lamiales; family Oleaceae; genus Jasminum; species Jasminum sambac. Next base: position 20,167,256 of record CP073649.1, read on the forward strand.
AAATTTATCTTTAAATAGATGAGAACTCATTTGTTGAAAGAGAGAGATGGAGATGGAGATGGAGATGTTAAAATCATCTCATCCAAGTCAATCTTCACCTCGCCAGATAAAAACTATATGTGTTCTTGGTGGGTCCAGACTAATAGGTCATATCCAATATGTGGATATGACAAACCAACTTGTAAGAGAGTTATGGAGATAAAACATCAATATACTGTATGGAGGGACCAATAACAAACTTTTAAGGAGTCTTACGATGGCCGCACAATCATGGGAGATAAGAGTGACAAGTGTAATACATTTTCATCGAATTAGAGGCAGTAATCGAATTGGAGTTAGAAATATCATTAGCCCAATTGACTATGCTACAAACACAATCTATTCACGACTGCATGATGTACATAATGAACAATAGTGATACTTTTATTGTTCTTCCAGCTGGCTATATAACACGCTGGAGGAAATATTTAATACAGCGTCATGGGCACAGTGAAACTTTCATACCAGACCAATAGATTTGTTGAATATCAATTATTTATTTGATAGCTTATTAGTATTTCTAGATCATGGTGTTGATAATAAGTTTATTTCTCATTCTGTGAGAAAAATACTTATTTCCGCCAGTACGGTTGCTGAGCTACTCATAAAGATTCAATCATATGTTCAAGAGTCTATGGAAGCCCAGGTCCATCGGTCACAGACCATCGGTGTCAAGCGAAAAAGAGATTCGAATCCTTTGGATATCTCATTATAAACCATAATGCTAGGGGTGGTAAAGTTACGGAGTATTTATACTCTCGAGACGCATCCCTTTTTTATGGGTTTAATATATTTTCTTTTCGTAATGCCACCTTTGATATTTTCAATATATTCCACTTCAACTGTTTTGTGCTTCTTCTGAGGCACCAATAGTGAAATATGTTGGCATCATTCAAATAAAAATATATCGCTCCACCAATATAACATCTGTGACATGTTCTTTTTCAATAGCATTTTCCTATTATATTGATACAATCTCATAATACCAATGAGATTATTTTAGTATTAATACGATTCGTCCATGCTATTTATCTTTTTTATTCATCGGCATGGAACTTATTGAGCAATCTAGTGGTAGCTTCTAGTACCACTTGCTCGATGCCTCCAGTAATATATAATAAATGTAGAGAACAAAATTTTCTTTATCAGCTGCCTTTTTTTTCTAGGATTTCTCATTGTATCGATATATCACAATATACTAATCTCATAATAAGATTTTTTATCATAGTATATTTTCTTTCATTTTCATCACTATGGGATTATTTGAGCAATTTTATTTTATCAATACATATAGCGGTAAATTCTCGCATCACTTTCTCAAATCACTTCTTTAATGTCAATACAACATTCTTATGGAATATATATAAATCGGTTATTCTTATTTAATACCAATCATCGGGTTTAATCCAACCACAATTGTAATATATACTCCAATCGTGTGGTCTAACCCGCCACATTGGAAATATTCAATTCGATCGTGTAGTATAATCAACCACATTGGAAATATAAAGTATATAAACTTAAAGTACAGAAATTAAATTCTCCTCAATGGGTGGTGGAACCTACCATATGGGAATTATCTTAATAAATATGAATTTAAATTTCAACAGGCGATATAACCGACCATATGAAAATAAATGTAAATTTAAATTCCAATAGGTGGTAGATCCTACCATATGAAAATTACCATAATAAATATAAATTTAAGAATTAAATTGCGTAAAGGTTAACTTCTTCTTTAGAAGTACATATGTCATTTACAGTCTGCAAGGATAAAATTATCCATTCCATCCGCAAGGGTAAAATCATTCATTTTAGTCCGCAAAGGTAAAATCATCCATCCCAGTTTGCAAAGGTAAAATCGTCCAATCATTTACAACACTTCAATTGTCAAGATCATAAAGTCATATAATTATTTTCCAAAATATAATCATCATGTTTCTCCTTTCTATTTTCCAATGATTTACTTCAATTTTAGGGTTAAAATAATATTATTTTAATCTCAATTCATGGTTACTTATTAATTTGTTTTTAATTGCACAAATTACTAAATAATTGGGAGTTATTTCGTCCGTCCATTATTATTTCATGCAATTAGCCATCCGAATCCGTGATCAAACAACGCTAATAAATGATCATAAATTTGTAATCATAGTGAGATCTATAGACACCATAATTTTGTTATTATTATATTATATTTTATACATTCACACTAAAATTTCATAAAATAACTAGCTTAATCTGACCAATAAGAACGAGAAGCTGCTATTTATTGTCTACTTAGTCAAAGAGCAGCAAGATTAACTTGTAAACTCTAAATTGAAAATGTCAAAAATCCGCAACATAATAGCATAAAAACTTAGGAAATTATGAGAAAAGAATTGCGTACCCATATCTTAGAATTGCCAAAGAAAGCGTGAAAGAACTCGCGGAAAGCTTGACCCTTCGAGGCGCCTTTTTGCCCTTTAGTTTGCTAGTTCGGATGAGGAAGAAAATCCGATTTGGCAATAATAGATTCACGTCCTTGGGTCTCTCTTTTGGCTCTAGCACATCCAAAGTATGGGATAAAGTAGAAGAAGGTTGAGAGACTAATGAATGTTTGGATACATGGTGAGATCTATTATTTGCTTGCTTTGTCATGGAAGGGAAATTTCACCAAGAAGTCGTGAAGTGTGTGTTTGGAAGAGAGATCCGTAAGTGAGATGATGATGAGAGAAAGAGAGAGAGATTGATATCGAGAGAGAGTTATAGTGCTGATAACATGTTGTGAACGAAAGAGTTTTCATTTCATTTCTCGTTGTCGAATTCATTACAAATAGCTCCTATTTATGTAAAAATATTGTGGCACATCGTATTACAAATATTAATCCGGTATACAATAGTCATTTACACAATAAAACATAATTATTACATTTAAATACTTTCGGTGCCTTTTCCTTTTTCCTTTCGGTGGCTTTGTTTTCCCTTTTGCAACATCCACTATATTTTGGAGTTGCTTATTAGCCAAGTTTACTGTATAAAGATAAGATAATTGGAGAGGTACTTGTTTGTAGCCTACTTGGGAGGTTTTGACGGCAAGTCTTCCTCATATGTGATCTATACACGTTGATATATTAATTTAATTTTATCTCATACTCAAACTCATCGGGTTTGAGATAATTTTCTGAAAAAGAAAAAAATATATAGTTTTGTTCAAATTGTCACAATGACACATCTTACATATATATATATATATATATATATATATATATATATATATATATATATCTGTGTGTGTGTGCGTGCGCCAATAGATCATTACATTTTTTGAAATTTCACAATTAACTACTCATCATCGCGTATTCTAGTTTTTAACAAAATTATGTTTGTTTGTAAACTTTTGGATAATAATATGTGATGTGGGATGTTGCTCGATATTGAAGTTTGACTTTAGCAAGTATCAAAATTTAATTTTTTAAGTAAAAAACAAAAAACAAAAGATATTAAAAAAGAAAAAAAGAAGAAGAAAAAAAAAGGCGCTTGATCGATCCTACCAACAAATACATCAGCTGTAATGAAATCATAAAGGGCAAGAATCCTCATACAATTATGTTGCAAATTCACACTCACTACACACTCCAAATATATCTATGTCTATGTATGGCGATGAAATTAGTTAAAATTGCTGATGGAATTAAAATTGGAATCACCACTACTAGCAGTGGTTAAATGGGCTTGAGATTGAGCGGCCATTGCAAGTTCAAATTGCTTCAAAGAAATTGAGGGAAATGAAAGAATTTCATGAGGTGCTTTTAGATTTTTCCACTCTGGAACTGGATTGATTGTGGTTGATCCATCCAATCCTATATGGCTCACGTGCTTCACATCTGTTGGATACCCAATTTCCATTTCCATTTCCATTTCCATTTCTTCCACTTCATCTTCCTTGTTATCAACTGAAAAAAGTTCAAGTCAAAAAACATTGATGAAGACCATCAATATTGAAAAATTAGAAAAGAAAAAGAAATTAAGTTCTATATCTAATCATATCTTGTATCTTGTATCTTGTATAAATTGCAATATATACGATGTTGTTATGTACAGTTTTTGTTTGTTTGACAAAACTGTTGTAACTATCGGTTTTTTATATCATTGACTATGAGAGAGGGTTACTCTGCAAAAATGAATGAATTGATTTTGTGTTTTCACAATCTTCAGAAAAAACCCTTCTCCTTCAGTGATTCAACAAAAAACTCTTCAATCTTCTTGATTTTTTTTTAAAAATATATATATATATATATATATATATATATATATATATTATATATAATCAGATTTCACCGCGAAGAAATGATATAATAATTCTAGGTTTCGATCACAAATCTTGTAAAATGGGATACTTTTTTATCTGTCTTACTTATTGAAGTTTTAGTTAAGTATGTATAAATTTAGATGCTAGTAAGAACTACTTGTAACTTTGAGGCCCCATCCAGGCAGAAACTCGACAATGGTGGGCTTCAACACTACTTTAAATAGTCCAACTTGTACACTATTCCATTCCATTAACTCGACTCCGATCCACTAACATCAAAATTTTCAGCAAACGACCAGTATATTCTTTCATTTCCTTATTTTTGCAATTCGCAAAAATCAACTTATTTAACTGAATATCAATAATAATAATCAATTATAAGTAACTCATAATTAATTGAGAAATTAAGAAAAGTCATATATTTGAAAAAAGTTAACCTTAGAATTAAAACCCACAGTATTAAAATTTTTAGATTAGATTAACAAAATTAAAATTTCGAAATAAAACCGCAAACTACAATTAAGTGCACCCGATTTTTTTCAATCATTACTTATTCCAAAAAAATAATAAAAAAATAATAAAAAAAAATAAGAAGGAAAAAAGAAAGACGAGTTGGACCAGCTCGGCCCACAATATTCTCATGTTCTCAGGCTTACATGAGGTTGGATGTGGATGTGTAATGTGTTGGTCTTAATTGAAGGATTGTGCTATCATTTTGGACTGAGAGAGTCTAATTCGAGAAAATTCACGTGTAATACTTTTCTCCAAATGTAGTTATTGATTTTGAAGTGTCAAAAAAGCAAAAATAAAGAGGAAACAAAAAAAATATCCAATGTCATGTGTTAAAACTATGAAGAGCAACGTTATTTGTACATCATGGATCACTTCGGTTCTCCTCTTTATATAGGGAAATTTTATTTTCTTAAAACTAATATTCAACCGTCACATTAGTAATGAGGAAAATAAGATTCCTAAGTGAGGAGGAAAACAAGATCATTGTACAATGGATAGTTTCAGTAGTAATATGAGTGATCAGGGACGAAGCCAGGATTGGAACTAGAACCAAGCTGATTTGAGGGTTCGCGGGCAGTGCCGCCGACTTTTTTTTCCCCTTTTTTTACTATAAAGCTTTTTTTTCTTTTGGAAAACATTATCTAAAATCACGATCCCCTAAATTGATTTTGCAAAATAATAGTAAACTAATACGAAATAAAAATTTGCATTTGATTGCTTTGGTATATAGTGATTTTAATTGATTGTTTACAAGATTGGTTTTACTCCCTACTACATTGTTGGGCTTATAAAAAAATTGAACTAAATATTGGACCAAATTGAAATTTAAAAATGATCAAGCATAAAATTTATATATAGCAAAAAGTAGAAATTATTATTGTATATTATTATTCAAAATCATAATTGAATGACTTCAAATCATAAAAAATATTTAAAACTAATTTGCATACAAATTGATGATCGTAGATGTGTGATAATATCTTGAACTAGGTCAAGTAGTGGTAAGAGAGTGTTTTCTTAAGACTAATTTTTGAGACAAGTCGAAGTAACAATCTAAACCACATCGACGTCTACACATATACTCATACTCAGGGCAAATCATTTATAAATTTTAATGTTCTAAAATGTTAGATATTGTGTCAATATATGAAGATAATATCACACAAGATTTTTTTATTTAAGATGTATGATTATATAAAACTAAATTTTCATAAAATAAAAAATACCAAAGTTTTTTAAAAGTACATAATTTATATAAAATTAAAAAAACTATGCCAAAAAAAAACTATGCAAAACGAAATGTCAAGATGATGAGAATTTAATATTGAAAAGATTTACAGTGGTCTAAAAAACACCTATTGGGCATTTTGAACCCCTGACCTTTAGGTTTCAAAGCCACCTCACCTGCCAACTCAGTTAAATACATCCACTATAAGTAATTAAACAAATTTATACTAATACTAAGCTTGCACTGAGCTAGAGCCGAGTCTAGCCCACCTCTAACTTCATCCATGTGAGTGATCATGTCAATCATTATGGACAAATTAATAACATTAGTCCACGATTTAATGTTGTGGTTGGTTAGTAATTAAGAAGTTACATGCAACCACAATTTTATTTATATTCAATAATGCTCCCTTAGTACATAGGACATGGAATGGGACAATATTTTCAGAATTTATTAATTAATTATTAATCTCTCCACCCCATCCGGGTCCTGCAGATTAGAATTTAAATTAGGTGAGGCCGCTCCAACTGCCAAAAACGGGATGAGTAACATGCACGAACCCAAATGAAACTTTTCCTTCTTTTTCTTCCCCACCCCCCCCCACCCAAAACATATATATATATATATATATATATATATATATATATATATATATTAATCACATTTTCCACTCAAACTTGCGTGGTTTAGAATTAAAAAATTATTATTTTATTCACATTTCTCACTCATTCTTTTATTAGCAATAATTATTATTTTATTTCTTTCAAAATTGATTATCATCCCTAAAATCACTCCCATCTTCGTCTCTCAAAATCCATTCACTCCGCCCCCTCTCTCTCTATTTCAGATCTGCTCAATGAAGAAAAACACATGCCAAATAGATTCTGAAATATATAAATATATATATATTCAATTTTTTTATTAATTGACTTATAATTTATGGGTTCAAATATTTTTCATTTTCAAATATCCAAATATTTTTACATATATTAAAATTTTAATTTTAAAAATATAATTTTATTCTTGGTTAATTAATAAGGGCGGATACATGTCAACCGGGACCCATCCTAAAAAAATCTACGGGTTGCAAAATTCGCCCTCGTGTTATAAATTATATTGTGGATATATGTCTCTGATTGCAACGCATGGGAGAAAATTCTAGTTAATATTAATGCAGAGGGAAAATTTATTTATATAGAATTAATTATCTTAAAGATAGAATATTTATCTAGAATGACGGTGCTAATCTCTTTGGGGCCAAAACAAATCATGCATACTTGCGTACAACCCAAGATAAATAAATAAATAATAAATAATAAAATTAAAAGCTAGGGAGATAAATAAATAAAAAAATTACAGGCCGGGAATATATTAAGCAGTGATGGATTTAGAATTTTTAATGAGAGGGGTTGTAATTAAAAAAAAAAATTATTCGACTAAAATTATTTAGTAAAAAAAATTCTATATAAAACTTGGTTTTTTTTTTTTTTTTTTTTGGTACGGGGCGACGTCCCTGAATGTAAGAAAATATAATGTAAATTCGTTGTAAGTTAATTAACTTACCAGAGAAGGGAGAAAAACAGTTGAGACTCTTCTTCAATCTTTGTAAGCCGTTGGAGAAAACTGGTTTTCGAAAACCCAATAATGCCCTCTTCTTCTTCATTGATTTCTCTCTACATGGTTTTCCTTCTGATTCCTCCTTTTCTCCTTAAAAATCATGCCCACAATTCATATATATAACCAATGAAAAGATGTATATATATATACACAGAGAGAGAGAGAGAGAAAGAGAGTATACTTAGTACTGCAAAGCTTGAGTCTTTATATTTCTTTTCAGGTAATTGGGTGGTGCAAACTGCAACGCTTGAGTCAGAATTACAACCAAACGAGAATGGAATAAGAGCAAAATTTTCCATGTGATCTCTCATTTCTTACGACATATACAAGCTTCCTTCAAACACACGAGAGAGAGAGAGAGAGAGATTGATGAATTTATCCAATTCAAGTGTAGGCACCTATATTTTGAGTCTTATATTGGAATTTAGGCTTCACCAGTAAGATAGAATGATGTTATTTCTTGAAATTTTACTCAAAAGAGCACAAGTTTGGTGGGAAGAGCGAGAGGAGTGGTAATTGGCTGCTAAAACAATTTTTGGTACTCTCAAGGGCTTGTTTGATTGATATTAAATTCCATCGAATTAAATTTACTTTCAGATGTATGATTGAGAATTGGAGAGAATGTATTAAAAAATTATTTAAAAAAATGTCAAATGATTGTACGAATGGTAGGAAAGTATTTGAAAGAAAAAATAATTTAATCCGATGAAAAATAATGTGAATAGAACAAACCCTTAGAACACTTACTACTCCTACTTGTTTATAGTAGCAGCCGTGAAGTTAGGCGATCTAAGTGACTGTTTAGGTCCTCACTTTCAACTTTTTTTTTTTAAAATGTAAAGGGAACCCATAATTTCCAAAAATATTTTTTTTAAAATTCTCGATATCAACTAATTAATCTACTGAAACCCACAATATCAAATTTGTCTCCAAGGATCCTCAACATACTCTGGCCAGCGCTGTAGATACCAATCAAAATTGTCGATATTGTTCACTTAATCGTGAGTTCTTATATATAAGTGGATAAGTTTTACTGGTCCAAAGTATCAAATATCCAAAGAATGCGGAAAAAAAAAAAAAAAATTGATCGGGTGCATGGCAGTATGTGATCTTGTTTGTATTGAGAGATAATTGAGTGGGTTGGAGTTGTTAGTCAGTTTAACTGTACAACTCAAGCCTCCTTGTGCTGATTAATCATCTAAATTAAGCAATTAGTTTGAGCCCACAACCCTTCCCATCTCATCTTTAAACGTTCCTAATTATTCTCTCCTACTTTTTGAACTCTCTCGTGAATGTTAAGTAACCGTTTTGATAGATGCTTCTATCTTTTGTGTCCACATCCTTCAATCCAGTTTCTACGTGATTAAAAGAGTAATATGTAAGGCTCCATAGGTATTATCATCAAATGACAATGAAGGCTATTGAAAAATTAATTAGAAGGTAGAAACTAATTAAGAATAAACAAATTAAATTGCGACGACACTAGAAAATGATATGCATTTTTTAACTTAAATTGTTTTATGAATCTACAACAATTATATAAGACGATATGTAACGTTTAATAAGAGAAAGAAAAAAAGGGGAAAACAAGAGAACTTTTAACACTTCATAATTTTTGAAATTTTAGATGTGGAGGGAAATTTTGGAGATAAAAAACCCTTTTTTCTTGTCTTTTTTTTTCTTGTCTTTTTGTGTGTTTTCATGTTTTCTCCAAGTCAAAATAGACATAGATGCTTAAATGGCATCCATTCATTTGCGCTTCCCAATTTTATGTTTGGACTGGGCCAACAGAATTGGGCTTATCTGAAAATTGGGTCAATTAGGCCTTTATTGCAAACACTTAACCCATTTCCATGAGATGGACCTTCGCGGGTCATGGAGGTCCGTCTGCGGCCCATTCTCTTGATGAGTCCAATTCACAAGGTATCCTTCCTATCTTAAAAGTGTGACTTTATTTTTACTGTTCATTACGACCACGCAAAAACGACGTCGTTTCGCATTTTTCCCCCCAAAACGACGTCGTTTCCAGACCCAAAAAATCATCCGCGGATCCTCCCGACCCACCGACATATCCGACTCGTTACACTCGGTTCGTATGTATTTCTTATAGGGTTTTGGTCTCCACCTTCACTTTTCCTTTCCCTCTTTCGTCCAAAACAAGACTCGCGATTTACAGCCGCCGATTGAGTCCTCAACTCCGTTCAACGTCCGATTCGGCCTCTGCTACCTCAGCCGACGTCGATCTACCTCTTCTGCTTCAAAGCAACACAGGTCGTTTCGCTTTTTTTACCAAATATAATGTAGATTTCGGATTTTTCCTTTCTGATTTTGATATTTTCGATTCAGATTCCGTTACAGGGTTGGAGGGCCCAGATCTATCATAGAATTCCCTTCGCCTTGCCCTAATTCCGGTGTATCGACGGCTCGTTTTTTTTTGCTTTATAAAAGTAGCGCGCCTACAGTTCGAAGCTTCGTACAACCTTCGAATGCGCCTACTACAAGCTCAACGAAACTACAATTCTCGGTGAGTTTGAATATTTAATCAGTTATTTCTATGATTTTTTTTGTACGAACCCCATGTGAGCATTTGTCGACATGAATATCTGTACAATCCCCATTCTCTTGCATAAATCCCCATTCTCTGTTTCACTTTCTTAAATTTTAAGCTTATTGTTTACTTTGTTTTAGTTGATTAAATGCGTTTCTGATGGTGGTTATAGGTGATGAACATTTCAAATTTTCTTTTGAGATTTAGAGAATTTCTGTGTTATAAAATAACTACAAAGTTGAACTATTTGGATAAGTTGTTATTATATAAATTAATAATGGTTAATGCTTTAAATCAAAAGATGGAAAACTGTAACAGTTGAGTTTGTCTCCATTCACCTTTCTGTGCTCATATTATTGATCAACAAATAAGAATGCTTGCAATCACACTGTGCTGATAGAATGCTTCGCCATATGTCTTTTACAATCAAATAAGAATGCTGATTGAATGCAATCAAATAAGAATGCTTCGCCATATGTCTTTTACAGTTTCTGGTTTGGAGACTTCTTCGAAGTATGAGTAGTTTTCAGAATTTCGCGTTACCAGTAACTATTCAATTAAGCTTTGGGCCATCTTTTCGTGGACATTGGAATACAACAAATGTCTATAAAATGTACAGTGTGTCTGATTTTCCAAACAAGTAAAACACGTTTTTTCTTCTTTCTCTCCCCTTTTTCCTTTGATTTCCTTTTTTTTCTGCTTCTTTCGTACATCATTTTCCCTAAACTGTTTTGAAAAGGTTTTTTTTTGGTATTTTTCCCTTGTTCCGAGCTCGTTTATGATTACCGAATATTTTTCGATAGTCGTTCGTAGTTTCCCAGAGTTGTTTATTTGAATAGCTTTTTCATTTCGGCCAAAAAAATGCAGCTTTCTTACCAATGCCATTCTTCTATTCCAGTGAAATTGGATTTCAAAATAATTTGTGGCATTATTTAACCTTTGTTTAAAATTAATTTATAGTGCTAATTGACTCACGTTACTAATTCATAGTTTCCACATTCCTTGTTCTTGTTAGAAAGATTTGAATTGAAATGTTTACTTAAGTTTTTTCCGTACGAGTTGAATTGTTTTTCCAGATAGCCTATTGGACTAAGACTATTAATAAATTGGATCCATTCGCTACCTACGCTGCTATATTCGTGCAAGACTGTGTTTTTCGATCTTGCATGACTGCTTGGATAGCGATGCTATAGCATATCCGGACTTAATTCTATCTACTGCATTTTTTTGTTATTACTTTTTCTTTGTGCTTTTCTTCTGTATAATTGTGCCCCTAAATGCTTTCGATTATCTCAATTCCTTTAGTCCAAATGGAATCAGACTCTTATCAAATACGTAAAGATCTTTTGAACAAAAGACGGCGAGATGTTTATGCCACAAAGAAAGATGAATTAAATGAAAGGCGACGTAAACTTCGGGCTGAAAAAAACACGCCTAATGCAGATACCTCTAATGTAAGAGTTGACAAAAGATGTCGAACTTCAGCTTTCATAGGTATGGCCTTGTATATTTTTGTATTAACACCCAATAGTTCACTTTTCTGCATAACGATTACTGCAGTTGACAAATACCCTTTTTTGTTTTTTTTTTTTGTTTTTTTTTTCGTTTTGAATTTTTCTTCTAAGGAACATATGATGCTGAAAATGTTAATCAGCCATTGGTCCTCGAAAATGTACGGTCTTCACAAAATCAAGGTATTTGTCTTTTCTATATATGATGTGATGTTTTGCCATTCTTACCACTATTTAAGTTTGTTTTCTTTGCTTTCCTTTTGCTGAATGCCAGATGGTTCTCCTAATCGTTTCAATATATCCACAACCGAAATAGGTACTGTCATATACAATGAACAACAGCCACCTTGTACTATATTGCACACTTCCTCACGGTTTCAGATTCTAGCAGTAGTTCCGAGCGAACCATTTTGTTTACCGAAAGGGTCGTTTTGCCCTCACTGTAATGCTAAAAAATTTTGGAGAGAAACGAAGAACTTTTGTTGTAAAGGTGGTGAGATCAAAATATGTTCGAATGAAATGCCAAATGAACTTAGGGAATTGTTCCTTTTGAACACAGATTCAGCACTTGAATTTCGTAAAATTTGTCAAAGTCATAACAATCGTTTTGGTTTTACGTCTTTTGGTGTGAACTATGATAAAGATCTTTGCCGAATGAACAAAGGTATATATACTTTTAGAGTACAAGGGCAGGTGCATCATTATATCAATACATTATTACCTGGAGAAAAGAGACCTTCGCATTTGCAATTATATTTCTATGATACTGAACATGAGCTTGATAAATAGAACGAGCATGTCCCCAAAATTTGATGTCGCTATTATGAAAAAATTGGTTGAAATATTACGAATGAATCGCTATTCTCAATTTTTTCGCTCCCTTGGTGAACTCCAATCTTTAAATTTAGTTAGTATAACTCTACGAGCAAATCCGGCTCTTGATCAAAGAGTTTTTAATAAACCTTGTGTATCTCAAGTTGCTGCTATTTGGGTGGAGGATGAGTCTTCTCAGAATGTCAGTAATCGTGATATTTGTGTTCGAAGTCATTCAAACGAAACACATCGCGTCAAATATTATTATGGATGTTATGACCATTTACAATATCCTCTTTTATTTCCTTATGGTGACCCTGGTTGGCATGAAGGTATAAAAAGATTGGTGAAAACTAGAACTTTTAGAAACCAACCAAAATCCAATCCTTTGTTTGATATCAATGCAACTGTTGATCAGCTCGTTTCACGCGAAGAAATAGGTGCTTTAACATTTGTGTTTTCTTATTTGTTTACCAAATTCTTTTTGGTTTGTTTGCATGCAATTCTTAGGCACCTAACTGTTCTTTTTTTATTAGTTAAACACAATTCACCTGAAAATAAATTGTTTTCTATGTACTGTTGCAGTTTTACAAACGAATCACTCGCGAGGTCAAATTTCGTTGATGGAATACTATTGCTATAAATTGCAAATTCGCAATTCGGGTACGTCTATTATCCTTCACACAGGAAGATTATTACAACAATATGTTGTTGACATGTATGTTAAGATAGAATCTGCTAGGTTGGATTATTTTTGAAACAATCAAAAACACATTAGAGCAGACTTGTATCAAGGTGTCATTGATTGTGTTAATGAGGGTGAAACACTAGGTGAAAACGTAGGAAAAGGAATTGCTTTGCCCGCATCCTTCATCGGTGGTCCTAGGGATAATTCTCGACGTTATATGGACGCAATGGCTTTAGTTCAACATTTTGGCAAACCTGATTTATTTCTTACAATGATGTGTAACCCAAATTGGCCCGAAATTAAAGACGAGTTAATGTACAATGATGAGCCGCAGAATCGATTGGACTTGATTTCTCGGATATTTAGGGCGAAACTAGAAGAGTTAAAGAATGATATTCTTAAGAAATAGATTTTTGGCCCTGTAGCTGCATATATATATATGGTCGAATTCCAAAAAAGAGGCGTTCCACATGTATATTTTCTTATAATTCTAAAGCAGAACTATAAAATTTCTTCTCCAAACATAATAGATGCAGTGGTGTCATGTCGAATTCCAAGCGAAGTTGAAAATCAGTTATCACGTAGTCGTGTTGTTAAACATATGATGCATGGCCCTTGTGGAACTTTAAATCCAAAAAATGTCTGTATGGAACGGACTGGCAAGTGCAAAAATAAATACCCAAAAGAATTTGTACGACTCACATCTATTGGAAATAATTCTTATGCGACATATAAGCGTCCAAATGATGGTGAAGTTGTCAAAATTCATGGGCAATACTGAGATAACAGATGGGTCGTTCCATACAACCCATATTTGTTGGCGAAATTTGATTGCCATATTAATATTGAAATTTGCTCCACTGTTAAAGCAGTAAAATATATGTACAAATATCTATACAAAGGGCATGATAGGATAGCTTTTACTTTAGGCGTTAATCAACCGGATCAAATCATTGATGAAATTAGTCAATTTCAAAATGCACGGTGGATTTCAGCACCGGAAGCAATGTGGCGAATATATGGATTTCATTTATTTGAAAATGGCCCTTCGGTAATTACTTTGCAATTGCACCTACCAGATAAACAAACAGTCATCTTTAAAGACCGTGAGAATCTGAACAACATTGTAAACAATGATTTTTTGCAACGGACTATGTTAACTGAGTACTTTCGAATGAACGCCATTGATCCTAAAGCAAGATCTATCTTGTACAAAGATTTTCCATAATATTATGTTTGGGATCCTCGTTCACGTTCTTGGAAACCAAGGAAACAAAAATTTGTTATTGGTAGAATAGTTTCTGCTTCACCTAATGAAGGTGAACGCTATTATTTACGCCTTTTGTTGAACCACATTAAAGGACCCACATGATTTGATGATTACTATAAGGTTGATGGTACTATAGTTAAGTCCTTTCATCAAGCTGCTATAATACATGGATTATTAAATGATGACAAAAATTGTAACCGATGTATGGCTGAGGCTGTAATTTATCGAATGCCGTGTTCTTTACGCCAATTATTTGCTACTATATTGTTATTTTGTGCTCCTAATGATCCTTTAAATATTTGGATAATATATAAAGAATTTATGATGGAAGATTATATTCACGAAGGAATGTCCAATAAATTAGCTGAAGAGTGCACTTTGAAATATATAAACAATATTCTTGAACTATCAGGACGAAACATTAATGATTACAACTTAGTTTCCTATAACGTTTGCCAGAATGAACAAGAAAAATTATCTGCTATGATTGCTGAAGAAAATATTGACTTCGGCCCTAATACAGATGTAGAAGTAATTCGTGATAAATTAAATAATGAACAGAGAAAGGCGTATGATGTAATCTTAGAATGCGTTATTACCAACCAACCTGGTGTTTTTTTTATTGATGGACCAGGTGGAACGGGGAAAACATTTTTATACAAAAGCCTTTTAACAACTCTTCGAAAACGAGGCCTTATTTCACTGGCAACAGCTTCCTCGGGGGTGGAAGCCTCGCTACTTCCTGGTGGATGGACTGCCCATTCCCGTTTTAAAATACCTCTTGAATTATTAGAAACCATTCACTACTCTATAACAAAACAATCGGCCATAGGGAAACTTATAGTAATGAGTAAACTAATTATTTGGGATGAGGCACCAATGGTTCACCGATTCGCCATTGAAGCTTTACATAAATTGCTCCAAGATTTGATGTCAAATGATTTGCCGTTTGGTAGAAAAGTTGTCGTTTTTGGTGGTGATTTCAGACAAATACTACCTGTTATTCCAAAAGGCAATGAACAAGATATTATTCAATCAAGTTTGATTTTCTCGCCGTTATGGCCTTATTTTACACAAATATATCTCACACAAAATATGCGTGTTCATGATGATCCAAACTTTTCAAAATATTTATTGCTTATTGGTAGTGGTGATATGCTGTTACATTCCTGTTACATGGTTGAGCTGATGCCTGATATGGTTATTCCATTTCAAGACGAAAAAACATCTTTACAACACCTTATATTACACGTCTTCCCAAACAATATGTTTTATGAATCAAATGGTTTGGGAATGGTTGGACGAGTTATTTTAACACCATGAAATCAAAATGTAGATTGTATTAATAACATCTTAATTTAAAAATTAGAAGGAGATAAGAAAATATATTACAGTTACGATGAACCCTCTTGATACTACAGATCACGATATTCATGAAGATTTTTTAAACACATTGACACCTAATGGGATACCACCACATGAACTCATTTTGAAAAAAAAGTGCCCGGTCTTATTGCTTAGAAATATAAACCCTTCAGAAGGATTGTGTAATGGCACGAGATTGGTCTGCAAACAATTTAATAGAAACATTATTGAAGCTGAAATAGCCACTGGTGAATATGTCGGCAAGTATGTCTTATTGCCAAGAATCCCATTCATACCTCTAGAAAGCGACAAAGGATCTGTCCCATTCAAGAGAACACAATTTTCTATTAGACCATGCTTTGCAACGACAATAAACAAAGCCCAAGGACAAACATTAGATTTTATAGGCTTGTATTTACCAGAACCGGTATTCTCCCATGGACAACTCTATGTAGCCTTATCAAGAGCTTGGACAAGTTCAAATATAAAAGTGTTGATTAAACCATTGAATGAAACACATAAAAAAATCATGCATCTTGTACAAAAAATATTGTTTACCGAGATGTTTTACATGCATTACAAGCTGCGTTGTCGTAAATACAAAAAAAAACACTAAATAGATGAATTGTAAAAACAACCCTTTGTTTTCCAAATAGACACAGCCATTTGTATGGAATCTCGCTTTCTTTACTTTATGTTTTAGCTGGGTATATAGTCTTTGTTTTCAAATTTGATAAGCAAGCCTAATGACATGTCGTTAATTTGTGCTATCTACTGAAGGACTACAAACTGGAAAAGAACAGTTCAAGCAGGTTGACATTTCTTCAGGTACAAACAACAAATATGTTCGATTACCTATGCATTTGAAAATACATATTATATTCATTCTTAGAAAAAACTTTTTCTTGCTCTCGATTCGTTTTTTCTTATACTTGTATCACTTGTGGCCGTTTTTTTTAAATACCCATTTTAGACTTACAAAATTGCGTTTTAATTTATTGTTTGAGTTGTAGCTACTTTGTTTTACCACGTGTTTTTCCGTGCTTTACTTGTGAGTCCCTAAACTGAACGAATATTAAAATTTTATAGGCTCTTCCGAATACTCAACAAAGAAGAGGTATCAGAAGATTGGTCTTTTGCATGTGCACATAAAGAAATACTAAAATCATGCATTTACGGGTACGCTCTCCCAATTGATTTTTTTTTTTTTTGGTTATATTATTAGACCAATTACATGGAACAAAAAAATTATTGCCTAATATAGATGCTCTTTTCATTGACTCTAGCAAGCCGCCTTTCTATCCAAATCCAAATCCAAATCCAAAATCCGGTATGTTTTGCTTTTGGTTCTCCCCATCGAAAGAGAACTTGATAAGAAAATACATAAAATCTCTAATCATAGAGATTTTATCTGCTTCTGGTGTAGGACGGTAATATATTAATTCTTAATTTTTTCCTCTGTTTTTTTCCGCCTATTTCTGCCTATATCATTACTTCAATCGTTTTCGCTTTCGTCAATTTGTAAAGACATAGGACTCAATCCTTTTCGGTTTCAGCAGCTTTTTAAGACATAGGATTGATAATTTATTTTAAAAGTTTAAAAAACAATATGTGCTCACAGTGTATCCTTGCACTAATTCAAACTTTCGCCAAATCTTTTAACATATATTCCTTCCATAGCATAGACTATTTTGTTATAATGCAATATATTTAAATATAGGGGTGGCAAACGAGTTGGATAGTTCGTGAGCTCGTGTTCTGGCCGTTCGGCTCGTTTAAATTTCTGGAGTTCGGTAAAAATACGAGCTTGACTTGGACCAACCGGTAACCAAAATGGACAAATGGGTCCGCCGCCGAAAGCGCGGGCCTGGCTCGTGAACAAGTCCAACGAAGCCTGGCCCGCGAACGGCTCGTGGCTCGCCTGACGAAATGGCTCGTGAGACGAGCCCACGAAGCCGAGCACGGGCCACCAGAGCCGCCCATTAATCACCCGTGGACAAATGTCCACGAAGCTTTTAATGGGCCACCGCGAAGCCGGGCCCATTAGCTGATTTGAACTCGCTGAATTGAACCAAAGAGTTCAAATCTTGACCGTTGTCAAACTACACATTTTGACCGCTTGACAACGGTCACATGGTGACAACGGTCACAATGTGGACCGCGTTGTCACCAATTTTTATTTTTTTTATTTTTTATTTTTTTCTTAACCTATAAATATATCTTCTTCATTCATTATTTTCTCATTCAATTACTCTTAAATTCTCTACTCTCAAGTCTCAAATGCTATTTCTTATTTTAAATATCAATTATCAATATATATACATCTCTCCGACTCTCCCTCCTACAATTATCCATTTATATCCTATTTAAATTTTTATATATTCATTTTCTTCTGAAATCCTATAATGGCATATTCACAATCTTCAACTTCTAGCCACTTTGTTGGTAATAGAAATTTTGATGATATTCCAATTTCCAATAATTTGGAGGAGCTTGAAAACGGTTAATCTTGATGATATTGATCAAGATGGTGATGCTTACAACCGCTAGCACAACGGTCGGCTCAAAAACGCTCGAGTAGGAAGAAAAGAGCCGAAGTAAGTTGGAACTATTTTGATTTAAAACAAAAGAAAAGGACTACCAAGGAAAGCCGATAAAAAAAGCTCAATGCAAAAATTGTTGCCTTTTTTCGCTGCACACGGGGTATTGGGTACTACACATCTCAATAGACACTTTAAGAATTGTAAACCTAAGGCGCCCTAGCTACAAATCAAGCGCAACTACAATTGCTCACCTGGTGCCGCTTGGTTCTTCTAGTGGCTCTTCCAATCTAAATAATCGGGTTTACTCACAAGACCTAATGCGCTCGGTAGAAGGGATGGTTATGTTCGTGGGCAAGTAGTGAGTTTCCACTTTCAATCAGAAAGCCCATATTTCACTTAAATTTATTCGTAAATATCTCCAACCAAGGTACAAACCTATTTCTAGAAATACTTTACGTACGATTGTATTGTTCATTATAATTATAGAAAACAAATATTTATAGAAGCTTATAGTTAAATTTAATGGTAGTTTATCATTTACTTCGATTTATGGACCGGGCATTAATCATAAAGGTTATATAGTCATCGCACACTACATGACAATCAATGGCTAATGCACAAAAGAATTATGGCTTTTAAAGTTATTGATTACCCTCATAATGCAACAAATATTGCCAATGTGTTACTTGAAATTATAAGGAATTTAGTTGTGAAAGTCGAGTTCGTAGTTTTACACTTGATAATGCTTCAGCTTAATGGAGTAGTAATTGATCAATTAGCAATAAATTAAAGCCCTAATTTGATGGAATTTTTGTTTCATATTCGCTGTGTGTGCCACATATTTAATTTGATAGTTCAAGATGGAATGAAGTTTATAGAAAATGAATTGAAAAAAATTAGGTATGCTTGCAATTTCATTATGATATCACCATGAGAAAACAAGCTTTTGATGCACAATGTGGTGAACTTGGAATGCCTCCAAGATCATTTGTAATGCACGAGGGACATAGATGGAACTCAACTTATTTAATGCTTGAAGCTTGTGAAGGTTATTCAACTTTAATATCCGGATTCTACAATGGTCGACACACATGGCGACAATTTGATGTGAAAGTCAAGATTGGAATATTGTTTTTGAAATTAAAAATTTTTAAAAGTATTTTATGATGCTACAAAATGAGTTGTCTGTGTTTATTATCCAACTAGTCCAAAAGTGTTGGAGCATTTTATTTCATTGCTGAAAATTTTCAGACATACAATTCCAGATTCCATTATTTTCCGATATGATTATAGTAATGGAAGAAAAGTTTAGAAAATATTGGGAAAATTTACCTATGTTGTTTCCTTTAGCAATGATAATGGATCCTAGAGTGAATATAAAGCTGAACAAAATTTGTGATAGGAGAGATATCGTAAAGATTAACTTTTGGGCGCCTCTTTCATATGCGTCGTTAGAAGATTGTCTTTGTAAGATGTATGAGCTCAATGTCAGCAAAATTAGGTAAAAATACTCGAACACCCAACCGCCTCAGCATCTACGCCAAACACAAGACCCAAAAATTTTATGTCCGTCTTATGAATGTTAAGGATATCATTGACTTTAGTAGTAGTTCTAGCTCTTCTTCAATCTATCGCCATGGTTCAAGTGAAATACCATCCGAGTTGAATCGGTATTTCACACAAGATTATCTTAGTATCATAGATGAGGAAGAAAGAACGACTTTGATGTTCTTAAGTATTGAGAAACAACGAGCCGCCAATACCCAGCTTGTTTCTATGATAGCACGAGATCTACTATCGCCTCCTGTGATCAATCAGAGCATCGTGGCTTTTAGTGCCTGGGTGGTAGAGTTTTAAATGATTCTGTATCAAGACTTAAAGAAGACATATTGAGAGAGTTTAAATGTGTTTAAAAGATTGGGAAGATGCGCATATTACCACGACTACAAAACTAATAGATCAAATTTATGGCCGAGCATTTCTGAGAATTAACATATTATTAGGTAAGTAAGTTTATTTATTATTTTATTGTCTTTATTATTTAATCTTTAAGTATTTTTTTCTATATTTTCGATTTTTTTCATTTGTTTAAAAAAATTATACACGTGACGATTTGTTCGTGGTATAATTTTAACTCCGCCTACATAATATTCGTGTAGCTGGTCCCCAAGCCCTGGGATAAAGGAGGAGGGTTTAAATTTAATGTATTGCAATTTTAAATTTTATTTTTATTGAAAACGATCTTCATTTCGACTCTTTCTAATTTTAACTTTTAATTAATTAGTCTACTTTATTTTTAAAGGAAAGTATGATAATCGAATTCGAAAAAAAAAAAAAAAAAAAAAGAAAAAAGAGAGGAGCTCGAGCAAGGCTGGCCACGCTCTCATGAGTTGCCACTGAGCTCGAGCCAAACCCGAGCCACTTGAAAGGAACGAAGCCGATCCGCTCTCATTGCTTCACAAACGAACCGAGCCGAGCTCGTGATAATGAGCCGAACTCAACATCACCTTGACGAGCTTGAGCCGCTTCGGCGCCGCTTGCCACCCCTATTTAAATATTGTTAGTGTTGAGTATTTCCTTTATATGCACTATTAATTCATTTACAACAATCAAAATAGCTTCAAAATTATGAGAAGGACTCTCTTAATTGTCACAACTTGTAGTCAAGTTTTAATACTCCTAAAAGAAGGTTATATTTTATTTAATACCTTGTTTGACTATCATAATTTGTCTTTTTTTTTGGGATTTTGGCGCAAATAGTCCCAAAAAACTAGTCGTATTGCAGATTTAGTCTCAAATAATAAAAGGTAGCGCAAATGGTCCAAAAAAAAAACTTTGGTGCGAAAATGATCCATTTGGATGGAATCCGTCCGTTTAACCGTTAGTCAAAGTCAACTGCTGAAAACTTGGGTGCACATTTGGTCCATTTCACTTGAAATAAATTGCATAAAAGGTCCTAACTTTAGATATTGTTACAATCAAGTCAAAAAGTTTGAAAAATGTATATTTTAGTCCCAAATTTAGTTAAATTGTATAATTTTATATTTTATTTTTTCTATGGGTGCTTATTTGGTCCGTAATTAATTTTATTGAATTAAAATTGGTCCCAAAATTAGTCCCAAATTTAGGTAAATGGTTTTATTGAATTAATTTGATACCGATTAAATGGTTTTTATCAAAAAATTTCAACACAGTAGCATTTGTTCGTATTAACATAGTATCACAACTTTCGAAAATTTTCTTTAACATTAGAGATGCGCACATTTTGATTTTAACCAATAGCTAATAATAAATATAATAATTTTATATTCATAATAATAATTTTATATAGATACAATAATTACATTTATTATAAATCATTATACAATTTAACTAAATTTGGGACTAATTTTAATTTAATAAAATTAATTACGGACCAAATAAGCACCCATAGAAAAAATAAAATATAAAATTATATAATTTAACTAAATTTGGGATTAAAGTATATATTTTTCAAACTTTTGGACTTGATTGTAACAATATCTAAAGTTAGGACCTTTTGTGCAATTTATTTCAAGTGAAATGGACCAAATGCGCACCCAAGTTTTCATCAGTTGACTTTGACTAACGGTTAAACGGATGGATTCCATCCAAATGGACCATTTGCGCACCAAAGTTTTTTTTTGGGACCATTTACGCTACCTTTTATTATTTGGGACTAAATCTGCAATGTGGCTAGTTTTTTGGGACTATTTGCGCCAAAATCCCTTTTTTTTTAAGAAATCTATTTTGTTTTTTGCTTTTACAAAATTGATGGCATCTACATACATTGCATCACAACTTATCTTTGTACAGGCAATGGATCGGTGTCACACGATTGCGCAAACAAAATGAGTCTATGTTTGCAGGCAATGGATCGATGTCATAGCATTGAAGAAACCAAATTTGTCCATGTCTACAGGCTAGATCTATTGTTCGATTTCCCGAGGTGATTCCTTCATCCCATTTCTCTATTTTATAATATCAAATTTGTTTACACATTAATTCGCATTGTTGTTATTAAGCTGTTATTTCTTATTTTGAAAACTCTTGAAACTACCCATATTTGATGTGCATGTCTCAAAGAAGTATTTCATAATATGAAAAAACAAATTGTACAACATGCGTGTACCGAGAAGACAATTCTTAGTTTAAAAGCCGAATAAAAGAAGGCTGCTATCACTCATGTTATCAAAAAATAGCCACATGTAAGTCTTTTACTTGAATCGTCAAATTATTCATGTTTCATACAAACTTCAACAGCAATATATAAAGGTTTTTAGATAATCAAATGTGCGAAAATATTTTACTTTTATCCACTAATTGTAGATATATAGTGTGCCACGTTATTCTATTCTCAAGTTTTACGCTTTTATTCAAACATATATGTGACACTAACCTACAAAACTTTGTTACTGTACTAATCGCTCTTGAGGGTTTTTTTTTTCCTTTTTCTTTTGGTTATAGCGAGTATTTAACTATAGTATGAACACTATCAGGTAAAATGAGTAAATGGGTTCTTGCTAGGTGCATATCCACATGTCACCATCATGGTCATTCCCTGCTTGAACTATTCTTTCCCTGGTTGTTTGCTTAGCAGATACAATATTGTTAACGCCGTTATCATAAACAATATAGTATCTGCCAAGAAAACAATGAGTGAAATGACAGTTAAGCAGGGAAGGGTATGATGATGGCAGGTGCATATGCATTCCCAGAAGTCCACGCAGGGTTATCGAACCCACCGAGCAAAATATCGCATTGTGAGTAGAGGAAATTCTACAGATTCCTCATACTAAAAGAAGCGGTCATTTTATCCACTCCCAACAATGTATGCAACGCCTTTTAGACGAAGATGGGTAACTCTCTTTCCTCTATCCAACACTATGGATTTGCAATTTTCTGTGCATGATTCTCTAGCAACCTATTTCAAGATTCAGCCTTTTTTTGTCCACTGTATGTTCTGCCTGCGCAGTTGTGGATTTGTTTCTTTTATCTAATTAATTATCTTGGATATTCGATTTTATGTGTTCTGGCACTATTGTAGTTTTTTAAATCACGATCTAATTTCAGGTTCCTTTAGATTTTAATCCCTATTTGCTGCAATATGCTTCTTAATTTATTCCTATTTGCACGTGTCTTAAAATTCTCGCATTCCTTCATGATGTCTCTATACAATTTGCAAGGGTTTCTTTCGAGGAAAACACAACTCTATAATCCCAATCTATTTTATAAAAATAAATTAATGGTTTTACTTCTCTGTACAGTCATGAATCAATATCCTCCCTCTATTTCTTTTAGATATTCGGTAATGGTGTCGCATAAAATATTTGATATGAAAAAGTGTATCAAAGTTCAACTCGAGCCTCTTGATACATCTAAATTGTTATTTGGTGTTTCTTTCACCGAAAATTTTGAAGAAGATGCATTTTTCAAGAGATTTAAATGAATGGAATCAGTTACATATGGAAAATGAAAGACACATTCTCTATGTTTGAATATTTGTGTCCAGTTTTACCATGGTAATCTGGTCTCTACGCATTAGATTCAAATAGCGTTTTAACCGATACATTCTTCATATGTTTCATTCTCTCAAAATGAGGTCCACAGTTTCTACACAACTGGTTCCTTTGTAGACTTTGCAGTGGAAAAATACCTACACATGACTTGTCAAAATTGCATTTGCAATTGAGTTGCTATTTGCTTTACCTCTGTTCAATGAAACTCAAATTTCAAAACTTAGCACACAACTTAAATCATGGCCTTATTATCCATACGTGTTTTGCTATTGATATTATTCAAGGAACGTGGCGCGCTATATTAGTATCGAATGAGTGCAAGAAAATTGGATTAACTTCTAATCTTATTCATGTAATACTGGGACAAACCAAAATGCACATTTACTTGGATCGACATTACATGATGATGACAAGAGAATTATAGAGGTGAACCTTTCGCATGCCCTTTTATTGTATGTGGTGCCCAAGAGAACTCAATATGCAAATTTTAAATGCAATAACAAGAGATTAGACCATACCTGATTAGGTCAATTTTCATGAACTTTGGAATTTACGTAATGTTCTTGTAGCTCTTTAAAATCTCCACCCCCCTTTTTTTCAAGTTTTCTTTTACTGTGGACCATATTTGTTTCTTTTTTTTTGTTTTAACTGTTTTCTCTTTATTTTAACATTCAGATCCCTACCTGAATACTGATGCCGGAACGATGTCACCTTTTCAGCATGGAAAAGTCTATGTTTTCACGACGGAAGAGAGGTTCGTAAAAAATATTCTTCAAAAAGCTTAGTTTGTTGAGATTAGAACTTGGTTAAACCAGTTCTGTCACAGGGCTACAATTCGTTAAACTAGATATACTTGCTGTTACTTGCTTGTAAAGATTGCTGCTAATTCATTCTCTGGTGGCTTGTAATCTTATTTATCAATTTGGTGCTATATCTTGGCGAAAGTGGTGGTTGAGATTTGAATTTTCCTCATACAATAAGTAAATGATGACTTGATTCTCTTTTTGAAGGTGGAACTCAACCTTGGAAACTATGAGCAATTTATCAGTATAAATTTAACTCGGGACGACCAGATATAACCACTGGAAAAAATTACAAAGCAAGTACTTTGGTTTATTTTTACTATCTTAATGGAGAATAATTTATTTCATCTTTGAAGGGGTGGTCTTTAATAAGTTGCCAAATTTTTATTTAATGAAATTGTCTCTCCTATTGTTATGCTTTTAAGTCGTTATTGACAAGGAGAATGGAAGATTGCCTAGGGAGTACTACTCAAGTTTGGCTTTTATTTGAAGTTTGTTTTTTGTTTTTTTTTTACCGTCTCTAATGCTACATTGTTTCACATGCTGCTTATCCCGTTTAGGTTGTACCTCACATGCTCAATGCCATTCAGGATTGGATTGAACATGTGCCCCATATATCGGTACATGGCAAATGAGGCCCAACTAATGTTTCTTTCGTAGAATTGGGTGGCACTATTGGTACGAATGAAGTTTCATATGCGTTAAAAAGTAAGGTGTTTTAACATTAGTCAGTTCTAAAATCATCTTTTTCATCGTTTAGGGAATATTGAATCAATGCGCTTCGATAAAGCTTTGCAACATTTCTCATAGCAAGTAGTTAATATTGTTTCTATAAATCACAAACCATAATTCATTCACTTAATAAATTCATCAAAGGCTATAGTTGTTTTCTTACAAATTGAACATAATTGACATCCTTGGTTCAATAATTATTGAACCAACCCCCAACTGACCTCGAACTCTAGCTTAAACATGCTAAAAAATTATAAGACATTATGGAAATCGTTTTGTAACTTCAAATTAAAGAAGTCAAACCTTCAAAATAAAAATGCCATGGGTGCGCTGGAATATTTGGTGAAGGAACTATGGATTTTACACACATGTACGCACATTTATTTGCATACTGTGGTAATTTAAGCATATATGATACCCCATACTTTGTTTGGCCTCGGTCAACCGTCGAATATATGAGCCTAATTTTTAAACATATTGTCTCAGCTGAGAGAATTGAGTAACATATTTTATATTTCTATTCAGTTTCTCACAATAGCAACTGTTCAACTTGCAGAATCCAGATGCCTGTGAAAGTGCTTGGAAGTTGTTGCAGGTCTGCACAACTCAGACACAATATTTATGTACCAATTATATAAGCAGCTAGATTTAGTACATTTCTATAACAAATCTTTAATGATCTTTTTGAACCTTCTTACACCTCCTTGGTCATAGACATTATAAGTTCTTATGTTACTGCATAGAGAACTTTCTATCCAAGACAATATTGTTTTAAGTGTTACTCTCACCTTTTATACAAATCGTCTTAGAATAATGCGCTTCTAATACCAAAATTTCCATTGCATGTAGGTTGAATGGCTATTGAAGCAATTGGTGGTAGATAGCAATGGTGACAAGGCTCCTACGATGATAAATTTTTTGCCCAATGAATTTACCAGTTTACCTGAGGCGAATCATTGCAAGGTAAGTTTTTCGTTCACAAACTTTCTTATTCATTCTTATCTTCATGTTCATATCAATTTCCTTTTGTTCAATATCGAAACTTTTTGTTGTGTTCTTTGATTCTTCAACTCATTATTATGTCGAAGAAGATGAAAGGGGTTGCTTTTTATGCAGTTGTTGATCCCGAATTGAAGCATAAAATTCTCTTGCAAGACTTTAGGCATCTACAAAAGGTACGGGGATTTGTCTTTCTTGGTTTAGGATCTTTAGATTTTTTTTATTTAATTATTTTCGTTCTTTGTTCTTGTCTGTTGATTTATGATATTTCGTGAGGTTTCCTTAAAAAAAATTTCATATAATTTGATGTTTCCTATGATATCTTTATTTGTGATTGATCTTCATTTCTTCCTGCTTAAAACCGATCCTGATCTTTTCTTGCAAGATCCTTCCTTTATCTTGAAAATTAATGGAATTTAGAAGTGATTTTCACTGCAAAATCCTTTTGTCAATTTTTTTCCAACATCTTTTGTTTTAAGTATGTTGCATGATTTACTAACTTTTCATTGATATCTGTTCCTCTACTTTGCTAACAAATAAGTTCACTTAAAGGACTCGTTCAACTTTCTGGATGACATGTCATCTGAACTTATCCCTGCTTCGAAAATTTAGAAAGTTTCTTGCTTTCTTATTGTTTTGAATTGTGTAATTATTTGTCTCCATCACTTCGGTTGCCAACGTGACTTTTCCATAATATGCCTACCTGTTTACTTTGCATGTTTAACGTTCGCCGTTTGTTTTTTCCAACCGATACCTATTTCATGTTTCACACAAAACTATATATATGAACTATATTTTTAAATGACCTTTCTTTCTACCGAGACAATTAGATCTCTCTCTACACAGTATATGAATTTTTAAAGTATATCAAACCCGATTCACAAATTCATCAATTACTCTACAATGAACTTCTGAACGAAAATCCATTAATATTACCTAGAAAAAATACTGGTGCCATTTTTCAAGCACAAACACGTTTGTAACAAAAGCACATACAAATATTAAATTTACAAGTTATTGTGCAGATTAACTTGAATGTGGAGAACCATAATTAAACACGATAGCATTTTGCAGAATTGAATCGTGATAACATTTTCTGGATATGGCATGGTTATTACCCAAAAGATAAATCACTGCACCTACTGGCCTCTCTTTTTGTGCATACTCAGCCATGTTGACTGTACTCAACCAAACCCAACTACCCTGGTACCAACTGACAGCCCCATACCCCAGAAAACTGTACATATCAGAAATTGGTAAGCATAAAGCATGACTGTTGACAGCCTCTGTCAATCATGTGTTTACCAACTGCCAAAAAATCTCAGAAATCCCATACCTAATATCTCAGAAATACTAAAAATACCAGCCAATTGGTAACTTCACATGTGTTGATTTTCCTCACACAAGGTCCAAGATTCTTATACTCCACACGTAAGGGCTAAATCCAATCCCATTCTGGAATTTTTTACAGATAGTATAATCAGAATATCATTCCTATAATATAAATTACCAACTACACTTTTCAGCATTGAGTATTGCCAATCCCCCACCCCCCACCCCCACCCACCCCTAAAAAAACAAAAAAAAAAAATCAAACTATTGTTTCCCTCTTCTCTACATCTATCTATATATACATGTAGAGAACTTAAACCTCATCTTTATAACCCATTGCCACCAACTTCTCCTTATCCTTAAAGAATAAAAGAATCACTTTAACAAGCTTCTCACATTTGAAGATCATACTCTCATCAAAGAAATACAAAGGTCAGCCTTCATGAGTATTTCTTCCAGAAGAATTCTGTTTTTTTTCCTTTTATATTTACACCTTTACTATGCATCCACTTCATGCTTGCTTTTGCCATTACAGGTTGTCCAAACAATGGGGTCTAAGCTGTTACCAGAGATTGGTGTAAAAACAGAAAACTGGACTATTAAAATCATTGTAGCAGAAAAGTGCCCACCAAAGCTGAGCCCAGGTTTAGTCAGATATCAACAGCTGGTGTTAATGGATGTCAAGGTAATATATAGATGTATATATGCTTGTGCATTCAATACACTTTAAACAATTTGCTTACTTCTATACAACAAATAGATACATGGACACAGCTCAAAAACAGCCTATCAGTGAACAATCAAGCTAACTATTTATGTTTTGAGTATTGTTGAGTGTTTCACAAACCAATTTATTGATTGCTCATTAAAAATCCACTTCTCAATCCAAAAACCATCACCTATTTCTGTTTTTTTCCTTATAATATTTAGTTTCATTTACATACTTGCTACTAAATGCTCACTTATTATAAGAACTTATACTTAGACGAACTGAACACCTAGACATAGATTTTTTTTTTTCCTTACAACTTCTCCTGATCAATCTTTCATGATGTTCGTTTCAAGTTCTTTCCATTTTTGGGATTACTTAGATTACTAATACTAAGTAGTTTATTCCTCCTTTCTATATATAGTTTTATTTCTAAACATACTCCCCTTTAACCGTTTTTTACAAAAAAAATATATTGTGTTCATGAGATCATTCCATTCTACAATAACCAATAGCATGTACAACTTCTACCAATTAGTTACCGTTATCAATGTTTACATCTGTATATATGTGTGTATTCAATTATCTTCTACCTATCATCATAGGGAAACACTGTTCGTGCAACAGTATATGGACGCCATATTGGACCATTGGCTGGTACACTGAAACTCAGTCAGACTTACCTCCTATCCAATGCCCATGTTAGAGAAGCACCGCCTTCACATCGCCTGTTCATAGGTGAATTACAATGGCCAATCACATGTGGATGCAACATTGTTGAAGTCGATGAGGCTCACTATGATCTGGTCTTTGCAAGAATTAAGATCACTCCATTTGCAGAATTAGGCCCGCTGAAGAATACGAATGTTCCAACAAGTAAGGCAGCTGTGAAATTTTTTTTTTAAGTTTCGATCATACAACACATTTCATTACCTCAAAATTCTCAAATACATTGCTTGCAACCATTAAATTCTTTTTACATTTTATTCAGTTACTATTGGAATGGTGATTGCTGCAAAATCACTGAGACCCGAACCATCGAAAACAAGGCAAGAATATATGATTCGCGACATTGTCCTAATTGACAAAAGGTAAAAGATTTAAATATCAGCTGCTATTATTTTGTATTTTATCTTCCATTTCTTTAAATTCTATTATTAAAGGTATAAATATATGATATGTTTCTCCATTTACATTGCAAAGCTTTGAGCCGATCAATCTCAGACTTTACTCACCGTATGCTGAAAATGAAGGTCGTGAAATTGCCAATGTTGTTGAGCAAATGCCAATCATAATTGCTAAGCATGTCTATTGTTGGGAAATTGATTTTAAAATAATTAAAACAAAAAAGGAAAATTGAAGAACATTTATTGGGCCTTGGCCCATTAGGATATGAGAACAAGTATTTAAGGGAATTGTTTGGCTTCTTGAGAGTGACGTGCAACAGTAAAGAATTTGAGAGAACATGTGTGCGGCTGTGGAGTAAGAGAGGAGAACGTCCAGAAAATTGAGAGTGAAGCTTACGGCTGTGATAAGAAAATTGTGAGGGAGAGGAAAATTAGAGATAGAAAAGAAAAGTGTATTGTTCTTTTTATCGTCTAATTTTTGTGTGTGGAGAAGTCGAGTGGGTGAGGAAAAATTGTAGAGTGTCTTTCTTCATCAATAAAGAAATTCTTCTCCCGTGGTTGTCGGCGGTTAGCTGAGCCACGTTAATTATTGTGTTCTCTTTTTATTCTCGTTTGTGTGTGTTGATTATTTTTCGCTGCGCAAAGTTTGGGTGGGGGAAATCTGCTTTATTTCCCAACATCTTTGTCACAACCTTTGAAGGTAGAACAATCTATAGAAACAAGAGTTTACTATTTATGGATACATCACACACTCATTTTAACATTTTCTATTTCGCTTCAAGCATTGGACTGTCAACCACTCATGATACATGTATCTATATTGATACACCTCTTGAAGAAATCATCGCATATAAGAAATGGTGTGAAATTACCGTATTCCAACTTCTCTTCGTTCACTTGGAATTGCTACACTTACTGATTAAAACAATGTTGGATAGGATTGAGGAAAACCAGGCTACTATAACTGAGATGAAAGCACTGCGGAAATACTTGATGCTGAAAAAGATTGATGCAACTGAAGACGACGTCCCGAGCCCAATCAAAGGATACTATTGAAATGGTAAATTTCAACTAATTTCAAACCACTATCGTCTATATTCTAAATAACATCTTTTCTTATGTACAAATGCAGCCCATAAAGGCACATTGTTGGGTCAAAGAAACCGCCAAAGTTAACTCTACAAGTGCACCTTACTGGTACATGTCTTGTAGTACTTGCTTCACAGCAGCTAGCGAAACCATAGCTAGACAAAATTTCAGCTGCCGTTATTGCACTGACACTGATGCTACAGTAGTCCCAAGGTTCGCCATCTAATTTCTGTATATATATATATATATATATATATATATATGATCAATGTCGTTCACTTTTTTACAAAACTAAATTAACAACTTCAATCTTCTATTTAAAGGGCCCGGGCTGAAGTCGAACTGTCAGATAACAACGACACAATCACAGCTTCAATGATTGGACGACCAGCAAAGGAGTTTATGAAAGCAACAGCTTCCAAATTGCTAGGCCTCACACAATCCGTAAGAAACTCTACCTACGCAACTAAATATTACCATTGGTTGACATCTATGTGATATTAACACTACACTTGAAACTTTACAGTCATTACACGCCATGTCACACATTTAACTTCCATTACACCCAAATTTTCCTCATTAAATTACATACAAATTCCATACCATTGCTACTAGAAACACATAACGAACTGTATGTGGTCTGTTTGTAACGACCCGCCTTTTCTTATCCACACGAAATACATTTCCTTTTATATATTCAAAAGCGGAAGCATTTATATACAATCAAAAACATATTTTGTCCATTCACCTAACTATTACAACATAATCAAAACAAAACGCGGCCGTAGGATGTTTAGGTTTCCCCCTTCTTCCTCACATTCGGCATCACATTCGAGAGGATTCTCTACCACCGCCTGCATATAAAACATTAACATACAACATAGTGAGCCACGGGGACTCAGTAGGCAATAGATGCAAATGCAAATGCAGGCCATGTTCTTACTTTGGGCCCGGTTATGGATCATGTGCTTACAAGGCGCCGTAACATCATCATATCATTAGCCGTCCCGCAAAGGTTCTTTTACTCTTTGCGGCGCCGTCATAATGGCCATCCCCCAAAGGTTCTTTTACTCTTTGGGGCGCCGTGGGCCGTCATCTAAAGGTTATTTTACTCTTTAAACCGCCCGTAACATCGTACATATTGCAAGCACACAATCTACAACTCATATATATGCATGGATCATACTTTCATGTTATGCATACTTCATCCTCTTACCATTTAGCCTCATGTGCTCTTCGTCATGTCATATATCATCTTTCATCTATCATTGCAACATAGCATAACATACATAACATCATCTCACATACTTGAACATAACATAGCATACCCTACTAGCATACCATATCACAACATAGCAAACCCTACCATAACATAACCTATATCTTCACATAACATAGCATAGGCATAGAATCCTTCATATAGCATCACAACATAACATCATCTAGCATAGTCAATCCACTTATAGCACATGATCACACATATATTCTATTCACCTACTACCTACCTCAAAAGACAAGAAATCAAGCTAAGGAATTAGTTGGATAACTTCCTCTTCTCCCTTTCCTTTCTTCTTCCTTTTTTCTTGTTGAACCCAAGATGGCAACTAGAAGTGGTTAAATGATCTACAAGCCAAAACTCATGTAAAATCCTTAGAATCACCCTTGGGAGTGTTCTCTAGAGTTTTGGGAAGTTGGGGGTCAAAAATGAGTAGAAATGGCCGAGCACATGTATATAAACCCTATCCAACAGTTTCTGCCGACTTAAAATTACGGCCGTACATACCAAATTTACGGTCGTAAATCTTCAAATTACGGCGGTAACTATCCAACTTACGGCTGTAAACCATCATATACGGCCGTACCCACAATATTATACGACCGTAATTACCCCTCTGTAAATCACACGCATCTCATCCTCCAAACATTACGACCGTAACCATACTTATTACAACCGTAAACCCAACATTACGGCCGTATCCTCAAGTTGTACGGCCGTAATAAACTCTCTATAAATTTGGCACACTTCCTCACTTCATCACTTCCAGCCGTAACAACATTCCTTACGGTCGTAACCCTATAATTACGGCCATAAACCATAAATTTACGGCCGTAACTCTCCAAACTGCAGAATTTTCCTCTTTTCGTTTCCTTTCTCGTCCGGGATGCCATTTCGGATTCCAGGGCACATCTTATACATCAACTCATATCGTGAACATATCATATGCCCGTATAAACATCATCATAGCATCTCCTATCTCTCGGGACGAATTTGGGCGGGGCGTTACACTATTTGTTGTTAATGGTAATATGCCAACAAGATATGTAAACAAAAAAATAATAACTAAAGTACACCTGATAAACTACAGTACATGTGGAATCCTTAGCGTACTCATACTTTAATTTCCACCTTTACTTGCCTTATTATATCACTTGGTTTGCCTTATAAATTTTTCAGTTTCATTTTTCAATTTGGGGAGCACTTCGTAAGTCCTTTTTGTTTGCATCTCTAATCACTAACATTAGATGGCTGTGTGTTTCATTTCCCTCCCAAATAAGACCGTAAATCAACTTGACTTTTTAGACATTTCCACCAAAACATAAATTCTTGCTTATATTTCTTCATTGCTGTGGATCATTATTTATTACATCACATGAATTTTACATTTGACATACATTCCATGATATACAAAACTTAGTTCTCATTTTTTTTCCCTAGCAAGTAGGTATGTTTCTCTATGCATTCTAGCATGTGTAATAGTAATTTAAGCTGCTTAAGTTAAATGCTGTTTGATTTCTAGCCTAATTAGCTCAATATAGCCACAACTGTGGCACTTCAGAAATCATCTTAACATTCCTACTTATTGCAATATAGGCCATGAACTTTGAAGATAACATTCCTCACACTATTAATAAGGACCATCTTTTCTACATCAAAACCGTTTCAGCTCAACCATGGTTAGGAGAACATGGCCGGACAGTTCATGCTCGGCCAATGAAAAAATTTGAAGTTGTTGCACTGGATGAGTATGATCCGTAGAAACACTAAAAAATCCCAATTGAGACAATTGGTGATCAAGTTAATACACCAAGTGCTTCCACCCCGAAAAAAGTCCTCTTTCAAGATGATGTTGGAGCAAG
The DNA here is from genome assembly GCA_018223645.1 of Jasminum sambac. Taxonomy (NCBI): domain Eukaryota; kingdom Viridiplantae; phylum Streptophyta; class Magnoliopsida; order Lamiales; family Oleaceae; genus Jasminum; species Jasminum sambac. The sequence goes on from CP073649.1 coordinate 20,201,148, forward strand.
CAAGAAGAAGCTTCTTTCGAAGATGGATTAGCAGATCCCCAACAAGTATTTTGTCTAGATAAAATCTTTTGTAATAGATGGAATGGACACTGTTTACTAACCAATATGGTTAAAGCAAACGTTGTGCGATATGTATGTTCCATTCTGTCAACTTGCTGTTCAAAGGGTTAGTACCCAAACTAGGTGAAGAATATACGCAGCATGTAGATTTTGTGACTATTTTGTCATTATGTTTCAGCTAAAAACACCCTGCTACTGAAAAGGCAGATTTATGTATGTATGTATGTATTGTCTCCAGGTTTCATGTAAATACAACTTCGTACTCATTCTCATGAAATTAATCCCTCAGTTTGCAGGAAACTAACTCAACCTTTCACCTTATCTCCCACCATGCTAATATTGTTACAAATCATTAGTTCAATCAACAAAAAAAAAACAGTTTCTTTATACGGTACATCACAATTTGACATACGAATCTTACTCATTAACAAATTGATACCGCTTCTACATATAAACATCTATCAAACACCGCTGTTAGAACAACGCCACGTATATACTTTGTACGCTAGCTTATATGAAATTACTCTAACGTGCAACGCACGTTCCGTCAACCCTAGTAGGTAAAGAAGACAGACAAGATCACCTCCCATGTTTACCGAGGATTATGTTTGTTATCTTATGGTAAGTGAATCTTCTGATCCTTATACTTTTTCAAAACTAGTGGAAAACACGTAAATTTGTGTAAACATATCGGATCCGTTTAAATCCATATTCAATCTAATAAGAAAATTTATTGATCCATCGAATTCAGATTATCTATCAGGTATTTAATTAGTAAATTCACATCGGTGTCCATCGGATTCGAATAAAATCTAATCCACTTATAGTGTCAGACACCTCGATGGATTTATTTGCACAAGTTCAAAGGTAACAAACCATTGTGAGAGAGATTTCAAAGTATTTATAACTAAATCATATTAAAAAGATAATTATTCATGAATATTTTACTTGTTTAAAATAGATTGTTATGTACATTTAAAAAAATACAATTTGTTAACTTCTATTTGAATCTAATTAAAAATATATTATAATATATATTAATGTATTGAAATTTGATAGGCCTAAAAATTCTTCATTAAAATTCAAAGAATATAAAATCAGGTTAAAATGAAAAAAAATAAAAAAAGATAGTAGAATAATATAATTATATTATATTATATTATTATAAAAAAAACCGGATCGGATTAAATAAAAAATTATAATAAATTAAATAAAAACTAAATACGGAATTAAGTAGATCTCCTTTCCTGTTTCGACTAGTGCTATAGATTCTGATCAGTGACGGATCTAGCCTATGGCGAGCACAAGCGTCGTCAGTCTGGATTCTCAGACCCTTGGGTTAATAGTTCGTCGCCTGTTCAGCCGGAAATTAAATTTGCAGATTTCTTTATGTCTTATTTTCTCGCCTTCCGAAATTTTAGCATGGAAGAGTTGGTGCATGCTGATCAAGCCGTGAAGAAGAAGATGACAAAGTTGGGCTTTTGGTTGCTTATCGATTGGGACTTGAGTGGTTTTTGTTTGTGATATTTAGTTACTGCCCAATTGCAACAAAAATAAACCCAAAAGGTTAATTAGCCCATTACCCAAAAATTATAGTTGTTAGTTTTTTATTTTTATTATTTGAGTTTGAGAGTTGAGTATTTTTAGCCTTGAATTCTATTTTGTTCATTTTTATTTGGATTGTTGTAATTTGATTGTAGAAAGTTGAGACTAATTACTAATTATCTTTAATTTATTTTTTAACTAAGGCTTGAATTTAGTCATATAGGGTTTGGTTTAATTAGTTTAGTTTATTGGTTATTTTTTGATTTGAGGCTTAGTTAATTATTTTAATTTAGTATTAAAACTGAATAATTGATTTAATAATTGGGATAATATATTGTGTATTCTTGCATTAAGGGTTTCTTTAATTAACTTAGTTTAATAATGAAATTCAACAGGTTATTGTGATTACTTGTATGTTAATTTTTTATTTAGCGTTTACCTAATTAATTTAGTAACAAAATTGAACTAGCAATTGTGATTAATTGTGGGCTGACATGTGATTTCTCCCGTTTCTTTTTATTCATATATTATGGAACATTTTTCAACCAAAATAAAAGACTCAATCTACTAGTTCTAGTTTACGATCAATGGTCAATTATTGTTGTTGACAGTCAACGGTCAATAGTCAACGGTCAACTTCCGCTCTATCTGAACATTTATCCTGGATCCATCCCTGATTCTGATTCCATCATTGAGGACGTTATCCATGTATGTATTTTTCTTAGGCTTTTAAGAAATTAAAATTACATCTCCTTCAAGTGTATCCACTAGCATTTGTGTATCATCATTCTAGAATAGCAGGGAATTTTAAATATTGAAGACCTATATCTTTTTTGTTTTCTAAGGTACCAAGAACTTGACCAGTTGCCCTCTAATGCATTATGTCTGGATTGCTAATGAACCTACTTATAGTTTGCTAATTTTACAAATGCTATGTTTGTCTTGTACATTGTACCGCACACTACAAACTTTTCAAATTGTTCACTTTGATCCTTTTCCTCGACCCCTTCACCCTGCAAGACTTTTGGATTGCTCTGCTGGTAATGATGATTTTCATCACTAAATCCTGCTAAACCTGTTTGACATTGTGCCAAAATCATATTTTAAAATTTCGCCAAATGCATTAAAAAACATTTGAGAAAAATATGACTCATTAATGCAAAATGCTAGACATTCTGTAGACGATCCCAACCATCTTCCCCCCTCCCCAATTCGTGAACCACCATCAGGTGGTTGCCCGACGCCCAACGGTGGCCATGAACCAACAAACTGGTCATTGGCGGAGCCAGTAAGAGTTGAGTGAGGGCATGTGCCCTCACTCAAATTTTGAGAAATTTTTTTTTTTTTTTTTTTTGCTGTTGGAGCTTCAAGCACTACATTCACATGAAAATGGAATGTGCTGCTTTAATTTGTATAGCATCTCTCATCCACTAAAAAATACTTATAGGGTAATAATTTATTCTGAGTGTTCTTCCACGTCCAGGTTGTAAATTAAGAAAACAAGAGTTGAGATGAGCTTATAGAAACAATATTGGAAATAATTTTATTTGTTTGTCTATATTTGCCCACAGAAAACGAGGTCATGTGACCAACAAATTAAATTTTGAGGTCGTGTGGTCACATTCACTGGTGGAGAAGGCGTTAGAAAACATGTGAAAAAGATTAAAAAAATGAGTCTCTTCTCAATATTTTGGGTTTTCTGTTGTTTATTAAATTGAACAATTTTTCCATTTTGGCATGCGTAATTAATAACCAAACTCATAATCCATTTGCCTACTTACATGATTGAGTAGTTGACGAAATTAAAAATTTACTATACATAATTATCTATTAACTAGTTCGGACAATCGGAATAGAGAGAAATCGACTCCAAAAAGTTCAAGTTTTGTTCTATTCACTATCAAATTAAATTTATTTCTTCCTCACTACTCAAATTTAATATTTCTCGTAAGTAAATTTTTTATACTACAATGAGCCCCACCTAAAAAATTTTGCCCCCTGCGGGAGCAATCATAAGTGATTCCATAACTATTAATGTCTAAATCCGATACTACCCGCACTGAATAAAATTCCTGACTACGCTCAAACCTGGTCGTCGCAGGTGTTGGTGACGATTGGATGTAGGTGTAGTGTGGGAAAATCCACTTAGGCACTTTCACATAAAACACTGTTATTAATTTTAAAATATGAAAAATTAATCACATTTTTAAATATCAAGATTTATTTCTTCTCATTTTTACTTTTTTTTTTTTTTTTAATATATCAATAAATAGGCCACCAGAAACCATCCAAAGCCAGCACTCAACTGCACTTTCTGTTTCAGATACCCTTTTCGGCCACTGTGTATATATATATGTACATACCCATCACACCAGGGACAGTTGAGTTTCAGAAAATGGTTGTTTCTCTGTTACCATCGCACCCTCTTTCTCCCCGACTTCCTTCGCTCAAGCCCAGAATTTTTTATTCCAAATTACTTTCAAAACCTATGTGTTTCTCTTCGTCATACCTCAGACCAATCGAAACGAAGCCTTTCAAAACCCAATTAGCAAAATCCCCAGCTCAATTTCTCTCTTTAAAGAGGCTTTTAGTGCGTGTCGGAAGAACGGAATCCGACACAAATGAATTTCTTGTGGGCGAAGATTCTGCAGAATTCGACTTTTCGAAACAGAAGATCTTGTCATGGATTTATTTTATGGGTATTGGGGCTGTAGTATTTTATGTTCTTAATGTGGCGTGGATTGATAGCTCCACTGGGTTGGGTAAAGCCTTCATTGACGCTGTATCGAGCATTTCTGACAGTCCCGAGGTTTAAATTTTGATTTAAATTGGCTCAACTTGTGTTGATTAGTGTGAAATTTTATACATCTGTAATCTGTTTGGGTTTTAGATTAATGTTTTGTTTACTATACCATTACTTAGTTTATTTAAGAGTTGTAATAATCCGCTTTATTATCTTTACAAATTTGGCAGTTGGAAGGAAAAATTGAATATGGGTTTCAATTTGAAGCTTAATTTCAATTTCCTTTTATAGTGATTGCTTAAGAATGAATTGTTCTTTCTTTCGAGGACTCTGAGCTTGTGTGATTGAGGTGATATTTTAGGAAAATGTGTTGTAAAAGTAAGGAAGCTCATGGAGAAACTTGAAATATAAATTTTTTGGAAGAAACTTGGAATATAAATTTTTTTGCATTGTGACTTGTGAGTAGCTGAATTGAGTAGAAAAGAAGTGACTGTTGAAAAAGTTTTACCAAACAAGTACTTGAGCTTCTGGAAAGCATATAAATTTTTGAGAAGGTAGAAGAAGACATGAAAGATGAAAAGAGTGTATCGAGGTGTAGTTTTTGAAGCAATTGATTGGTCATTAAACTTCAATGTATGTAGTCATCAATGCCTTCCAACCCGCAACTATAGTGATTCATGAAACCTAGTAAGTCTGATACTTTTTTTGATGTCTGAAGTGGCGTTCGATGTTGATGACCTCCCATTGTGTTCTTTATAAAATGTTGATCGATGATTCTTTGATTCTATGGATAGTTTCTTCATTTGAGTTATTTATCTTCTTGACTTCTTCCATCCACATTCATTTGTCCCAATTGTAAGCACATAGCTGCTGCTGATCTTGTCATTACCACTTTTATGCAGGTTGTAATGTTAGTCCTTACCCTCATTTTTGCAATTGTTCATAGTGGCTTAGCTAGTCTGAGAGACACAGGTGAGAAACTCATTGGGGAGCGTGCATTCCGCGTATTATTTGCAGGAACATCTCTTCCCCTAGCTCTTAGTACAGTTGTGAGTTCTCGTCCCATGTTTATCACACGTCATTTGTTTGTTTTTGCATCATATGCATACTACTTTTTGGGTTTCTTGCTTGATGAGGTACTCAGAAGATCCTGTGGTCTATGCAGGTTTATTTCATTAACCATAGATATGATGGTGTACAGTTATGGCAACTACAGGGTGTTCCTGCATTACACAAACTCATTTGGTTAACTAATTTCATTTCATTCTTCTTCCTCTACCCTTCGACCTTCAACTTACTTGAGGTTGCAGCTGTTGATAAGCCAAAAATGCATCTTTGGGAAACTGGGATTATGAGAATTACGAGACACCCTCAGGTATCAATATTCCATTTAAGGTTACCAATGCTGAAAATTCACTGGTGATTGTAAGATTTATTTAGTGGTTTTTTCTTTTTTTCTTTTTCCAAAGATGGTTGGGCAGGTAATGTGGTGCGTGGCCCACACAATTTGGATTGGTAACTCAGTTGCAGTGGCTGCTTCTGTGGGTTTGATTGCGCACCATTTATTTGGCGTCTGGAATGGGGACCGAAGGTTGGCTATACGATATGGGGAGGCTTTTGATGTTGTGAAGGCAAGAACAAGTGTCGTCCCATTTGCAGCAATTCTTGATGGGCGCCAAAAGTTGCCAAAAGATTATTACAAGGAGTTTCTTCGACTGCCATATCTGACAATTACGGTAGTGACTTTAGGTGCATACTTTGCTCACCCTCTTATGCAGTCTGCAAGTTTTCAGCTTCATTGGTAGCTTGCTTATATGCGATTTGTTTCAATACGAGGTGCGTGTACCAGTGCTTGTATATGCATAATATTAGATGAGATATAATATCATTTGGTTGGATTACTTATAGTGAAATTATATCCAAGTGTGGGCGTGTTGTCGCAATACGCCAAAATTTATTTTATTTCCTTACTCGGTTTCAAAACTACAAATTAATGTAGAAGTGGTAAGTAAGGGTCGAACCCAAGAGGAACGGTGTTTAATCTAGTTGTTGTTATCAATTAATCTAGAAATGGGGGTTTTGTGAAGTTGGATGAAATTCGAAAATAAAATGACAAAATAAAATAGATGAAAATGAAACAATTGAAGATATATCTAGTTCTCGGGTTTGGTTGTGTCAACATCTTGTGTTTATCTTTCCCATGCAACGTGTACTATCCCTTCTTCAATTTATCAACTCCAATTAATCAATACGATCTGATTAACGAATTCTTCCTTAAGTGTATTAAATTAAAGTGAGTTCTTTAACTTAACGTCTAGCTATTGGATAATCCTAGTGTGAAATGAACAAGAAGAATGAGTTGAATTAGATGATCAATTTCACAAACTTGAATTAATACATCTAAGTTGATTTATTAACAAATATGCACGACATTCGTTTGCACGTGGATTGGAATCTAGTGACAATTCACGGATCAAAAGTTCCAATCCTAAAGACATAACTTGAACTTAAAGATTAATTGATTCAATTGGCCAAAGTGAATGCAATAATCACATAAATTCAAAACGGGTTTAAAAGCATAACAAATCAACAAATTGAAGTAGAGGAATAGATAAAGCGTTAGCAAAGAGTTAGAAAAGATAACAACATGATAATTGAACACAACGCGTCCTCGAACTAGATAGAGAAGTCTAACTACTCATATTAGCGGGTATCACCATCGCTATATGATAGATTATACTTCACTATCTCAAGTAATATATACAAACTATAGAAATCACGTAAATAATGCTAAGAATTAAATAGAAGTCTAACTACTCATATATGCGGGTTAAATATTTATAACAGCAGAACTGTATCACCTCTCGCAATATATGAGAAATTATCTTTCTCAAACATGAAAAATAAAAGAAGAAGAGAAATTAGTGAAGAAATGCTCCGCTAATCATATTCACGATCAAGTATCGTCGATTGATTAATCGAACCTAAATTTAGGTTTTTACTCACTGAATATGAAAAACTAAGAGTTTTCAAGCTAGAACTAAGAACAAATGATGAAGAGAATTTTATTGAGGAGAAAGTTGGAGAGAATCACAAGCTAATTCTCTCTACAAGTTGTGTCATTCAGCTTGGAAACGCTTCTATTTATAAAAGCAAAATATTACACCAAAAATATTAAAAATCATAAAAGTCTTCCTTCATGAGTCTATTGTGGTGTGCTCGAGTTGTTTTATCTCTAAGTTAAGAAAATACCAAAAACACGCTTTTGTGGTAGGTGGAGTCGGTGGTCAAAATCTGCGGTGGTGTCGGTGACTGAGTCATCACGGCCGACCGAGTCACGCGCGATTTTGTTTAGTCATCGCTAGCGAACGGGAAGGCCAAGGCGACGGTGGCGTGACTTCGATCACTTGCGGTGATCGAGTATGATCGGGCGTGACTCGAGTCACTGCGGCCGACTTCGATCACGCGCGCTACCGACTGAGTCACCCAGAAATTGCACACCATGTCCCTCAACTTTTGAATGTTGTTCATTTTGGTCCTTGACAAATTTCATTTTGGTCCTCCAACTTTTTTAAAAGTTTCACTTTGGTCCCCCGACTTTTGAAAAGTTGCAGTTTGGTCCCCAACAGTTTGGCTTTGACGCTTTTAGTCCTTTTTCTTCAAATGGCAATAACTTTCACTAGGAAACTCCGATTTGAGATCCGGAAAAAGTTTGGGAATCCTCTTTTGATGTTCTTCGACTTTGGCACAAGAAAAATTGTAAAAAACAACTTTTCATAAAATTACATCGGAGGTCCTCCATCTTTGATTCGCTTGCATTTTGGTCCCGAGTTTCCGTTTTCATTCGATTTTCATCCATTTTGACTCCTTTTGATTCTTTGTGATCCTAAACACCACAATAAAGGAAAAACACATAAAACGAAACATATAACACTAATAAAACACACAAATACATAAAATAGAAGAATTATTTAAGTGCTTTTCTAGCACTTATCAAAGTGCTTGTGCACAGTGAGTGATACTCTCACGGTTCTACTGTTTGTACATCGTCATTGTCATGAAAGAAAGATTGATGTGAGCAACAGGAGAATATGGAGTATGCTTCCGTAATTTGACAAACGCGTCATTCTCCTCCTTGGGCCAATACTTCTCACACAAATTTAAAAAAGAAAAATAAATTGTTGCGTATGCACCTAATGGGGCCGAAGAAGATCCGCGAGAAACGGTTGGGTATGACCAGAACCACATCCGAATTAGGGTTATCCGGACTGGTGTCAAGCTCAATCCAAATCCCAGCATTACCTAGAGGTCAGGCCATGCGGTTCAAGCCGAATAAGTCGGGTCACGCACATCCAGGCATGTTAGGTCACGCTCGTCAGAGTCAAGTCAAATAAAGCAGTTATTCGGACATCCAACTACCTTTGTACTTTAGTTGACTTTTGTACTTGGGTTAAACTTTGTACTTTAGTTATATTTATAGAAATTTCTTGTAACTAGTTGTTAGAACTACTAGGTACACCCCAAGTTTTTAAGTATGGGTCGTGTCCGAATTCAATTATGTAATAAGTCATGTCATCCCTCACAGTTTATAAATAAAAGGGGTTGGCTTCATTTGTAGGGGGAATTCTCTCAAGAAGTAGAGTAATATACTTATTTCTTCAATCATTTTAGTTATATCTAGCACTCAGTTCTTACTTTCATCGTTCACACTTATTTGAGTTGGAGGTCACTTCTGATTTTTAGATCAAACTATTGATTGATTAGGATCGACAAAAGCCAATGTCAACATAAAGAAATAGAGAACAAAAAGCAAAAATTTAAATGTCTGATTTACACTGTTATAAGATGTAGAGGTTGCCACATCATTAAATTTTTGCCACATCATTAAATTTGTAGTCGTGACAATTTTGAACAAAAATTATTTTTCCAAAGATTTTTATGAAGGAAATATTAAGTTTTGTTATTTTTTAATTGCAAATGAGGGTAAGAAAATGGTTATGTGCAAATATTAGAAACGGGTAATTAATTGTTGATTTTAGTAACTTCGACCAAAAGTTTGGATGAGTCTGAGTGAATCGTGCAACACATCCTATTTTGTGAGTAAATCTTCATATGCTAATTTCATATGCTAATGCTCGTATCCACTCGTGCGCATGGTAAAACGTCCACAAGTTGATAGATTGTGACACATATCCCCCCGGTGGCTATGGGGGACACATGTCCCAATCTGCGTACTTGTGATTTGTGATTATGATAAAACGCCCACAAGTGAATGGATTGCAAAACGTCTCCCCTCGATATCAACATGTTCTATTTTGCGAATAAATGTTCATAACGTATTTGATTTTGCAAAAAAAAAAAAAAAATCGAATTAATTAATAATTATTTCTAAAAAATTAACATCGTAAAACACTCGTGCGATGATTCGTTGGTCGAAAAATAGAACTTATAGCAAAGTCCTTGGCTCAGAACGCTTTAACCCGTCCGTATACCTCAATAATAGTAACTAACAAAACCATAAGGTATTATTGGAGATGAGAACTAAGAAGAATGAAATTTTTTCTAATGAAAACATAGATGCTCATAAGCATGATGTTTTGATCAAACTTCAATCAAGTTTCTTTATGCATTACCCATGGAAGATGTATTTTTACTAAAGTGAAATCATGTATTCCACTAACTTCTTGATATTATTGCGAGACGATCCACCATCAATAACGCTATTATGAGTCAATTGTGCCTTATTTGCAATTGATTTCGTGATTTCTTCTCTCTTATCCTCCATTAGATCTCTTACAAATTTCTCAACCGTCAATCTGTCACACTTGTCTTTCATATCAAGCCCTGCTTTCCATATTTCACCGACACACCTACTATTCACTTGTTGGTCTGCTATCATGGGCCAACAGATCATAGGCACACCATATGAAATACCTTCTATCGTCGAGTTCCATCCGCTATGGGTCAAAAACCCACCAATTGCAACACGGGCCAAGACATCCTCTTGTGGAGCCCAACTAACTATACAGCCCCTTTCCTGAGTGCCCATTCTGAGTCCTTCTGGGATCTCATTAGGCCCAATAATCAAGCCCGGCCTCTTAGCCCATAAAAAGGGTTCCCACTGTTCACAAGCCCATACCAGAATTCCAACTGTTGCTCACGAGACATTACAATCACACTGCCGAAGCTAACATAGAGTACTGATTTTGGGCGCTGAGAATCAAGCCATTTGATGCAGGATTCATCCATCTCGATTAAACTTGAGGAGTATTTGGATCGAGAATCGACGATGATTGAGTTGGATAGAGAGTGTAGCGGACCAATTGTATAAACCCTAGGAAAGAGACTGTAGACGAGAGACAATCGGGGCTTCCAGTTGTTCAAAAGTGTTGAGTATGAGTGCAGAAGCTCGAGTCATCTTTGAGGCCTGGGTGATGTAAAATTGCAGAATCGGGTTTTCCGGTTCAAGTTTGCAGATACTTGGCAGATCTCGGCGTCGTAAAATGTTTTCGAGCTCAGGAATGCAACGAATTTGTTGATCCAAGTCTTCGTTTCCACCCTGAGGTAGCGGAATATGTCCATGTTCGATGAGCTGCTGAAGATGGAAACAAACCCAAGTACAGGTAGCACTGTAAGTGCGAAACGTGATGATAGGAATTCGAAGCTCATCGGCGATATCAATTGCAAACGACATGATTCCATCTGCTATAATACAAGTCGGTTCTCGGTTAAGCGAAAGAATCAAATCCTTAAACGACGGCTTGCTAACTGAAATAGTAGACAATAACAAATCAATGACGGAGGGGCCTGCTCGTGGATCCTCCGGCGAGAGTCCATCTGGAATAGAAACGAACTGGATGTTCGGAATTCGGTCGAGAAGGCGGCCGTTGTTGTGTTCGCTGTTGACGAAGGTGATATTGAAGCCGTGCCAGCTGAGAAGTTGAGCTAACATCAGCATGGGTTTGATGTGGCCTTGAGCGGGGAAAGGCAAAACCACCACATGAGGAGCATCCATGCCTAAGTCGCCTGTTCTCCTACCCATTTTTCACATTTTTATACATTTTTATACTATCCATCTCGTGATCTACCTGTACTATACAAATCTCCACCATTCAATTCCACTTTTTTTCTCCTATATCACATAAAGACACATAAAAATACACACCCTAACACGCGCTAAGTATTTTGCTTCTTCCTTCCTTTTAAAGTGTTCACGCATCTGTCCGTTTGTCTGTTTGGGAGATGTTTGGATGTGACTTCTAAAAAGTATCTGCCGCTCATTGGAAGATACATCATCTTAAATTGTTCGGTGAAAAAATCTATGCAGAAAAGATATTTTCTTTTGGGAAATTAACGCACAAATGATCGAAAAAATTTGGATGAGTGCATTTTTTAGTTCAAAATGAAAAAAAAATAGTGCAAATGGTTCAAAAAAACTATTGTTCAAAAATGGATCAATTGGATGATTTCCGTCCATTTCTTCTGTTGCTTTGGTGCGAAAATGGTTCAATTGATTCAAATATTGATTTTATCCTCTTCCCAAGTGCAAATTTGTCACACCATTAAAAAAATTAGATATTGGCGAAAACGGTCCAAAAAAATTTTGTTTGGTGTGTTTTTAGTTCGAAATGAAAAAGGTAGTTACATTAGTCCAAAATTTTAATTAAATTATATAATTTTGGACCAATGTAACTAAAAAGATAAAAGGTAAAATTATACACTTTAATTAAAATTATGAACTAATGTAACTACCTTTTTTTTATTTCGAACTAAAAACGCACCAACCAGACTTTTTTTGGACCATTTGCACCAACATCCCATTATTTTTTAATAGTGCGATAAAATTGCCCTTGAGAAGAGAACAAAATATCAATATTTGAACCAATTGAACTATTGTTGCACCAAAGCAACATAAGGAATGGACGGAAATCATCCAATTGGACTATTTTCGCACCAAAGTTTTTTTGGACCATTTGTGCTATCTTTTTTTCGTTTTGGACTAAAAACGCACTCATCCAAATTTTTTGGATCATTTGCGCCAATTTTCCTTCTTTTTTCATTTTAATTTATTTTACTCTACCATTGCTTATATTTAGGTTTTGTTCTATGTTGTTAATTTATGGAGCTTGTTTCCTGTCCCAGCGCTGGAAGGAAAAATTTCCTCCCAGCAAGAGACAGGCCCTCCCTACTGCCGCCGCCATGAACCCCACCACATTCAGGGGGGTAGTGTGCTAGGAGAGTATTCTCCTCCCAACGCTGGGAGGCGAACATTTTCCTTGATTTATGTTAATTTATTCGAATGATGTGTTAGATGTAAAGTAATAGTATGAGTGATTGAAAATGATAAAAGAGAAAAAGTTAATAAATGTTAGTGGAAAAAGATATTGTAGAGAACAAGCATTAAGAGTTAATTGTTTTATTAAGGGTGATAGGATTGAATTTTTTATGAATTTTTATATGAAAGATAAGAGAGAATTAGTAGAGTTGAATAGTGGAGATTTGTGTAGTACATATAGGTCACATGACATATGTGAATATGATTGATTTAAAGTAAAGAATGAATGAATAAAAAAGTTAAAAAATTTCAAACATAACATGGGCATTATCTCTACAAAATTGGTAGTTGGGAGTAAAAATTCAATATGGGTTTGAACTTTAAAGCTTAATTTCAATTTTGTTTATAGCGACTACTTAAGAATGAATTGTTCTTTTACGGCTTCCGACCTTGTTTGCCTGAGTCTCTTTCTAACGGAGTGGTGATGTTTCAGTGAAATGCATGGTAAAAGTAAGGTAGTTCATTGAGGATTCTTGACATATAAAATTTTTGCAATTGTGTGTGGTTGAAATTGATTTAGAAAAGAAGTGATTGTTGGAAAAGGCTTACCAAACAAGTACTTGTGCTTCTAGAAACCATATTAGCTTTTGAAAAGACTTAAGGAGACATGAAAGATTAAAAGAGTGTATAGGAATGTAGTTTCTGAAGCCATTGATTTGTCATTAAACTTTAATATGGCATCGGCCCAACCTGCCACTATAGTAATTCATGAAAACCCCAAGTTGTCTTGATACTCGTTTTCCATGATACAACCAATAAATCTAATACTTTATTTTGTCTGATATAGTGTTTGACATTGGTGACCTTCCATTGTGTTTTTTATAAAACGTTGGTTGATGATTTTGAGATTCTATAGATAGATTTCTTCCTTGAAGGCTAAAGTTGTTTATATTCTTCCATTTTTAGTCATATGTCCCAATTTTAAGTATGTAGCTACTGCTGATTTTGTCATTGTTGTCTTTATCCAGGTTGTAATGTTAATCCTTGCCATCTTTGGGAGATTGGGATTATGAGAATTACAGGACACCCACATGTCATAACGAGCTTGTTCTCTTCTCAACTAAAATTGTTCCAGCAAAGTTCCACCCAAGACGCAGCCCCCTGAATGTGGGGGTCTGCGAGTGGGGGTGGAATTTTTCTCTTGTTGGGATTTTCTTCTCTTCCCAGCGCTGGGAAGAGAAGCTTGCTACAGGTATGAATTCTCCATTTACCATTGATTCTTTGCAATCGGGTCAAGCCATAGATGGTTATATTAGACTAGTCCAAGAAGGTGACAACATTTTCTTCCTCGACCATTTTATCTCGGGTCTTGATTGACAATCTCCGAAACTTGTTTAGACAATTCACAAACCTACTCCCTCTCTTCCATGAGATTGAAGCTTCAAGCCAATTGTCTTCTTGGTGTTTTAAAAACTCTTGCTTTAATATATGCCAAGCATGCTCTGGCTTTTTAATACCAAATATACAAGGAGTAATGGATTTCACAACACCATCTCATCTCTCTTTAAAGTTGAATGTTTTTCTTCCCTTATTTGATGTGATCGTATGGTTTTTAATAATTCGTGTAATAGATGATAGAATTGATACTTGCAGAAAATTCACTGGATTGTAAGATTACTTAGTTACAAATAATTAGTGCCTCAATTCGATTCGAAGTTTATTTAGCCTATTGGTGGCTGGAGTCCTTGAATGTTTAAATTTCTCACCACGCATAATGAATGCAACCATACAAGTGTGTCCACTAGAAAATCATGTATAGATCTTGGACAAAACCTTGATTGATGATATCTACGTGCTTGGTAAGATGGATTAGACAACAAGACAACGTTAGATATTATTGAAAGAAAAATAAGTTAAATCTATTATGTTGTCTTCTATAGTCCAATACCATATATAGTCACTCATTGTTCGTTTTTTTTCTTTCCTCAAGATGGTTGGGCAGGTGCTTTGGTGCATGGCTCACACAACTTGGATTTGTAATTGGGTTGTAGCGGTGGCTTTTGTGGATTTGATATCACACCATTTTGGCTACTGGTAGCGAAATTCTAGATTCATACTGTTTGGATTATTTAAGGTTTACGAAATACTTTCCAATTTGTTGTTTCTCATCATTCGAAGTGATTTCATCGCGATAAGGAATTGTTGTATTCTGGGAGATGATTGACATCCAACTTTGAGCATCATTGCACGAAAATTGCGTTTCAAAGAAAGAGAGTCAAACTCTCACCTTGAACCATGTATTTGATTTGTTATATTTTCGCTAGTTTTAAGTAAGTGTATTTGATTATTTGTTTTCACTGGAATATGATTGCATGCCAAAATTTAACCGAACACAGAATGTTCTATCAAACATGCACTTTTCTTCTCACCTCGGCTTGTTTGATAGTAAAAATTTATGGGAATCAAATTGATTATTGAGACGCTTTGTGGTCAAAAGAAAAACTTATGAAGAAATCTAGAAACGATATTTTATTTTATATCTAGTATTTTAAAAAATATAAAGCATCACTAATTAGTAAGATAATTGTACAAATGTATATTATATAAATTAAAAGTTTAAAAACATAAAACTTGCAATGCAGCAACCCCGAACTCAGATTCAAGGGCTTGTTCTAGACACCATTTTTTTCCACCAACTTTCATTAAGGGTTTGTTTGATTGCAAGTTATAAATCATTTACTTGTAAAATATTTATATAGTAAATATTTTTCTACCTATTCCTTAAGAAAATATTTTCTTGCAATTTGCCCAAATTATGCTTCAAAATGATTTTACCTTGTAAAATCAATTCCCTTTACAGCTTGCAATCAAATAGCAAATGTGTAAAATAGATTATATGATTTGACATTTACTTGCAAAAATTTTGCCAATCAAACACACCATAATTTTTTTCTCTCATCATTTTCAATTACTCATACAATTATTTTATATTTTTTTCAATTTTCGACCATATATCTAAGACGTGGTTCATATATGTAACCCTTTTTCCCTCGAAAACATCCAATTTTCCTAAATTTTTAGTTCTTTTTTATTGCACATCATTAATCTTTCCCGCTCATGAAAAATGCCTTAAATAAACCCAAGTTGTAATTTGGAAAATCGATATTATCTCCAGCGAGCTCCTCTAATCTTACCATATATTCATTCAATTCAACCTCTTTACCTTGCAATCACCCTGTTATTATTACTCCATTTTCATTGCTTAATTGCAAAATCCCATCTAAATCGATATCCCAATTTTAGCAAATTCCTACCCCATTACTTCATATTAAAATCAATGATTTTCTTATGATTCTTCAGAAATCTCATTATGTTTTTATAATTCTACACCAATCGTCCCTTCTACCATTGATATTTTCTTGCAAACTTGTAGATTCTAAAATCTCGGTTCCGACTACTATGTTTAATCTCATTATCATTTTCCTCTATGCCTAAATGGATTGCTTCTCACCGGTCACCAATTGGAACTTGGAACAAAATCTCAATCATTCCGATGCTATTTCCCCCCATCTACTGAAATCGGTACCAGCTTACTTTGATTTGGTGGTTTGTCTAAGGCTTTGCGAATAAAAAAGTATTGTTTTGGGTGCTTCATCTTTTCAAATTTTTTTTTTAACTTTTTGTAAGTTCTTCAATTAAATATTTCAGTGAATTGTTGCAGCAATTTTTTATTAAAGAAATTTCTTCTTGAATCTTAAGTAAAAAAGCCTATGGGCATGTTGTAGGTTCTCTTTGGTGGATGCTAAAGAAACAGGGTACTTTTTTTCCTACCAACATGATCAGGCTATCTTACTAATTATACATCATATGGCAGTAAAGCACTGTGGGTTGTTTTCTTGAATCAAGAATTTCTTCAAATCGCCTAATATAGAAACAGTTTCTTCAAATCGCCTAGTATAGAAACAATTCTCTCTTTTCCTCATCACAACAATTGCTATCAATCTCAGACTTCTTTATTAGTACCATAGGGCTGCCCTTTGTACTTATCTTTTTATTAAAAAAAATAAAAAGCCCCATCAATCAACTTGAGCAAAAGTGCAAACAGTAAGCTATGTTGAATTGTGATGATTTTAATGGATGTTCATCATATAAAAATCCTCATGATTTGAGGTTACTTTTAGAGCCTTTTAAAAGCAGAAGTGAATTTATTTTAAAAATGAGAAATCTACTAATAATTCATCAGTGAATCAATCAATAGCTCTTATAAATAGCACTAAGAAAAGGAAAAAAGCTCTTGATTGTATATATGATAGAGCTTTGCTGGTAAGAATTTTCAACAATATTATGTTAATGTTGTTACTTTATTATTATGCCCATTATTTATTTTTCAATATGAACTTCTAGTTTATTAAAATTAATATTTGTAGGATAGGAAAGAGATTCGTAGTGCGTTTAATAGTCTTAAACTTTTTGGTATTTAACCATAAAGAATGAAAAGCAATCAATCATTAATAGCCACTTTAAGTACAACCATAAGTTTTACACTTGCTTAAATATTGAAGAAAACAAAAGTTACAATATGATAGTTCTCATAATCTTATTATAGAGCTAGAGGTACTACTTAGCTACACGATAGCTACAAGCTCACTTCATGCAATGATGAGAGGACCATCGATTGAAATTTTCTTCCAGTGCTCTGCTTATGACATTATGAAAAGTGGAAACACGTAATACAAATGTTAGACTACTTACAAGAATTAATTTATAGCTATTAAATTTTTTTTCAACCTTTTATACACATTACTATTTATGCTATATTACAGGTCGAACATTCTTGAAATAGTGAGGACATGTTACTCCACATAAAAGTGTGCCAAAAGAGAACAACTGAGATGTTATTTTTGGTATGAATCAATGTGAAATGTTGGGAGAAGATGATGGTAAGACAATCACAACCATCAAGTAATGTATCCTCCAAGTTCACATCTCATGCATTTACACCAACATCAATTCAAGTATAAAGGCTCTGTCAAAATTAAAAAGATTTGATCAAACCTCTTGAACTTGATTATATAATTAAAAATTTTTATAAATTATTTATCAAAATCATTTTTATGCATAAAATTTGTGTATATCACATGCAGGTAGCACCAGGGGAAACTTTGTCAATTTTTTTTAATAAAATCTTATTCACTTTGTTGTTCTTTTATTATTTTTTATAAATTACATATTTAATAAATAATTAACCATCGTCTCAATCAACAATTGAAATCATACGACTAAGTCATAATTTTTGTAATTTACTCTCGACTATGTTAAATATTTATTTACTCTATCGCTTAAATAAATATTAAGAATCTTGACTACTTTAAATTATTTATTTAATATCAATTTTTGTCAGTTTATATTTTATTTAATTTTTAAAGATAATTGATTAAGTCATCTGTTGTGATTATTAATTGTACATATTGCAATTTATTTATCTTATCTAAATTAATTTAAATTTGAAATCAAATCATTCAATATTTGATCAAAATAACATAAAATCTATGAATTTTTTTATCGATCACATTAAGAATCCTACATACTAATTGTTTTAAATAAAAATTAAAATTATGAGTTCATATACCAAATATGTTAAATTGGTGAATTCATACTAAATGTGTTAATATACAGGTTTAGTTTGTTTGGAAGGTGTTTATTGAACAAATTATATGTCATTAATATATATATTAAGAAGTATAATAAAAGTCTCTAATTAAACAATCACGATGAGGCATGGATGGAGATGCGAATTTTCTAGAAGGGCGGGACGGGGAATGGGAATCCCCATCCTGTTGCAATTTTAATGTCATCCTCGCCCAGCCTCGATTAAATAAAGATGTATTAGGGATGAGAATAAACGTTTTCTAGCGGAGTAGGAACGGGGTGTTGGGGGTTTGTCGAACTATACCTGCTACATCGTCACTTCTATAATATAGTTGTACATGAATTATACTTCACAATCAAATTTTGAAAATCATTATTTACATGTTCATTGTCGATACCGTATATCACACATGGTGTATAATTAATATCACCCAAAATTTATAATTGCATGTAATAGAATGTAAAATAATTTTAAAGAAAAAACTATAGGCTTTAAGAAAATTAGTAGAGTTTTTTGGTGTAGTTATTTTGATAATGATAGCATTTAATGCTATTTTATGTTTTGTTCATATTTATATAGTAAATTTAATCTTACAATAAGTAAAATGCGACTTTTTATCACAATTTCTATCACAAATTATCATCTAATGCAACGCATAGATGTAAATGCTCAGATTTAGTAGTGTTTTGATGGTGTTATTTGTGAATTGCCTTTATTGTTGAAGCTTTCGTGATAATTATAGACTTTTGTGAGTTGTTTTTTAGATATTTACAATTAGGATGGATTTATATGAAATACAAGGAAAATTCTATTGAAATTTTTATAAAATTCTTTCATTAGTTATATACTAATTAATTTTGGTGCTCTGACTTATATTCAATTTTTATATTTTATTCTCATACCATTAACAAATATCAAAACCCTCAGTCCTTCGTGCAATGCACAGGTGAAAATGTATGTTACTATCGTATTACGATGCATTTGATAATTAACATGAAGTAGATATTCTTGGGGAAAATTAGTGTTGATATTGTTGTTTCTAGATTTAAGTGACCTCATTCTTGTATTGATGCTATTCTTTTTACATTGTGTTTATTGCTGAGGTGTTGAGGAGAATTGTAAATCAAGTCTTGTGGTTGTTTTATATTTGTTCATTGGATATTATACAGGAAGGATTTGTACAATATACATGGAAACTTTGGCAAAATTTTTATAGAATTCTTTCATTACTTATATTAATTATTAAGTTTGGTGTACTCACAAGTACTCAATTTATTATTTTTGTGGTGCTATTGATATAGTAAGTATTAATATATATCGAAACTTGTTATTGTTGATACATTAATCTCCCATACAATACACGAGTGAAAAGGGCTAGTAAATTAATAAATTTATATTTTCTATAGTACAAGCCCAAGTAGGAGTTAAGAAGTGATTGAGGAAAAAAAAAACACAGTTAGTAAATCGATTTTTTTTATTGTTTTTCCTTTGGCCACGGCTAAATACACCCGGACAATTACTAAATACACCCAATTTTTCACATATTCCAATTCTCCCCCTTAACTTTAAAAAAACAAAAATTGTTCGTTAGCAAGGCGACCCCACATGGGAACTCCCAAATGGGGGTTCGCCCCTCATGGGCTGAACACCCCAATAGGGTGTTGTTCGCCCCATGTGGGGCGAACCACTTATTAAAAAAAAATTATTCCTAATTGAAAAAAAAATTACTATTATATTTTGTTAAAATTTTTTATAACTATTCAAAATTTTTTAAATAATTATATTCGATGCTAACCGAATAAAGTTAATTATTGTATTATCAAAAAAGTTTTGATATTTATTATCAAAGTGATTACAAAAAATTTTGAAATTAGTCGTTGTAACAAAAATTTGAATTTTTATATAATTGTATTCAACACTAATCGGATAAAATCAATTATTTTATCATGAAAAATTTTAAAATTTATCATCAAAGTGGCTGTAAAAAACTTAAAAAGACATTTCGAAATTACTCGTTAAAGTGATTGCAAAGAAGTATAGCAAAAATTACATCCACAAACAAAAAATCAGATAAAATTATTATTTTTTTTCCAATTTTTTTTTTTACCTTGTTCGCTGCATTTATAGCAAACAAGTAAAAACTTGTTTGCGCTCCACGCAGAACTAGATTTTGCTTTGTTCGCTGTGTTGACAGCGAACTAGCTTAAGCTTGTTCGCTATCAACAGCAGCCAAAAAAAAAAAAAAAAATGAAGAAAAAGAGGAGGATATATTGATCTTTTAATTTTTTTTTTTTTAAGGATAAAGGTGAGTGTACCCAGCAATTGGTTGGATGCATTTATTTGATCAAATTTGAAATTTGAAATAAATGCATTAAAATGCATTTTGATAAGGTGGCTACCAATCCTGTTCTGGTACGCTCGATGGTGCCATATTATGGCACCATCGAGCCACGTGTCAATTGGAGAGTGGCCCGCGTGGGCGTGTGCTGTAGGAAGAAAAGAATACGATCCCAGGTGCATTTTTTTATACGCAACAGCAAAATTGGGGGACCAACATGCAATTAATTCAAACCCATCCCCAATTCATACCAGAACGAGCCCTACACTCCCCCATCTGGATGCAATTAACCTCCGAGAAGCCTCCACCCGAGAAGCCTCCACCACCACCGACCGTCAACCTGGGCAAGCCCAGAGCATTAACAAAATCCGGCAGCCGAGAACGAACGACACGAGGTGCGTTACGAAACACCCGATTTCTCCTTCTTCTTTTCTTCCATGTGGTTGCGTATTTGGGCTCCTTTTTTTCTTTCAATTTTTTGCGAGAACTACCACACCTATTCCATCAATTTGTAGTGGAAAGGAAGTGATGCTGGGGATCCTATTTTAATTTGTTTTTTGTGCTATGAAAAATCTCCGATTTTGGGTCGTTTCTGTCAAAAAAACGAGCAGCCACTAAAATTTTTTTTTTGTTTTCTTTTTGTAAGGGGTGTAGTTGTTGCATTTTGGATTTGTGGAATTGTAGTGGAATTCGTGTGCAGTCGGGTTTTTCCCCTTTTTTTTAGATATGATTCTACAAAGGTTGCTGCTGGGGTTGTATTTAACTTAGTTTATGATCAAAATCACGGTTAAATATTGAAATTTATGTAATATGTTAATTGTGTTCGTATGGATTTTTCAGAGAAGATGCTGCAACTTACAAGCGGGGCAATGGGCAAGAACTCCAATGACAAATCCTCTCTCGAAACTTCTTCCGAAGAAGAAGAAGAAGAAATGGAGAATACCCAACAAGAAGCAAAGGATACCATGCCTGGTTAAAGCCATTATTCTGATATTCGGAATTGTGTTGTTCATTAATTTTTGGTAGTACTACGAACAATGTCGGGTTCATTGTAACATGTAAATTGTTGTGGACATTTTGAAAATTGTACGAACATTTTGTATTCTTCAATTAAGTTACTGTAGCATAAACAATAGAGTCCAATTGAAACTCATATAAAAGAACAAGGCAACATAATTTAAAGAGTATTTAACTCAAACTCAAACTCAAAAAATACATATTCTAAAACATGCATGCATATAAGATAATGAATTAATAAATAACTCTAACTCAAACTCAAACTCAAAAATACATGTTTTAAACATCCCCTCGAGTCCCATCTCTTCTTTTAACAGAAAGTTATAGAGCAAAAATTGAACTTAGTTACAAAGAAGGGTAACCCCGGCTCAGAAGTCTCTACTCGATCAGTTGTCACAGGCTCCAACATAACTCATTACCTCGTCAGCCCAAAGGAATCCTTTACAGTGGACCCCATCCTACACATTTACAAGTAAATTATAAGGATTTGAATGGCACTTGTTATAACCAAAGGAAACGAAAATATAACATCTTCAAAACTCGTTCTTCAAACACGTTATCAAAATAATGAACGCATAAATGACAGGCTTGAGAATGAATTTTTAGCTATTTCGTCAAGATGTTACCTTCACATTTATGCATTTCCAAAATTCACGATTAGGATTCAACTCCGTACGTGAAGTCTTCAGCACCATCGGTGCACCGCATTTACATTTTATAGGTGAGCGCACATTATTCGAGCTGGAGGAAGTCATTCCTTCAATACCTACATGGAATACTGTTACATCTAAACACATGGGAGCTGGCACACCAAACCAGTATCTTGCCTTATTTTTTCTGAAACAAGGGTCACAAAAGCATACTGTTGCACAATTAAAAAAAAAACGCAACAACTACATAACTCATTTTTTGTGAAAGGAACAGCTGACTGCATACTGCCCAAAAAAGGAGAGAATTACCCTACAATCATATGACTAGTACGACTACTATAATTTGCTCTAACTCACTCATAAGAATGCTCACTACTTGCTCCACAATGCAACGACGACAATTGTAGCCGAATATGACATCCCAGTAGCTATAATTTGCTCTAACTCACTCACTACTTGCTCCACATGTAACTTCCACAAATAACTCGAGTTTTGGAAGAAAATGAAGTGTTAACAACACAACATACTACAATCTTAGTTCATTTAATCATATCAAAAAAAAAAAGAAACAGCCGACTGCATACTGCCCAAAAACGGAGAGAATTACCCTGGAATCATATTTTGTTTTCCTACAATTCCACTACAATTACCACAAATCCAGATTCATAACTTAAAAAAAAAAAAAAAAACCTTGATGGAAGTGAAATGCGAATGGTGCTGTGTTGTTGTTACACACTTGTAATTGTTTAAACACCTTGCACATTAAATTAGAACTTCTATTCTTGCTATATTTGCCACTCTGTCAAGATTTTATACATTTAAGAGCTTGTTTGTGAAAGTTTCTTTTTCCTTCTTTTTTTCTTTTTAATAATTTTTTGGAAGGACAAAGGGCAAAGCAAGCTAAAAACCCCTCCCAAACATGCTCGAATTCACTTTCAACTAGTTTAAAATATAGATGAATGCAAAACAACAAGAAGCTCTGATGTTGCAAAATCATATCTAAAAAGGGGGAACCCGACTGCACACGAATTCCACTACAATTCCACAAATCCAAAATGCAACAACTACACCCCTTACGAAAAGAAAACAAAAAAATTTTTTTTAGTGGCTGCTCGTTTTTTTGACAGAAACGGCCCAAAATCGGAGATTTTTCAGAGCACAAAAAAAATTAAAACATGATCCCCAGCATCACTTCCTTTCCACTATAATTCCACTACGAATTGATGGAATAAGTGTGGTAATTCTCGCAAAAAATTGAAATAAAAAAGGAGCCCAAATACGCAACCACATGAAAGAAAAGAAGAAGGAGAAATCGGGTGTTTCGTAACGCACCTCGTGTCGTTCGTTCTCGGCTGCCGGATTTTGTTAATGCTCTGGGCTTGCCCGGCTTGACGGTCGGTGGTGGTGGAGGCTTCTCGGAGGTTAATTGCATCCAGATGGGGGAGTGTAGGGCTCGTTCTGGTATGAATGTGGGATGGGTTTGAATTAATTGCATGTTGGTCCCCTAATTCTGCTGTTGCGTGTAAAAAATGCACCGGGGATCCTATTCTTTTCTTCCTACAGCACACGCCCACGAGGCCCACTCTCCAATTGACACGTGGCTCGATGGTGCCATAATATGGCACCATCGAGCGTACCAGAACAGGATTGCACTACGCAGCCTTTTCCTTTTCGTTCAAACAGGCACTTGGACCAAATTTGAAAGCTTCTCGGGGAAGGCGAAGGCGGGGTGTCTCGGTAGGGGCATATATACATATATGGGTATGTTCTTTTGGTTATTAAGTTACTGGGCACGATTTTCCGTATAAAATGTGTGGTGTATATTGTATTAGAGAATGTGTCTGGTTGAAAATGAGTGTGGAAATACGTGCGTGCAATAAAATATTGGAAAGAACAAGCCCATAAACAAGCAGTCTCGTTTTTGTTGCAGTACTCTCTCCATCCTTCTCACCATAAAAGAAAACCAAAAGTTGTTCTATACTGCAAGGGATTGAACAGTCAACAGTGCCAATGATGGATATTGACCCAGACGACGTGTTTCGAGACGATGAAGACCCAGAAAATGAACTTTATCAGGTTGAAGTCCCTCTCTCTCTCCCACTCTCTCTCTCAACAAGCATGCTTTGTAGTCTGCCCAATAGGAATTGTAAAATGCAATTTTTTCCTTTAATTTTTGGATTTAGAAGCTTTTTAAAATTGTAAGCACTTGTGAAATTCGGCAGGAAAGAGATTCCACCAAAGAGCTTTTGGTGTACCTAGTGGATGCTTCCCCAAAAATGTTCTCCACCACTTGCCCTTCGGTTAGTTCTCTCCATGGTTAAGATTGTTCCAGTTGATTTTCCATTTCTTTCTGCTGCAAGATTTTACTTCATTGTACGTTGTAATTTAGTCAACTGGCTTTGGACTCCTGTTTTGAACTTGTAGCTGTTTGCCATTTCCGCGGAGGATGCAGTTTTTTGTTTGGTCGAATGTCTTGCTCTGCTGTAATTTTACTTGTTTAGCTGGGTTTTCTTGATGGATCTCTCACGGAAATAAAATAAGTTGTTCTTCCTCAAGCCCAATTTAGCTTCATGTCTCAATCTTTAATCAACAGAGTAATTTATACAATGAAAATTGAAAATATCTTAATTGGGGCTTTAAATTAACGTGACAGTCAGAAAGGGGCATGCGTGTTGTATAAGAAGCCAACTTTCAGTTATTGATTTGCAACAAGCAAACTCGTATAGTTTCATTGATTGATATAGACATCTACCTGTCTTGAAGGACAGTAGCCTGAGATGGAATCAGATTTGAACAAATTTTAATGAATTAGTGATAATGAAGATTCTTTTGAATTAGTAATGTATGAATACTCAAAGATTCCCAGCACTGGCAAATTTGTATTATGATCCTGTGCGCCTAACCTTTAGTTTTGCTAGTTTTGATTGCATGCAAAATTTTACTAAGTTCCAGTTCTATTTACTTCAAAATACTGAGAACATTCTGAACATATTTAAAAGAGTGGAGATACAATGGCGATGAACCATAGGTCTTGAAATATATGCATTCCGTAACAAAGATAATTAGATGATGAAATAACGAAACATTTGCTACCTAGCTTCACAAATCCTTCACACATCAATCTCTCACATGGACTAGATGAATCCATTTTATCATGATATCCTCTTAACGCCCCCTCGCGATACTCAAACCTTTAAGGTTCATCTGTCAAACTCTTTGCTGCAACGTTTTGATTCCCTTCAGAACACTGCAAACAAATTCAGTTATAGTCAGCATATACTATTCCCAAACTCAAATATTAATGGAGGCACTAATGAATAAGTAGAGCAGGCCCTCGTTACTTCCTGGAGGGAAAAGAGGAAGGGACATGACTCAGTCTGCATTACTAAAGCATTGTGTCTTTAATTTCCTAATTGTTGATAGTTTGTTTGATACGAAGCTTTTAATCACCCAAAAACATTCACCAGCATGCTCTATGATATCATTGTAATATTGTCAAATTTGGTGAAGGTGTTTTTTAAGTTACTCTATTGGTCTTTAGATGAGTTTCTTATTGTTGTTGTTGTTGTTGTTGTTGTTTGTAGTAGTAAACATTCTTTTATGCAGAAACACAAGTGTGGACAACCGTCTTAACTCTAAAATAAAGTTACACTTGTCTGGATTTGATTTAAAGATGGGATGAACATGAGTATCTGTATCTCATGAGGTTTAGTTGACACACAATTGAATTCTCTTTGAGTTCCTACTACTTTGAGTTGATTCTGCATTGTAGGTTCGTGAAATGAACTGTGTCAAAGTTAATGCAGTCCTGTAGTCTGCAATTAATCTTGACTTGCTACAAAGTGTGAAGGTCGTTTTCAGATCTTCAATGGACAAAAAGAAGGTTCTTTTTCCATTTGTATAGCCCTGATCTTTTGCACTTGATGCAAACTTCAAATGATAAACTAATAACATCACAAGACTTGTCAATGTTCATTAAAATCCAGTTGAACTGAGTGAAGAACTTTCCATGTACATTGCCAAATCTGAAAATTTGACCAGTTTGGCCTTATTTCTGCTAATACCGTGGCCAGTCATTTCTGTCTCGCTCTGTCTGTGCGTGTTTATGCATGTTAATGATTGAGGCATCCTCGCACATTCATGAAACAGTAGCAGTATGTGTTGAGACTAGTGTGTATATTATGTTTGCACTTCTCCTTTTGATACTCGAGGGTTGATTGCTGATAAAATTGGAACATGTGCAGGATGATCAGAAGGATGTTACTCACTTTCAGCTAGCTGTTAGTTGCATTGCACAATCTTTGAGGACTCAAATTATAAATAGGTCTTACGATGAAGTCGCAATATGCTTCTTCAATACTGTAAGATTCTGCTATCACAATTTCCCATGACTCCATCCATCATTGAATTAGAGTATTATATTTCTTGCGAACATTCTGGTTATCAAGTTGGAGCTTGATTGTATTAAAATTCATTGATGCCATGGCCGTAATTGCCAGCATAGTCATTCAATTTCCTGGTCCAGTTATTTGCAAACTTTCTGTCTTCTTCTTCCTAACTTACACGATTTTACAGTATGTTCTGAAAGATTATTTCATTAATCTTATTGTTTCCGATACTGAAGCAACTTTGTGTTATACTTTGTTTTGCTTACATGATGTCCAGAGGGAAAAGAAGAATTTGCAGGATTCAAGTGGTGTTTATGTTTTCAATGTTGCTGATCGAGATGACCTGGACAGGCCAACTGCTAGGCTTATCAAAGAATTCGACTCTATAGAAGGCAAGTCTTCATTTGGTAACTGGTTGATAATAAATTATTGTCTTGAATTGTTATCGTGCATGGATCTCCACGTTCATAGGTCATGAAAGTGTTGACTCAGTTTCGGAATTTTGTGAACGGTTTATAAGAAGTATTAGTAAGTGGTTTGAGGATTCTACTAGATTGTGTATGGATAAAAATGAATTGTATCAGTAATATGATTCTAGTAGACTAGTAGTATTAGTAACAAATTATTCTTCTCTTCTTGTTCATTAAATTATTAGTTGTAACTTAATTTGAAGTTGTCTTCCTATGTCAAGTTGCATAACCTACGTCCCCGTTGAAGGAGGGTTCATTATTTTTGTTAGGCATCTTTTAGTTATTGAATAAAATCTCACTGTTTTCTTGGCCCTCCTAATTCCCCTAATTATTCACTTTTTGTTCAATAAATTATTGATTGAGTTGAAATATAACGCGGAAACGAAAATTGTATAATAAATTGGTATACAAAATTAGGTTACAATCATTCCTTTATATAGGAGGAGAAACTTATCTAAGCTAGGAAAGTAGATAAACTAGAATCAATTAAAAAGATAACATTCCTAAAATAACTAGAATCCTAAAATAGCTAAAATACTTTCCAACACTCCCCCTCAAGTTGATGCATCTACACAACATCAACTTGGATAGTAATGTATGGAATAAGGAATTGTAGACCTGTAGGATGACCGACTACTTGTGACCGGTTGTCAACTCTGATTGCACTCCACTTCAAATGGTAGTCAATTCTGATTGCAACTCCAAGTAGCAAAAACTCCCCATTCTTCCAATTCCAAGTAATCAAGCGGTCCTCCTAGCATAGATGCGAATTGCCTGGTCCTTCCATATCCGAGTGGAGGCCTAGGTCAACCTGAGAAAGCTAGAGTTAAATGTAGAAACCCATGAGCTGCCGATCCCCATGGAGCACCAAAAAGACTGAGCCAACTAAAGCGAAATGTTGCACAGTTTGAGAGGTCACCGGAAGTCTTTGACAGTCACGTAAATCTTCCAACGCACCAAAATGGCTAGTCAACCGAGAAGGATTGGTTACTTAGCTCTGAACAGACCGTTGCAGGTTATAAATTCTACTATGGCAATTTAAGGGTTTGAACGTCAAATGCAAAAGCCCGATCATAAACACCCCAAGAGTAGTCCTGATCAAAAGTTGCATCCCAAAACATAATCATAAAAAATGGGACCTTAAAGTGATCATCTAGACAATAAGAGGATGAACTAAAGGGTCAATTTGCAAGAATTATAAACTGAAAAATAATTCTTCAAAAGTTCAGGGACCAATTTGCCAATTTACACAAAATTTGAAAAGCGGGGCTGGATTGGCTGATAGGTGAAGGATCGAAAAATAATTGGATAGTGGACACTCTCACAATGGGCCGAATCATAACACCAACCCAATAAATAAGCTCCAACAAACTCCAAACGAAAAAGCCCAATCACCATCTTAAGCCTCAATAATAGCCCAAACATCAGACACTAAACCCAACACATATAAGCCCATAAAAGGTATAGCCCAAAACCAAATGTCCCTAATCATATAGCAATATCACCAAATCTACTGCCCAAACTTAAAACCAGCTGACCAAAAACATTTCATAACCCCCAATAATAAAAACCAAATAGGATCACCAGCCCAACTCCACAAAAACAGAACAATCACCACCGACTCCAACAAGAGTAAAAACAGAGCTGCCAGGCGAGAAAACAGCTGAAAACTCCAAACCTTAGCCAAAAACGAAGAGAAACAGCCAAGAAACAGAGTCACGGGGGTCAAACGAATTCGTCGGAGCTCGCTGCTGGTCGCCGGAGGTGAAAACGACTTCGCCGGAGGTTGCAAGACAAGAAGCAGCCGAGAAAATTGGACCAAACGAGCTGTTCGAACTGTTTGAACCTAAACCAGAGAAGCTGTTCGGAACGAGCTTGGCCTGTCGGTCGCCGGCGATGGGAGGTGATCGGCGAGTGGTCAGTGGTGGCAAGACTTGCCAGAGATGACATGGGTCTTCTGAGATTTGTGCCTAGGGTTTTTCAATTTGGGGCTTTTCAATTTTAGGGCTTTTAGAATTTGGGGTTTTTTTTTCAAATCCACAATCGAACTGCTCATGAATATTTCTTGTGGAAATTGAAGAGAGCAAAAATCGATTAGAGATTGATATTTTCACAGGAAAATTCAAAGACGGGGCCGGACGAGCGGCCAACGGCCGCCCGCCGTAGAACCAAGATCTGAAAGCCTTACACTCTGATACCAAGTTGAAATATAATGCAGAAACGAAAGTTGTATAATAAATTGGTATAAAAATTTAGGTTACAATCACTCCTTTATATAGGAGGAGAAACTTATCTAAGTTAGGAAAGTAGATAAATTAGAATCAATTAAAAAGATAACATTCCTAAAATAACTAGAATCCTAAAATAGCTAAAATACTTTCCAACAGATTGTGATTTAGCCCTCGTTTGCATTCACATAAAATTCACTTTTATGTAAAATAGGGAAGAGAATTAGTGGAGTTACATGGTGGAGATTTGTGCAGTGTATGTAAGTCCCACTAGAAAAGTGGATGTGGTTGGTTTGACTAGATTCAAATTTAAAAGAGAATGAATTAGACATAGGATTCTAACATGCTCTTAATTTCAATTTCAAAGAATGAATTAAACATAGGATTCTAACATGCTCTTAATTTCAATTTCAATCCTTCCATGAAGGAGGCGTCGTCATTGATTTTAGACACCTTCTGATTATTGAATAATATCTAAATCTATGTTGCTCGGACTCTTCACTTTTGAATAAGTACTATAGTCGGACACTCGGGTATGAAATAATGGTATGGGATCCTTCTCGAATCCTTTAAGTCAAAAGAAATTCTTTTATGTCATTCAAATTAAGAGAAGATCATTTGTATTCCTCAAGAATGGACATAAAACTATCAAAATATACATTTCCAAGTTCAATTTTAAGTTTATACGATGGATTTGTGTACTTTTTCTAAAATTTGGACCCCTTTTTAGACGTGTTGCTGTTTCCTAAATTTTTTAAAATGAAGGATCCTACACTTGGATACATACCCATACCCGACACCCGTACTTGATTCTGAACATCATAGACCTAAATGTCCTCGGCTATCTAAGTTTCTATTTTCTTCTTGTTCTTTAAATTATTGATTTAATTTCAAGTTCAAGTCTTCCCATATCAACTGCATGACCTACATTCTCATGAAGGATCCAACGGTAAAGGACTGCACGGATAGAACTTTTGAGCCTGGCTTAAGCAAGTTGTGGATTTACTAAACATATATATGGAACCCAACTTGTGTTTGTGTGTCGGGGTGGGAGGGGGTGAGGGTATATATTGGAATATTTTATTGTTTAGAAATTTTACTTACCGCCCGTTCTTTTACAACTTTTAACAAATTTTTACACATTTTAACACATTCACATCAAAAGTCAAACCAATTACATCCACATATTTTCTGGGACCCACTGTACTACATAAATCTCCACCACTCAATCTCACTCATTTTCTCTCCTATTTCACATCAAAACTCATAAATACACGCACACTAACACCCAGTTACTTTCGATTGGGGTTTATTCTAGTTAAGGAATAGATTATTGTGTAAAAGGAAATTCTAGGGTATGTTTGATAGAGATTTTTGAAACAAAAAAGTACATTTTTCAATGTGTGGCTGAAAAGTGGTATTAAAAAAATAAAGAACTATAAAATCAGTCAAATGGGTGGTTGAAAATGATAATTGAAAAAATGATTTTTCTTTAAAGTTTGCAGCAAACAAGCTCTTAGATTTTCTCCATATAAATCTGTGTACAGTGATTAATGAAGAAACAAAAATATCTATTTATTGTTCTCAGTTGCTCACATTTATAAACGTACCTCTGTGCATGTCTTAAGTCAAGACACTTAGGCTGCGTTTTGTTTGTATTTTTATTTTCTATTTTCATTTTCGAAAACGTTTTCTATTTTCTGTTTTCAGATGCTATTTTGAAAATGCTGAAAACGCGTTTGGTTTGTCATTCTGGAAAACAGTTTTTGAAAATGGGAAACTGGAAAACGCGTTTGGTTTGTTATTTTTAGAAATTTGTCTTAATTCAACTATAATGAGTTTGTTTGTGAATTAAATAGAAATACCATTAGAGGTTCTTTGCTACTTTTGAAAAACTAAAATCAAAGCCCGTCACAAAAAAAAAAAAGAAAAAATAAAATAAAATAATTTTCTCAATTACTATTTTCAACCATCAATGTAATTAATTTGACACTTTTCTGTCAAACTAAATAGATTCAATTTAATTCGATACTCTTCATTGAGATATCAACCTCTTTAAATAGAGTTACAACATACACAACTCAAAACCCTAATGTACAATGGGCCTAATTAATGGGCCTAAATAATAACTAATAGTATATGGGCTCTAATTACAACTAAAGCTCTAATTACAACTAATATACAAGTAGTCAAATATCGTAACATCCCCTCAAATTGATGCGGCGAGGTCCGAAAGCATCAATTTGCCCACTAAGAACCGATGACGCTCACGAGATAATGCTTTGGGTGAATACATCACCCGCTTGTAACTCCGCGGGTGATGTGAGGAAGATTGATCACATGGTGATCAAATGCACTGGATAGAATGACAAGCAACCTCAATATGTTTTGTACGCTCATGGAAAACAGTGATTCTCTGTAATTTGAATGGCACTAGTGTTGTGATGTAGTGGAGTGGAAGAAGATTGAAGAATACCAAGCTCGCCTAACAAACCACGCCACACAATTTCTAACAAAGGCTAAGGACATGGCAGTACTCGATTCGATAGAGGATTTGAAACCCGATCTTGTTTCTTACTTTTCCAAGAGATGAGAGCATCCCCGTAAATATACACCATCCGGTAATAGACCGACGATATCACCGAGCAACACCAATCGCATCACTATAACTCCACCAATCGTAATGGGTTCATCTTAGGGAAAAAATAACCCACGGCCGGTACCCTTAAGATAACGAAGAATACGGCAACATGCCAAATAAATGAGAATGCCGAGGGGCCTTCATAAATCGATCGACTTGCTGAACGGCAAGAAAGAAATATCAGTCGTGATAGTCAAAATAATTCAAACTCCCCACAAGTTGTCGATATAACAAGGGATCTGTAACACCACCATCTTCTTGACAAAGTTTCAAATTCCACTTCCATTGGTGTAAGAACAGATTCCCGCATCGAGACCAGCTAAAGTGAGAATATCTTGGGTGTATTTGTGTTGATGCAGTGAGAATACTGGGAAGACTAATGAACTTCAAGACCAAGAAAGTACTGAAGGGAGCCAAGATCTTTCATGTGGAAAGAGGACTCAAGATGTCAGCCGAGTTTGCTAATTGTTTGAACATCGGATCCTAGAATGACAATGTCATCCACATAAACTAAGAGCAAAGACTATCCCTGTAGGAGTCTTCTTGAGAAAAATAGAGAATCATATTGACTCGAGTGAAGTGAAAACCGAGAAGTGTAGCACTAAATTTCTCAAACCAAAGCACTGGTGCTCGTTTTAACTGTGATAGAGAGCGCTTTTAAGCGACAAACTTCACTTCGATCAGGTAAGAAATAGCCCAGGGTGGGACCATATAAATCTCTTCCTTTAGATCCCCATGTAAGAAGGCATTCTTTACATCCATCCGATGCAATGACCAACCTTGGAGGCGAAAATGGCCAAAACACCGAATCAGTAGTCATCTTAGCAACCGGAGCAAAAAGTCTCTTCATAATCAAGTCCATATTCTCGCAATTGCCAAGTGCCACCAACGAAGCTTTATATCTATCAATAGTTCCATCGTAACGGGTTGTTGTATACACCCACTTACAACCGATGAGTTTGACCCTTCGTATGGTGGACTATATCCGGTGTGATTCTCCGTAAGCGCCTCAAGTTCGCCTTTTCATAGCTTGTCGCCAATGTGCCCGACCACCGCCGTGAATAAGACTTAGGAATAATGATAGTATCCATAGTAGCTGATTAGCAAGATGTAGAGAATCCATACCGATCCGGTGGCTCGATATACGCAGTCGCCCTCCAGTGGTGCATGTGAGCGAACGAATCGACATCGGTCAGGATCTGGAAGGCGCTGGGTACCGAGAGGACGCTTTGATACACCATTCTTTCCAACGATCGCTTGTAGAAGTATCATGATCAAACGTAGAGGAAGTAATCTC
Organism: Jasminum sambac; assembly: GCA_018223645.1. Taxonomy (NCBI): domain Eukaryota; kingdom Viridiplantae; phylum Streptophyta; class Magnoliopsida; order Lamiales; family Oleaceae; genus Jasminum; species Jasminum sambac. Next base: position 20,234,450 of record CP073649.1, read on the forward strand.
ATATGGTGGGGAATAGAGACCCGGAAGAAATACTGAAGCTTCAAAGAAAATAACATTACGAGATGCTGAAGTTTATTAGCGTGAACATATATATCCTTATGAGAATCTGCATCTGAGAAAAGCGCCGCGTGCCGCTTGAGCAAATGAAGTTTGTTTCGCTCTCAGGGAGGTAAGTGAACAAAAGCAGCATACAACCAAAAATACGAAGAGAATTATAGTCGGGAATGACACCTAAACAAACGATAATATGGAGAGTCAAATTGAAGAACTTGGAGAAGGCAACCGATTAATCGATAGACCGATGTAGACAACGCCCGACCTTAAACGAGAAGGAACAGATGATTCGATCATGAGAGTACTAACTACATCTAAGAGGTGTCGATTTCTTACGCTCTGCTACTCCATTTTGTTGTGGAGAATATGGACAAGATCGTTGAGACAAAATACCCATAGACGTGAGAAAATTGTGAAACTCGATAGACATGTATTCCCCGAATCAGATCGTAAGATCTTAATCGAGCCAAAATCGAGTTTGAACAAGTGCAAGAAATTCTCGAAATTTGGAGAACACTTCAGATTTAGATCGTAGAAAATATATCCAAGTGAAACGACTATAATCATCAATAAAAGTCACAAAATACTTATATCGAGCATGTGAAATAACGGACTAATACCCCAAACATCGGTATGCACAATCTCAAAACATGCGTACATTTAGATCCATGAGAAGGAAATGGTAAACATTTACTTTACCCAACTTACAAGTAGTGCAACCCAGAACATATATCGAGAAAATGAAATTTTATTGCCCAGATCGCTTTTGACAAGACGAGATAAAACAACTTGATTGGGATGGCCTAATTTCTTATGCCAACATCATTGCTAACAAAGAGAACAACCTATTGAATTAAAAACCGTAATTAACTAATTGAACCGGAATTAGAAATGGAGAATTGAAGAGGAAACAGACGTCCCAACTTCTTAGGCCCTTCATGATCACCTTCCCCGATGTTTGATCACGCACACAACAACCATTACGATCAAAGTGAATTTTGCAATTATTATCCACCAATTGTCCAATGAAATTAAATTTGAAGATAATCGTGGCCAAACAAGGACATTATCAAAGGTATTCCTAAGAGACCCGATAAAGAATAGAATAGTATTACCATTTGCTATTTGAATATCGACGATTACCGTATACTTACGAATATCACGCAAAAATAGCAGGATTTCTGTCATATGATTTGAAGTCAATCAACCAACCAAGGGGAAGTACGAGAATGATTCGTGACCTTTGGATACTAAAAGCGAGATAAGCAGAGACAATCATCCGTTGGACCATTTCGAGTCAAAGGAGATGGACACCGGGTGGAACAGTCGTCATGCACATGCGCTTAAGAGTAACATCTGCAAGATTAGACTAATGAATAACTAGAACTCGCCTTGTCTATTTTTGAGGCCTGATTCGACAATCTTTGATGAGATGCCCCTCTTTCTTCACAAGTAATTACGTAACTTCTTAGTGCAGGTGTCGTGCAATGTGCCCAAACTCCTTACCGATAGCATTGTATCTCAGACATCGGTTTTCCTTTGGCTTGAGCAAAGATAAGCAACATTCATCTACTGATTAGGGCGAGTCTTGATTAAGACGACCGAGTTGCAAACGCCGTTCTTCACGCAATAGTGCACTTAAACAAGTGTCTAAGGACGGTATAGGATGGCGATTAATTAACCCACCACGTGCGGTTTCAAACTGCTGGCGAAGCTTCATCGTAAATTGGTCTCTGTCATCATGAATTTTCTTTAAAGATTCTAATGCCTCTGTGAACATGGAAGAAACAATTCCGCAATATTCACTCCAAAGATTCGAAATCCGTAATAAAAGCTGGCCGAATAGTGAGATCGCTTGTCGATAATTAGAAATATCTAACTCCAATCGATATTTTCTAGCAAGATTATCCTCGATAATAGACGCACGAATATAATCCCACATCTCCTGCGGTTGTAAAAAGGTCGCAGATCATTTATCATATATGGTTCAATCAACTAAGCAACCAAGTTATAATCAGGCATCCTTAATCACCCACTGAGCACGCCTCCTTAGGATCTGTAGGAGCCTTCGTGAGTACCATCTAAGTGACCCCATAAATCTTTTCCTTTAACATACATTGAGAATTGAAATTCCCAAATACTATAATTCTTCCGTTAAAACGAACAATCGAAATCTTGTCTTCACCATTTATGTGAAATCGAAAAATATGCGATGAACACGGTACTCTGATGAACAAGGCGCTGATGAAAACAAGTATCTCCGATGAACAAAGTATTCCGATGAAACAGAACTCTGGCGAATGCGCGATGAGCGAAGAATCTGATGAACAAACGATACACGATCGTAAAATCGATCAATTCCTAGAACCTGCTCTGATACCATGTCAAACTAAATAGATTCAATTTAATTCGATACTCTTCATTGAGATATCAACCTCTTTAAATAGAGTTACAACATACACAACTCAAAACCCTAATGTACAATGGGCCTAATTAATGGGCCTAAATAATAACTAATAGTATATGGGCTCTAATTACAACTGAAGCTCTAATTACAACTAATATACAAGTAGTCAAATATCGTAACATTTTCAGCATTCTTGAACATGAGAATATGAAAATTATTTAATATCAAATTATTATTTTATGTTGAAACAATGAAATACAAATGTTCAAATATAGTTGACCACATTAATTTAGGATTGTATGCATGAGAAAAATATAGGATTAGAGTGTCATCTAAATAAGTATAAATAGAAGTTTTGTTCAATAAAATACTAGACAACACAAGTTTAACTCAACAATGAAATCCACAAAGTCATGTAGCCATTAGAGAGTCATCTAAATAAATATAAATGAAAGTTTTGTTCAATAAAATACTAGACAACACAAGTTCAGCTCAACAATGAAATCCACAAAGTCATGTAGCCATTAGAGAGTCATCTAAATAAATATAAATGAAAGTTTTGTTCAATAAAATACTAGACAACACAAGTTTAGCTCAACAATGAAATCCACAAAGTCATGTAGCCCTCCTTGAGTAATCATTCCACATTTGGGTAGCGATTTGATCCCGCACTAATCCCATTTGTGCTGTTTGACTGGAATCGAATTGTATCGGCTCTCTAGCTTGACTTGATTCAAGCACGTCATCAAAAATCATATTTTCTATTGAATACCACATAAACAAGTCATCTAATGCATGCTCCTGCCGAATAAAATTATGCACCGTGCAACATGCAGCAGGGATGTGTCTTTGCCTAATAAGTGGAAAGTTGCTGATAAACTTCAATATAGGAAACCTGGCCTTTAACACTCCAATACTACGCTCAATTATGTTACGACACGAGGAGTGTCTATAATTGAACAACTCTTCTTTTCCCCTCAATCTTCCTCTCCCAACATAATCACGCAGATGGTATCGACGTCCTCGATACGGGGCAAGAAAGCCAGGAATATTTGGATAGCCAGCATCAACAAGGTACCATTCATCTACAATTATAAATGGATATTAATAAACGGAATGTGAAACATGTCTCTACAATACATAAAAGTAATATAATATACCTCCACATAGCATTGGAAACCCGTTTGAGGTTTTTGTAATGGCGTCAATAAAAACCCGAGAATCATTAGCTGTACCCTCCCATCCAGCATATACAAATGTGAACTTCATGTCAAAATTGCATGCTAGCATTACATTTTGCGTCACATCTGTTTTTCTTCCCCCGAAAAGAGGTTTGACTAGATGCAGGTACCCAAGCTGCCACGTGAGTTCCATCAATTGCACCAATACAATTCTTAAAGTAAGGATATTTTCGCAATATGCGCTCATGTACAACTCCATTGTTCGTCGGACGAATTAGCTCAGTACCCAAGGTACAAACAGCACACAAGACTCTCTTAAACCAAATGGAAATCGTATGATTTCCATGTTGGAATCTATCACCCACAATTCTGTATCGAGTAGTACGTCCTATAATCATTAGGAACATTGCTACCCCTTCCTCAACGCTCACCTTATTCCCATCCTTCAAAAGACCCTTTTCTTTTAAAGTATCACAAAAATTCCGAAAGACATGATTGTGCATCCTAAAATTATTGTAGCATACATCTGGATGTCCATCTAATACTTCATTGATGTACATCTTTCCACGTAGCATCGATGTTCTACAAGGTGTCTTGTTTATAAAACTCACCCCGCAAGCGGACGACAACATCATACATGCCATCATGTCATCTATGACTCAGCATGGTCATTTTCCAAAAAATCAAGTTCTTCCTCATCACTTGATTCACCAGACATAATTTGACTTGTGATAGACATTCCCTGCGTAAACAAAAAATAATAACATCAACACACATGTTAAGCGACACTATTGAGAAATAATTCAACAACATTAATATGGATGACATGTAGTTGAATAATCAAAACAAAGAGAGTTAATCCAACATAACAATACGTACGTCCAATCCATACCATGTTGCAACACACTAACAAAAAAAGACAACACAATTTAGAGTACGATATTACATGGAAAAGTAAACCATGTTTCACACAAATACTAATAGAGTCACATGATCCAAATATAGAACAACTAAAGGCGCTCCAAGACAGGCTTCCTCCTAGCTTCAGGCATTATCACAAACTGCATCCTGAAATCTGGATCCTTCCGAAACGCAGTTAAAGCTTTCGAGTATGTGTCATCATCCAAACCTTCCATGTCGTTCAGGATGCTCATGCAGCTTGCTTGAGAATAAGGATCCTGACTAGTCGCTTCATTCTCACCAATACCAGTAGATGATTTCCCCTGCAGTCGTGCAAGCTTCTCCTTAAAGTAAAGCTGGGGAACATCACTTTCGTCATCTCTTTTGGTCAATGAACTTGACCACTGCGCCATACAAGCCTGGAGCTGATTTGACTTACTCTTCTTGGGTTCTTTACGGCGACGAACAGGTTTTGCAATTTCTTTATCAGATGAGAGACTTTCGACCCATACATGCTTGCCCTTAGTTAGAAAATCATCTTCCATATCTCGTTCTTCATCTGACGTAGGAGGAACCTGAGTGGAAGCAGTACTTAGTCCACCAGTAGCTGTGGTCTTACCAAAAAGCTGTCATAGTGATTCGAAATGAGGACACCCCTTGTTTTTTATGATATCATACTGATGCTTGTTTATCTGCAATAATGAAAACAAGTTACACCAAAAAAGATATACATATGCAAAAAGATCACAATAATAGATAATGTTCTGTTTTGTTAGCAACATTTACCGTGTAAAAGTGTTTCCAAACATCATCTGGAGCATCTATTTTTCCAGTTTCTGGATACCATGGCACGCCTATATGCTCTTTAATATCCAAAAACAAGCGGTAATATTTGCGCAAACGGTTCCATTTGCCTTTCAATCGATCGACCCCATAATCTGTATTTGTTTGGCGAATCATTTCGTCATTGATTTTGGCCATCACATCATTCTTAAATATCGTGCATTGTAGCTTTCCCATTTTCATATATTCGAGACATATCTCGATGAAGGCCGTCTCATTTGCATCTGGCCATGGCATTGGGGGCAAAGAAGAACCTCTATGTCCGCCCATATTCTCTACTCAAAATGAATTTGAGACAAAGTATAATAACATCATATTATCAAGTTTTAATAACTCTCCCAATATAAGGAAAATAAAGGCTGTCAATAAAAGAAAATCATGCTGAAAATGGCAATATATCACATAATTGATCACCTACTACATAAACAAAGGCTGTCAATAAAATTCAACTCAATAGTCACCATGTTTATAAATTCAACTCGAGCAAATTCATGAAATACAGTTCATGTGGAGGCTGCTGCAAGCAGCAGCAGCTTGCAGCAGCCTGCAGCAGCTGGCTGCTGCTGCTTGGAGCAGCAGCGGGCTGCTGCAAGGAGCAGCAAGCTGCTGCTCCAAGGAGCAGCCTATGCTGCTGCTGCAATGAGCAGCAGCCTGCTGCTCCAAGCAACAGCCTAGGCTACTGCTCACAGCTTTTCTTTTTAACAAGCTCTTAAATAATAAGCATATCTAAACCACAACCATAAACCACAAATTAATTCCAAACAAGCTCTTAACAAGGAGACTATGAATTAATTCCCAGTAAACATAAACCACAAATTACATCTAAACAAAGAAAGACTAAAAATTCAATAATAAGATAAAAAAAGATTGTACACCCCTCACAAGCAAATTAAGAGAATAGAAGAAGAAGCCCGAGATTGCAATATATATCATATTACTGGCTTTCATTCACTAAGAACAAAGATACATGTTAGAATGTCCAATAAATCTCTTCTAGATACATGGCAGCTGACCATTCCTTTTATTAGATGGAATAAAGTTCAAGCATTATCTTCAATAAGTAGTAAGTATTAACAAAAACCTATAACTTTATCAGTAAACACTCACTTAAATCCTTCTCTAATTGCTTAGAGGGTAGCCAAAACGTTAAAACATAAAAAACATCAGATGTGTACATCAGAAAAAGGAGAGATTGACCTTTTGTAAAGTCAATTCAACAGCCATTACCTCAACACAATCACATATTTTTAGTTGGCAAGCTATCCAACAACCGATTGAAGCACATGAATTACTGAATTAAAATAAACAAGTAAAATTTTAACAGATCAATGCAAATTACACGACACTTCAATAACATTTCCCTGTCAAAATCCTCTCTTTTCCTTCCCAAATCCTCAACTTTTATATCCAACCCTTCATCACACTCGTCTTTACAGTTAGATTCGCAGCTTTAAAAGTAAATAGTGGTATACTGGCAAGCTAACAATTAATCATACTTAGGGGCAAACTCGACATAATAGGGGCAAGCCCGCAACTGAAGAAGAAGCCACGCATAAATGGAAGCTGTAGATTTCTTGAAGTACCATTACTTTGAGCTCTAGTTTTGAGACTTACCCGCTACCGATGGTGTGTACTTCTCGCTAGGTTTCTTCACTTCTTTGTGCCGTTGATACACTCGCTGCCAAATTAAAGCATGAAGATAGGTTTTTGAGAGAAATGAATTACAATAAAAGAGAGAGCAAGAGACGAGCGAGAATTACCAGTTATTGAAGTGAATCTACAGAGGAGAGGAGAGGCGAGCGAGAACCCTAATTCCTACAGAGGAGAGGAGAGGCGGCTGCGTTCTGTTGAAGACGGCCGAGTACGAGTTTTGCTTGCGTTTCTTTTCTTTTTTCTTTTTTTTAATTGGCTTGGATGGAAATGGCGTGTTTTCCGTGTTTTCCAATAACTTGGAAATAACAAAGGAAACATGGAAAACGTCAAAAACTCGTTTCCAATTTTCTGAACAAATTTTGGAAACAAGTTTCGGGAACAATTTTCGAAAACGACCAAACCAAACGCGTTTTGAGTGTTTTCGAAAACGGAAAATGGAAAATGCTTGGAAAATGGCAAACAGAACAGGGCCTTAGCTATCGCATCTAATTCACAATTTGCTAAAGTATTCTATGCCTAGATCCTAGCTCCTAGCCTTTTCCAGTCCCCACTCGGAGCTACATATGTTTTGCGATCCATATTTAGGAGGTGATAGGATTGAATTTTTTATGGATTTCTTTGTAAAAGAGTGAGAATGAGTGAGTTGAATAGTGGAGATTTGGGTAGAACATGTAGGTCCCACGAGACATGTGATTGATTTGACCAAACGAAAGAATGGGCAAAATATATTAATGAAAGTGGGAAAAAATGGTAAAATGGGGAGGCTATCACCTTTTAGCTTAATTTGAAGCATTTAAGAACAGGGGCAACAGGCTTCTATCTTCTTGAGATAACCTAGGAAAGCTCACTGTTTTGGAGAAGAAACCTGCACACTCTTCACTCCTTACAAATATGTAATTTCCTCTTCTTAGGACCTTAAGTCCGAAATTTCATGAAGTATTTATATAAGACTTGTTCTATTCACGTTACATTTCATCAAATTAAAGTTTTTTTGCTCTTTCATCCTTTTTAACTACTCATACATTGATTTAACAATTTTTTTTTTGATACGTTTTCTCTAATTCTGAACCACACATCTGAAAGGAAATTTAATATAAATCTGACAAGCTCTTAATAGATGCATGTGTCTCAATAACTCTTATTAACATGACCATATAGTATAGGTTCTTGCAAGTTGTAAATGCATAGGGAATGTACATATCACTGCTGAGTTTCAACTTGCGTGAGACATTTGACCAGTAAATATTCTATGAAAGAAAAGCAGGTCTAAATTTGGCTAAAGCCAACTTATTATATAAACCTCTTGTCATGAATTTCAGCTGGTATATGGTTACTATTGACTACTGCCTTTTGACTTGCATTGAATTGTTAACTTTCTGCTGACTGTGTATGAATACAGAATCATTTAGCAAAGAGATTGGGAGCAAATATGGCATCTTACCTGGGTCTCGTGATAATTCTCTTTACAATGCTCTTTGGGTTGCACAAGCACTGTTGCGTAAAGGGTATATTGTCATTATCGTTGTTGCATAAAGGATAAATTGTTTGATAGGTTTTCTTAGAGTGTATTTGGTTATATTTTATCAACAAGATGTTTGGCACGTAATGGCGGTGCTGTGACTGTGTCAGGTCTGCTAAAACTTGTGACAAAAGGATTTTATTATTTACTAATGAGGACGACCCTTTTGGGAATATCAAGGGAGTAACAAAAATGGATATGACGAGAACAACATTACAGCGAGCCAGAGTAATGATTCATTTTATGCATAAACTATTTCTTGCATAGAAGCAAACACCCCAAGATGGTCATGAGTCTCATAGTGTGTTTAGCGTTTTGTCTTCTTCTTCTTTTTTGAAAGCTAAAAACCAACTTTATAGGTTGAATAATGTTGGGGGCCACGCTTTCAAAAAAAAAAAAATGTTGGGGGCCACGAGATGCGTGGATAATAATGAGTATGATGTAGATGTGTGGTTGATATTCATGTCTAATTTTGACTAGTAATAGTAGTTAATTTTTAGGTAGAAAAAAGTTATAACGGACAAAGGCTATTGGAGCTTAAAAAGGCACTAGATTTGAAAGCATAATTACTTGCATTCAGATTATTATGTTATCAGAAAAGAGAGAAACAATTCAATGATATTTTTCAGGATGCTCAAGATCTTGGTATCTCTATTGAACTTCTCCCCTTGAATAAACCAGATGGCAAGTTCAACGTGTCCCTTTTCTATGCTGTATGTTCCACTGGAATTCAACGTTCTTCTTTCCCTTAACTAGTAGTTTGCTTTGGTATGTAATTTAATCTCTCATGCATTCAGGAGTTGCTTGGACTGGATGGAACCAACCTGACTGAGTTTCAGGCATTGGTAGGAGAGAGGTGGGCATTGAGCTGCTTTCTTTGGTGAATTTCCCATATATGTTTTACCAGATCTGATTTTTAAGAAAAGAAACGTAGAAACTTCCCTTGGTTTTTTCTTGGTTTTCAAATTGCCTGATTACTGCCGATCCATGGATTTTCTGTGCAAATGTATTCCTACGATATTTCACAATTGCCAATTAAATATGGTCTATTGAATTAGTTTTAATGTCTACAAAAGAACTCCTGGATTGATAATTTTGCTAGTTGTGGCATCTTCTGCACAGCTTGTTCTTGAAATTACATTAGTTTTGAGCCCACTTTTAGACATATTGCTTCTAGATGATTAATTGACCATATTAATTTCCCAAGTGGTTGTTTGGTCCAACTTTTTTGAAGTGAAAATTATTTTGTTGGGGGAACATGAAATTGAAAAGTTTTTAGCAAGTAAGAGAACTTATTGGTCCCATATATGATTGGAAATAATGGGAGAAAATGGTTTGTGAAAGAACCTCCAAACAAACACTAAACTATTCTCTTCAATTCAGATTTGAAGACATGAAAGACCAATTGAGAAAGCGGACGTTCAAGAAGCGTAAAATACGAAGAATTAAGTTTGTCATTGCCAATGCCATGTCCATTGATGTGGATACATATGCTTTAGTCCGTCCAACCACCCCAGGTTTGTTTTATTGTAAGTAAATAGGGCATTCTATGAGGTTTGATAACATATTCTTTCTTCCGTTGGTCTCAGGAACAATCACTTGGCTTGATTCAGTCACTAACCTTCCTATAAAGGTATTAAATGCTTGTCTCATGTAGTTATATTAAGCAAAAATGGATGTAATGGGAGAATGCGTGCTCGACATGTAGTTGAAGAGTGAGAAGTTATTAGTCGCATAGAATAAGGAATGCGAGACTAAAAAGTGAATGAACGGGTAGAAAAAATTATTTGGAAAAAACTCTTCCTAATAAGCACTAATGATCAAATGTTTTATGGTCAGCATGCGTATAAAATCAGACTTGCCTTGACGTTTCTAATGTCAGATTAAAACACATGCAAGTAGCTAATTTCATCTATGTCATTTGTTAAACCTTGAAAAGCCTTAAAGACGATAAATTCTGAAGATCTTGATTCTGATACCTGTTTTTCAAATGACAATTTGCAGTCTGACAGATCTTTCATCTGTTCGGATACTGGTGCACTGGTGCTGGAGACTCGCAAAATTTTTCCAACTTACAATAAGTAAGGTTACTGCACATGTCTGCATTCAGTTTATAATTTTGCGAGTTTTTGTGTATCAAACCGTTTGTTGATAGGAGTTCCATTTTATATATAACATCCAATGATTCAAATTGAATAAACCTTACCTCTTTGGAGAGGATGCTTGTACCGTATAACTCATCCAACAACTCATGAATACTGGAACTGAAAACTTGACAGCCATCCTGATTTTGTTCAGTACCCCATAAACCACATGAGTCTGCCAACTCCTATATTCTCCTCCTATACTAGGAGAACTGGACTATAAAATGGTCCATGACAGGTTGAATTATCTGACTGATAGCATCTGTCAAATGGACTCCTCCCCCTCCTCCTCCCCCTCCTTCTCCTGCCGCTGCTGTGCCTTCTCCTTCTCCTCCTCATTCTCATTCTTATTCTTATTCTTATTATTATTTGGACGTGGTGCGCAGTTTTTACAAATACCGTTGCAAAGCACCTATATGGCGCTTGGGATGTCATTCTCCTGCATTTAATTCCCAAGCTGATATCTCACATTTTCAGGCGTTTCTACCTTTCCGTGTTGTCTGAATTACAAATTGCATTTCTTACTTAGTTTTGTACCTTTGATTTATGAAATAAGTTAGAGATTAATTAGCATTTCTTTGCCAGTGAGAGTGTCATGTTCTCAACGGGTGAACTTTCAGAAATTAAGAGAGTTTCAACTGGACCACTTCGTCTTCTAGGTTTCAAGCCGTTAAGTTCCTTAAAGGATTACCACAACTTGAAGCCATCGACCTTCGTTTTCCCAAGTGATGAGGTTTCTTTCTTGTACCTCGTCTATGCTTTTCATGCTTTAGTGTGCATAGACAGTAATTTTGTTTCTTTAATTTACTAGCTGTTTTTATCTTTATAGTTTTCAGGATTCATCTTTATGCTCTGACATATTATTAGCCCTATCTCCACCCCTTTTTCTTCATATTCACATGCAAGCATTCTGAATGCACTTTGCTTGTGCATTTTCCAAACTGTGTAACTATCAGAGATGATGTGTAGTGTAGATAATATTAAATAATATATATTTGGTTCGATCTAACACAGTAAGCTTTTAGATGTTCAATACATACTTCTAAAGAAAATGAAGTTTCCAATAATGTGGTTAGTTCTCGTTTGGCAGAACTTTTAATTATCATTATTTCTTGTGCTTATTTAAAAATTTTGACCCTGCACACTACGAAATTATATATTTTTCACGTCGCTCCATGAAGTTTTTAAATTTTGAACCACAAGTTTTTACAACCATTATTTCACGATTCTGCCACAGCTTGGAGCCCTTTGTTTATCCATTATTTTTACTCATACTGTCGGCCCGATCAGGTTGGTTGTTATTCTGAGGAATAATTCTCAAGTATGGTATGATTTCTTACACAAAACCAAAGATCATCCACTTTTCTGGCCTTGTTTTCCTGTCCTCCATAAGGTGCTCACTCCAAAACTCCTGAATTTACTCTATGCATAACGAACTTTCTCCTTGTGTGGCTGCAACTACCTCTCTTGTTGAAGGAATATGTTATCTGCCAGGAGCATGGCTTGTTCCCTGATTAAGGGCTTGTTCTTTCCACTATAAATTTAACCGCACGCAATTCCGTATAACCTCATACTCATTTTCAACCACACACACATCTCCCAAAATAATATTAACCACACATTTTTACACGGAATACCACGCACATCAACTTAACACCCAATCAAACATACCCTAAGATTTTCATTTAAACCTGGAAAAGATCAGAAATAAGGAACTGTACACCATCTTGTGGTGTTCTTCACCGTCTTCTGCACATGTCCAAATAAAATTCTGGTATATGCCCATCTCCTTCCACATTCAGCTCCTGCTACTGAAATCAATAGTCGTAACCACCCGGCCCCTGTAATGGCCTATGTGAATTTGGCCTGCTGTGCTCCAGCAAGAACCATGCGGGATTCAGCCTAGACCGTTAGCTTACATATTGTCACCCAATTGGTACCATGATTCCAATTAAGTCTCTCACATAAGGTTAGGTCAAGAGTTCGAATCTGGGGATGCGTCAGAAATCCTACAAACCGCAACATCCAGGGATAGTACGGAAACTAACAATCCAGGCCGAATCCCAAATGGTCCTTGCCAGGATACAGAGCAGACCAAATTCAGAAGGGCCATGACAGGGGCTCAGTCGCTAAAAAAAAAAATGCACCTTTTTTTTTTTGGCGACAACCACACACTTTCTCCTACCCCTATGGGTTACGCCTTAGCAGGACTTTTTTGCATCCTCAGCTATTCGAACCCAAAACCTCTCTTATATGAGACTTAACTTGAAAGCTCGTACCATTTGGAATGTGTTGTACCAATTTGTTAGATGTATGTTGACTTGATTAGCACATTGCAGGAGACATTTCAAGAACATGATTAGAGGAGATTTCTCTGGAAGTTATAGGTTTTCCCGTGTATAAATTTGAGTTTAATTAGAAATCATTTATGAAATTTGACAAAATTCTTTGGTAACAAAAAGTGAGTGTTAAAAAAAAAAAACATGGGATTTTGGCCGCAAATAGTCCCAAAAACTAGCCATATTTGCGATTTAATCCCAAATAATAAAAGGTAGCGCAAATGGTCCCAAAAAAAAATTTTGGTGCGCAAATGGTCCATTTGGATGGAATCCGTCCGTTTAACCGTTAGTCAAAGTCAACTGCTGAAAACTTGGGTGCGCATTTGGTCCATTTCATTTGAAATAAATTGCACAAAAGGTCCTAACTTTAGATATTGTTATAATCAAGTCCAAAAGTTTGAAAAATATATACTTTAGTCCCAAATTTAGTTAAATTGTATAATCTTTTATATTTTATTTTTTCTATGGGTGCTTATTTAATTAGTAATTAATTTTATTAAATTAAAATTAGTCCCAAATTTAGTTAAATTGTATAATGATTTATAATAAATATAATTATTGTACCTATATAAAATTATTATTATGAATATAAAATTATTATATTTATTATTAGCTATTGGTTAAAATCAAAATAGCATTACCATTTAATCGGTATCAAATTAATTCAATAAAATTAATTCTAGGACCAAATAAGCACCCATAGAAAATAATAATTTTCTATGGGTGCTTATTTGGTCCAGAATTAATTTTATTGAATTAATTTGATACGATTAAATAATTTTATCAAAAATTTCAACACAAGAGCATTTGTTCGTAATAATATAGTATCACAACTTGCGAAATTTTTCTTTAGCATTAAAGATGTGCACATTTTGATTTTAACCAATAGCTAATAATAAATATAATAATTTTATATTCATAATAATAATTTTATATAGGTACAATAATTATATTTATTATAAATCATTATACAATTTAACTAAATTTGGGACTAATTCTAATTCAATAAAATTAATTAAGAACCAAATAATCACCCATAGAAAAAATAAAATATAAAAGATTATACAATTTAACTAAATTTGGGACTAAAGTATATATTTTTCAAACTTTTGGACTTGATTGTAACAATATCTAAAGTTAGGACCTTTTGTGCAATTTATTTTAAATGAAATGGACCAAATCTTGCTAAGTTTTTCGGCGATGACTGACTAACGGTTAACCAGGATTCCATCCAAATGGACCATTTCTTGCAAAAGTTTTTTTTGGGACCATTTGCGCTACCTTTTATTATTTGGGACTAAATCTGCAATATGGCTAGTTTTTTGGGACTATTTGCGCCAAAATCCCAAAAAAAAAAAACAAAGGAGGAGCTGCACAGGCTCTTAAACTTCTTTACTCCTTTAAATTTTAGTATGCAGCTTGCACTCCTAGTCAAAGTTAAGTTAACATCTCTAATTTCAACCTGAATTCATTCTATTACCCATATCATCCATATAATTATATTGTCCCCACCTTTATCAAAACTACAAGTCAACTTAGTCACTTTTAAGTTTCAACTTCAATCAAATGCACCCTTCTGAGGCATAATCTCTTCTTTTAATTATCTAGAGATGTGGTGCAGGAAGTGGTTGAAAATCTGTCTTGCTTGTGGTTGTAAATTTTATAATTCCTCTCGTCATTTGATTTGGCATTTGATCTTGTGTTACTCCCTTTGTCTCAATTATTTAGGCCAACTATGTAGGCCACCTTTGACTTTTATCACGGATTAGATTTGTATTGGAAAAGTAAATAACACAAATGATTTTCCCATTTTACCCTTATTAATGAGCCTAAATAATTATTGGAACCATCAAAAGACTTCAAAGTGTGCAATTTAAATAGGGGTATAATTGCAAATGAATATAAAAAGGAGGATATATTGGGGACATCCAAAAAGGAGTAGAGGCCCTACGAATCTACGATGCTCGGACTCGCCAGAAGAGGTGCCGCACCCATGTCGACACAACACGGGACACAGATCGGATCCTTTTTGACTTTCATTCAGACATGGCTAACTTTCTCTCTGGAGAAGAAGAAGCGCCGTTGTTACTAGAGTTTGGGAAGAAGAGAAAGCAGCAGAAGTTAAAAAAAATGGCGTTTCTATTTCTCTGCAAGTCTGAAGTGCCCAAGAAGACGATGAGTTATGGAACTAGGGTTCTGGTCTTTTGTTTTATTAATAGTTGGACTCATGAGTTTATTGGGTTTTTTAATGGGCTTGGCACTTGTTGGGCTTCTGGTAATCTTATTAGCTCCTCTGTTTTGAACAAATTACAAATGGGCCCTAATCTATTCGAGGAAAAGTAGACTAATTAATCTATCTTGTTCTTTTGTTGCTTTTTCTTCTTCCCTTTTTTTTAAAAAAATTTATGAATTATATATGTGACTTTTTTTTATTATTCACACTTAATTTACTTTTCAATTTGGAAATTATTTAATTTTACAAGTTTACATATAAATAAGCCGTATCCTCTTGTCCGTGTCCAAAGTTTGGATCCTTTTTAATAGTGTCCCCATATCCTAGATTTTAGAAAATGAAGGATCCGACCCCTAGATCCATACCCGTATCCAACACCCACACCCAAGTCTGAGCAACATTGTGGAGGCCTATATAATTGGGATGGAGGGAGTATTTCTTAAGCTTAATGCTTTTCATTAATCATCTATATACTTTTGTGCAGGAAGTGGTTGGAAGTACTTGCATATTCATTGCTCTCCACAGATCCATGTTGCGGCTGAAGCGGTTGGTTGACTTTCAATGTTTCTTGGTTGATCATAAAAGTGTTTAGGATCAGAATCCACACATTTAGTTGGTCATATATGTTTCTTTTCAGTTTTTCATAAGTTTTAATGTGCATCTACGCTAGTTCCATTTGCTTTAGAATTTTAGTTCTTGTGGTGGATTAGTTGTCTTAAGAGGTTACTATAATTATTGATTTATTTATTACATGCTGTTTTGTGGTGTCTGTTATGTTTTCTAATTAAACATTTTAAGCTTGTTTTTAAAAAAAAAAAAAAAACAAAATTACTTTTATCGGTATGTGGTTTATATGGTTTAATTAAAGTATAATTATGTATTTGAATGATTGTCTCTCTCTTATTAATTTAGAGTAGATTAAAGGCATATGCCTCAAAGGAGTACGCTTACCCTCACAAATGCAAGATGCCTTGGTACCCCCCATTTAGTTTTTTAACCGCTGGTTAATTCCATCGTGGAGTAAGGTCAACATGAATTCTCTTGTTCTCTTTTCGCTATGTACAAAGAGATTACATTTTTATGTTTTTTCACTTATAAATACGTGAAGGGGTAATTCTTGAGTTACCATAGCTAGCAGACTGAGTACTTCCAAGTTTCTTTCACATCCTTATCAGTAATTCCGTATTACATGTTACAAACAGATACATGAATAACCTTTAGTTTTCACTTGATATGTAGTCTGTTTAGAATGATGCCAGTGACTTTTACATGTTTCAGCATTTCTTTTCGATGTCTTGGTCGGGGTACTTATATAGGGAAACAGTCAGCATCTTTTGTGTTTCGATATGATTACATGCATAGAAATTCGGAGATTTAAAAAGAAAATAAAGGAGATGATTGTAAAATACTGGTTATTCTGAGGTTTAGGAGCAGAAGAATGGTAGTCGAATACGGGCAGTACCTTGGATCTATCTTTTGTTTCCTTACATATTGTTATTTGAATTGCAGTTTCGCAGTTGCATTCTATGGGAGTTCAACTAATCCTCATTTGGTGGCTCTGGTCGCACAAGTAAGTTATTTTTCCAGCAGAATATAAGAGGTTATTTTCTCTTCAATGTGTTCTTTATTTTCACAGTAATCAAAGCGTGAAAAAGAGTAAGGTATGTGGTACTGTTTGGTGTCTCAAGAATTGGTAATACGGGATTAGCATATGTGCAAGTCAACTCGTTGTCAAAGTTGGAAGCCGTGATTTGCCATAGTGGGAAATAAATTGAATAATTCTTTACAGGATCTTAAATTCGCATTCACTACCTTACATTTGGGGCTCCATAATTTTCCCTCAATTGCTGCATTAACAAAACTTAATTGGATATATTATTGGGCCATGAATCTGTTGAACTGCAGGAGGAGGTAACGAGTGCCAGCGGTCAAATTGAGCCACCTGGAATGCATATGATATATCTTCCATATTCTGATGATATTAGGCCTGTTGAAGAGGTAAGGAATATGTCTCAGTTTGTCAATTAATAGAATCCAGAGGATACCATTACGGAATTTGGTGGGATCTTGCAGCTTCATACGGATACAAATGCCATGGCTCCTCGAGCAACTGATGACCAAGTCAAGAGTGCCTCCACATTAGTGAGGCGTGTAGATTTAAAGAGTTTTTCAGTTTGCCAATTTTCTAACCCTGGTAAGTTAGCTTGAAAGGTAGTTTTATACTTTTATTTTTGGGAAGTATACTTTGAACGGATGTTATGTATATATATTTCATGTCTGTAGAGATTATAGTATGGCTCTCCATATAAATCATCTACGATTAGCAGTCTCCACTAAATGGCAGCATTTAGCTAACTTACAGCACATATCTAATGCAGTGTGTTGCAATGTGGATCATTTGTCACGGTCAAAAGAATATCGGCTTTATGCTATAGTAGAACCTTGTTGATTCATATGTTATTATTCTTGTTATCTAGCTTTTGATGAGTCCATGCTAGTCAGTATTACACACATGGTCTAGAATGACCAGCCGTAGCCATTTGCAGCCTTGCAGAGACACTATGCAGTATTACAGGCTCTAGCTCTGGATGAGGACGAGATGCCTGACGTCAAAGACGAGACTCTTCCTGATGAAGAAGGCATGGCCAGGTAACTGGGATTTGATATTTGAGCTTGTTTGTGTCAGAAGTATATTAGGTTTAAGTTTCTTTATTAGGGCAATATTGTCGTTTCCTTTATTAGGATTGTCGTCTAGAGTTTGTTATCATTATTTATAGTCGTATTGTAATGTGTTTTATCAATTAATCAAATAAATGAAACCTTAGTTTCTACATGGTATCAGAGCAAAACCAGGTCTTGGGCTATGTCTATTGTTGCTTCCGTTCTCCGGAGAGCGGCTTTTTGCCTCTCGTCCGGACAAAGTCCTTTAGTTTGTTTTTAGATCTTTTCTCTCATCGGCAAAGTCTGTTAGTTTTCGTTTTTGGATCTTATCGTGTGGTTGGAAATCTCCTCTTTGGGTACCAGATCTGTTAGTCGTGTAGTAGTCCTTTGTGCTCTTGATTTGGATATACAAATCCGTGTTTCTCAACCATGTAGTCATGCTCCATGCCTACTGTATGTTACCTTAAGTTGTCTTCTTCTCTCACGTTCGTATACTTGACAAATATCCCAAAAAAAGCCTCTGTACCTTCGATCTACAAACTCATCTACCGATCATTCGGTGGCGAATGCAATTCTGTCTCGCAATGAATTTGGTGTGTGACGGTGCCAAATTTGATCCCCGCCTTTGGTAATATCCTGACCTTTAGGCTTTTCTAGAATTTCGAGTTGTATGGTTTCTACTGTTGTTGCCTTAGAAGGCGATGGCATTGTTTCTGGTTGTGTTCGACGGTGGAGTGGTTGGTGGCGATAATATCGCTTCGACGTCTCGGGCCTTACTGCCTTGGTGACTCTTGTATTGGTGTTCGCTATTTTGATTGACTTTGCAGTGAAATATCGTTCGTGGTAGTCGGTGATGGCGGTCCTTGATGATGGTGGCTGCAACCGGCTATGATAATTATGGCAATTGGTTGTGGAATTTGGAGGCGGTGGATTATGGTTAAAAGTTGCTGTAGGTACGAAGAAGAAGATGGGATTCAGATTTGTTTTTGACACAATGTTACGGTATTTCCCCATTTGTCCTTGTAGGTTTTGACTTTATTTAAGTTGGTCTTTAAGTTTTGTTGTTATTCAAGTTGGTCTTTTAGTTTTTGGTTTGGTCAATAATGGTCCAGAAATCAAAGTATTGCAGAAGCGGTCCCCCAAAAAGTTTGAAGTTGCAGATTTAGTCTTAGTTAAATCTGAAATTGGTCCATTCCATCCTAAATTGGCATTTTTTTCTCTTCCCCCTTCTCAATTGATCCTGTGAAACCTAGAATTTGCATTTGGATGTGCAGTGAGATCTGCAATTGGAGTTTGACTCTCTCCCCACTTCTTCTCAATTGGTCCGATGGATATTTAGCTCTCTTTTATCTGCTTAATTTGGTCAAGTGGATTTGGAATTGACATTTGGTAGTTGGTATATGAATTGGCATTGTTGGGGACTTTGGTAACGTTTGGATTATTGTTTTGGCTTCCGCAATGACGAAGTGGTGTTAGTCGAGCTCATGGACTTGTGAACGTGTCTGAACCCTTACGTGAGGGGGAGTGATGAGTGGCTCTAGCCCTTAACGGAAGGGGAGCGTAATTCGTGCAAGTGAAGGCAATTGTACTTGTCGTACAAAATCATTGTAGTACTAAATCATTGTAGGAAGACTAATATGGTTGCGTCATTTTCGTCGTTTCGTATTTTGTAAATCTTTTGGCAAGCTCTCGATAGTATTGTGAGTTTGATGGCAGTGTTAGAAGTATATTAGGTTTAAGTTTCTTTATTAGGGTAATATTGTCGTTTCCTTTATTAGAATTGTTGTCTAGAGTTTGTTATCATTATTTATAGTCAGTCGTACTGTAATGTGTTTTATCAATTAATCGAATATATGAAACCTTAGTTTCTACAGTTTGGTCTAACTAGTTGGGAGTCAAATGATTTTTGGGAGAATGGTTGAAAATTATTTAGTATATAGGGGTCATAGAATGTATGATTAAAAATTAGTATGGGCAAAACAGATAAGGGAAAGTGTTCCCATTATGATCTGCCACGAAAGTTTTAACAATGAGATTGCTTTTGTCTCTTAATGGAAGGCCTGGTGTTGTTAATGCATTGGAAGAGTTCAAGCTTTCTGTCTATGGAGAAAACTTCGACGAAGAGAATGAGTCTGTTGCCAGTGAAAAAATTAGTGACGCCTCCAAGAAACGCAAAGCAATTGCTGATAAGGCATCTGAGGAGTCAGCAAAAGTTAACTGGTCTGACCTTGCAGACAAAGGAGAGGTGAGTATAATGGAAGTGTGTGTCGCTTCTAAGTGCCTAAAATCTATGGTTAATACAGAATACACGAATAATGAACTTGAAAGAACTTTCTACAAAATTTTCCGGACAAAAAGTATGTTTTACCAGCTTTCGAAAATAAATAAATTAATCAAAGCCGAACATGTTATTTGTAAATATCTACCATAGATATAAGTAGAGGAAGACAGGAACAGCGTAAATTTTTCTGTCAGCTACTTTATAATCTTTTTTCGATTGTTTTCATTATGCCTGCAGTTGAAGGAATTAACAGTGGCAAAGCTGAAGTCCTACCTTATTGCAAATGGACTTTCTTCATCTGGGAAAAAGGAAGATTTAATCAATAGGATCTTGACTCACTTGGGTAAATAATTATGTAATGGATTATTATGTTTTCGACTGACGCCTCATGTAAGGAAATATTTTGTTTTCGACTGACTCTATTTTAAGTTCAATCTGTTACTAAT
This sequence comes from Jasminum sambac, assembly GCA_018223645.1. Classification (NCBI taxonomy): domain Eukaryota; kingdom Viridiplantae; phylum Streptophyta; class Magnoliopsida; order Lamiales; family Oleaceae; genus Jasminum; species Jasminum sambac. The sequence continues at coordinate 20,255,111 of CP073649.1, forward strand.
CAATCTACACTTGATGCAAGTGGCTGCTTTAAGAATATTGTTCCTACTATTGGAGCAAACTATCGATAAATGAGGCAAACTATCGTAATAGTTCGCAATATCATACTGCCCTACAATGAGCCGGCATGATGAGAAGTAAAGACTTCATGTTTTATATGGGGCATGCTTTTTTGCAGCGAAGATTGCAGCCAAATGAGATTTGTGACTACTACTAACTTCTGAAGAAAAATGTTTTTTCTGCAGTTTACAACCCTCACTTTATCTACTGGTATAAAGAAAAATGCTTCGAATATCAATTTTTGCTTGGGACCTCCAACATATCAGGATCGGCCCTGCTTTTAATTTATAAAAGTTGTGTAAACCCTCTTTTTCCTCCCCAAACCCACCCTCTCCTCCCCTTTTCCTGCTACTGTGTCAATGTTCCAATAAACAAGAGTGAATACTCAGATAAAACAACACTATGATATTCAGAAACATGTGAAAGCAATTTTCCATTTCGTCGTTGTAAGGTACATTCATATGACTACATTAACACATGGTAATTCAAAATGAAGTTTTCATGGTGCCTACATTGTGAACTTCCATTTTCATGGAGATTTGAGCTGTTCGACACTAGTAAGGTGGATATTCTCTTCTAGATACGTGATAGCTTGATACGCTTCAGGCATTCTACTCTCACGTTGTAAGTCACAAATTTGACCTTGAGATCGTTAACGTTGTAAGCCACAAATTTGACCTTAGGATCAACATAACAACCTCAAAAGCCCATGAATCACCACTTTTAAACGCTCACAAATGGGTAAATCGCACCACATGTGATGTTGGCAACTGTGTTTCTTCAACGGAACAATGTGCAATGCAATGCTCAAACAAATGGACAAGTATAGATGTTATACATTCCTTCCGAGTACACCACACATATGTTAAGCTCATAAGTACAGTGTCTGCTGATTCTTGAAGCTCCATGCATTATCAGAATCATTAACGTCTGTTGACACTCAGAAACAAATCCATCTAAAATAACAATTCAAACATTTTGTTACGATTTCCCTCTTGATTTACTGAAAGTTCAAACCTGTAGTCCAAAATGCTGTTACAAGTTTGTGTTCTCACATCCACTAATCCACCAAAATCAAACTTCAATATCATATTCTAAATAATTACGCATTATTATCCACGAAATTTGTCATCGCTATTTTCGAAATTGAACCAAGTTTTTAATAAAATGAAAACTTTACCGCATGCTAGAACTGAACATTGAAACGAGGGCAAGCATTTTCAGAACAACGCTTAAAGAATCAAGAACGCTTTCCCATTCCGCAATATCTCCCCAACCAAAAGCCAAATAATATGTATAGACCACAAAAACATGTACCCCAGACAATCTAGGACGCATCCCCACCAAAAGAATTTTCAAAAATACAGTCACCAAAATACATACATAATGAATCTTTCCCTCCATCTAAACCAAATTGAAGGGTTTCTAACAAATTTACCTTGTTTCACTTTGATCCGTATAGAAATGGTACAACTGCAAACAGACCCTCTCGAGAACAGGCATCTTCTGATGTAGAAGACATGTTCACAAGACAATTGACTCATTCGACCCCACACTCAGCAAAAAAATGGGCAGCAACAAGTTTTGTTCCCATGAGTGCTTATCCTTTTAACTGCATTCGTCACTGCAACCTGAATGACCATGCAATGACCCTGTAGACAATCGACGGTGGAGGAACCGCAACTCCACAACTTCCAACAACTCTTGGTGTTTTGAGCCTTTTATTAGAATGAATAAACCAACGAACATGCACAGAAAAGTCAAGCTCAATTTACCACTGGTACCATCAGAAATTATGAAGCAGCTGTTGCAGCTTTTTCCAGTTTTTGTTTTTCAATGTCGACTCTTCTCTGCTCAGCGTGCTGAGCAACACCATTTGCAAGCGCTTGGTAACGGAAATCAAGTGTCTGTGTGAGGTTCTGAAACCTCATTGGATTTGACGCTTGCAAAGCTAGGCATAAAGTAATAAATAATAAATTCTATAAGGAAGCGGTAGAGCATGAGTAAGTAAATAGTAGGAAGCAGCAAATTTCTACCTTTAATACTATCCACAAAGAAAACAAATGGATCGACTTCATCAATGGGAGATTGCAACTCTTCATCATCACTGAAATCATCATCTGTTTCATCATCTTCATCATCTGACTCGGTCGATCGGAAAGCCTTGGCCTGCAACTACAACAGTAAGCTATGGTAGAAAATTCTAGCATGAAAAATATATGTCAAGAAGATTGCAAAAGCACTACAGTAACGCATCGCCAAGTATATTACATTCCAAATGGCACATCAATAATAATTGAAACTCGGGATTTTTGGGCTAAGGTCTTGTGGTAGAGAACCCCATTTTCCTTTGGTGGGTGGGTCACCACCTATTAAACCTTAGGATCCAGAACTTGGCTTTATGCTGCTCGTGCAGGTATTCTATTCCAGTGAAAGCCAAGGCAAGATATCAGCATCAAAATAATCTCTAATTTAAATTTTCCTTCATCAGTGTTAATAAGTTGATTGAGCTACCGTTTGATTTCATCTTTCTAGTTTAAAGATCTCTAGAGGCGTTAGAAGATTCTTAAGGCCTTAAAGAAAACTTGGGCAACAGTAATAACTGTAAGGTACAGATGGACAATAATATCATCCTGGTACGGATCCATTTCATACAATTTTGAAAGACAAGTAATTAAACGGAGATGGACTTAAATTGGTTATCTCTCCATTTATATACATATGGCTAGTTGCTAATTGCTTATTTGAGGAACGATTGATCTGTTTCCTTTGGTATCCAGATACCAATGCATTTGGATTTCCACATTAATAAAGACTTTATAGGTTATTTGATTTGAGAAAAAACCCACCCGAGCAGCCAATTTTTGAAGTCTAAGGCTGTCAGCTTCATCACCATCCTCGTCATCAACCCCCATTTCTTTGTCAAACTCATCACCTTCGTCATCTTCTTCATCACTTTGAAAATTATCCATATCATCATCATCCTCAGCCTCCTCTTTTGCAGCCTCTGCATACAGAAGAAATAGATAAAACATATAATAACATTGGAAGCAAGAATGAGCAACTGGTGATGTGTATAGGCATTCATTTGGGTAAATAAAAGAAAGTTAATAAATGAACAACCTGCTAATTGATCCTTATAGGCAACAAGCAGATCAAGAGTACACTTGAAAACACGCTCCAATGCCTCTCCCGGCAATTGATCAGCGGGAAGAGGGATCAATGACGTCAAGCCCAAGCAGCATACCTTTTTATCATGTTCCCTAAAGCATTGACATCACATGAATCCTTAAGCAAGCCTCTCAGGCAAGAGAAGGAGGGAAAAATGAATTGGCGGAGTTCATACCGTTTGAAATTAGCCCGCACTCCACTTTTTTTAGTTTGTTCCAACATCTGGAACCAAAGGTTAAACACTTCTGTTGCAATGTTAAGTTTTTGCAGTATACCAAGTGCCAGGGATGCATTGTAATACAGAGCATCGGCAACCTGGAGAGAGCAATTGATCATCAAATCGTCAGGTCACAGTTTTCAAATTCTTGGTCATTAGCAATCGCTATATGCTAGTGCCACGAAAAGTATAAGAGTAAAAGGTGAGGCAAACAAGCAGCCATCAGTGGACGGTGATAGCAGCTACTCAATTCCCCACATGCTGAACTTCACGAAATACCTTTTCCCCAGAGGAAATAACATTAAGCATGAATGGATCTTACTTTTCCCACTTTTTACCACTTTTTACCACTTTTTACCACTTTTTTCTCTCTCCTAAATCAATCACATCCACATATCTCATCACATCCATAAATCTCAACCACTCACCTCCACTCATTCTCTCTCCTCTTTTACTTTAAAACACTTTAAAACACTTTTAATTTACTCCCATTCACCGTTATTATTGCTCTAGTGAAGTGCAGTGCATAAAGATTCTTTGAAACAATCACACTGCAACACCACCATATTTTCAATTGAATGTGCTACTACACTAGTGAGAGCAAGATATAAAAACAATGCAATGCACAATGTGTGCAGCATTCTAAACCACAAATTGGTTGGCCATCCCCCAGACAAAAGATTGCCTTTAAATGACAGTATATCGAATCTTGGAAGAAAAGGATAAAAAGCATATCACCAAAAGGTATAAGAAGAATTCAATTCTATTTAAGGGATCATATTGAATTATTAGTGTAGTTTCAGCAGAAATTTTCCAAAAATTGATTTTTTGAATGTGTTTTTGAAGGTAGAAAAATTGCAAAAATATGAAAAAGTAGTAAAATCTCAGAAAATGGAGGTTAAAAATGATTTTAAAGAAAATTCATTTTCCTATAAATCTACACCAAACAAGTTCTTTCCTCTAAATTACTCCACCAACTCTCAGTCACTGGCAAGAGTAATAAATGGTAAAAGAAAGAGAAAGGCACGCCAATTGGCATGCTGCTACCTGTGTCTAACACGAAGTTCAAGTTGATGGTGACAAAAATGAAATCAATGTTTCCACAGAAAGTTGCAGTAATAAATAAAGTTTGAATTATGAAATGAAATACATCAAGTCCAACCAAAAATATTAGTCGTTACAAGAATGTGATCCTTGGCAGGCTAGAAAATATGGCGGTAGAAAAAAGAGACAAAAGTGAATTCCTCACCACTTCTATCAAGAGACACTTGAGATAAGGTTTCTCTGTGCGACGGAGACGCTCAACGGTGATTCTAATATAATGCTCGACCCAGTGATCAACCTGACCCCTGCAGTTCTGGAACACCACTTGAATGAGCTTAGGTGCCGGCTCAATATCACCATCCTCCAAATTTTTATCACCCATCATCTGCAAGATTATAAACAAGAAATGGAATTCAATTAAAAATCGCTATCTGTCTTCCTTTTACAGCATCAATCAGAAGCTAATGTTTTGTAGTGGGGAATTAACTCACAGATGAAATCATGTTCCAAAGGCTTTGCTGGTAGTTCGGTTCCTTGCATGTGAGGAAGTGCACTGTGCTTCTTGATATATAATTGTCCAATGGCACCAGTATATCTGTGAAAAATCGGCAAGGACCATGGGATTATGAAAGAGGTTAAATAAAAACCTGCTTCGACAAGACGCAACCAAGAAGGCCTAAATAAACAAGGGAAAAGGATTTTGAACTAGTAATAAACATTAACCTTCATTTCCACGATAAAATAATGATAAAATACGAAACCAGAAAAGGTAATTGAATGATGGATGTTCCAGTTAGAAGAGTGCATAAAAAAGAGTATAATACGAGTAAAAATATGTTAAGGTGTTATTTACTTTTTCGTTTCTTTTTCTGGAACTCGAGGCTTAGCCCTTGTGACACAGCTTGCACGAGTCTATTGTGAATAATTGAAGTTGTACCTTCCAGTGGACCAAGGTCAACAACGACACATCTAAGACAACTTCCTTTTTTACTACCTACAGTTTCCTTGTCTCTGTATTTTGGTTGTCCTTTCATTTTTGGTTTTTTCGTCTCTGGATTTTTCTTTTCCTTTTTATGCCATTGAAGGAAATGCGATACCCATATTGGAAAAAGGATCAAATTCTCGCACCGTTGAAAAAGAATAATTAAGAATTTTTATATTGACTCTTGTAAGTGAAGTTAGAAAACTACCACCACCTAAATTCAAGTCCACAGCTTTATCATACTGCTTATTTATAAAATCAGCCATTTACGATCACACAAGATCAGCATATTAGACAACAGCAATGCCCTGTGGATTCTAATAGAACTGACAATAACAAGAATACAATAATCAAATGAATAATCAAATGAACTGAGGATTCTCTTAGATGAACTCCTATAAGTGGTGTATTGGAGATCTGGAGCTTCTTTAGTTCTAGAATTACACAGTCCCTCCGTCCCACAGAGATAGGCCTTTAGCTATTTTTACAAGGATAAAGAAAAGCCCAGTTAATGTTGTTGGAAAAATAAATTTACGAATATTTTCTTAATAGGCCTTTTAATTTACTAATTATTTCACTTTAATAATTTTATTTTGTTGACAACAATGATCATCATCAATTTCACGAGTTACAGTACCTATTCCATTGATCTATTTAAATTCTACCAAGTCCCTATTCCATTGATCCATTTAAATTCCACCCCAGACCCACCCATCCCCAAACCAAAAAAAAAAAACTCTATTTAAATTCTGGACCTTAATTTTGTTAACTTCTTATGGATTCTAGATGGTTTAAGGGTTAGTATACGCATATTTTATATTTGAATATTTTTTTTTTCTTTTTTTGGAGCATGTTCAGTACAATATGACATACAATTTGTATATCGCAATACAAAAGCTCGAGACAAATACAATTCAACTGAAGCGCATTGCACAATGAAACCCCTTATAGGCGCAGTATAAGCCCCCTACCAGGACACTACATCCCCATGCTGGGAAACTATAACCCTTGTAAATGAAGCTAGTAAGATTCCTCTTTATGGAAAATCGAATCCTGAGACCTCTAGGGCCTCAACATATTTGATTATTTCTTAATCATTTTAGTCACTAAGATCAATTTAAAATATTGTCCCTTCAAACTTCCAATAGAGCAAAGTAAATGAGAAATCAAAATTTCTTCATAAATGATTTTACAAGTAAAATGCCTATGAGCACTTTGCTTCGATAGATCTTAAACTAACTCAGATATCAAAAAGATAAGATTTCTTAAGTAGCTAAACGAGTTTTAAGACTAATTCACAGTGAATTAATTGGATAGGAAAAACATCTAAAAATGGGACAAAAAAAAAGGTAAAACACATGAAGTAATTGCATGGGTACATACTTCGGAAGAAATCAATAGCCCAATCAGCCAATGCTTCCATCATCAACGGCCAAAGACTCCACATGTCCATGGATATTGTTGGGGAGAAAAATGTCATATATGACACAATCTCCAAAACTTCCTCAAAGACCTCTGCAAAAAGGAGGGGAAAAAATGAAAAAGAAAAACGCACCGCTTAAGAAAGAAATATATCAGAAATCATCAAAAAACTAAAGTTTCCCAGCTAGATGGTCAACGTCAATCAAAGAGATTTCAGTCCCCTTCATTACACCAGGCCCCACCAAAGGATTCTCAATCTGGAGTTTTTCATTTAAATGAGAAACATTCAATGTCAAAAGGTGAATATATCTTGACTTTTCTTGATTTATCTTAGGTACAACACTAGTTCAACTTACGATAACCGTGTCTCCTTGTTCGACGAATCAATAGCTGCCATATACATTTGAACGTAAATAATTTCAGTGTAACATATATCGTGTTTTTATGAGACCTTAATGCTAGCAATTTTGTTGAAGTGCAGCTGCGAAATTGAATTTGAGGAAATGATACCGATGAAACAGGTACCGATGATATGCATGGTTAGTAATGTCGAAAAGCATAGGTACCTTGTCCATCAGTTGTCAGCATCCTACGCATTATAGGGAGTAGAGTTGGTTCAATGTGTACAAAGAGATCGGGGAGCCTGCTGACCGACTCAAGGATTGTGCTTATGGCACGCAAACAACCAACAGCAGCTAAAGCACCAGGATCATCACCTTCCTCATCTGCCTCAGCAGTGTTCATACACTTCCAAAAGGCCGCAGCCTAAAACACATGATACATGACTCAGCCGATTGGAAGAATTTTGGGAGACAAGAATGCCGAACATTAACAATCTTAGTCTTACCAAATTCTGGCATAATCCAAGAGCATAAGGAGCCATTTCCTCTCCAAACTTATCCACTATTGTCTCAAGCGTAAATACAAGATCTTCATTCTCTACTTCACTCATAAGTTTGAAGAACTCTAACAAAAGATTTCAGAAGGAAACAAAGTAAGAAGGCTGCTGCTCGATAAAGACTAACAGGAGTACGACTTATGCAAATTACATACCATCAAGTAACTGGGGAAGAATAGGTCGGATTTCACCCAAATCTGCACAAGAAAATGACACCATATATTGGTTGAGCATCAAAATCCAAGTAACAGGATCGATGCAAACTAAAAATGACTACTGAAGATATGTACCTTTGCAGGCTTCAACAAAAGAGCGCAGTGCAAAAACAGAATCAACGCGAACAGGAAGTTCTGGATCACGCATCCCAGCAACAACACTGTGCAATGCTTTACGGAAGTTATTTGGATCTGAGAAGTTAACATGTGCGTATTGCCCTGAAACCCATGCTGCCTGATACCCAAAAAATCAGAGCAAGAAGCGCAAAAGAGCATAGGCCCCAAAACTCAAGAAAACCATACAAAACTAATGAACTTAAGAGTAGGTGACCAAACTAAGAGCTTGTTTGATACAAGTTATGTAAAAAGATAATTTTTCTACACCATTGTTTTCAACCACTCATTATATGTGACAACTTTTTTTATAATTTTTAATATTATTTCTTTATTTCTCAACCACATATCCGACTAAAATTATATAACGAATATATCAATACTCATTCAAGGGTAGAAAAATTAGATACCTCTATGCTTTTTACATAAGAAAATTTGATCAGTGGAAGATGCTTCACTAATAAAGGGTAGAAAGGTTTGGTAAACAAAAACAGCTCATCAAGAGAATATTAAAGCAATAAATAACACACCTTGGCTCTAAGATGCCCCACAGGACTGCTGAATTCAGGGAAAACATGCTGCACAAGCATACGCTCAAGCTCCGATTTGTAGGGCTCAGTCTGCTTCAGCTTATCACATAATGCTCCAATGGCCAGAAGGGCACCATCTTTTTGCCTATATGGCTTATATTCCAACGGGACCTCATCATATCTATAGGTACAGAAAACGAGGTTCATCGTCATTAAGAGATCTAATTAGCCGAACTCACATAAGCATTCACTGGGTGACATGTACCTCTTAAATATCTCAACAAGGAATAATATGAACTTCTGCAGATTCTCTTTACCACGCTTTCTAACCAACTCACTCACAAAATCCATTGCAGCAGTTCTAGGACTATACAAGTCCTCGATTATATCTGAAGATACATAATCGGCAGATAAAATATTCAATCCAGTTAGGGATTACAAAGCACCACAAATAACACTAAGGGTGTGTTTGATTAGTCAAACTTTGCTTGGAAAATGTCACATCAAGGAAATCATTTTCCCATTTATGTGTTTGATGCGAAGATTTGCCATGTAAAATGTTTTCCATGTACAACTCCCTAAAGCACACTTTTTGCTCATTTACATGCAAAACAAAATCTAGTGTAGAGGTAAGAAAACAATTGCAAGGAATTGGTTTTCCATGGAAATATTTTCCATCTCCAATTCCTTGTGCAATCAAACACACCCTAAGTTTAGATCAAAATGCAGAAACTGAGACACACCATATCCCTTCCTCACATACTCATGTGGGTCTTCATCCCAGAGCTTTTGATCATTGTCATTGAAGCACATAAGTGGAAAGATGATCTCGAACAAGACAACATCAAGTCTTGGTTGCAGCTGACCGTACATATTGCTTTTTGAGATACTGTATGTAAGAAAGACTGAATCAGGACATTAGCCAAAATGTTACAATCAAAACATCCTGCTTAAAAAACTATAAAATAGAGTTGACTCAGCAAGAGCCAGCCTCCAAACAGGATACCGAAAACTAATATATTGCTACGACATCATCAGCAGTGGTTTACCAGAATGTCCAATCTTCATAAAGATTCAAATTATCTACCGTTTGTGTAAGGTATAAATCAGTACCAATTTGTATAACTAGAAGACGTCTGAGTATCAGAACAATACATTATAGAAGAGGGAAAGGAATGGACATGGACTTCAATGTGTATCTACAGCACTCTTTTAATAAAACATTCATGTTACAAGGCGTAAAATGGAAACAACTTCTAGCGGGGTTTTGGTGCATGCAATCAGCTTTTACGTACAACATCTACAATCAACGGATTATGTCCTGATTCAGATGAGATTGGAAAAGGATTGTTTCCCTGTTACATATGGAAGATATTCAGTGAGACACTTCTTCGCATTAATGCAAGCTATGATGTACCAACATGGGGATATGTCCAACACATGATGTTTGGCCATGCTAACGCACAAGTTTTCTTAGGGGAGACGTAGCCAATGCGTTAATTGTTCAACTGATTTATTTATTTATTTAAGCCAAATAAACTTTAGTAAGTAATGCTATATGAAAAGAAAAAGAATGACACAGGTAATTTCACAAGTTTCAATTGGTTATATAGCAAGTTATGAAGTATAAAATAAAAAATCTCACTCTTATCAACTAAAAACGTGAACGTAACACATCAGATTTTTCAAAGAACGTTGACTTGAAAACTAAGGTTTTCAACCCACTTCCTGTTCTCGAGTCTCCTTTAGCACAGTCGCACGGAGAGCAAATTCAGGCAAAAGCAATCTGTTATGACAAGATGAACTTGTCAAATCAATCATCTCCCAAAAGAATTCGTTATTATCATCATCACAAACAGTATAAATCAGGATTAAAAGGTTAGTTTTTGCATTACACTATTACTTTGTTACACTATCTTTCTCCAGTTTCCATTGTGACACGTCGGCAACCTAAACTAGCGGTGTCGAGGACATGCCTGAGAACAACCACAGAGAAGCAGAAGAAATGGGGGAATACACGATGTGGCATACAGGAAAAGGCTTGACTCGTACGTCGCATTGGCATCTTATGCCACACACAGGTGCTGACTCTGTCTGTGCATCAAAGAAGTTGGATACAAAACCACATATTCCAGAAAAAGTCAAGCTAAAAGATAATAAAATACATCTGAGGCTGTTGGCTATAGGACAGAGCATGAGACCTTAAAATGAAGTTGCTGTAGTGGACACTAACAGAAAGAGAACCCTGTGATAAACTCTGGAAACACCTCTAAGTATCACCAGAGATACGTGTGGCATTAAATCATAAGCCAACATCGCCAACTGGGAACTCCTATGATCTATGACGAGATGGATAAGCAGCATACACGGAAAAATGATCTCATTTTTATGTAAGTAACACATCTAGTAAAGAAAAAGTTCAGAAAAGTCTAATAAAAAATTCCAACACATAATCACATCAGTCCACACACAAAAAATAAATAAATCATGACTTCATTTGGAAATGGTTTATAAAGAATTTTAAACAGATAGAAACAATTGGTGGAGTTGATAGCACTTGTTTAGTCATATAAAAATAAAACAAGCAGATAAAAAGTTATTTAACCAAAAAGTGTTTCTTTGGCCTGATTATTTATATACATTTCCCAAACATGCTCTGAGTCAAAGACAAGGAATGAAGATTTTTTCCACCTACATTCAAGAGAAAATGTCAACATGCAAACTTTTGGTTTGTCAAAATTGTTCTCAAAGAATGAGCATGAAATGACATGAGTTGCCCCATGAACCACAAACATCGTTCTAATTTGCAAAGAGCTTACAAGTTCCCAAAGCCAATTGCATAAATCAATGTTGTTCATCTTAACATATGCTCTCTCTAGTTAATTTTCCCATTTTTTTCCAGCTCTGGATCCAGCCAGGTTTTTACAGAGCAAATATATCAGGTCATTGGTCATTACCATAACTTTACGAGTCAATCAACGTGTACTACATGACAAGGCATAGCGCATGTCAGGCAACATGGGTTTTCTCTTTATTTACTTTTTTCATTTTGTGCATGTACACGTTCCAAAGAAACAGTCTTTAAAATGTTAAAAACAAATGGTAGAGAACTCGTTTTAAATAATATGGGTCCATAAAAAGTGAATTTGAGAAACATGTGACATTCCTACAAATTTCTAGCCAAACATATGCATAAAAAAGGAACTAGACTCTCCTTTTCTTTCATCATCTGGATGCATATAAACTAAAGGTTGGCACCTGGCGGACCATGTAAATCAGAAATGAAATACAAAAACACCGCAAAGAAATAGAGCTAGCCATTGTACCGCACTAACCTGTTACTCAGATATTGCAAAATAAGATTGATCACTCTGTCAGGTAAATAGCCACCAACACGAATTACATTCAATAAATTTAGATGGCATTCCAAAATTTTTCCTGCATAATTTTTCTGGAACATCTGTGCAAAAGCTTTCTGATCTGGGTTCTGAAGTTTCAAGTCTCCAAAGCTGGGGTAGAGCAAAGATATAGAAGGGGATCAAAGTCAGTAACATATTTTGCCTATGCATGGACCTAAAAGAACAGAATCCAGTTTGTAACTACTAAACCTACCGTGTATAAAGACGGTTTAAAATGTGGACAGTCCACTTTTTAACCTTCCACCATCCCCATGATTTCCGTAGATCTGGATCAGCTGGTTGCCCTTCTATTGGGACAGGCCTCTCCAATATATTCAAGAAAAGAACCATCCATGCATTAAACACAGTCGAATCGAACAACTGTTTTGGAATCTCCAGCTGAAAGAGACAGAATAGCAAAAATCAGCTTAATACGTCAAATACTTAATCACTACAGGACCCAGATTAGCAATCTTACTTTGAACAAGCAGAAAAGATTTAGTCAAATTTCACATATAATAACATCATGGCAAGTGTGTCAAAAAAATTTGATTCATTAAGAGACGAAAACCAAAGGTACGACCATCAAAAGCCCTTAGGGAGTGCTTGATTGCACAAGGAATTGGAGATGGAAAACATTTTAGACGGAAAACTAATTCGTTGCAAATTTTTCCACCTCTACACTAGATTTAGTTTTCCATGAAAATTACCCAAAATTGTGCTTTACTGACTTGTACATGGAAAACATTTTCCATGGAAAATCTTTGCATCAAACACACAAGTGGGAAAATGTTTTTCCTTGATGTAACATTTTCCATGAAAATTTTGACATATCAAACACACCCTTAGTTGCAAACAAAAGTGTACAGCAATTGATTGCATTTAAGGTTTGAGGCATAGCTTCAACATCACGGAATGCTGTTTCAATAAGATTATTCTCCATGGATTAGTGAGAAACAAATTGCAGAGGCACATTATCATATGCTACTCAACCCATTCCCCACCATTCCCATAAATGAAAAGGAAAGGAAAGGAATCTTCATCTAAGACATGTATTTGAAACTTCAAAGCATCAACATACACAGATAGAAGACCAGAACATACATAGATAGAAGACCAGAATATTTTGCAAATTAGCTTGATCAAATCCGCAATTTCAATTGAAGGATTTGCTATCTGTACAAGCCGGTTGAAAATGTTTAACAGATGAGGAAATGTTTCCTCAACAATATGATAAACTGGTGTTCTCTCGTCGTCTGATTTGAACCTGTCATGGTAAAATATATCAGAAATTACTTTATAGATATTGCAGTGGAGGATAAATACTAACAGAAGGCATTGACAGGTACATTTCTTTTCTTAGAATGGCAGAAAAACATAAATCTTCTCTTCTTTTTCCAGGTTAAAAAAAAAATGCTTCAAGCCAAATCAGGTTACCGTAAAGGTTTTTAGGTGGGAGCTAAACTAATATCCAAGATATAGTGACAGGCTTTTTTACTCATTTGCCATCTTCAGCATTAACAAGCTTCAGTAGGCATCCAAGAAAGCGCGCAAGAAATGTAGACATTTTATGCATCTGTATATTGCCCATTCAGTTTGAAGCAGATAGATGCACTGGAACCATATTGGATATACACCAAGCAGAATAGACAAACAACCATTACAATGTAAGCATCTATACTGCTGCAGCAATCACAATAACCAAAAAACTTCATCATTGCACTGATGTGTAATAGATAACAGGTCCTTCAAAACTTTGTCAACTACTAAGGCAACGGGTAAAAGTATAGAATGCTGTAAATTTTCCACATTCATTTCAATCTTGACAACAGATGTCTTCTCTTAGACAGCTTGTGTGTAATGGGAAAGCACAGAAACATAATATGATAACAAATGGTAGACGCTTAACAAGAATATTGCACTTATTGTGCACTTGTTCAGCGGAGCTTTTCCGCATCTCGAAGAAAAAATAAAAATAAAAATACATCTCTGCAATTCCCTGTTTTTGTGTCAGAAAGTGGAGCAATTAATACATTTTCTAATCCCCCCAAGTCACGAAAAATTACGCAGTGCCCTTTGGATCACACTCCAAATTACCATGCTGAATTGCACACAAAAAGTACCATGCTGAATTAGCCAACAAGCACACAAAAATAATTGTGGTCAGCAAGCACACAGAAAGTACTGTACAAACCAAAAAGTATCATGCTGAATTAGTCAACATATTCAGCCAGCTGACATCATTCTAACAACATTTTAAACTGTCTTCCAAAAATAATTTTTGGAGTAACTTAGCCCGGCAAAACACATGGCTGATAAATCATTTCAATGATTCGGAAAATTCAAAGAGAATAAAGAGCAAGAGCAAACTTGGAAGCATTAAAATCCAACTACGAAACAGCATCTTTCAGCATTTAAGTCTTCAATCCTCAGCATGCATCCATACAATTATTTCAGATAGTCGTGTTCGTGAGTTTTTTATAGGTGAAATACTGAAAAGAGTAATAATAAAGATTGACCTCAATATTCTATTTGGCAACCAAAAAGGGCAAAAATGAAGATGGATGCCATTTCCATGAACTTACTCATATTTTCTGGAAAGAATTCTTAGGACAAACAAGGCTCCGTAGACTTGCTGATCCTGCAAATTATGCTTTACCCATTGCAAAAGAGCCGGCCATTGCTCTGGATAGTCAGCATGAATAATTGTTTTCAAGCACTCTCCCAGCTGCACCCTGTTTACAAACACAAAACATTTAGATACTACAAGTACATATGCAAATGGAGACAACAAACATAACATACAGGTGTCGCGACAAGTTAAAGAGCACATGTCATGTTGCATTTAGGAAAGATATCTTTCAGACGTGGAAGATAAGTGACTAAGTACCTAATACAACAATACATAGTAACATAAATGCAATTCCAGCATTGACATCATCATGAATCCCCATTGCAAAACAGAGTAAGAATGAGCTGACAAAAACGCCTACCTCAAAAGGGGAGGAACTTGGGTCACAAAATTGAGAATATTCTGCCTGACCAATTCCTTGTCACTTGGTGAGACCTTGGATTGCTCATCTATTACATCACAAAATAGATAAAAACATTACCTAAAATTTGAAAGCATACAAAGGGCATTTCTAATACACTTTTGGATTGTGGCACTGCACAAATAAAATAATGTGGTCCTGAGCATTTCAGTACTTATATCCTTTCAAATTCAACCAAAAAAATGCGGAAACTGTTTTTCCCAAATCAAATAAATCATGCCTGCGTGCTAAGCATAAAAAGACTTGATGGGCACTGTAGAGAGAGCCACACAAGTCCGTGCAACAGCTTTGTGAATTGAATGACCTATTAATTCATTGCAAGTTATTTCAAAACAAAATTGAAAACTTCACAACTCACTAACTGTCAATAATCCACATATGATATACCAGCTG
This sequence comes from Jasminum sambac, assembly GCA_018223645.1. Classification (NCBI taxonomy): domain Eukaryota; kingdom Viridiplantae; phylum Streptophyta; class Magnoliopsida; order Lamiales; family Oleaceae; genus Jasminum; species Jasminum sambac. The sequence continues at coordinate 20,270,606 of CP073649.1, forward strand.
GATGATGGAATCACACGTGTGAAACAGAATTGCATAAAGATTCTAAATATTTCAGGCAACCCAAAGCTGTCTTCTGTCTTTTGTATAAAACAACATACACGTGCACATAAACTCACCGGGATCGTGGGGCGACCAGTTTCTGGCAATGAAATTCTTAAAATGAATGCTGGCAACCTGCCGGACTGCCATGTCGACATTCCCATCTACGATGATCTGAAGCAGCCTCACCAAATGCTGGGGTGCGTATTGAAACTGCATGACCATTTAACAAAAAGAAAAAAAACCTGACTTCAAATCTAATCATTTCAAATTTCAACAACTCTAGAGACTAACTATAAACAACCAAATTGATCCAGCAATAAATTCAATTTCCTCCATTTAGATATTTTCACATCCCTTGCTAGTTAAAATAGGAAACAATTCCATTGCCTGATCGAGCTCGTCCGATTTTAGGAAGATTGGAAAAAATTAAAATAAAAATAAATTTCCAAAACAACGAATACAGTACCTGATTGAGACTTTCTTCAGCAGCTTTGCGTTCATTGGGATTGGGGCTCAGTGCACCTTGCAAAATTAGAGCTAAACTTGGAAGATCCATTATTCAGATATTTCAACAGAAATTATCGTTTGAAGTATTGATAAAGTAGAAGTTAAAGTGTCCAAAACAGAGAATTCTGATGAAAATGGCTTTCTCTCTCTAGGGTTTAGAGAGAGAGAGCGAAGGGGAAGGAGGAAGAAGAGGTTGCGGAGGGAGACAGCGAATAGTGTGTACTTAAATTGTTAGGGTTTAGGCGAGAGTTTATTGTAGACGAGAAAAAACACAGCAAAGAAATCAACATTAAGACCTTGTTTGGGAGGGATTATTACTTTTTAATTTTTATCTTTTTCTTCTTTTTTTTTTCTTTTTGTCTCCCAATAACTTTTTTTACTAGGGTGCAATTAATTGTCTTAAATTTACATAGAAAATATCACATCACAGAAAGACTTTTTCAATTTTTTGTTTGATTGAAAAATTTTTCAATGGAAATGATTTTTCAAATGCAAGTGCTTAAAGCATAACATCAATGATTTTACTTGAAAAAATGAATCCATGATTTCGATGGAATTGGATTTACTAGATTTTATTTTTTTAAAGTAAGTTTTAAGTTTTCAATCAAATACAATCTAATATACCACTTGTCCACAAAAGTAGGTAAAATAAAATTACAGAAGAAAGAAGATTACTTACTTTGACTCACCCTGTGATGTTGGTGGAAAAATGATTGACTTCGATGAAGTTTAGGAAGATTTTTGGGAAGAAGTGTAAAATCACACTAGGTTGGTAATATAATATTATTGGTGTGATATTATATATATATATATATATATATATATATATATATATATATATATATACACTCAATATTTTAATTAATAATTAAGCATTGAAAAATCATCTTTATCTTTATTATTATTAGGGCTTATTCTATACACCATTTTTTCACTACCCTACCCTCGATTAACAGTTCATTTCTGATCATTTTCAACCACTTATATAATTATTTTATATTTTTGAATATATTTTTTTCCATTTTCAACCATATATCAACATATCTTTCGAATAAATCAATATAAACCCACAATTCCTTCCAGAATTCAAAGCAACTTCCATTGTCTTACTCCTAAAGAAACCGGATGCGGATCAATGGACTGACTTTAGGCCTCTAAGTCTTTGCAACGTTGTTTACAAAATCTGTACTAAAATTCTCAACACACGGCTGAGTTATCTTCTACCTGAGCTTATCTCGCCAAATTAAAGTGGATTTACACCGGGACGTGATATTGCTGATAACATTTTGTTAGCTCAGGAACTTGTCTCCCAACTTGACCACAAGGTTAGAGGTGGAAATACCATTCCCAATGTGGATATGGCGAAAGCATATGATCACGTTGAATAGGACTATCTCTTCATGGTGCTACGTAAGTTTGGTTTTAATGAGGCATGGATTAACAAGGTTCAATCTGCCATCACTGAATGTGATTTCTCTATTTTACAAAATGGCAAATTGAAAGGCTATTTCAAATCTACGCATGGCATCAGACAAAGGAATCCATTATCACCGTCTCTATTTATTATTCTCGTTGAAACATTATCTCGTGGATTGAATAATCTCTTTGTTGATCATCCTGCTGTGACATTTTTGGAGGTTCCATACCCATTTCTCACTTATCTTTGATCGATGATATCATTATATTTGTTAATGGGTATAAACATATGATGGAGTTACTATTAAATTTTCTTCACAAGTACACTACTACTTCTAGGTAGAAGATAAACTTTCAAACAAGTAGCTTCACTATCTCTAAATAGCATCATCAATAGTTTATCTCTACCATTTCTGACTTCTCGTTTCAACCATTGCCCATCCACTATCTGGGTGTACCTTTATTTAAAGTTAAGAAGAAGGTGTTCTTATTTGATGATCTTCTTGAAAAAGTTTGAAAATGACTTCTTGGTTGGGAACACAAGTTGATTTCTGCTGGAGGTAGATTAGTCCTTATTCGCTCCATTCTTATGTCGATGCCAGTTCATTTACTTAAAATTTTGGATTTTCCTAAGAGTGTGCAAAGCAAATTAGAAAGAACTTTTAATGCCTATTTTTGGGGAGACAGGAGCACCGCTAAACAGGTGCACTGGGCCTCTTGGAAGACTGCTTTTTTGTCTATTGAGAAAGGAGGCATGGGAACTACTAGCTTGGATATCCTTAACAAAGTTTATGATTGTAAACTGTGGTGGCAGTATAAATGTCAGAAACCTCTTTGGAGCTGGGTTTTAAAGAGCAAATATTGCCAAGACACATATCCTTCTTTGATTGATCATCATCCTACTGACTCTCCTACTTGGAGGCGGCTACTACAAATTCAAGATTTGGTTGAACCTCATTTAATATGGAGGTTAGGAATAGGTAATTGCAACTTTGCTTTGGATCAATTGTTGTTGTCTGGTAAAATTATAAATGACTATATCTTGGACTCCTTTATCTTTCACAAAGTTGCGGATTTTCAACATCACCAGTTTTGGAAAACTGTTGAAGTAATTGAAGATCTGCCTATCTCAAGCTCTGTGGACAAACTTTATTAGGCATTGTCTTCTGATGGCCTCTTTAAGATTCAGAGCTGCATTCAACTTTTGAGAAGGAACAAACATCAACAAATAACCTTTCCATATCTTTGGAACTCCTATGTGCTACCTAAATCACTATCTTCTCTTGGAAACTCTGGGATGATTGGTTGCCATCTAATGATATTATTCAAAAGAGATTCAATATTCCTCTACCATCTAATTGTTAATGTTGTACCTCATCTGAAACTGTTGAACATATTTTTCTCAATGGGCCTATTGCTAGACATGCTTGGGAGTTTTTTTTCACTAAGATGGCATGTAAGATCCCTTTCACATCGCATCCCAAACAATTATATGCACACTAGATTGCTATGTTTAGAGGGAAACCGGGTGATGTGCTTACTATTCTTCCTCTCATCATTCTTTCGCTATTTTAGAGAAGTCACAATAAAGCTAAACGTGAGTTGAAATAACAATCTGCTTTCTATTATCGACGTTGTTACTTCGTTAGCTAATAGTATGTTACAGGTTGGGATTCCATGGAGAAAGCTGAGAAGGACCTCGTTGATTGTAATTCATTGGAGGAAGCCTGAAGAGGATGTTGTCAAACTTAATACAAATTGGGCATTGAAATTTGATTTTTGTCCTTCAAGAGGTGGAGTATTGTGCAGTTATATAGGAGAAGTAATTTGGGCTTTCTATGAATATTTTGGCCACAATTCCATTGTATTTGCTGAGCTTTCTGCCATTTATTCAGGCCTCGTATATTGCTAGGATACTGGACGGAGACATATATGGATACAGTCTAACACATCCATTGCCATTCAATTTTGCTCCAACCCTTCAAAGGCACCATGGCCTTTCCAATACTTGCCAGATAAAATCATGAAACTTCTTGATATGATGACAATCCAATTCACACACATAGAGGGAAGCTAACCGTGTAGCGGATTATCTAGCTACTATGGGACATGTGGAAAAATGTAAAAAGTTTCTAAATCCAGAGGATCTTCCCAAGACAGTATGGAGCTTAATTTACTTAGATAAGATTGGTCTGGCTAATATACGCATTGTTAGTGATCTTTCTGCTTAGATACCCTTTCTCATTATGTTCATTTTTCTATAGTTAGAATGGTTGTTGATGATTTTATGGTAGGTACCTAATGTACTTTGTTTTATTTAAAGGTCAGGTATCAAGCACACCTTCTTGTGTGTACTTAAATTTTGTTTCAATAAAATTTTATCTCTAACCTAAATTTTCGGGTGGAGATAGTTCTAAAAAAATAAAATATATAAATCAATAACATTTTTTATAGAAAAAATCCTAGATTATAAAACTTACAGTGCCACATTGGCAGTGCCAACGTGGTATGCATTAATACTTAAAAGAAAATTATTAAAATTGGTTTTGGAAAAAAACCATAATTTATTGAATTGTTTCCTTCTTAATTAAATAAATGTGTTTAATACTAATTCATTTGCATTAAAATCGCACATGCGTGCTATAATTAGGTTATAGGCAATTTAATTTGTGGTGAATCTGCTTTAGAAAAGTCTATATTAATGTCACATAGTTTTCCTTTTCATTTAAGAGACTAAAACTTCTCAACATTGCTATAATTTATTGAGTGTCATAGTTTTTTTGCACGAAATATATATTAAATTTAATAAATTTATTAACCGAATAGAATAAATTTTTTAAACTAAATTCTTAATTTTAGTTTACATATTTTAGTAACCTAATAGAATAAATTTTGATATTATATGCATGAATACTATAAAGAAGGAGAGTGTTTTTAATTTTTTTATTTAATATGCTTTTATATTTTTAATAAATTTCGTGTTTTACAAAACTCCTTTTCATTTAATTAAAAATGTTTGAATTTTTTGGGTAAATTTTTATATAATTTTATGCACTTTTATTACTAATACTTTTGATTTCTTTTTACTTCAATTTAAAAAGATCCTGATTTGAAGAAATTTATAAAAAAGTAATACATATGATAATTACACACCTCACCTTGATTTCTTATTCGATCTAACAAAATGAATAATTGATAATAAAAAAATTTAAATTTTAAATTTGGTAATAAATTTAAATAATTACAACGCTTAATATCACAAATAATTTACCATTAAATAATCTAAATGAGTAAAAAAGTTAAAATATTTAGTTCGTGGAAAAAAATATGAGCGAATCATTGTTTTAATAATACATGTGATAATAAATGTTGTCAACTAATTTTAAACTAATTATTATTTTGTGAGGAAACAAATATAATTAGATTTATGTTAGATTTTACGGAAGTCGCTTCATTTAAATCTCTATATAAATCCATATAAATAAAAAATGAATAATTCTTTCAAACAGTTTTTAATAAAAAAAGTGTTGTGTTTTATCTTATTATTAGTTTAAGAATAAATTTCTTATAGTAATTAAAAAACCAAAATTGATCTCACATCACATTTTCGTTGATTGTGTTGGTATTTTATTTTTCTTTGGCTATATTACATGTGCTATTTATAATATGTGGGCATAAGAGCTGCATTTGTTTATGAACCGAATAATTGTTACTTATTATTTTAATTGATTTCTCAATGTGGTTTTGTTTGGCACCAATCCTAGTGAGAAAGTTATTATCCCAAAGATGTCTTTGAGTCTATCTGATAAGTCATTTTTCAAGTTTCACAGACGGCAGTCCCCATTAATCATGTCATGTGCCATATCTATTAACAAAAGACAAAAGCTATCGTTTTTGCATGTAGGCTTTTTGTTAAAAAGCCAGTATTTGGCCATGGTCAGTTGTATGTTGCAATATCCAGAGTTACAAGCCATGCAGATTTAAAGGTTCTTATATGCGACAGATGTGGAAAGCCAACAAAATCATCGATAAATGTTGTTTACAAAGAAGTATTTCAAAATTTATAATTTTGCATTTAGTTCAATTCTGAATACATTTCCACAGCCATTTTCTAGAACACACTCGAGTTATACCCGCACAATAAACTGCATATGGTTTACGACAAAAATCAAACATGTTTATGGTAAACCATATGTGATTTCTTTTACAAAATCATGCACGGGATTATTGGAATATTTCCATACATTTTCATTGTCTAATTCGTTATTTTAACATTTTATTAAATTGACCGTAATCTCCTCGTATATCACATGGGTGTAGTACTAGTTTCTTAAAAATATCTTTAATCATACACTAATTTTCTATGTATATTAAAAATTTGAGAGTGATAATGTGTGATGAAGAGTTGATGAAAGTAGTATAAAAAAGTAAAATAATTGTTAACTCAATCAGATGAGTGGTTGAAAATGAAAGTTCAAAAATGTGTGAGATTTAATGAGATTAATACATGTCAGATGTAAATTTTTATGGATTTTAATTCTTTCTCATTTGAATTTGATCAAACTAATCACTTCCATATATATCATAAGACCTACATATATTACATAGATTTCTACCATACAACTTCACTCATTTTCTCTCTTATTTCACATAAAAATTTATACAAATTTCAATCCTAGCATGGGCTAAATCCCTAAGGAAATGCTATAAAAAAATCCCTAGAGAACATACCATAAATTGCAATTGCACACTCAATTTTCAACAAGTCCGACTTTGATTGCTAATTTGTTTTGAATTGATTGAGTCAGTACTGATCTTCAATGTCTATTTGATATAAATTATTGGAAAAATAATATTTAGATGTCCAGTTGATAAATAAATACAAATTTTTTTATATAAAAAATAAGAGAGCTGGGATCGAATCGATATTGATATAATGCATGGTGAAAGAGAAATAATTTTTTGAAGGGTTATTTACATCTAGGATCCCAACCTTTTAATCTTCACACAATCTTGCTCATATTCTCTTTTTTTTTTTGTGGCCCCATGACTTCAACCTTTCAAAACTTAACATGGTGGGTCCTTACTAATAAAAAATCTAAATCCATTGTTTAAACCTAAAAAATTACCTTTATATCATTATCTTTTAAAATTAAAAATAATTTTAAAAAATTAAAATATTGAAAAATAAAAAAGAAATCCACCCCAGCCCCACAATCTCACCCTTCACGGCAATCTGGTAGGAAAAAGGGGTCCCTTATCCTGTGTTCCATGTCCGATAGCGTTTTGCTTGAAACAATTTATGTTCTTAGCATGGAACAATCTCCCTAGATTGCTGGATTATAGTTTTTTTTAATGGAAACTATAATGGCACTATCGCGAAATATGTATTGTTTCTCCTCTATCATAGAACTTGATTTCATACTTAAGATTATAACAAAAAGTATACGAAGAAGAAAAATCTCGACCAAATGCGGAAATGCCACCTTTTTTTGTTGTTTGCTGAAGAAAGACATTGTCTTTCCCTGAAGAAAGTTCTCCCTCACTAACGAAAAGATGAGCAACTGACATTGAACAAGATAGCAGCATTGTCGTTATTCCAAATGAAGTAGACCAATCGATTTCTGCAAAGACAATAAGAGCAGGAAACAGTAAAAACAAATTTATTACTTTTAATAGCAACCTAAAGAATTTATCTTCCAAATTTATTACTTTGGAGGCTAACCTTACATTAGTGGTTCTGCTTGTAACCACTTGCTGCTAGAAATGGCAACAATAGCAATTTGTCACAGGGTGGGAATGTGGTGGGATTGGGTTAGGTTTAAAAAAAAAATTATTTACTTAAAAAATATATTTTTCATTGTAAAAGATAAGGATGTAAAGATAATTTTCATATGATTTAATGGCAAAATAGGAAGTTCTTTGTTATTAGTGTCATGTTAATTTTTAAAGGTTAGAGTTCCACGATGTCGGAAAAAATTGAGGACAATATTGTGTCAAAGACGAGAGGTTGAAGACCCCAAGTGTAAATGTATCAAACAAACTTTTAGTTTGATGCACTTTCAAAAAAAAAACACTTTCAGTTTGATCTTAGTTTTTTAGCCCGGTAGCCAACTATTTTTTCCACTTTTTACAACTTTCCTATCCATTCTTTCTTTATCCTAAATCAATCACATCCACAAACCTCAATCACTCAACTCCACCCATTCACTCTCTTCTTTTACATTAAAAACTTTTAAAAACCATTATAATCTGTTCCATATCACCCTTTTATTATAAAAAAATAAATTCACAATCATCGACTAATAGTCTTGTGCATAATCATTATATATGATACGTCTATGTCATTTTATTTCCCATCCTTGTCTCACGGCATTGTGGGTGTTTTTGCATACCAATTATAATTCATATTTTCCCATACTTTTTAAAATTCAAATTTAGTCAAACAAATTATATTCACATATCTGTGGGGTCTACCTATACTATTAAATCTCCACCATTCAACTCCATTCATTTTCTCTTTTCGTACTCATAAAAATACATTAAAATTTGTATGTAAACACCTACTGTAAAGTGGGCAAGTCTATTAGAATTAAATATCTTTACCTCTTCAATTATGTGTTTTTTTTAATTTGGTGTCGTGATAGATCTTCCAAATTAGAAATTACATGCTATATTACATTTCTAAAAATATTTTACATTTTGTTTATATATTTGTTTTCTCCATACTTTTGGTAGGCCTTCAAATTATGTAATATATTACATTTTTAAAAAATGTTTCATATTTTACGGATAAAGTTATATTAATTCACAGATTGTGAGTACAAGTAATGAATGCAAGAACACCATCGATGCCTAGATGAAGCTCGAATGCAGCAAAACTTGGTACGAACAACGCCATGGGTTGATTCAAGATTCAAAGAGGCGATACTCGACTTGTACGATGGATTTTTACAAATTCAATGCTAAATGAAGAAAATAGGTGTTGGTCAACATTGTGCATTCAAGGCAAAAAAAAAAAAAAAACCCCTCAATTGTACATTAAGAGCAAAAGTTATGACAAAAATATTGAAGGTTGTGCATGCAGAATTTTATATCTATAGAAATTTCCCATGCATACGATCGCTTGGAAATAATGGGCTCGATTGCATGGTAGCTTTTTGACCAAAATGCATTTTTCTTGATTTTTTGCTAAACTAGTTGTAAGTATTTGGCGCATTATATGCAAAAAATGAATGAAAAATATAAAAATTTAAAGTATTAATATTCTTCATGAAAGTAATTAAAATAAATTGAGATTGTCAAAGAGAAACTAAAATTGATAGAAATATATATGATTAATAAGTCTTTTATAAATTATAGATATAGTGCTTCTTTAAGCTATACTTTTTTTAGATAAAACTAAAATTATTTTTTGAGTCATTAATTTTTACGTTGCAACTTTAAATTTTTCAAAAAATTATAAAATTAGGCCAACATAATATTCGTAACTCATACATATAAGCTAAATGATACTTTTGACCACAATCATTAACTGCCTAATCAAATCCATCGCCTCTATTATCATTCAACCACCAATTTTTCCCTCTCAATCCAAGAAAAAAAACTTAGGTACAACGGGCGTACCATCCTACATGGTACATCCGGCCAATAATATAATTATATTATATGTATTTAAATGTTTCCATGTAATTTAAAATTATTACTTTTAATAACAAAATACCTTACATATGTTCTCCTGCCTACTTTGCCCGGCACACCATATATTTCTCTTTCTCCTAGGTTTTCTCCTCTTGAGCCTACGAGAAAAAGTTGCACATTACTTTTCATCTTTCTTCAGTTTTTTACACTATTTCTCTCTCATAATTTTCCCTTCTTGTGGCTCGCTTTTCTTGCCAATCGTTTACGAAATCGTTTGGCGCCATATACTCAACTGGAATTTGGTTGTAAATTGCAAAAACGAAAATATCAACAAGGTAAGTCTATGTTATGGCATTGTGAGTTGATGTGTTGCCTAGTCTAAATTGGTTCTTAGTCTTTCGCTATATAGCTTGTGCAGTTATAAATTTTTGCTTTTATTGTCGTTTGCTTTTATTTGGGAGTTTGTGCTGCTATATCTTTGGGTTTTCTTTTACATGATGATTTGCAAACAAATCTCACCAGTTATATATGTTGTGAAAACCATTATTTGAAAAAAATTTAAAGGGCAAATCGATGCTAATTAAAGATTTTATTTCCAGATTTTACAATAATATTTCAAATGAAATTTAAGTTTCTTTTGAGTGTTGTTAATTTAATTTTTAAATAATGATTCATTTTCATTTCTATTTCGCCACTCGTATGGGATTTTTAATTAATTGAATCTTGTTGTGAATGAGAGAGTTTTTCATTTCATTTCTCGTTATTAAATTAATTACAAATGACCCCTATTTATAGAAAAATATTGGGGTACATCGTATTACAAATATTGATCCGGTATACAATAGTCATTCACACAATAAAAACATAATCATTATTTTCAATAACTTTTCGGTGCCCATTTAACTTTACCTTTCGGTGCCATTTACCCTTTACTTTTACAACACTCCCCCTTGAATGACTATTTATACAATTGTCTTTTAAATTTGTTTGGAAAAAATTTAGTGGGAGAAAATCTTCCAAACTAATTGTAGGAGAGGTTGAGGGATCATACATTGCTTCAGGAAAACTTTGTAGGATAAAACCTGAGCGAAGAGAAAGGGTAAATTTCTTTCCTTGATAACGATCATTTTCATAGGATCACTCATGTGTTCTCTCGTTAAAAATTTGTCAAGAAAACCTAATGGGATAAAACTTGATCGAAGGAAAAAGAGTACAGCTATACTATCCGATTTCATATCTCGAGGATTGATATATCATCATCATCCAATTGCAAGTAATCTCTTCATTATAAGTTGATCCAATGGATACATTGTGTTGTTTTCTTTAGAAGTCCATAAATATGCCTCGTTAAAATCTTATTTGGAAAAATCCAATAAAAAAGAGTACATTATTCATATCAATATGATGTCAAGGTTGTCTCGTTAAAAAAACCTTGCTAGTAAAGCCCAATGAAACAAAACCTTAGCCAAGGAAAAAGAGTACAACGCGTATTTTGTACAAGTATATTTCAAGCGCATCAAAATCCTCCAAATATAAGTATCATATTCAGTGCTCATTTGCAATCAGTAATCTCTTCTCACTGTATCGAGATATATATACACAAATCTCTTCTCTAGATTTTCTACTAGTTGTGATTAGGCTGCCCTCATTAAAAACTTTGTTTAGGAAAAACTCTTTGGGATAAAAACCTCAAACAAGAAAAAGAGTACAGTGTATGAATTTTCCTTCACAATAATATCATTGCTTTGAGCCATTACAAGCACTGTTATGTATAATCTTTTCAAAAGCTCTATTTTTCTTATCAAAGCCGCATATTAATACTTTTATTATAAGAGTGTATATTTCAATATTATTCTTGATATATGTCAATAACCTCATTATCATCGATCATATGTAGTGCTACATTTTCATAATGTGTCAACACTTTTCAATTTTATTTCTTTCTCCATAATGATATAACTTCTCGAAGTGTCTCATTATCGATCCTCTTTTGGGATTGCACAATATACTTGAATCCATATACTTTTCAAGAATGTACGTCTCCTCTATTAATATCATCTTTTATTATTTGCTTTGATATATACATATTTGAGAAATAATATCAATGCTTCGAGCTTGTTAAAGTATATATAGCTAGTAGATGAGATAGTTATAATCTTTCGTGCATATTTCAATCATGATGCATTTCATATATCATTTTCAACCATTGATACTCCCCCTCATGCTAAGAACCAAATTCAATACAATTCGTATGATTTTCATGATATATATTCTCAGTATTTAGTTTTAATGGGGGAATTTATTCAGTTTGTATTTTGTTCTCGATATTGGCAAATCGATTGGAGAACTTTAAATATTTTGCCAATTATATTCCATTCTTATGCAAATATCTAGTCATTTACAACTTTATTCAAATTATTGAAATATACATTTACTAGCTTTATAAGATCTGGAACTCATACTCATATTATGAGCAAATTATTTCATAAATTTTCAATTGCAATATATACATGTAACTACATAGTGGATCAATATCATATTATCCAGCAGTCCACGTGGAGGGTGAGTGGGCCCATAACTCTCATCTCTTATATATATTCCAGACATACTTGAGATTTATTCCCAACGTTGGCTAGTAATGATTTCATCATTTATTGAAAACAATAATTTGAAGAATTCATCCGATTCTTGATTTCAATAAATTATTTACATCAATCGAACCGAGATCTATATAGTGTTCAACATAATTTATAACTTTCATCATATGCATAGCTCACCGACATATCCCATCATCTTTCGGTGGCATTATTATCCACATTATTATTCAAGTGTTGAATCTTAGTCTATACGTTTCATGTTACGACACTGTTTCAATGCGGAGTCTTACCTCATGCGCTTTTATAAATCACCCGGGCACAGATAATATTCACCCTAATAAGGGTCCAAATATTATAATGGATAATGTGCTCTCAAATCTTCGAAAATACTATTCATCACTACCGATCAAAATTCTAAAAAGAATTTATGGAAGTAGGCTTGAAAGGTTGAGGATGCTAATGAATAAGGCTATCTCACAAGATATCCGATGGTTGGTTGAAACACATATTCGATTATCTGGCGAGGTTTCAATTCCTTCTAAATACATACCTGGTATGGGTAAAAGTAGTTTTTCAAAGAAATGGAGAGCAAAAAGATTAGTAGAATGCTACAAATGTGCTCGGTGGACATGTGACACTCGATGTAAATCTGTGGGGTACTTGTTCAGAAACCGAGTAAATAAAATAGCATTCATTAAGGATGGATTGAGTAAGGAGTCTTTGGATGATATTCAACAGGCTCTTGAGACACATCGTAGTAGACACGTGCAAAGTGAGCTTATGGCCTTATGGCCCAAATTCAAAGATGAACAAGAACGTTATAGTCTCGAAAAACTTACTTTAAAAGATCCTATTTGTAAATTTAGTAGAAAAATTTAGTATAATGATTTTCCCATATTGGTGTAAGGCAAATTGGTGTAATATCGAATATCAATATTTTTCTTCTAACTATAAATATCGTTTTTCAATTTTTGAAATATATACATGTGTGTGTATATATATACGTGTATATATATGTCACCGACAATGTATGTCATTTCACGGAATTTTTTTTTCTATTTCCTTTTTTTTCATATTGTCAAAAACGTAAATAATGAAATCACTTATTGGTTTGAAAACTTATTTTTAAATAGAGGGATTCATGTATCTCTCATTCATTTGTTGAAAGAGGGAGATGGAGGTGGAGGTGGAGATGGAGATGGAGATATTAGAATCATCTCATGCAAATCAATCTTCACCTCGCTAGATAAAAATCATATGTGTTCTTGGTGGATCCAGACTGGTAGGCCATATCTAATACGTGGATATGGTAGACCAACTTGTAAGAGAGTTAGGGAAACAAAATATCAATATACTGTATGGAGTGACCAATAACAAACTATTATGGAGTCTTACGATGGCCGCACAATCATGTGTGATAAGAGTGTCAAGTGTAATACCTTTTCATCAAATTGGAGGCAGTAATCGAATTGGAGTTATGATAAGTGCTAGAAAAGCACTTAAATAATTCTTCTATTTTACGTATTTGTGTGTTTTATTAGTGTTATATGTTCCGTTTCATGTGTTTTTCCTTTATTGTGGTGTTTAGGGTCACAAAGAATCAAAAGGAGTCAAAATGGATGAAAATAAAGTGAAAAAGGAAACTCGGGACCAAAAAGGCAAGCGAATCAAAGATGGAGGACCTCCGATGCAATTTTATGAAAAGTTGTTTTTACAATTTTCTTGTGCCAAAGTCGAAGAACATCAAAAGAGGATTCCCAAACTTTTTCCGGATCTCAAATCGGAGTTTCCTAGTGAAAGTTATGGCCATTTGAAGAAAAAGGACTAAAAGTGGTCAAAGCCAAACTGGGGGACAAAGTGCAACTCTTTCAAAAGTCGAGACCACAAAGGAAACTTTTTCAAAAAGTTGGAGGACCAATATGCAATTTCTCAAGCTGACCAAAATGAACAACATTCAAAACTCGAGGGACTGGTGTGCACTGGTGACTTCCTGGTGACTCTGAGTCACGCCAAGACGGATCGAAGTCATACGCGCAGTGACTCGAGTCACGCCCGATCATCCGATCACGCCGCAAGTGACTCGAGTCACCGAAGTGATCGAGTCACGCCCGCAACCGGCCCTCGACCTCCTCGCTCACAAGCGCCATGGCAGGTAGTCGCGGCTGACTGAGTCAACACGCTACGGCGACTGAAGTCACGCCCGACGCCGCCGGCAGATTTTGACCAATGGACTCCACCTACCATAAAACGTGTTTTTGGTATTTTCTTGACTTCTTAGAGATAAAACAACTGAAAGCATCACCACAATAGACTCATGAAGGAAGACTTTTACATTTTTTAATATTTTTTAAACAGTGTAATATTTTGCCTATAAATAGAGGCATTTCCAAGTTTGAATGACACAACTTGTAAAGAGAATTAGCTTGTGATTCTCTCTCCAACTTTCCTCAATAAATTTCTTCATCATTTGTTCTTAGTTGTAGCTTGAAAGCTCTTAGTTTTTCATATTCCAATGAAGTAAGAACCTAAATATAGGTTCTGAAAAATCAATCAACGATACTGCCGTGAATATGATTAACGGAGTATTTCTTCTCTAGTTTCTTTCCTAATTTTATTTTTCATATTTGAAAAGATAATTTCATATATTGCGTAGGCGATACACTACTACTGGTTATAAGTATTTAACCCATATATGAGTAGTTAGACTTCTATTTAATTCCTTAGCATTATTTACGTGATTTCTATAGTTTGTATATATTACTTGGAGATAGTGAAGTATAATCTATCATATAGCAAGGGTGATACCCGCTAATACGAGTAGTTAGACTTCATCTAGTTCTAGGGGAAGTTGTGTTCAATTATCATGTTGTTATCTTTTTCTAACTCTTTGCTAACGCTTTATCTATTCATCTACTTCAATTTGTTGATTTGTTATGCTTTAAACCCGTTTTTGAATTTATGTGATTATTGCATTCACTTTGGCCAATTGAATCAATTAATCTTTAAGTTCAAGTTATGTGCTAGATTGGAACTTTTGATCCGTAATTGTCACTAGATTCCAATCCACAAGAGCAAACTAATGTCGGGCATATTTGTTAATAAATCAACTTAGATGTATTAATTCAAGTTTGTGAAATTGATCATCTAATTCAACTCATTCTTCTTGTTCATTTCACACTAGCATTGCATTAAATCCTAAGAACTTGTTTAGGATTATCCAATAGCTAGATGTTAAGTTAAAGAACTCACTTTAATTTAATACACTTAAGGAAGAATTCGTTAATCGTAGAGCTTCTTGGTTAATTGAGAGTTGATAAATTGAAGAAGGGATAGTACACTTGTATGGGAAAGATAAACACAAGATGTTGACACAACCGAACCCGAGAACTAGATATATCTTCAATTGTTTCATTTTCATTTTTTTTTATTTTGTAATTTTATTTTCGAATTGCATTCAACTTCACAAAACCCCCCTTTTTTATATAAATTGATAAAAACAACTAGATTAAACACCGTTCCTCTTGGGTTCGACCCTTACTTACCACTTCTACATTAATTTGTAGTTTTGAAACTGAGTAAGGAAATAAAATAAATTTTGGCGTACTGCGACAACACGCCCAAGTTAGAAATGTCATTAGTCCAACTAGATTGATGCTACAAACACAATCCATTCACAATTGCATGATGTACATGATGGGCAATAGTGATGCTTTTATTGTTTTTCCAAGCGGCTATAACACGCTGGAGGAAATATTCAATATAGCGATATGGGCATAGTGGAACTTTCATACCAAACCAATAGGTTTGTTGAATATCAATTATTTCTTTGATGATTTATTAGCGTTTCTAGATCAGGGTGTTGATAATAAGTTTATTTCTCATTCTGCGAGACAAATACTTATTTCCACCAGTACGGTTGCTAAACTACTCATGAAGATTCAATCATATGTTCAAGAGTTTGTGGAAGCCCAGGTTCGTCGATCACAAACCATCAGTGTCAAGCGGAAAAGAGATTCAGATCCTTTAAATCTCTCATTATGAACCCGGATGTTAGGGGTGGCAGAGTTACGGAGTATTTATACTCTCGAGACGCATTCCTTATTTATACTCTCAATATGTTCCATTTTTGCCTGTTTTGTGCTCTTTCTAGAGCAATAATGATATCATGTTGGTATTATTCAAATACAGAAGTCTAGTGATTATGTGTAACACCCCAATTTTTGGAAATCGAAGCGCTACTAAATTGCTGTAGCTTTGAGTAAAGGTATAGAATTTTTGCAATACAATTTTTTTTTGAAAAGTTAAACGATAAGCGAATAAGTGAATATCTTACTTTCAATAACAATCATCAAAATCCATATTTCTAAAATTTAATAATAGAATCTCGAATAAGTGTGGAAAATCATTTAAATCTAAAGACCACGTTTAACGATCAAAATTTAAATAAGTAAAAATAATTGCGGAAGAAACCAAGTTGAGTTTAAGTGAGATTTTTCATTCCAATAATAGTCATGATAATATTCAAGAATCATGTACTAAAATGAAATAGTAGTCAATAATGGTTTTCTTGAATTTTAGTTCCTAAAAATTGAACCACTGCAAAATTATTAAACTAGACGCGGAATTTTAAATAAAATAATTTGCGGTGAATTTAAAGGATTTAACCAACGATAAATTTGAAATTTAACATAACTGAAACTATTAGCAAAAGGTGATGCCCCGCTTGTCGCCGCTTCGCCGAACTCATTAATCTGTAAAGAGTTTTAAAATAATGGGGTGAGTACAACGAAGTCATACTCAGTGGGGAGAGCAACAAATCAGCTAACCATATCACATGCCATACACGCAATTACAATCGTGTGCATAGCGAGAAGTAAAGGTGGATGCCCCTAACGACACCCCGTAGAAGATGGAAACTTGGATCCCATCACATAGTTTGGATGCCCCCAACGGCATCCCGTAGAAGATGGAAACTTGGGTCCGTCACATAGTTTGGATGCCCCCAACGACATCCCGTAGGTGATTGCCCCTCACGACAATCCGTAAAAATACAACTAGCATGCATTTCGCAATTATAAAAGCACGTAGAACATATAACATGGTCAACTAAAAATAACACTTTGCAAGGTAATCCCCACCTTAAATAGTAGTACTTGGAGAAATCTTTGAACCTTACGGCTGATGTGATGCTTATACCCTAGTGGTCTCGTAGCCTCGTCTAGCAGAACAATTAAACATAGCTTTAGGAAATGGACATTTAAATTGATCTTTAATAATTTATTCGGGTCTTAAAGTGTTTACTTAAAAATTTTTAGGGCTAATAGATAGCTTTGAAAATTTATTTGGGCTTAATGTGTAATAAAATCCAATTCAAACGTTTTTGGACTAAATTGGAGAGTTTTAAAACTTTGAGGACTTGAATGAAGGAAAATAATGGTTTAGGGATTGGTATAGAGTTAAATTAGAATTTGGGGGCTTTGGTTGTAAATATATAAATTCAATTGAAGTGGAATGAAGTAAAATCAAAATTTTGAGGACCATTTTAAACTATTTGAAACTAGATAATAAACTAAGGGACCAACTTGGAATAGGAATTCGAATTTGAGGGACTTGAAGTGCAAATTCACCATGAGGAGTCAAGAAATAGGTCACCATTCTCGTTCTGGCCAGACTTACATACATACACGATAGAGATAGAGAGTGGGTCGGTTCATGGAGCTAAAGAAAGGGGAAAATCCGGCGACATGTCCACCGGTGCTACCATCGAGGAACACCGAAGGAGCCGCCGGTGACCGCGGTATTGGAGTTCAGCATTGGCAGTGAATCGGTCAAGACCCACAGCCAAGTCAATTCGATTTTACACACCAAAAATTCGATGGGAACAAGGATAAACGGGATGTGAATCGTCGATTGAGTTCGAGTTTTGGGTTGTCAAGGCTCAGCTATGGTATTGGTGGCCGATTGTGGAAGAAAAATCTCGAGGTCAAGGTTCGGCGGCCATGGCCGATTACTCTCCTCGGCAATTTTCAAAATTTCGTCCCTTTTTCTTTTTTTTTTTTTTGAATCTGAACCCGAACAACGATGAAGATGATGAGTGAATTCAGTGTTGAACATTCAATTGGTCGAATTTCTGTGAACGAAGAGTTGTTCCTTTTGTTGTTTGAAATGGTGAATGCAAATATATGGTTGTAAGGATAGGTATTAATTGTGTATAGAGTAGTAGCACGCTGTTGAGATGATTGCCTGTATGCTACTTGCGTGATTGAGTGAAGGCTCGGTTTGATTGCGAAAAACCGATTGCATCAAATTGCAGGGTGAAACATGGTGTTTTGTGAACATATGTAATGCGTGTGTATATTGTGGTTTTCCAGTAGAAATAAATGGAAGGAAAACAATTAGGAATTGAGGAAAAGCTTCAATATAATAGAGAGACGCTAGTTACCTTACTGTGAAATATAAAAGTCTGCAGATTGAGAGAATTCTTGAGAGGCAGCGTAACTGAACGAATGCAAGGAGACTGCTTTTGAAATCGTGAGAAACAGCCGAGAGTTTTCCTCTGACTCTTGAAGTTGTAGGCTTAGAGATGGAGTTTGGTGTTTGCTAGTGGTAGAAAACGTGACTTTATGGGAGTTAGGGAGGAGAGGCGTGAGTTGAGAGGAGTTCATGTCAGTCACAACTCTGTTTCAAAATTTATCTGAGAGTGGGTTGGCCCAATAGAGAATAGGTAGGGCTATGATACTCAATAATATTGGGCTATAATAGAATAAGTTGGCCCAATAGAAGACTAACCAGACTCTTAAAATGATAAATGGGCTTAGAGCTCAATAGTTATGATGGCCTGTAATAAAATAATTCGACCCGATTAAACTATTAAATTGAATTTTATTCTGTTAGACGAGTGCTAAACGTAAATTCTTTAAATTAAAATGGAGACACCGTAACGACGTCATATAATTCTTTAAATATTAAACGTGGTTGTTACATTATGCTTCTTCAAGAGTATTTTATTCTCATATCAATACAATCTCATATCGTCAATTATTTCATATGATCCCACCATACGATATATTTCCTTTGATTTGTCAATTGGGATCTATTGAACATTTTACTTTCATCTATTTATTTAGTGGTAACTTTTGGCACCTCTTATCTAATTTTTTTCCATCAATATTCAATAAACGTGGAGAATGAACTTTCTTTTATCAAATGTTTCTTTGAGGGCATTTCTCATTGTATCGATATATTACAATATACTAATCTCGTGATGAGATTTTTCATCATAGTATATTTTCTTTCTCTTTTATCACCACGGAATTCTTTAAGCAATTTTATTTTATCATATAACGATAAATTCCGGCATCACTTGCTCAAATCCCTTCGTTTATATCAATATAATATTCTTCTCAAATATATATAAATCGGTTACTGTTATTTAATACCAATCGTGGGGTTTAATCCAACTACATTGGTGATATCAAGATATAAATTACAAAATAATTAATTCATCCCTAATGGGTGGCGCAACCCACCTTGTAGGAGGTACGATAATATTAAAAGTGCATAAATGTAAAATATAGAAATTAAATTCTCTTCAATAAGTGGTAGAACCCACCATATGAAAATTATCGTAATAAATATAAGTTTAAATTTCAATAGGCGGTTTAATCGATCATATGAAAATTATAGTAATAAATGTAGATTTAAATTCCAATAGGTGGTAGGACCTACCATATGAAAATTATTGTAATAAATATAAATTTAAATTGTGAGAATTAAATTGCATAAAAGTTAACTACTTCTTTAGAAGCACATATGTCATTTTCAGTCCGCAAGGGTAAAATTGTTCATTCAATCCGCAATGATAGAATTGTCAATTCCAATCAGCAAGGGTAAAATTGTCCAACCATTTACGATATTTTGAGTACCATTACCGTGAAATCATATAATCATACCCAAAATATAATTATATTTCTCCTTTTTATTTGACAATGGTTTACTTCAATTTTTAGGAAAATAATATTATTTTAATATCAATTCATTGTTAATTATTAATTGATCTTCGATTATACAAACTATTAAACAATTGAGAGTTATTTCATGCATCTATTATTATTTCAGTATTTGACAATTAAAAATAATTAAATAATTATTTCAGAAAAAATTACCTATTAGAACGTATTTATTAAATTTATACCTATTAGAACTCGCCACGTCACATGCCTTAACTCCCTCTGGTGAATTAATGGAACTCTCGGACTTAAAATCAGTAGACGGAACTGCACTCAGCGATGAAGACTTCGTAATTTGATTGGGCTTCAGATTGTGAGGCTGAGATAATCTACGGACAAAATTAACAATAGATGTAAGTGTTCGAGTATTAATCTTTTAGAGAGAGAAAAGAAAGATCCGATGGCCTATTGGAGAAGCAGCTTCATCTTCCTCAATTATTATATAATTTGCATTTCTTTCTCCGTCTCGAGATCTCGTCGTTCGTTTGTTGTATGTATATATAGGAAGAGACACAGAGTAGGGATTACAGAAGCATATTTTTCAAAGAAAGAGGAAAAAAAATGGTAAGATACAGAGTGAATGATCCATGCTCTCTCTTTTTCGTTCAATCAATGGAAGAAGAAGACAAAAAAAATGGATAGGATTAAGTCAATTGAGATTGAGATGTACTCAGATTTAACTGGGGAGGATGACTTGGTTGTTGGGATTTGTTTTTTTATTAGCAGCCATTTGAATTAATTTGTTCAAGAATTTGTCTTCCTATGTGATTAGCTGAAAAGAAAAGATGCATATGTATCGAAGAAGAAGCCAATGAAAAAACTGAAGTAGCCCATTTCTGTTGCTTGGAAGACTTTGCTGGGATCAATTTGTGAGAATGATGAGAATAGAAAGAGAGTGTGGATTTGAAAATAACCAAGAATACTTTGGAGATAGTGATGCTTTTAGGTCTAGATTCAAAACTTCAAAGAAAGGAAGAGAAACAATCGAGATGAATGTAGATCTAAAGAGAAATAGGAGGGTATAATGAATATAGGAGAGACTCGTGCTGATAACGTGTTGTGAACAAGAGAGTTTTTCATTTTATTTCTCGTTATTAAATTCATTACAAATGACCCCTATTTATAGAAAAATATTGGGACACATCGTATTACAAATATTGATCCGGTATACAATAGTCATTCACACAATAAAAACATAACCATTATTTTCAATAACTTTTCGGTGCCCATTTAACCTTACCTTTTGCTGCCATTTACCATTTACTTTTACAACAAATCTTAATTTATTTAATTAAAATTCATTTATCGATTTTTGTCATATGAAGATTCTTCTAGAATCTTTTATTGGACGTGTATAGCATGTGATTTTGTGTTATCTTGAAATTATAATAAAAGAAGGAGTCCACCATGGACTTTGATGTAGGTGCACCTACAGCCTCAACAATAAATCACGGATTGCAAATAATATGAATGAAAAAATAAGCGTTGTTCTTATTAAAATGCAACTTAATGAAAATCATATATGCTGAAGTGTTAAATAAGTAGAAAATAAATCCTATTGGGGCAGTAGACCCACACTGGGATGGGCCTTATTAAAATAAGCACGAAACGAACTAGTAAAACATAAAATTGTAGTTTTGACCCCTCCCAAACAGTCCCGAAATGCAAAAAGAAATCTTTTTTGCACGATGAAATGGTGTGGGTCAACTTCAACTTCTCATGAGGTTTTTGGATTGGAGTCATGAACCCAAAACGGATATCGTATGCAAAAATTATACTCATTTCTTTGAACACCGGCCAATGAAGTGATCTATAAACCCATGCGCATCAGACTCACCCCTAGGCACATGTCCAAGGCATTTTATGAACTCCAATATTTGACTCCACTTATCAATTATGTAAGAATCCTCATTCTACAATAATTGGGGAAGTATTTTATTTCACATGGTATCTTTAATTAAATTTATTTACTTACTTTATCTTTTATTTTCCTACAATTAACTAAGTAATTCTTTTTATTGTAAAAAACTAGTGGTTCCATACAACTAAAATTCTGATGTGTCAAGAAATAAAAGTGGTATAAAATCACAACTAGGAGAAACCAGAACAGGCTAGAGAAATTCACATGCACTTCAAGAAAAATTCCAAGCGTTCCCTTTGTCTTCTCCCCGTACACAACACCATTGTCTCGGGTTGTGCTTTCAAGATCAATTCATGTACACTTGTTCTTTCTAAAAACAACCATCAAAGGTTCTATGGGAGGAGTCCCAATCAGGCAATCACTAGAAGAAGACCCTCAGTGTGAAGATATCAACACGGGGCATGGAGATCTGTTGAAGGATCACTAGAGTCACAACGAGTTATTGATGAAGGTGGGGACGCCTGCTCGCATTACATGCCAAGGAGGAAAAATAAAGTGTTTTCATTTAATTTTTGGGTGTTGATTTGTATATGCGTATACAGTCCTTTAACTGAATTGTACTGATTTAAACTCTTCGTATTTCTAGTGGATTGATTTTTGTCCGTAGGCGACGAACACGTGGTTTTTCATTCTACGGGATTTTTCACGTTAAATCATCGTGTTCAGTTTTAACGTTTGAGTAAAACTGAACCCATAAGAAGGTGGGTAAATCATCATTTGGTAGGTTTTACCTTTGAGTAAAACCAAACCCGTAAGTGTATTCTTCACCTTCTACTCTCCTATGAGAATTTCTTGACTTTATCATTGAATTGTGATGTTATAAGCCACAAAATGGTGTTAAATGGGAGTTGATTTAAAGATGAAAATTTTACCTTCCAACCCGAGAGCTTAGCCGAGAAAGAGAGAGATAAGTTCTGGTGAAAAAATTTTCTAATTGCGCTAATGTGATAATCTTTTATTAAAATTTGGGAAATTAAGTCATAATGATAAATTGTTTGAGTGAAGCTACTTGAAGAAAAACCCGTAAACTATATACCTTGCATGATTATGATCAAGACTTCAAATGGTTTGTATGTTTTAATATGTCAGTGATAGGGAGAGTTTGAAATATTAGTGTAATTAACTTAGAGGAAGATTTGAAGAATTTCGAAAACTATCAATTTTGACTAGAAAAGGTATTAAGTTAAAGAGTGAATTTACGAAGTTGAAGAATTCTTTGAGTACAAAATTAAAGAAGTTACCTTGAGTTAGAAAATTTTGAATGAGGATTGAAATTTATATGAGATATAATATTTTAAGGTTCAGTAATTAACATTTGTAAAGGGAAATTTGATAATGTGCTGTAGAAGAATGTTGATTTCAAGTAAATAATGAAAAAGATATGGATTTTTCCTTTATTTCTATTGATTTTGTGGCTATAATGACGTTATTAGAATGTGAAAAGGTTCGTAAAATTATGAAAATATTGAGTTGAGGCATGTGATGAAGTGTTTGATGATCTTGTGTGAAATAATTGAATTATCTGGTACCTTGGCTTCAATTTCGTGGGCAATGTGACCAACATGGCCATTTGATGAATCTTGACATTTTTATAAGGTGTGAAAAATGCATGTTTTGAGGTTCAACAATGAGTTGCTGATTGTTTTATGATGCAAAATTGTTATAATTGATGAATGTGGAAAAGTTTCGTGCGACTAAGTTGCTACATGTCATTTTGGAATGCTTTAGTTGCATGAATTAGGTTTAAGTGTCATTGTCATATTCACCATTCATGTAACTCAGTGTACACGAGCATCAAGCGCACGTGAATTTCAAAAAGAGTTGTGGTTTGTTGCTTGCTCTGTGATATGTTATGACGATGATTTGATTGGATTACGCATGCCTAAGGCATGGAGTTGTTTTATGTGGCCATGATGTAACGAGTGCACCAATGATATGATGATATGCGATATTTACTCAAGTTATTATTTATCCGATCGCATGACCACTCGGTAAGAGGGGTAGGTCACAAATGGTTTTGGTGCTTAGCAAACAATGCAATGGACTCGAATGGGCCCGAAAAGTATTGGAAAAGCAAAATGGATTTTCTCATTTACATTTGCAAAGCTACTATAAGTGGTAATGGATTACATAGGCATTGCATTAATCAATAGAGGAATTCTTATTTGATTGCGAAGATTATTTTGTGCGCCTATCAATCGTTGGTTTCACTACAGAGTCCGTCAGGACTCATTTTATGTCTTCTAATGTTTTTGGTTGATAGACGGCTTGGAGGTTGCAAGAAGCGAGGATGATGCACGTGCACCGCTCAGTTGACAGGCTAACAAGTGTACTAGTAACTGAAGTAGATATTTGGGGATACTATGGGCCTCGTGAGGACTTTCAGATCTATCTTACTACTTTTATAATAGTAGAAATATATAGCAACCATATTTTGAGTCTCTATTTCTTGAAGTGCATTAGTGTATGTCCAACCCGTGGTTCAAGCATGTTCAAGATTACCCACTTTACCTCATCTCTCGTACTTGATTTCTCACGTGTTGAAGTATTATATATGATATTGTATATATAATATATTTTGAAGCTAGTGTGTCACATTGGCTTTACTCTAACCACGATGTTTTGGAAGTTAATCAAATTTGCCAATGTTTTGAAAGAAAACTAAGTAGCCTTCTCAAAGCTCAAGAACCCATCTCGTTTTGTAATCTCAAGAATTGAAGCTAAGCATGAAGATGAAGATGAAGATAATGAAGATAAAAAGTAGAAGAATGACTAGGTGTGAAAGTGAAGATAGAAGCTCGGGTTTGCATGTGTGTTGCTCTGTGTGTGGCATTTAGTTTGTTAAAAACTTTCGTCTATGAAATGAGGAGTTCTATATTTTTTATTATGTTGTAATGAAAAACTTTAAGTACTTGGTTTTGATGTAAGTGTGTGGCTTATGATTAAGTGATTTGGTTCAATTGTTGGTAAGCATTCCATTTAACACGATGGTAATACACTGAGTCTACATATTAATACGTGGTTAAATAAGAGATAGCCTATATGTAAGTACGTTGTAGCAATATATAGTAATATATTGTGAAACAAAATGGTTTTTGGAGTGTTCAGATAAGTCGAGATGGATTTCTTGGGGAAATCCAGAATTACTAGAGTAAGATTATGAATCAGGGACAAAGTGTGAATCTCTAATTTTGAATATATATATATAATAAAAAAATCGACTTGAAAGTCTACGTATTAAATATTATATTGTTAAGGAAATTGGTGGGTTGGGCACGCTACATGTGTACATAAAGTTTATATAAATAAAATTAATTGTATTGTATTTGCAAGTGTGTCGCGAATTACATTAACATTTTTTATTTATACTAAAATTATATTGGCATTTTACATATTCCATGCAACTCATGGGTAAAAAACTTAATAAACTAACTTATCAAGTAAAAGATGAATGTTTGAAAATATTATCCTAATAACTCAATTTCTCAGTGAATAAAAAAAAGTAAATAATTCAATGCACCATTATATAAAAGTCTTCTTGTATCAATACATAAATTTAAAATAAAAAAATCATAATAATCCAATATATGGTATTGGAAAATTTATATTAATCAAATTAATATAAAGAAAATTTCAGAATAGTCATCAATAATAAGTTGCATATGTCCATCATTTTTTATTGGACACCATTAATTAAGAAAATAAAGAGAAACATTAAACTACATGAAATTAATTTGAGAAAATGCCAAATATGTCAACCTTTGTAAATGGAATCCCAAATTCAATATTTCCTTTGTAAAATAACAAATTTAGCAATAATTTTTCTTCTAATTAGACCAAAACCCTTCTCTTCCTTCCTTCCACCAACCTTACCTCCCATACCCTATCCCTTCATTCCTAACCATCGATCTGAATCTTCCCCTCATTTCCATCTTCTCCTTTCTCCCAACTTCTCCTCTTTTTTCCCACCGACATCTATAGCCACTGTAAAGACCCATGTTGCACTCAAGATTGAGGACTACCTCAACTATACCAACACAAGTCTTTTCAACATGCCTTTTTCTCACTCGCATGCTCCTCGAGAAAACTTCCCAAGAATCACCCATTCCAAAATTGCTCTAGGTCAAACATGCTTAACTGTGGAGTTTTTAATGATGGGCTTCCGGAAAAGAAGGTGCAGTGTGCGAATGAGGACAAAACATACTGAAAAGACTCGTGTTGGTACAGTGGAGGCAATAGTCAATCTTGATGGCGACTTGTGTCATTACAAATGGCATCAGAGCCGTTCGCAAGCCAAAACCGAACTAATTACTATGCGGGCCAAAGTGCTACACTACAGGGTGGGAGCCACCTCTAGAATCCCAATGCCTGGCAGATAGTTCAAACACGACGAGGATGTTGCAAGTCTAATGGGGAGTTACTGTAATACCCCAGATTGTCAGACCAATCAGAAAGCTTAAAAGATTGATTCATACTATTTATACCAACAATGTGCATCTTCTTTTCCGAAAGCCCATCGTTAGAAATTCTACAGTTAAACGTGCTTGACCTAAACCAGGATGGGTGATCCCTTGGGAAGTTTTCTTGGGAAGTGTGTGAGAGAGTACAAAGCATGCTGAAAAAAGTCGTGTTGGTACAGTGAGGACAATCCTCAATCTTGAGGGCAAGGTTTCTTGGGAAGTGTGCGAAAGAATACAAAGCATGCTGAAAAAACTCGTGTTGGTACAGTGGGGACAGTCATCGATCTTGAGGGCAGCCTGGGGGTCGTTACACCTACCCCTAACCCAACCTCTAACAATTGGAGAAAACCATGGACGGGAACCATAGTAGGTTGAACACCCCACCCCCAACCACCCTATCTCAGATCTATTCTTTCTGTCCCTGCAACTTTTTTCCTTGCCTATTCCCATGCTCCAACTTCTACAAAGATGGTTTTTCCAACAATGGAATTTTTCCAATGATGTGGTCTTTTTGACAAAATCAAATTTCAATCTAACTCTTGAATTAGTTTCATTTTTGTAAGAAAAACTCGCCATAAATCGAGAGAAGATGATACGAATTTAGTTATGAACATTTAAATTAAGTAATGGCCGACGGTAGCGGAGAAGAAGCACCAGTTGATAGAAAAGATGAATAGTCGTCGATTCTATATTCTATAATATTGAGTATAGGCCTTTCCAGAAGTTTCAGTAAAAAAATCCAACGACCACTACACTGTCAAGCCCTCCAGCGATTGTTCATCTCTTCAAGCAGGTCATGGTGGTGTTTTCTGTTTTGTAAGGAAATTATGACATGTTCTTGATGTAGGCGTATATACAAGGATCTTCAATACTGCCAAACTAGAAAACCATAACCCGAATTTGCAACTGGGATGGGGATAGGGTAGGGTGGGATTGGTGACCCTTGAAAATATAAAAAATCATCGAAAATGGAATTCACCAGAGAAGATGATTGGAGCTCTTGGAGAAGATGGCCATAACAGGAGAAGGGGCATCGAAAAAGATCACTTCATGTTGTGTCAATGAAAGGTATATTTAGAAAGTTAAATTAAAATTGTTGCTAGGTATATTTAGAAAGTCAAATTAAAATTGTTGCTATGATTGGGTTTTTAAAAAGTAAGTTGATTGATATATGTGGGATTTAAAAATAATATTTTGATATTGTCCTTCACCCAATTAATTTTAGCATGGTTGGAAACTTATACAAACATCAAACTACTACCTTTTGGTTATAATAACTCGTCTTACAAATATACTACTTGAATGCTTAAATGTTCATCATGAATATATTTCTATATCATATATATTCCTGTAAATTTTTGGATGCTCCAATGTGTAATACAATAATGACGATAAAATTTTAGCTAAAAAAATTTTATTCTAAAAACATAAAAAGTAAAAATGTGAAATTAAGTAAAAGTGGACCAAAGCAAGTGTTTATTTTGATAAAATATCATAACATCTAAAGTAAAAATTCCAAGAGGCAAAATTATAAATATAAAGTAGGATAATAATATTTGTATTTAATGAAAATATATTAATCGCTATGGTTGGTACTGATACTAAACATAAAACTCAAGGGTAAAATAGGAAATCAAAGATTTCAACACATCCCAAAATGAAAATGTTATTTTGATAGATAGAATTAGTCAAGATTAGAATATAAAAATAATTAGGACTTAAATTGAACTTGCTTTTATAAAACAGATATATTAATTTGAAAATAAAAAGATTAAAAGAAATTGAAGGACGAGGGCTTGTTCTATGCACAACAATGGGAGTAATGTAGATTTACTTGAACGACGTGTTAAATGTGTTGTTGAAAATTAAGAAAAATATATTAAAAATATAAAATAATTGTATGAGTGATTAAAAATGATGAGAAAGAAAAAGTTAGTGAAAGCTAGTAGAAAATTGGTGTGTATAGAACAAGCTCTAAATTGATGAGTTACAAATGTAATTTATATTTAATTGAACAAAATATAATAAATTGACCTTTTGGTGGAAAATGTAAAACGCAAAAACAAAGATTTTTATCCGTAGTCTTTGAGGCATATAACAAAATGTACTCATAATTAGCTTTTGAGAGCTAGTTTATATTAATTTTCAAATTGAGACCTTCTATTTAACATCCATATTACATACTTTTTGATTTAATTATGATGTTGATTTTTGAAAAGAAAAACCTCAGAGCAAGAGTTGAAAAGAAAAAAGAAAAAAAGAAAGTGGAGAGTTTTTCCCCATTGATGAATTAAGGACGAATTACATAGCAACCCAAACTTTTGGGAAAAAAACCTTTAATTAATGTGTTACTAAGCCATTACTCATAATCTGATAAAAAACTGCGCCCTCCATCTACAATTAAATTTAAAATGAATTAATTTATAAAGTAAATCAAATAATTCATCTTTTAATTATTAAAGATATAAATATTTTAGATTCCACATTCCTTATCTCTTTCAATATCATAAATGAGCTATCCACAATCGCCCTAATTTATTCCCCATGTGGGATAACTCGACTCAACATTCCCAACATACAAGAATTCTATAGTAAATCAACTCCATCTTCATGACTCTATAAACCTATGTCAACTCAGCACCAAACTCAGTAGCCTCAATTCTTTGGTAATCCTCCAGTTCAAGAATGGGAAGGAGCCTTCGGGCACATGAATGTCACGGAGCTTTTGGGCGCAAGAATGTTAAAAGCTTTCGCTCACGTTTATTTTCATTCGAATGTAAGGAATTCATAATATGCATGCGTGTATCAACCACCTTATTTACAGGTTCACTAACATACGTTGTGGACCTATTGAGCAATCCTCTACTTATATTTTCCTATTTCTACCAACATTGCAAATTAGGGAGGCGGTGGGGGAGCAGACGACTGAAGAAGCTTTAAACCTTTACTTCATGTTTTATTTTAGCAAACATTTAGAAATTACTTATAAATTCTAGTTTATATCTTTATTTTGCAAATTAATTAATTTAGTGTTAGGTCTTTCGATTCAATATTATTTTCAAAAACATTGTTCGCCTAGGGTTGTTTAGTCATTGCTATTTGTTTCAGATGCATGAGGGACAAAGTAATTTGAATATTCTTTTCATTTAAAAAGATTTGATGTTCAGCAAAAATGTGAGTCATTAAGCAAGTATAACGGCCTAAATCTAAGTAGATTCGAGGCGTTACAAATTAGGCATTAAAAAACATATATAAGGGTAAAATGGAAAAATCAAAAGTTTTCAACTATGATTAATGATTAGTGATAGTGATAATGATCGTGATATATTATGTTATTTTGTTGACACAATTTTTCTCTATTTTCTAAACCTACTTTTCCCATTTTTCATGACCTTTTTCACCACACAGTAAAAATTTATCACTAATCACCAATCACCAATATATAAAAAGGTGGATGATTGAAAACTTTTGATTTTCATATTTTACCCTTGCAAATATTTTACAATTCCTAATTCATCCCTTAATTCATTAATTAAATAAAAAAACTCTTCGTATCCTTTCGATTTTCTTTTCTTTCTTTCTTTTTTCCTTTTAACTCTTACACATGATAATTAAGTAAAAAGTACACAATATAGATATTAAACAAAAGGTCTCAATTTGAAGCTGACTATGAGCTTATTTTTCAAGAATTAATTCTGAATATATAATTTTTTAATAGATCTCAAAGATTACACGTAAAAGCAAATTTTTGTGCTTTTCATTTTCCATCAAGAACTCGGTCTCCGATGTTTTGTTAAATTAAGTATAAATTATATTTGTAATATATCAATTTAGTCCCTAAAATATATTTAATCTTTTTAGATGTGTGTACAAGGATACTTAAGCTGAATCTATAGATTAGTTTAAATTACTTTATTTTTATTCGGAGTTATAACTTATAAGTTGCAAAATATAAGTCTATGGAGATTGTTACAAATATTGGCTTGCTAAGTGTTTTCTTTTTATTTGATGGTACATTAATTCCAATATTTTATTATTCTTTGGGCATTCAAAATTTTACACTCAATATTTTATTATTCTTTGCTCAATTTTATTAGTACAATATCATGTGCAAAACACGTGTCACAATACCACATGCAAAGTATGTGCTTTTAACTAGTTTTATGAAAAATCTCTTCCAAACAAACATTGATTGTACTCATTATTCCTCGGTATAAAAGGGATTGTTTAATTCACATTAAATTAAATTTGACAAAATAAAATTTTCCTTAGATATGCAGTTTAACGAATTGAGGAATATGTACTGAAAAAAAAAACAACACAAATCAATAGTTTAGTGGTTTAAAAATATGAAAGAGAAAGAATAAATTGAAGAGTGATTTATTTAATTGTCAAATTGAAACATATTAATTACGATTAAATCAACGATTAATTTGAATTACAAGAATGTCAATATTTTCAAATTGAATAGATTATTATACCCTCAAAAAAAATCCTAGAACCTAGGATCTAGGATTTCTTTTCATTTCCTCCAGCATACTTCATCTTCTCCGGCAAAATTTTTTACCACACTTCACCCCGTCATAGTCTGGTTTGCCAATGGCGATGGCTGCTAGTTCGCAACTAGCAACCAAGTTCGCAACTAGCAACCACCGGTGGTCCGAACCAGATCGAGGAAATTTCCCCGAAGAAGATGGAGTGTGTTAGAGGAAATGAATAGACATCCTAGATTCTAGATCCTAGGTTCTAGGATTTTTATTTCTCATTTTAATTGAAAATTGTATTTTAGACTTCCAATTTGAAAATATTGACAAACTTGAAATTTGAAAATTACTTTTGATTTTTCAGTAATTAAATAATAAAATTTGGTAATCAAGTAATTATTTCTAAATATAATTTGGTGAAATTTAATGCAAATAAAACAAGCCGTAAACGGTTTTTATTTAGTATTCATGGAAATTTCAATTTTAATTTACCCCACTTTTGAAAACTAATTAGACAAATACCATAAAAAATATACAAAATTACTTATCTTCTAAAATGTTAAGTTAAACCTAGCAATATAAAACACGTCACAATAGCGCATGTTTGTCATTTACTCATTTATCAACAAGTCTGTGACATTCTAAGTATTTGTGATTTTAGGTAGTCCGCAAGTGAGTTGCTCTCTCGTCAAATGTGTGTGAAAGTTGAGCATAGGAATTGGATAGCGGAATGAAGATTTGTTCCAGACTGTAATAGCTTGTTTATGAGGAAGATAACTGACCTAGTAATACTTTAGGCAGAGATGGACTTGGCTTTATGTTTGGCTTTACTTATAGTCCTCCACAGCATCCAAAACATGGCGAGAGGAAGAATGGTGACATCATCACTTGGCTTGCCTTTAAATACAGTCAACAAGTGGAAATATAATTGTCATTTTTGGGCACGTTTATCAATTTTCTTCTGTTGACTACCAGCAGAAGAAAACCAAGTCCACTATAGGGTTACGGGAGGAGAATTGAACAATTGGCTTAGAGGGTGCGAAATCGATCCGAATGTCACTAGATCATACGAGTTTTGAGACACATTTTAACTTCCAAATTAAAATAAAATATGCAAAATACAAAATAATTAAAATAAATAAATTATTTTAGTTTATTTTAACACCGTATTTATAATAGCAACATCTCTTATGCATCAATTAATTTGCCTGCCAAATTTAAAATTGTTCATAGTGGGATTTACCCCCCTCCCCCTCCCCCGACCACCACCTTATACGTAAGACGGTAAGAGTAATGCCTTGGTGCCAATTGTGCAACAAGCTCTTGATGTAAAAGTTAATTTCCCTGCCAAATTCTCTAGTATCGAGTAATTAAGTTTCTTTTTGTTTTTTTAACTAGAATCTGGTAAAATTTGAAATCGCGTGTGGTGGGATTTGAACTTCCCACCTAATACGCAAAAGCAACGCCTTGGCGCTAATTGACCTATAAACTCTTAATATAAAATCGTTTCTTTAGTAATTTAAAAACTGTATACACCTTCAACAATATAATAACTACTTCTTGTTAGTTATTATCTTTTTTTTTTTTTTTTACTTTTTTACTATCTTCCTATGAATGGTTATTTTAATGATAAGATGAGAACGGTTTCATGGCATTATTCTTTTTGCTTTTTTT
The DNA here is from genome assembly GCA_018223645.1 of Jasminum sambac. NCBI lineage: Eukaryota > Viridiplantae > Streptophyta > Magnoliopsida > Lamiales > Oleaceae > Jasminum > Jasminum sambac. The sequence continues at coordinate 20,303,357 of CP073649.1, forward strand.
TTTTTTAAACTAAGAATTGAAATGGAAACTTGAATATCTATAGTTGATACCCATAAAGAAGGGGAGAGAGATGCTATACATCCACGCAAGTGTCTATATTAGTGTCCACATATCATATTCCTAAGATAAGAACGGTTATGTTGTATCGCATAGTACGATGGGAACAATTTCTAGGCGTGCATACAGTTTTCTTGGCATGTATATCTAATTTTTTTAATTTATTTACTAGTATTTTCCATGTGCGATGCATAAAACGATTAAGATGGTTTATTTATATAAAATAAAAATAACAAAGTATATATAATATTATAAATTTCAATAATGGTTTACAAATTTTGATCCAAACCATTATCTTATAAGAAAAAAAATATCATATCAATTGTAGTAACTACTGATTTTAGGCAATAACAAAATATTTAAGGATCAAAATTTAGAAAATAGCTATTTGGGGAAAAAGAAATGCCGCTATTAAAATTTGTGCGAAAATTTTTATTATCAACGTCATTCAAGTAGCTACGCCATGACGACATTTTTTAACATGAATTTTTGAATATTAAGAGCTTGTTTGGTTGGTTGGTAATTTGCTGGGCACGATATTCCGTAGAAAATATGTGGTTAATATTATATTGGAGAATGTGTGTGTGGTTGAAAAAATGAGAGAGAAATTTTTTTTTCCTACTCATGAACCGAACAAGCCCTAAGTGTTGGAGAATTTATGTGATGTTGGTTGTGTGTTGTATGAAATGATAAGCTTTTGGGTGATAGAGGTTGGTTTTTAATAGTTTTTAAAGGTTTTTAATGTAAAGAGGAGAGAGAATGATTGGAGTTGAATGGTGGAGATTTATAGATGTGATATGATATGTGGATGTGATTGATTTAAGATAAAGAAAGAATGAATAAATAAGTAGTAAAAATTTTAAAAACCGTTTCCTATCATGCTAAAGATCTCTATACAAAGTATTTATAGGTGAAACACTACATATTAATTTTCCAATAACAAAAATTTATGTAGAATAATTGAGAAAAAATTTAAAAAACTAGCAATTGCTACAATACTAAATATAAAAAAATTTAAAAAATTAAATTTTGATACTTATAATTTTTGACAAAAAATGAAGAGTTAATTAAATGATAATTTTGAAAATTATTTTTTAAATGGCTTGCGAAATGATGAAATGACACATAAAAGTTATTATTTTTCTGTTTATTTTCTAATTAATTAATTATTAATTATAAATTAATTATTTAACTATTCATTATTTGATTTTTAAAAATTGCCAATTATTTGAACCGCTCAATTCACAATGTCCATAAAAACTATCTAAAACTACTATTTTAATGTAGTAAAAAATAAAGAGTTTTTTTAATTTAATTTTCTAAATACGTAAAAAAGTTTTTTAAATAAAAAATCACTGGCTACATGGCACTGTGCAAAATTGGTACTTCAACTTTTGTTAATAAGAAGATATATATATATATATATATTCAAAAATAAATAATTAAAATGTATATAGAGAAGGTTAATTCTCATTTTCAGACTTAATTTAGTAAGTACTGTAAGTTTTTAACTTTAATCACTTATCACATTTTCATTGATGCATGCAACATTAAATATAAAAGAACTAAAAAATCATATAAATGAATTAAAAATTATAATACATATAAAAAAATATATCGAAAAAGTAAAATAAGAAAAATAACATCAAATAAGGAAAGTAGAATAATCCTTTCAAAAATGTCAAACATGGCACTGCCACGTAGGCGCTTGTCTAGGTGGCTCTTTCGCCTTTATATATAGTTAGATTTGTGTCTTTTTTTCTTATTGAGATCCGTTATTCTGATATAATTTCTATGGGATAATGTGGAAACCATATTTACTGTGCCATCCATTGTGGAATATTTTAGTGCACTATATATTGGATGTGTCTTTTGAACCGATTTGAGTATTTTGGCCTATAAAATATTCTATATTTGTTTAACGTAATTATAAGTTAAAGTTTTTGGAACTATAAAAACATTTATTTTCAATCAGACAAAATAATATCAGGTCACAAAATATTAGTTACAATGATAATAATTTTTTGATGATAAACTAATTAAAATTTCTATTATACACCATATTCAAAATTATATTGTTCATAAAAGGAAACTTTCGGTTTTCCATTTATTTTTAAATATCGCAATGCCCACGCATTGCACGGTCATATAACTAATATAGTTTTATTAACTGATTTATCAACCTTTGTCTATGATTTTTCATTCAACCGAAAATGGTTTTAAGCAACCAAATATGCTACAAATATCCACTTGTGTATAGTAGAATGTGTTGGACTAAAATTTCAATTGATATGAACGACTGGTCAACCACCATAACTATTTGATCAAGTTTATCAAATTTGGTACCTGTTATGAATAATAATTGAAGTGTTATGAATAATTGAGAATAATTTGGTGGTTATGAATTATGAGGAATAATTTGGTGGAGGAATAATTTGGTGGAGGAATAATTTGGTAAAAGATGTAATTATTATATGTGAATGACTATTATCCCCTTGATGAAATTATGTAATTACGATTGTGCCATTCGAAGTTTTCCTATAAATAGGGCTTCAGTTATTAATGAAATTCATTCCTGAGAATTCCTTAGAATTCATTCTCTCTAAATTCTCTCTATTGTTTCTATACTTTTATAACACGTTATCGACCAGTCTCAAATTTTCGAAAGTAATATGAAAGAAGTACGCTTCACCAGCATCTTATAGATGATCTTCCAGTATCGAAGCTGGATTATTACCAATGAATTAATTCATCCTCATCAATCCTAAATAACTCTCTCTTTGCAAATACATCATCAAAATTCCTTTGTTCATATTCTTCTCCCACAATTCCTCATTCTACACAACCCGGAGATGTCTGAAATTCCAAAATTGGAAGAATGGAGTCCAAAGAATTTTCCGATCACGTAAATGGATTGCAAGTAAATCTCATCCATGGAATAATTAGAGAAAGGGAAAAGGTAAATCATATGATTTTATAATATAATAATATATTAAACTATAATATTCGCTTTATCGAGATATAAGGAGTATACATCATCAAAATCAAATTTTCTCGACTCCATTATACTCGATTTAACGAGCTTCGATTTGACACAAACATTGATAGGGTAATAACTCGTTTTGAAATATGTTATTATCAAACTTTCAAAATTTATAAATCAAGACACCAACTTTTGAAAAAGTTACAAAATAGTCATTGAATATTTTGATATTGATAAATTGAAGTAGAAAGGAGATAATTTTCCAATCGTAAAACATTGATAAAATATTTTTGATAATTTTACCTTTGCGAATTGGAATGGACAATTTTACCCTTAGGTAAAACCGACCTAATTTTGACGACAAGTGAAAAATGGATAGAATATTCATGAAGAAATTCTAAATCCATTGATTATATAAAATGGCTTGAAGTCCATTTGAGTTAAAAGATCGAAATATTAATGTAACTCCCAAGAGTTCAATTACATAATGTACTTATTCTAGAAGGATAAGTGTGCTCTTGTAGAAGTAATTAGTATTTGTTCTAGAAGAACAAATTTGCTCCGTAGAAGCGATTCAATATTTAATTCTCGCACTTTATTTCTGCAATTTAATTCTTGCAATACCTCCTACTTGATGATGGGTTCAAACCGTCACTAAACGGAAGGTTTTATATATTTCTGCACTTTATATGCTAAGTGATGGGTAATACCTTCTACTAAGCGAGATCCTACTCTGAAGAAGTAGTTAAATATTATGCAATTTAATTCTTGCTATTTAAATTAGTAGATTTATATTTATTGCAATAATTCCCATAAGGTAGGTTCGACCACCTATTGGAGGAAATTTAATTTCGGCAATTTAAATTTATGCACTTTATAGTTTGAGTATATTTCCAATGGTGGGTAATACCACACGATTGGTGTGCATATTTCCAATGTGGTGGGTTATACTACACGATTGGTTATAATCTAATCCTACTCCGAAGAAGTAGTTGATCAAATATTCTAATCATACTCTCAAGAAGTAGACGATGAGAATAAAATTACTTCTTCATATATACCGAATATGAATGGAGAAAATTGAGCAAGTGGTACTTGAAGTTACCATTGGATAAATAGACGAAAGTAAAATCTTTGAATAGATCCCATGTTGATAAATCAAAGATAATATATCGCATGGAGAAATTATATGAAGTAATCTCATCGATGATATGAGATTGTATTAATATGAGAATAAAATGCTCTTGAAGAAGCATAATCACTAGATTCTGTATTTGAATAAAGCCAATATGATATTATTATTACTCCGGAAGAAGTACAAAAGCGATCGAAGTGGAACATATTGAGAATATCAAAAGATGGCATTAAACACTTTCGAAAATATAGAAATGCAAAAGAATATACATCTGAATCCATAAATGAGGATGCGTCTCGAGAGTATAAATACTCGTAACTCGCCACCATCAACATTAGGATTCATAATGAAATATTTAAAGGATCCGAATTTCTTTTTCGCTTGACACGATTGATGCATGTGACACTGACGGACTGGGCTTCCACAGATTCTTGAACATATGCATGAAATTTGATGAGTAGTTCATCAAGATACTAGCGAAATAAGTATTTTTCTCATTGAATGAGAGATAAACTTATTATTTACACTCGATCTAGAAACGCTAGTAAGCCATCAAAGAAATTATTAATATTCAACAAACCTATTGGTTTGACATGAAAGTTCCACTGTGCCCAACGAGGCTATATTGAATATTTCCTCCAGGTGTGTTGTAGCGCTGGAAGGACAATGAAAGCATCACTATTATTCATCATATACATCATGCAGTTGTGGATGGATTGCGCTTGTAGCCCCAACCCTGCTGGACCCATGGTAGAACTAGCTCCAATTCGAGTATTAGATCCAACTAGATGGAAAGGTATTACGCTCGAAACTCTTATTCCCCATGATTGTGCGGCCATTATAAGTCTAGCTAAAAGTTTGTTGTTGGTTCCTCCGTATAGTATATTGATTTCTTGTCTCCCTAACTCTTTTCTGAGTTGGTTTGCCATATCCACATATTGGATATGGCCTACCAGTTTAGATCCACCAAGAATACATACGGTTTTAATATGGCGAGGTAAAAGTTGACTTGTATGAGATGATTCTAAAATCTCCACATCCATCTCTACTCCTATCTCTCTTTTTGCACTATATTTTCAACATGAGAGATATATGAATCCTCTCTATTTAAAGAAAAATTTTAAAACCAATAATTGAGTGCACTATTTACTTTTTGACAAATATGAAAGAGAAAAAGGCAGAAATTTTTCTTTAGTGATATGACATATAGCTGTCAGTGATTGAAAAATAATATATATCTTAAAATTGAAAAAGCGATATTTACAAATAAAAGAAATATATTGATCTTTGTTATTACACGAGCTTTCTTACATAAATATGGGAAAATCATTATGCTAAATTTTTCTACTAAATTTACAAGCAGGATCTTCTAAAGTAAGTTTTTCAAGACATGTAACGCGTTTGTTGATCTTTGAATTTGGCCCATAAGGCCATTAGCTCACCTTATGCGTGTCCACTAGGATGTGTCTCAAGAGCCTGTTGAATATCATCCAAAGGCTCCTTACTCAATCCATCCTTAATGAATGCTATTTTATCTTCTCGATTTACGGACAAGTACCCCACGATTTACATCGAGTGTCACATGTCCACCGAGCACACTTGTAGCATCCTCCTAATCTTTTTGCTCTCCGTTTCTTTGAAAAACTACTTTTACCCATACCAGGCATGTATTTAGAAGGAATTGAAACCTCACCAGATAATCGAACCTTTGCTTCAATCAAGTATCGGATATCTTGTGGGATACCCTTATTCATTAGCATCCTTAATCTTTCCATTTACATCGATAAATCCTTTTAGGATTTTGATCGTAGTGATGGATAGTATTTTCGAAGATTTGAGAGCATATGATCCATTATAATGTATAGACCCTTGTTAGGATGAATTTTGCAATAATTTTGATGATTTATTTATAGAATAATACGACGCGTATGAAATAAGACTCCGATTTTAAAAAGCGTAAGAGCTACGATTTCGAATTAAATAATAGTCGGATGTGATGCGTATGAAATTTGTAACTCAGTGTTTGAACAAGAGTAGACAATAATGTCACCAAAAGATGATGGAATATGTCATGAATTGTTTCTATGATAAATCATGTTGAGCACTATCTGAGATACTAGTGAAATCGATATAAGAATTTCTTGAACTAGAAGTTCAATAATACTCGTTTGCAAAACCGGATGACCATCCCGGTTTAAATAATTATTGAAATCAATATTTCAAGTGAAGAATTAAAAGAATTCTTCAATGATTGTTCTCGATAAATGATGAAATCATTATTAGCCAATATTTGGAATAAATCCCAAATATATCCGGAATAAAGGATGAGAAATATGGGCCCACTCATCCTCCATGTGGACTACTAGATATTATGATATGGATCCACTAGATAGTCACATGTGTATATGATTGAAATTTCTGAAATATTTGCTCACGGTATGAGCATGATTTTCGATTTAATGATAAAGCTAGTAAATGTATATCCCAATACTTGAATAAATCCACGAAGGATTTGAGTATGCATACAAGTGGGATATTATATGGCAAATTATTTAAAGTCCTCAAATAAATTGCCGATATCGAGAATAGAATGCAAGCGGTCTAAATTCCCATATTAAAATTTGAATGATGAGAACATATATGATTAAAATCATACCAAGCTGTATGAGTTTTTGGTGTTCTAAATTTTCTCAAATGAGGGGAGTATTAAAGGTTGAAAATGATATGTGAAATGCATCATGTTATATCCTCACAATTAAAATATGAACTTGAAGTTCAAAGATGCATAAAAGATGCTATGAACAATCACATATATCAGTTAAGATGCTTTGATAAGTTAGCACGCCAGAAGCGTTGATATTATGAGATTTCCCCAAACATATATATCAAAGCAAATTATAAAAGATGGTCTTAATAACGGAGGCATATGCTCTTGAAGAGTATATAGACATAACTATATTGTGTAATCCTACAAGAGGATTGATAATGAGATATCTCGATAAGTTATGTCGATATGGGGAAAGAAATGAAATTGAAATGTGTCGACACGATATGAAAATGTAGCGCTACATATGATCAATGATAATGAAAATATTGAGATATATTGAAGATGATAAATGGTGAATGTGAAATCCTTAACTTATGAGATGATGAGATGATGATGACTAATGCTCAAGTTTAAAGATAAGCATGGTGGTCATTATATGTTGCATGCTCATGAAAGTTAAATTATCGATCGTGTGTGTAGTCGAAAGGAAATTAAAGGATCGGATGAGCTAAACCCAGTGTTTATGAGTACCCTAAAGGGTGAACTAAGCCTCTGGGAATGAAATAACTTTGTTAAGTGAGTATTAAATGTTAAATGATATATTTTAAATGTTAGTTAGTTATGAAGGTTTACTTATATGTTTACATGTTTTACAATGAATTTATATGCTTTAAATTGTGTATTTGGAGACATGTGTTCATGGTGAATGTTTTGTAGTTGTGTAAGAAAATTGATGCACTCTAAATGAGCAAGAGTATAAAATCAATGTATATGATACTCATACAAATGTATGAAAGATTTTGAAATGCTTGCATAGCATACTTGTATAAAATACGCGTTGCACTCTTTTTCCCTTAACTGAGGTTTTATCCCATTGGGTTTTCCTAGCAAGGTTTTTAATGAGGCAACTTTAAAGGCGTATTCACATGAATAATGTACTCTTTTTCCTTCATTAGGGTTTTTCCCACTGGGTTTTTCCTAATAAGGTTTTAACGAGGCATATTCATGGTATATTGAGAACGATAGGAGAAATTGATACAGTGTATCTATTGGATCAAGTTATAATGGAGCTAATGCTTTAGATCCAAACGATGATGATATTGAAATCATTTACCAGAAGTAAAGATATCAGTTCTCAAGATATGAAATCAAACGGAGCAGCTGTACTCTTTTTCCTTCGATCAAGTTTTTTCCCACTGGGTTTTCTTGACAAGGTTTTAACGAGGCAGCACGTGAATACTCATATGCCGCTGATAGACATCAGGGGGAGCAATGTTTTGATGAAGCAGTATATAACCACTCCAAGCTATCCTGCAATCGTTTTGGAAGTTTTTTCCCACTGGGTTTTTCTCCAAACAGGTCCAGAAGACATTTGTATTAATAGTCATTCAAGGGGGAGTGTTATGAATAATAATTGAAGTGTTATGAATAATTGAGAATAATTTGGTGGTTATGAATTATGAGGAATAATTTGGTGGAGGAATAATTTGGTAAAAGATGTAATTATTATATGTGAATGACTATTATACCCTTGATGAAATTATGTAATTACGATTGTGCCATTCGAAGTTTTCCTATAAATAGGGCTTCAGTTATTAATGAAATTCATTCCTGAGAATTCCTTAGAATTCATTCTCTCTAAATTCTCTCTATTGTTTCTATACTTTTATAACATTACCCATTTTCACATAGACAAAGACAAACATTTTTTGAAAATCTCTTATTTCCAGGTAAATTTAATAGGATTCTTTACTTTTATTTATTTATTGGAAAAAAAATGCATGTTGCGAATGTATTTGGTATTTGATGGACATATTTGCAAAAAATGATTTTGAGTGTACAATTGAAAAGTAAATAAAACTTTTAGAAAATATGACATAATTGAAAAATCGACTAATGTGGTTAAAGACAGACGAAGGCGGAGAAAAATAATTTTAAAGAATGGTTGAATCAAATTAACATGTGTGTTGAGTTCTTTAATTAACATATTGGCATTTGAACACTCGTGGAACTTACGTCCTATATTGACTATTACTTTCTTCAAGTAACTTGAAGTTAAATCTGGAGAATTACTTGACGTTGAACCTGAATATGGCCAACTAATTCATATTTCGCCAGTTGGTGACATTTCAAATAATAATAATAATAATAATAATAATAATAATAATAATAATAAACTATTGTGTATTGATTTATATAAGTTAGTAATGAGGTATTAAATCATTGGGAATTGCATGTTTGGATACTATTTTAGTCATCAACAGGGGAGGTGAAAAATGTGAAAAGAGCTAAACAAATTCATCTTCGTGTGGAGATCGATTCAAAAAAGTATGTCATAGGTATTATTTCAACAGATGATAGACCTCAAGTGATGTTTGACTTGGTATTTTAGAGAGAGTTTGAGCTCTCCCACAATTTGGAAAAGTGGGAGTGTTTACTTTTTTGACGATGTTGCTCGTGATCCAATTCGAAGTAAATATGTGATGCGTCTATCAACTGTGATATTTGATTTTTGTCTTTTATGTAATTTTATCTTTAGTTTTTAAAGAAGATTATTGATTGTTGCGAAGAAGAAGTACATCTGTACCATTGACCATGACTATGTTGTAAGTTCTCTACCCCCAATCTTCCTCTCTCTTTCTATCTGTATATTTGATTTAAATTCTTTTGATTGATTGAGTCTGATTTGTGAATCCTGAATTAATAGTTTTTCTTTATTGTATTACTTTGTGTCTGAATGTGCACATTTTTCTAATGTCAGCTAGTGTTGCTAGGGTGAGTTTTGGAGCAAATGATTACTGCTTGGGAGTGTCCGACATAGTGAAAATAACTTTATTGATGAGAGATTGCAAATAGCTGATAAGTTTCAATTCCCAAATGTGTAGAAATTGAGTTCAGCAAGAATGCTAGACATCTTTGGTAATTTTGAATTTGATTATTATGAATCTGATAATTTTCAGAGTTTTATTTTCAATATGCTATTATTTTCTTTCAATTAGTTTTTCAATGTTTGATAAAGCAAATAGATTATGCTCTAGAATTGGATAGGGGTATAATTGATGTTATTTTATTTCTATTTTTGGTTTTGATTTTTCTTTCTTTTAAACCGAGGCTTTCTCATGTTGAGTTTAATGGTATCACTCTTGACCTCTTCTTAGTACAATCTTTCTTATCATCACCTAGGACTAGAAATCATATCCAAACTTGGGAGGAATTAATTCACTCTTTTTTTCGTCTTTAACCTATTTAGCTCAAATTTCTTCTCGAAACCCACCAAATATGACATCTTAACTAATGATGCAAATGATATTTTCTCATAATCCCATTGTTGGGCAATCTGTAGTTTCTCATGGAAAATGTGTTTGTGCCAAATCACAAACTACTATCACTTGGTAGGACCATAATAACTGTGGAAATATAAAAGAAGGCTTATAGTTCAAAGAATGATCATAATTTTCAAAGCAATTGAAGATGCCAAATTAGTTTTTTTTTTCTTTTAATGTTATTACTCCCTTCGTCACACAAAGGTAATCCCATTTTTCTTTTTTGTTTGTCTCAAATTATAGTCCCACTTTCTTAATTAGTTAATTTGTTAATTGTCCTATATGTGATATTTAATATCTATCGTTATCAATAGATGAGAATAATTAAAGTGAAATAATAAATATTTGAAATGGTATATTAGGTGAGATGCTCATAAATGTTATTTTTTTTTTAGAAAAAGAACATTAATTGATTTCTCTTGATCTTTGTGAAAATGAAAGCGATACTATTTTTATGGGATGTAGAGGGTATTATTATTGTCGCAATCAAGGCTTCCAACTGTTATAAAAGTATAGAAATAATAGAGAATTTAGAGAGAATGAATTCTAAGGAATTCACCTGAATGAAGTTCATTAATAACTGAAACCATATTTATAGGAAAACTTCGAATGGCACAATCGTAATTACATAATTTCATCAGGGGCATAATAGTCATTCACATAAATTAAAATATAATTTTATATCTTCCTCGGGTGCCTCATGTCTCATTAATATATTCATAACACTCCCCCTTAAATGACTATTAATACAAATGTCTTCTAGCCTTGTTTGGAGAAAAAAATCTGGTGGGAAAAAAACTTCCAAACCGATGTGTGGATAGCTTGGAGTGGTTATATACTGCTTCATCAAAACATTGCTCCCCTTGATGTCTATCAACGGTATAAGGGTATTCACGTGCTGCCTCGTTAAAACCTTGTCAAGAAAATCCAGTGGGAAAAAATTTGATCGAAGGAAAAAGAGTACAACTACTCCATCTGATTTCATATCTTGACGACGGATATCCTCACTTCTGGTAAAGGATTTTAATATCATCATTGTTTGGATCTAAAGCATTGTCTCTATTATAACTTGATCCAATAGATACATTGTATCGATTTCTCTTGTCGTCCTCAATATACCATGAATGTGCCTCGTTAAAACCTTATTAGGAAAAACCCAATGGGAAAAATCCTAATGAAGGAAAAAGAGTACATTATTCATGTGAATACGCCTTTAATGTTGTCTCATTAAAAATCTTGCTAGGAAAACCCAATGGGATAAAACCTCAATCAAGGGAAAAATAGTGCAACGCGTATTTTATACAAGTATCTGCAAAGCATTTCAAAATCTTTCATAGATTTGTATGAGTATCATATATATTGGTTCATACTTTTCATTCATCTCCACGTGAATGAAATTTTAGATGTTATACAATATCATGTTATATTCAGTGCATATATGCAATCAATAGCTTCGATCTCATTTTCTCACTATTTCGAGATATATACCTAAATCTCTTCTTGAGATTTCATATTAGTTGAGATTGGGCTGCCTCATTAAAAACCTTGTTTGAGAAAAACCCTTTTGGAACAAAAACATCAATCAAGGAAAATAGTACAGCATATGAATTTCTCAACAATATCAATATAGATATTTTGAGCCGTTGTATGCACTGATACAATAATACATTTGAAACCTCTTCAAGAGTTTCATTCTCATTTCTCATTAAACCCGTGCATGAACACTTTAATCATAAGAGCATATATTTCAGCATCGGCATTTTTGATGGATTTTAATATCCTCACTATTATTGATAGTATGTAGCGCTATCTTTTCATAGTGTGTCAACACTTTCAATTTTATTTCTTTCCCCATATCGACATAACTTATCGAGATATCACATTATCAATCCTCTTGTAGGATTACACAATATAGTTATGTCTATATACTCTTCAAGAGCATATGTCTCCGTTATTAAGACCATCTTTTATAATTTGCTTTGATATATATGATTGGGGAAATCTCATAATATCAACGCTTCTAGCAATATTAACTTATCAAAACATCATAGCTGATATATGTGATTGTTCATAGTCTTTCATGCATCATTGAACTTCAAGTTCATATTTCAATTGTGAGTAGTATGATGCATTTCACATATTTTCAGCATTTAATACTCCCCCTCATACTAAGAAAATTTAGAACACTAAAACTCATATATGTTCTCATCATTCAGCCTTAATATGAGAATTTATATAGTTTGCATTCTATTCTCGATATTGGCAATTTATTGGAGGACTTTAAATAATTTGCCACATAATATCCCACTTGTATGCGCATTCTCAATCCTTCAGGGATTTATTCAAGTATTGGGATATACATTTACTAGCTTTATCATTAAATCTAGAAATCATGCTCATACCGTGAGCAAATATTTTGTAAATTTCAAATTATGAATCATATACACACGTGACTATCTAGTGGATCCATATCATAATATCTAGTAGTCCACATGGAGGATGAGTGTGCCCATATTTCTCATCCTTTATTCCAGATATATTTGGGATTTATTCCCAATATTGGCTAGTAATGATTTCATCATTTATCGAGAACAATCATTGAAGAATTCTTTTAATTCTTCACTTGAAATATTGATTTCAATAATTATTTAAACCGGGATGGTCAGTCTGGTTCTGCAAACGAGTATTATTGAATTTTTAGTTCAGCAAATTCTTATATCGATTTCACTAGTATCTATATAGTACTCAACATGATTTATTACTTTCATCATATATATAGCTCACCGACATATTCCATCACGTTTCGGTAGCATTATTACACATCACTGCTCAAGCGTGGAATCTTAGCACATACGCTTCATGTTTAAATCTTTTGTTCCAGCGACCCCTTACCTCATCTGGCGTTTATAAATTATCCGGGCACTTATAGTATTCACCATAATAATGGTCCATATATAATAATTGATAATTTGCTCTCAAATCTTCGAAAATACTATCCATCACTACCGATCAAAATCCTAAAAAACATTTATCGAAGTAGGCTTGAAAGGTTGAGGATGCTAATGAATAAGGGTATCCCACAAGATATCCGATGGTTGATTGAAGCAAATGTTCGATTATCTGGTGAGGTTTTGATTCCTTCTAAATACATGCCTAGTATGGGTAAAAGTAATTTTTCAAAGAAACGGAGAGCAAAAAGATTAGGAGGATGCTACAAGTGTGCTCGGTGGACATGTGACACTCGATGTAAATCTGTGGGGTACTTGTCCAGAAACCGAGAAGATAAAATAGCATTCATTACGGATGGATTGAGTAAGGAGCCTTTGGATGATATTCAACAGGCTCTTAAGACACATCCTAGTGGGCATGTACAAGGTGAACTGATGGCCTTATGGGCCAAATTCAAGGATGAACAATCACGTTATAGTCTTTTAAAACTTACTTTAGAAGATCCTGTTTGTAAATTTAGTAGAAAAACTTAGTATAATAATTTTCTCATATTAATATAAGGAAGCTCGGTGTAATAACGAAGATCAATGTTTTTCTTGTAATTGTAAATATTGTTTTTCAATTTTTAAGATATATATATATGTATATATATATTATTTTTCAATCACCGACAGGTATATGTCATTTCACTAAAATTTTTCTGCCTTTTTCTCTTTCATATTTGTCAAAAAGTAAATAGTGTAATCAATTATTGGTTTGAAAATTTTTCTTTAAATAAAGGGATTTGTGTCTCTCATGTTCATACGTTGAAAGTATAGTGCAAAAAGAGAGATAGGAGTAGAGATGGATATAGAGATTTTAGAATCATCTCATACAAGTCAGCCTTTACCTCACCAGATTAAAACCATATGTGTTCTTGGTGGTTCCAGACTAGTAGGTCATATCCAATATGTGGATATGGCAGACCAACTTGTAAGGGAGTTAGGGAAACAAAATATCAATATACTATATGGAGGGACTAATAACAAACTATTAAGGAGTCTTATGATGGCCGCACAATCATGGGGGATAAGAGTGTCAAGTGTAATACCTTTTCATCGAATTGGAGGCAGTAATCGAATTGGAGTTAGAAATGTTATTAGTCCAGCTGGATTGATGCTACAAACACAATCCATCCACGACTGCCTGATGTACATGATGAGCAATAGTGATGCTTTTATTGTTCTTCTAGGCGGCTATAACACGCTGTAGGAAATATTCAATATAGCGTCATTTGCACAGTGGAACTTTCATAACAAACCCATAGGTTTGTTGAATATTAATTATTTCTTTGATGGTTTGCTAGCATTTCTAGATCAGGGTGTAGAACATAAATTTATTTCTCGTTCAGCGAGAAATATACTTGTTTATGCTAATACAGTTGTTGATCTACTCATCAAGATTCAATCATATGTTCAAAAATCTGTGGAAGCTGAAACCCATCGGTATCAAGCGAAAAAGAGATCCTTTGGATCTTTCATTATGAACCCGAATGTTCGGGGTGGCAGAGTTACGGAGTATTTATACTCTCGAGACGCATCCCTCATTTATGGGTTCAATATGTATTTTCTTTTCGCATTTCTATATTTTCGAGTGTTTATTGCCATCTTTGATATTCTCAATATGTTCCACTTCGGCTGTTTTGTACTTCTTCTGGAGTAATAATAATAATATCATATTGGCTTTATACAGAAATCTTAGTGATTATGCTTCTTCAAGAGTATTTTATTCTCATATTATTACAATCTCATATCATCGATGAGATTACTTCATATAATCTCTCCATGCGATATATTTTCTTTGATTTATCAACATGGGATCTATTGAGCATTTTACTTTCATATATTTATCCAATGGTAGCTTCATGTACCACTTGCTCAATTTTCTCCATTAATATTCGGTAAATGTGGAGAATAAATTTGATTTCTATCGTCTACTTCTTCGAGAGTAGGATTAGAATATTTGATCAACTACTTCTTCTGGAGTAGGATTAGTTATAACCAATCGTATAGTATTACCCACCACATTGGAAATATGCACACCAATCGTGTGGTATTACCCACCACATTGGAAATATACTCAAACTATAAAGTGCATAAATTTAAATTGTAGATATTAAATTCTCCCCAATAGGTGGTTGAACCTACCATATGGAAATTATCGCAATAAATATAAATTTACTGAATTTAAATTAAGTAGAATTAAAATGCATAATGATTAACTACTTCTTCGTGAGTATAGTGCTTAGTAGAAGGTATTACCCATCACTTAACATATAAATTGCATAAATATATAAAACCTTCTGTTTAGTGATGGTTGAACCCATCATCAGGTAGGAGGTGTTGCAGTATTTAAATTACAGTAAATAAAGTACGAGAATTAAATATTGAACTGCTTCTACGGGAGCAGATTTGTTCTTCTAGAACAAATACTCATTACTTCTACAAGAGCTCATTTATCCTTTTAGAATAAGTATATTATGTAATTAAACTCTTCGGGCGTTAAAATAATATTCCGATCTTTTAACTCAAATGGACTTCAGGTCGTAATTAATGGATTTAGAATTTCTTCGGGAATATTCTATCCATTTTTGTTTACTGTCGTCAAATTAAACGGCCGGAGGTCGAACTATCGTCTGCTGCCAACCGCTACCAGTTGCCGGCGGCAGTGCCGCCTGGCAGGTGCGTGGCGCTACACATATTTCTGTATAAAACATTAATACATACTTGGCCGCCAACCGCTACTGGGCTGTTTACGGTAGCGTTGCCTGGCAAAAAGTGCGCCAGGTGCATATCGCTTTATAAAATTTTAATAGTATAAGGATTAATACGTAAATATTTCACAAGTTCAATGACCATCTTTTAATTTTTCAAAGTTTGGATACTACTTTATAAATTTTGAAATTTTGATATATTTCAAAATGAACTGTTATATTATCAATATTGGTGTCAAATCGAAGATCTCGTTGAATCAAGTATAATGGAGTCGAGAAAATTTGATTTTGATAATGTATGCTCCTTATATCTCGAGAAAACGAATGTTATAGTTTAATATATTATTATATTATAAAATAATAATATAATATATATAATATATACCTCTCTGTCCTTTTGCTTCCATTTTGTCACTTAATTTTTGAAACCAGTATTCGTCGTGTTTGGCTTGGAAAATTCCACTAATTGACATTGGTATTGTAACTGCTCTGTAGGAGTATGTATTTTATAATGGAGGCTGTAGTGTGCTTGTCTGCTTTAGAGAGAGAATGAGGCAGAGAGATTTTATAGAAAATTGAGTATTTCAAATTGTAATAATCCGCTCGACATGTAAGATCATCTATAAGATGCAACTGTAGAGCATACTTCTTTCATATTACTCAAAGGGTTAGAGACTCGTGCTGATAACGTGTTATAAAAGTATAAAAATAATAGAGAGTTTAGAGAGAATGAATTCTAAGGAATTCACAGGAATGAATTTCATTAATAACTGAAGCCCTATTTATAGGAAAACTTCGAATGGCACAATCGTAATTACATAATTTCATCAGGGGTATAATAATCATTCACATAAATTAAAATATAATTTTATATCTTCCTCGGGTGCCTCATGTCTCATTAATATATTCATAACACCAACAACTTTATTTTCTGTGAGAAAAAACTAAGTTATCTAGATATACATACAGATGCATTGAATGGACCTTCAAGCGCCCTATGTTCGATAAGCTCCCTAAAATTTTATTTTATTTTTTGAAAGATACATACCTTGGAAATTTAAAATCATGATTTTAAATTGGGAAACACTATTCCAAAGTCTATACTATGGATTGAGTTAGTCTCGTGGCATGCTTCGAATCCCGAGCTTCATACGTGCATTCAAAGTTTAACTTTGTAATATCCTAATACAATTTTATAATAAAAATTAAAAGTCTACTTATTTTAAGAAAAATGAAAATTTAAATTTGATATTAAGTATGCACAAAGTAATTGTAATTTGAGTTTTACATTACACTAGAGCCCTGTCTCTCTCCACAAAAAAAAAAAAAAAGAAGAAGACGAAATAGAAAGAAAGGAAGAAAGAAATGAGTTGTTCAATTATGCCATTTTTCACTCAAAATTATATAGTTAATCTATCACTAAATTCCCTTAACAAATAAAGAATAAAACTATGACTAAATAACTATATATAAATGATTCAAAAAATATATATAAATATATATATATAATATAAGTAACAAACTATGGAAATTTTGTTAGAAGAAAAGTTATTCTTACATTTAATTTTAATTTTTATCTAAATCATGGAAAGTAAATAGCGAGGAGATAATTAAATATGGCACTCAAATAGATTTGAAATTCGAGGTGCATTAGCTTGAGTGTCGAAAACTTTGGAGATGGTTTTTCAATGTCCTTATGCATGTTTCAAATTGGAATATCTTTTCACAATACTTATTTAAAATTTAGATTAAATTTGCTACCGTTTAGATTAATTTATTTGTAATAATATATAAACGATTACATTTTTTTTTATTCCTCATATTTATATAAGAAGATGAATTTATTTATATTGTAATCAATTAGGGAATGTTTGATATGGATTATTAAAAAATAAATTTTGTATGTAGTCGAGAATTAAACAAAGAATATCAAAATTATCAAATTAAAGTATGAATGGTTGAAAATAATAATAAAAGAAAAAGTAATTTAAATTTAATTTGTGTCAAACAAGTCCTAAATTGAATTGCCAAATACTTATTCTATGTAACGCACGGGTGAAAATGTTAGAATGTTGAAGGACTTGGGAAGTCAATTGCGTAATAATATATATATATATATATATATATATATATATATATATATTAAATATCATGATCATATATCATTCTGTTCAACGCAAGGGTGAAACAGCTAGGTGTTACTTAATCCATCTATAACAAATCACGAATTAAAATACGAATCTTTTATCTCACAATTTAAATTTGCGAACATGACTAAATCATCTTGTACACTTTAATTCTCAAAACATTTGATAGGATAATTTCCAATAAGGATCCTCAATTGTTCACTTTGGTTAAGTTGTTTCGAAACATTCACAAAGTGAAAGTGAATGCATTTTATTTTGGGTACAATTGAAAGTTTAAAGATTTTAAGATAAATTACACGCAATTCAACAACCATAAGAGATTTATCATTTATGTGAAGTCAAAATAAACACAATTTCAGCGCACATGATTACAATAATGTCACGAACTTAATTCTAACTCCTTTGGAAAAAGATGGCTGCAAGTGCAAAGTCCTATCGAACCTAATCACTCGAACTCTTGAACTAATGAACTAAGCGTGTGTTCGTATCTGCTTATTTTTGTCTAAAATTTTGCTAAAAGTAGAGTGTAGTGGTGGGGACCACGAGATGTGTGGATAATAATGAGTTATGATGTGAAATGTGTGGTTGATATTGATGTTTGACTTTGACTTTTAGTAGTAGGTAATTTTTAGGTGAAAATAAGTGAAAACGAACACACGCTAAGATTCTTCCAAACTCTTACATGAACAAGTCGAGCTACTAACGGTTGTAGTCTTATCGGAAGAAGTCGACCAACAATGAAATCCAGCTTGTATAAGGCTTGTCTAGTCACATTAAATTTCGTCAAAATTTATTTATTTGATCTCCTTTATCATTTTTTCACATCTAAAAGTAAATTTGATTTTATGAAATTTGATGTGAATCTAACAAGCCTATAGTTATTATTTATATTAAAAAATGGGGTTTTAAAAGAAAAAAGAAAAAAAAACTTTTTCTTTATATATATTTTTATCAATAAATAGATACTAAGGCCTTGTTTGATTGGGGGTTTAGTTGTTCCGCGCGGTATTCCGTATAAAAATGTGTGGTTAATATTATTTTGGGAAATGTGGGTGTGGTTGAAAATGAGTATGAGGTATACGGAATTGCGTGCGGATTTGGTTAACACCAAATAGAACAAGACCTAACTCTTAAAAGCACACCCAACACATCAAATATTGTATTCATTGCAACGATGTGATGGAGCATCAAGTTGCCGCTTATATAGATTGATGAAATGATGATTGATTGATAATCACAATCAGAGGTAGAGCTAAGAGCATGTCCAATGCTTAATGTCTAGAAACGCAGAAGGAAAGACATTTCTTTTCATGGTTTCCATGTTCATTTAATTTTCTTTTAGTTCCCATTTTTAAAAAAAAATTATTTTGATCTCATTTACTATATGATTTCCTCACTTTTATTCCTTGCCAAATCATATTTATTGCTATATTGTTTTCTCACATTTTTCTTCCCCGCTTCTCATATTATCTCTAAAATTACAAATTCATTTACACATCTTTTACTATTATTTTTGAATTCTTTTCTACCTTTATCATCTTTTTTTCACTTTTTCCTCCACCTCTCTATCTATTTTTTTGTATTAAAATAATCACTTCTTCCCTATCGCTCTCCTCCATATCGTCTGAAGGATCTGTTTGATCGAAAATTTCTGTATATGAAAAATATTTTTTTTACGTATAGCATATTAATGTACCAAATGAGCCTATTGGAAAATCAAATTCAAGAAAGAGATGAAAAAATATAGATGAAAAATTCAAAAAATTAAAAATATTTTACAGGCAAAACTTTGGATGGAATCAAACAAATGTAGTTGTGCTTTGGAGATACTCAGTCGAGGATTTACACTGCAATTTTTCATACAATTACAAATTCTACAATCATCACACGTGTGATGTATCCACTGCCCCACCCCCTCCCCCACGCTTTCGCATATAAGTATCCAGTGGAGTAACATACGATGCCGAAATTTTCCAATGTCAATTTTCAGGTGAAACGGCGGGAAATCCATAATTTCCCCCAAAAGCCTCCCTCGGATTGCTTCTTCCTTCAAAACCCTAGTCAAGAAATTCCTATTCCCCACAAAGATTCCACCTGCACATAGAAGCAGAGAAGGAAGATAGTTTCTTTTCCTTCACATGGCTAATTTTCCTTCAAATCTTTTACAAATTGAAGAAGGAGAAACGGGTGTGAAATTGAAACGACATTTGCAGGATGGACAAGAGGATGACACCGGAAGGGGGATTAGGAGTCTAAAGTACCTGTCATTGTCTGACGTGTACTCTGCTACCTCTCCTTATGTAAGCGCTGGTGGATCCAAAAAGGTGAAGGCCACCCGAAAACTGCTGCTGCTCCCTCACACCAATAGGTACGATCAGCTAGAAGAAGAAACTGTAATGTCTGAGATTGCTCCGGTGACTCATGTTTACTTGCGGCGCCAGAAAAGGAAAGAAAGGGAACCCTCTTTCTTTGAGAAGTTGATTTTGAACGAGACCCGGGAAGTGAAGGGTAATGGCGATGAAGGGATGGAAAGTGGGCTCGTGCAGAAGAAGCCGAGGAGGGTAAGGGGTAACGAGGAATTGGATTTGGGGGTAGATTGTAATGACTTGCTTGAATTAGAGGATCAATCCAGGGTAGAAGATACGCAAATTGATGTAAAAAGAAATAGTACTAGGAAAATTAGGAACTCGGATAGTAAAGTCGATAAAAATGCTAGTGTGAGGAAGCAGGAAAATAATCGTGGTTCTTGTTTGGAAAATGGATTGAGGAATTCAGGAGCTGGTCGGATCAAGAAATGGGTTTGGTATGCCGAGTTCCTTTTTCTTTTCTTTTCCCATTTACATAACTAAGAGTGTGTTCGTGTGTACTTATTTTTGCCTAAAATTTTGCTAGAAGTGGAGTGTAGTGGTGGGGACCACGAGATGTGTGGTTAATAATGAGTGATGATGTGAAATGTGTGGTTGATATTGATGTTTGATTTTGACTTTTAGTAATAGGTAATTTTTAGGTGAAAATAAGTGGAAACGAACACACGCTAAGATTAGGCTTTTAATGCTAGTTACTGTTATTTTTGGTTTTATGAGCCTCATTGTTGGATACAGGTTGAGCTTTGAAGGTGTTGATCCAAAAAAGTTTATTGGTTTGCAGTGCAAGGTATTAAACTTTTATTTAACTTGTTCCTGTACATACATGTTGTGCGCCTATGGGAACACACAAATGTCAAACAATAGTTCATTTGTGTTATCAAAGATTTGTTGTCCTCTCGTCGAATCTATATTTTTATGGTTGCGTAATAGAATTACTTTAGAAGACATGTTTTCTGACACTAATTTTCAGCCACACACATGAAAACTATTATCTCTCACTTTTTTTCCGGTAAACTTTCTTATTTTTTAACTACACATGCTCTCAAAAAGTCACTTTTCTTCCCCTTAAAGGCTTTGTCTAACAAGCTCTTCAAATATTTTTATTAATAACGCTCTGTTGGTTTTTCTGAGAAAGGGCGCAGTTCAAGTTTCATATTCTTGTTTCGGTGAATGTAACAAGTAATTATCTGGAACAGGTTTTCTGGCCACTGGATGCAGATTGGTATGCCGGTCTTGTTGTTAGTTACAGCTCTGAAACCTCCAGGCACCATGTAATAATCTTTTACTGTGCTAGATTAAGCTGCTTATGTGTTGTGAGTATGCATGTAATATTATATATGGACACTTTGGTGACAGCTGAGTAAATGTAGGTGAAGTATGACGATGGAGATGAAGAGAATTTGAATTTATCTAATGAAAGAGTCAAGTTTTATGCCTCTCCAGACGAGATGAAAAGTTTGAAATTGAGATACAGGGACAAGAGCTCAGATTCTGATGGAATTGATGTGAATGAGATGGTGGCCTTGGCTGCTAGTTTGGATGATTGCCAGGAGCTTGAGCCTGGGGATATCATTTGGGCAAAACTTACCGGTATGTCTCTGTGTGCTCTTTTATTTCACATAAGATTGGAAGTACATGTTTTAAATGGAACTTGGGTTAGATGGTTTTAGTATGTGTCGCTTCGCCTTTTTATGCTTTGTAAGTTACTCATCCAGAAGCAGTAATGCAGAACGCTACAATTGATGGTTATCAATCATCCAATTATAACAAGTTGCTATTGTAAATTTTGTTCAAAACAATGCATTAGTTCGCACAATAGAACATGCATCTGAGATTCATGGCTGTGCCTTCAAGAACATGCTAAACAGAGTTTAATTTCATTTCCGAGCGTGTATCTAATGGTTTGTGGCTGTGCCTTCAATTACATGATAAACATTGTTTAATTGCATTTCCAGGTTTATGCTTTGCAAGTTACTCATCCAGAAGCAGTAATGCAGAACGCTATAATCAATGGTTATCAATCATCCAATTATAACAAGTTGCTATTGTAAATTTCGTTCAAAACAATGCATTAGTTCGCACAATAGAACATGCATCTGAGATTCGTGGCTGTGACTTCAATGACATGCTAAACACAGTTTAATTTCATTTCCGAGCGTGTATCTAATGGTTTGTGGTTCAATTACACGATAAACATTGTTTAATTGCATTTCCAGGCATGCATCTAGTGGTTTTTGGTTGTGCACATTGATAAAGTCTCTATTCATAAGTCCATTGGCACTTCTTAACATGTCAATTTGACGGTACAAGAAACTTGTACTCTTGTAGAACCATTCAAAAATTTCAATGTGGCAAATCTCTTAATATTTTATACTCTAGAATTAAGTTTGGAGTTCGGACCAAGAAAATAGTGATTCATAAAACGTAAATCTGTCCATGAAAGAAATGTAGGCGATATCCCATTCAAAAAGTCAATCAAGAAATGAAGGATGTTAACTACATTAAATTAAAACGTAACCAAATTTAACACTCATCTTTATTGGTGAAACAGACACTGAAAAGCCACATCTTTATTTTCTAGGAAACAATAATCTTATGAATCACAGAAGAAGAGTTACTTTAGCAAGAGCATGCATCCTTTATCCACTGAAATAAAAGGATCTTCATCGTGATGAAGAATGATCAACTAAAAAGATAGACACAAAACTCTTTAGATTCAAAGGTCAGTATGACCCTAAAACCTATCACATTCTTATTACTTTTAAATATTTAAATATAAATATTATGATGGTCATCTAAAAATCCGCTGTGTTTATCTCGCATTAAAAAGGAATAGCATCTGATTAATGGAGTTTCTGGACTTGATACTGTATGTTCATTATCAATGGAAACAGGATGCAAGAAATACATGTTTTCTCAACTTTTCATTACTCGATCTTTATAATTAAGACCACTGATCTGGACTAGTCTCAAAATGATTGTTATGGAGGGAAACAGTAAAATAGGGGGAAAAGATAAATCCTTAAGGTTGGTCAGATGTTCTTCCTGACCCCAGATAAGTTAAGTGCTAGACAGAAATTCAACCGCTATGAGTCTGACTATATTTACTATTTGTCATGGTCACTTGAACTGACATAACAAGCATGGCACACACAATCTAGATAAAACTTATTTTCAAGGAAGATAAATTCTATGCACAATTTTTCCGATAAAAAAAGAAAATTGTCTAGATAAGTTCAGATATGCGACACCTGATTAAACGCAGCTGGAGTCTACATTGAACTTCAAGAACTCCTGTTCGATCCTTCTCGAGTTCTCCTAATTGCTTGACTAATATTGTTTTTTAAAAGGTGAATGATCTTTCCTTGTGCAGTTCCTCTATCCAAACAGTCATTAGCTTCTGTACAGCTTTAGCTAAAATTTACATATAAAATATGTTTTCAAAAATTAAATGTTTTACTGGATATTATAGTTTCTGTTGCTTTTTTCTGGAATTAACAAAGGTGTAGCATTCTGGTGCTTTATTTTGAGACTGATTTATCTCTTGGTCATTTTTGTTTTACTTGTGTCATTTGATAATTGTTATCTTCCTGTTTGGGTGCAAGTTAGCTTTCTGGGAGGTTGCACATCTGTTTCCATTTCTTGGTTATTTATCAGCATCCAAGTCACATTGTTTCTGACACAGGACATGCTATGTGGCCATCAATCATTTTGAGTGAATCTCTTGCCGGTAAACGCACAGGTCTGAATAAAATTTCCGGAGTAAAATCAGTCCCAGTGCAATTTTTTGGTACACACGATTTTGCTAGGTATGTAATTTTTAACGAGATCGTAAGGAACATTTATCTTTCTGATACTTGGTCACAAGGCAGGAAATCCTCTAGTAAATTATATTATCTGGTCGGTTGAGGTTGTCCAATGGAATTTCTTAATGATCATCAGGGTTACAAGAAAACAAGTTGTTTCATTTCTCCGAGGACTTATTTCGTCCTGTCACCTGAAGTGCAAGAAACCAAATTTTGTTCGGGCATTGGAGGAAGCAAAAATGTAAGTTTTGTTTACTTAAAGTTACACGTCTTCTAGTTATCATGTGTCTATGAGATTTAAATATACTTGTAGTAGGTTCTCACTGGCTCACTACCAAATGTAACTAAAACGGTTCTGAAAATGTCTGGAAGTTCAAATGCAGCATATGGGGATTGAGACTTAAATTTTTACTGCATCTGAGTTGTAAATTTTGGTTTTCTGTAATACAGTTGTACCCTCTTCTAAAAAATTTGGACAACTAACCTTTCCTCTAGTCAATATCTTTTTTTTCGTTAATCTTCTAATCCTTGATCTTTCTCTCATTTTTGCATTTTCAGTTTTATCCGACACTTGTTAGCCCAACCTTTTCTTCTTCTTCTTCTTTTCTTTTTTTTTTTTTGTTTTTTGTTTTTTGTCTTTTGTTTCTCCTTTTTGGTTTTTTGGGTTGAGAAGTGTTCACTCCGAAACTGTTACATTTGGAGATAATCAGATAAGGACATGTAACACCCTCTAGTACATACAAAGAAGAACCATACCTAACTACTGTTGTTTGAATTTGAGAACACAGCCTGTTGAACTTTGTTCATGTGTGTCTTGGTAGTTTTATAATTATGCAGGATCAATTAATAATTGAGAAAGTATACGTAAATAAATAAGGAGTGAGACGATAGAAGGGCTGCAATTTATTTGGTGACTACCCAGCCCTAGGTGTTGTATTTTGATAAACATTCTAATCGTCTATTTTGGAAATAAATCAGATTGTGTGTTGCTTCATGGTCTTTAAATTCAACTTAAGACTCGCGGGGGCGGGGGAACAAATATCTTTAGTGTGCAAAGAGAATAAATAGCAAGTTAATACAGTATCTGAAAAGGAGAGAAAAGAAAAGAAAGTAGACAGAGAGAGGATTTGAAATACAAATATAATATATGCAATCAGGATACCAGAGTATAGCATGGTTGGGGACCTGGGGTGCGTTGTGGTCCACACTATGGTTGGCCCCAACTTCAAGGGTCACAAGACAGCCAGTTATTTTGCTAACATGCTCTTAATTCATGAATTCTCAAGATTATGTGCATACATATTTTATAAGTTATAGCCTAATGGGCATAGTTTACTCCACATAAATTTTCAATGCTCGACCATTTGCAATCATGAATCCACTTTTTAACTAAAGATGGTGAAAGTGTAATGCAAGGATGCTTCAGCATCCGCTGAGCAAGAAATGAGCTGTATAAATAGACTGGACATCATTTTCATTTTAGCCCCTCAAACATAGATTAAGATGTCTGCATGGTTGAGAGGAAATTAGGTTCAAATAGGAGTGAAGCCTAAAATGGAAACTCTATGCCAGATAATTGGTGCTTGAAATCATTCCATATCATATTACCAAGGGAGAACAATATATTATTGTAACTTCATTTCCTAAAATTATTAGATACTTAATATGCACATAAGCACAATTCGCCATGTGGATTCTGCAGTTCTCTTACTGAGCCTAATTCAGTTGAATCATTCTCCGAATGGCATCATCTTTTATCATGGATACAATTTTCATTTCCTCATAGAATTGGTGAACATTAAAAAGATTTCAATCATCTGTAGATTGTGAATGTGTAATCAATGTTTCTCCATGTCAAGAGTATGTTTGGTGTTGGAAAGTATTTTAGGATTTATTTTATGCCTTGTTTATTTACTTTCCTTGTTTATTTAGTTTCCTAGTTTAGATAGTTTCCTAGTTTAGATAGGTTTTTTCTCCTATATAAAGGAGTGATTGTAACCTAGTTTTATACACCAATATATTATTAATTTCGCTTCCGCATTATATTTCAACATTTGGCATCCTTTAAAATGCCATATTTCTTTTTATTGACAGTTAATCAGTTAATTGTTGGATTAGAGTAAAGCAGAAGTTTAGCAAGAAACATACTTAAGTGTGTTTGGATTAAACAGGTATCTTAGTGAACAAAAGCTCCCAAAAAGAATGTTGCGACTGCGAGATGGTGTTGAGGGTACTGATCATGATTCTGAATACAGAGGGGATGAAGAATCTAGCCAGGAAGAGTGTGTGGCTGATAGACAGATAAGGAGGAAACTCGAAGACCTTAAAACTTCCCCATTCGAGGGAGGAGATTTGAGAATTCTAAGCCTTGGTAAATTGTGACATAAACACTGCTGCATTCGTAGATCAGTGAAATATTGGATTTATACCAGTGCACTAAGTTGGATGTCCACGTCACCTCACACACACACACATCTCTTAATGCCAAGTGGGTATTACTTAGCTAACAAAATTTCATTTCTGAACGAGAATAAAATACCTTTTTCCACTGCAAACAGAAGCAATCAAAAAATCACCTAATGAATTTAAGTGGCTCTGTGATATCATGCAGGAAAGGTTGTCAAAGACACTAATAATTTCCAAGATGAGAGATTTATATGGCCTGAAGGCTATACTGCTATGAGGAAGTTTCTTTCAACAACCGGTGGGTTGTTATTCGAAACTTCGTTTCTGTTTTATCCAAATACTTGTTTATCTTGACGTCGAAACCCTTAGCGCCATCAAGATTTTCATTTTTCGTGTTGCAGATCCAAGTGTATGTACCTTGTATAAGATGGAAATACTCAGAGATGCTGACTCAAGGGCCAAACCGCTATTCAGAGTTACATCAGACAACGGGGAGGAGGTATATGCAGTGCAATTATGTGATTTAAATGTCAACTTTTCGCTTCACCTAATTCATCGCGTGATATCCCGTAAAATAACTTTTAGATTTTTGATGGATGGGCAATCAGTTTTCTTCTATGCAATTTCAAGTTGGTAGCGAGCAACATTTGACATACCCAAGAGGCTCGGAGTAGTCACGAATTTATTATCATTACTTCAGTCTAATATGCAATTATTGAGGACAACACATCTCTTGCACATTATTCTGGTCTTTCCGTTGTGTTAGCCTTTGTTCTTTCCAAAGTGATGTTATTTAACTTTAAAGAATCCATTTGATATATTTTCTCCAGTAATTGGTTGCTCGATCATAGTATCTTTTGCAGTTTTCTTACAATCCGTAAATCCTTTTTGATTTAATCTCATCTTTGTTATAATTAAGAAGGAAAGGCTATAGGCATGTACGTTTCTAAAATGAAATGTTTTAGCTTTAGGATATCACAAAATTTCTCCACCGATTCCATTAAGTCGAGCTTCAGATACAGTATGCCCAATTTTTTATTTTGGATGTTGATAACTCTACCACGTAATTTCAAAGTTGGAGATGTTCTAATTGCAGCTTCTCGTACTTATTTTCAGATTCCCTAATAATTTTTATTTGCTGGTTTTGCACCTGCTCAATGCGGCTTACAATTTTTGTGCAACATTTATTCTTTTCTGTTTTCTCTTTTCTCATACAGTTTAAGGGGTCCACTCCAACTGCTTGCTGGAATAAGATATACAAACGAATTAGGAAGGTGCGAATAAGAATTTCTGGTTGTGAAGCTGAAGTTGAATCTGAATGCGGTTTTGAATCAGGATCTGATATGTTTGGTTTTTCTCACCCGGAAGTTTCGAAGCTCATCAAGGTATGTCACTAATGAACACAGCTGTGTTATTTACTTGCGATTCCAACCTTATCGGGTGAAGTTGGTTATGAGTACCACACAGGATTGACAGAACCTTAGAGATTTGAAATTATTATTTGCATATTTATTTATTTTTTCACAATGAGAAATATGATTTTTATTGTCATTTCCTGATTTTTCACACTTCAAAATAAAATGTATTGAATGGAAATAACTAAAAGATGAGGTGAATTTTTGTGCTTGTAACCTGTATATTTCAAATTGTATAGGTCCACATTCAGATCCTCAAGGCAAAGTCAAAAAATTTTTTCGCCATGCACTATGAAATCAATGCTTTTGTATGCATATCGCCGTTGACCTCCACTTAGAACTCAACCCCTCACCACTCCCCTCGAAACCTCCCCTCCCCTCCCCTCAGGTTTATTTCTCATCCCCAACCCTCTGCTTGTGATGACTTCGGGGGCAAGCTTTTGCTCTCAATTTTCCTAGCTTCCAAAAATATTGGGACGAAGTGTTGAGTTGCTGATAGATTTGGGAACCCAACGCAATATTTCCTATCTTTAGCTTTTGCCGGCAGATATTTTTAGAATTCTTCTCCATTAGATGAGTGATATAGATATGGCTCTAGGAGGGCCTACATAACTTCCCATTATGGAATTATAATTCTTGCCATTATCTAGCATGTGAGGCCATGTTGTTCAAGATGTCCATTGGAGGTTTGTCTGCAATTTGTAATGCAGTACTGTCTACTTAAGGAAACTGTATATGTTGATGATTTTTGTTTCCGGTGCATAATGAAAGATGTCATTCAAGTCTTTCAGAGTTATGAGATTCTCTATGTACTCAACACCTTTGATGCTTTTCTTACTATTGATTTTTTGGTATCGGCAGGAGCTATCAGATGACAGACTTTTCTCTGAATCTTCCCAGTCTTCTAAACTACACAAAAGCCTGCCTTCTACTTACAGGCCCGTTCATGTAGAATGGAAGGACCTTGATAAGTGCAATGTTTGTCATATGGATGAGGTCAAGCTTCTTTCCATGTATGAATGCATGTATTTAGCACTTCCAACTCTCCCATTGAAGTTGGCGCCTGTAGTTTATTGATATAATTTCTGTGTATAATATGCATAAATAGGAAAAACTGCATGACAAAAAAGATCTTTTTTTCCGTTCATTTTTGAAGATGTTGAGGGTCCTTATGTCTTGTTTCTCCTTTATCTAGCAAAACTGCATTCTAATATGTTTAAAACTTTTGATTTTGATTTTGTGTCGCAGGAGTACGAGAATAATTTGTTTCTACAGTGTGATAAATGCAGAATGATGGTAATTACACTTCCTATTTCTTGTTAATATTCTTCCCTGGCTGTTAATGCTCTCATAGGATGCTCCATACAAGAAATAGGACCCCTTACTAAATAGCTTTGCCACTGTTATTAATTGTGGCACCAAATTTCAAATATGCGGGAGATAAAAGAATATCAAATATGTGGACTGCTGCGGTTCTAGCGGTGTTTTGGGCTGTGTGGCTAGAGATAAACAGAAGAATTTTTGAAGAGAAGAAACAATATAGAAAGAATATGGGAGAAGATTGAGTTTTGGGTAGCAACATGGGTCTACAATACTAAAGAATTTGAGGGGCTGTCATTTTCTAGATCTTAGTAGAGATTGGACCTCCTTTTTGTACTAAACATCTAGTCTGTAGTAGGAGTCCGGTTGTAGGAACTGTTAGGACCATTTCTGTTGTTTTTAAATTCGAGCATGTAACTCTATTCATTTTTTTTTTGAAGCAATAAATTTTGAGTGTTTCTTTTCAAAAATTGTGGCACCAAATTTGTAGGAATTTCTCTGTTACGAATGTTTTTGTGAAGCATGAAAATAATGTTTTTCTGAACTTAGAATTTTGATCATTTAATGTTTTGATGCTTTGCATGGCGGTTCCTCATTGTTATCCATTAAATTACTTGCTTAATTCCGCTTAGCTGGTCCGTCAACCTAAAGCCCACAAACTGGTGGTATTACTGTAGTGGTTTATTCAAAGCATATTAGATGGAGTTAAACTGATTGTCGGTGTGATGTTTTGTTTATTGTTATAGAAACCTTGGTGAGTTGATGGTGCAATAATACATGTCTAAAAATATTTGGTATCAAAACAGAAGTTTAAATTTCATTTTTGAATATAAAAATACCAGTCAAATACTCAAATGTCTAGTTGATGATTAGCAATTACTGCAAATGTCTAAACAATCAAATGGAAAAGAGTTACCATGGAATCCCAACGCTGCATGGTCCCTTAGAATATCGAGACATCCAGCTCACTTACTTTTTTTCCTCTCTTGGTTGTGATATTTGTCCTGATAGATTTACTTTAGGTTTCACGGTATCATTTTTTCTTTTTTGTCCTTCTCTCTTTTTCATTTTTCTGCTATGCTGTGCTGCCACTGTTATCGTTTATTCAGGTTCATGCAAGATGCTATGGGGAACCAGAGCCTAATGGCAATGTACTTTGGTTATGCAACTTATGTCAACCAGGGGCTACTGGCGTCCCGCCATGCTGCCTCTGTCCGCTTATAGGTACTTCGCACTGTCATTTTCATCCTTGGATCCCATAACTTCCTTTGAATGTATATCTGAGGTATTAATGGTATAAGATCATCAGAAACCAAATTTGATAGCGTGTTTGATCTTTTAGGAGGAGCTATGAAACCTACCACTGACGGTCGTTGGGCTCATCTTGCTTGTGCCATATGGATACCAGGTTTTCTTTCGAGTCTGTTATTTTAATTCCTATAGATTATTCTGACTTGTTGACAAAATTGCTTCTATTACAGAAACTTGCTTATCTGATATTAAGAAAATGGAGCCTATTGATGGAATAAGTAGAATAAATAAGGTATCCTTTGTTTTAATAGTATTTTATATGTCTATTCTTTAGGAAGGCCTTCTCTCTGCAAGTTATACCCTTAATGCTTTATGTACATGTACTTTAACTATTGCTTGAATTGTTACAATATGTACCTTGCTTGCGGAAAGCGGTTACATTTTGTGTCTTATAATGTTTTTCTGAACTAAAAATTCATCATGTACACTGGAGATATATTGATCCTTCCCTTTTCTGTCTTGGATTGTTAAGGACCGCTGGAAGCTGTTATGCAGCATATGTGGTGTTCCCTATGGAGCATGTATTCAGGTTAGTTTTTCACTATTCTGTGCCAGCTCATATCTTGTCCGCACTTTCATTCTCACATCTTTTGAATTATGGTATAACAGTCTTATGCTGAATGCCGTGTCTGTGCTTGAAAGCTTTGATGGAAATCCTTGCTCCCTTATGCACCCCAACAATATATTTCTGTAGTAGATCTGTCCTAATTTGCCTGTTGATTTGAAGTTACTTGAAAAGGAAAAAAGCTAAACTGAAAACGAACAACAAAAATGAGAATGCAGCTCTATTTTGGTCCACACCAAACTCCCTCATCTCCACTACCTCCCCTCTCCACCCACCCTTATTCCCACCCCACCTGCACCCCTCCCACGCATAGTCTGTCTGGAAGGTGCTTGCCCTAAGTTTCTGTAAGACCGAAGAAGACTTTTCCTTGAATTGGGACTTCACTTCTATCAATTTTGATAAATTAACTAATTAAGCATTTGAATGATGAATAGAACGAGGACAGATTTGCTACTAAGTGAAAAGGTTGGGACTAGTGTTGTTTCATATCTATTCTTGGCTAGCTATGGGAGTTGCTATCCACACTTCCTTGTCTTGTAGTTTCACATGACTCAATGTCTTGATATTCCACATATCTTCTTAGGAAGGATATGAGGCCTAAATCCTTCTAACAAAACTAGCTTGTCGGGAGGATTATGTGCACCTTATATATTGGATCTTGTACATATTACAGGTCAATGTGGGATTCTACCCCTCACGTACAACGTAGATTATGACAAACAATTGTGGAAATCGATATTGGGAGCACCGAACATCACAAAACTAGGCCTGACTCTGATACCATCTTAGGAAGAATATAAGGCCTAACTCCTCCTAACAAAACCGGTTTATTAGGGGAGTTTATTAGGGGAGGATTACTATCACCTTATATATTAGATCTTGTACATGTTATAGGCCGATGTGGGATTTTAACATATCTATTGGTGAAACATGTTTCGTGATATGATTGCTGGTTAGACTAAACCTAATCTGGATATTTGTGACTGCATACATGCTGATTCAGTCCTCTGTTTATTAGAAATGTTGCTGTGACCAATTCAAAATTTTACCAAGATTGATAAGAACTTTTCTTTCATGATACTGTAAATCTCCATTTTAAATGGACAAATTTGTTTGCGGTCAAGGAGATTGTGCTTTGTCTTGTCCAACTGCTGTGGACCCCAGTTTCCTTCAAGCTCATTTTCAACCACACACTTCATACTTATCAGTTTATGCAATTTGCAACTACTTTTCAATCATTCATTCTCCCAAATCATTATTTTTCTCAAAAGTTGCCAGACTAGACATGCATGAGCTGTCTGGATATGGAGCAAGTTATACTTTTCAACCACATATTCTTCCAAATCATCAATTTTCCTCAAAAGTTGCTAGATCAGACATGCTTAAGTTGTCTGGATATGGAATAGTGTTATACTTCGTTTGTCTACACCCCCACATGAATGATTATACTGACCAATTTCATTGACGCAAAAAGCCTTTCATTTTTGTTACCGTTGTTTGGCACCAATACTATTTGCTGTTGCCAATATTGCAGTGCTCGAATAATAATTGTCGGGTGGCTTATCATCCTCTTTGTGCCCGTGCTGCAGGCTTTTGCCTTGAGGTATCTAATCTCTCAGTCACTTATGAAATGTATGTCTAGGGAATAATTCTATACGATACAAGGACTTTCAGTCTTTCACTATATCTGCGAAGATATATTTTTGTTCTGTTAGTTAATAATTATACTTTCCTTTTTCACATGATTTCTTAACCTTTGTTTGTGTAGCCTGCAGATGAGGATAGGCTTCTTTTGATTCCTTTTGATGAGGATGAGGAGGATCAGTGCATTGAGCTACTTTCCTTTTGTAGAAGACATAGGCCTGCATCCAAAGAACGCTCAACTTCTAATGAATGCATTGGTCAAAAAGCCTGTGAACAAGCAGACTACACCCCTCCATTAAATCCTACGGGCTGTGCTCGCACTGGTGTGATTTCACCTTCTATGTTTCTCATTACAGTAATATTTGGCAATACCTTCATAAAAATATTAATGCTTGTGTTGGTTCCAATTGCACAATTGCTGTATGGACGGCACACTTAAACTTTTATTCTACTCCAATTTATTTTTGTTTTGGGGTTTCTTCTTTTTATGTAAAAATGGAAAATCCTATGAAACTGGTGATATATAAGATATTAAAAGAAGTAGAATGGAGAAGTGAGAAAATGTTGAAGGAAAAAGTATGATGGAGAGGAAGAACTTGAAGCATTTATGAGACCACGTTAAAGTTATGAATCTCTCCTTAATTAGAACACTCTGAGCATCTGTTGTATACTGATTCTCGTTGAATTGCATGATTTTTGTTTATCATGCTTTGTAGTTCAATTAAATCCTTTTAAGAAGCCCATTTTATGTAGTTTGTTGGATTCTTTTGCATAGATTCCTAATATTTCTCAAGCTGTTGAGGTTTGAGGCCAGAAATGTTTACATTGAAAGCTATAAGGTACTATCAACTTGAGCTTCAGTCAAGGTTTGAGAAAGTATACTGCTAATTCTGTAACAGGGATAAAGTTTTAGGGATGGGAACTTGCAGTTGACTTCATGTGACTCTGAACTTGTACTGTAGTTTCAAAATAGGGGCTAGAGATTGTTTCTATGGTGGTTAAAGTCAGTTTAACTAACCGGTGGAAGTCTCAGGCCTAAGATTGTATGATAAATTGATAGCCTAGATATTCAGTCGCCAGTTGTCAAAAATGTTCAGATCATGCCAGACTATTTAAGCATTGACTCATGTTCAAAGTGGTAATGCGTGCGTGATCGGGCTTATTTCTCTAATGCATGCTTGTCTGTTGGTGGAATTTTCTCCAATCCCTTCTTCGTTTTCTGGATGAGAATTCTGCTCGTTAACATAAGGAGACGTTATAGGTTCTCCAAAAGGTCCCACTGTAAGAACTCTTATATATAGTTCTTGGGAAATTTTACATGAAACTTCAAGTTATAAATACATGGACACTTTGGGTTCTCAATGAAAAGCAATGGCCAACAGCTTTTCTATTGACTATATTTCAATGGAAATGAAGAGGTTGCGCATATTATTTTCTGACAGGCATTACAAGTATTAAAGCAGTCTATTTGGTTACTCATAATTTACTTCTCTCTCTCTCTCTCTCTCTCTCTCTCTCTCTCTCTCTCTTTGTGGTTTTTTTAATAACTGTACTTTATTGTTGGCATATAAAGTGCAGAAGTAGCTTTGGGCTTTTCCTGCATAACGGCTACTAGAATACATAATACCTTTTCCTGTCACCGTTCATATCTGATTTTTGTTTGTCAATGTGAATAGAGCCTTACAATTGTTTTGGAAGGCGAGGAAGAAAGGAACCTGAAGTCCTTGCGGCAGCTTCATCAAAGCGACTGTTTGTGGAGAACAAGCCATACTTGGTTGGTGGCTACAGTCCCCGTATGTCCTTGGGGAAGGAAACGTCAACCAGTGCACTTTCCGGTTCTAAATATTCTGATGACCCTCAGAAGCTAAAAGCTTCTCAACTGGATCCATCTAGGAATTTCCTTTCAATGGCTGAGAAGTACAAATACATGAGGCAAACCTTCAAAAAGAGACTGGCATTCGGTAAATGCTGCATGTATTTATTTGTACATAGAATATACACACACATGTTAAACGTGTGTTGCTTCAGTTCTCCTATTTCTTCACATTTTAGTGTTGGATAAGTTATTTAAATAATCTTGTAAAATTAGTTGTAGTTGGCGCTGAAATGAATTAAGTGAAAGAGCATTTTGATGTCAAGCATAACTTTTCTCCATTTTGACCTCAGCCTTCGAGGTCCTTTAGAGGTGCTTTTATGCAGTACACGACTTAGGGCTAAAGATTTTCTGCTTTTGCAATTTCCCTCTGCAAAGTACAGTTTGTGTCATGCCTTTTGTTAGCTTCTGAGTAGAAAGATTTCATCTCTCTTTGCTCGGTCCAGTCTTCCATGGTTTTGTATTTGACTGCTTTCTGCCTTACCACCACCAACTCTGCAATGGACCTGCACACCATAGAGGTTTCTTGTGGACCAAGTTGTTCTGAGTCTTCTCACTGCTTAGGATAACATGTTCAATTGGCTATTTTGTTCTTATTGTGGTTATTGCTGCTTGATTTTCCATTGAAGGGATCACGTCTCTTTTTGAACTTTTCCTTTTTGTGTCTGGTTTGGCCTTTATATATATATTTTCATTGACCATTGAAAATGTTGAGTTTAGGTAAGTCCGGCATACATGGTTTTGGCATCTTTGCTAAATGTCCGCATAGAGCTGGAGACATGGTAAATGGGTTTTTTATCATCATTCATTTGATACTACTTATACACAATACAACATTCAAAAAGATTTTTATATTTATTGCATTGCAGATGATCGAATATATTGGTGAACTTATTCGACCCCGAGTAGCTGACAGGAGAGAACACTTGATATACAATTCATTAGTGGTAAGCTCTTTATATTGTATGATGCTCACCCTTTTGTATTCACCTTTTTGCATTTGGTGTTCCTGGAACCTCGTTGGTTCAGCCAGAGGTGCAATAAGTGATTTCTAATCTAAATAATAAAAGTGCTTATTCGGTAGAACTTTTTGAAAAATGATTTTTGAATGTGGTTGC
This sequence comes from Jasminum sambac, assembly GCA_018223645.1. Lineage (NCBI taxonomy): Eukaryota > Viridiplantae > Streptophyta > Magnoliopsida > Lamiales > Oleaceae > Jasminum > Jasminum sambac. The sequence goes on from CP073649.1 coordinate 20,339,294, forward strand.
AATGTAAAGAAAACTTACATTTGGGATAGCATCATTTTTTTCACGGGCCTATGGGCTAGAGCAGCTGAGATTCTTCGTGACTTAGAGAACTTCTTGTTTCGCCTAGATCCTATTTGTTCTCTATGTACTATTGTATCCAGCAGTCCATAGTTTTTGTTTCTGATTTTTGGGCACTTGATAGGTTTTTGTTGCTTGTTTTGAGTGGATGTCTTGTCCATTTTTTGTTGTAACCTCTTGTTGCTTCAAATCTTAATAAAAGTTCAGTTTCTTATCAAAAAAATGATGTTAAAAAAATGATTTTTACATAAGTTCAAGCAAACAGTGTCTAAATATAGCTATACTGCACTAGTAAGGCTCCTTGTGTTGTTCAGGAAGGCATTATTGGCCCTCTGGTTATTTCAGATGAGCGTATTTGTTGAATAGTCTGTTTCTTCACCCAAACAATATTGCTATGAATGCTTCTTGTGAGGATCTCAATGTAGGACTGTTGATATATTCTTGTGGATTACATTTTTCCATGGCCTTGCATGTTTCTTCATTCTTCAATATTGAAAGGAATTTGGGTCCTTTCTTTGTTGTATATTTCATTATATTGGAATTTTCAGCTTTTCTGGCATTTAGCAGCCTTTTGAATTTCAGATTAACATGCACTATTGTCCTGCTATGGATAAGGAAGCCTTGCGGGCATTTAACATTTTTCTATGCGGCAGGGTGCTGGAACTTATATGTTTCGAGTTGATGAACAACGCGTTATCGATGCCACAAGAGCGGGAAGTATAGCACATTTGATTAACCACTCATGTGAAGTGCGCATCATTTACATAACCGTCCTTTTTTTTTAATTTATTAATTTATTTAGAGAAGTTTTGGTGGAGTACACATTTGATTGCATCGTGCCTTTCTGTTTGCAGCCAAACTGCTACTCGAGGGTCATAAGTGTGGATGGCGATGAGCATATCATCATATTTGCCAAAAGAGATATTAAACAGTGGGAAGAGTTAACATATGATTACAGGTTTCTGCTATCTACTGAACACTTCACTGCTTCATCTTTGTTTTGAAAGAACTAACTTTTCTGTGATTCACACACACTCCAGGTTTTTCTCAATCGATGAACATCTTGCTTGTTACTGCGGCAAGCCCAGGTGTAGAGGTATAGTGAATGAGACCGAATCCAATGAAAGAGTCGCAAAAATACACGCACCCATCAGTGAACTGATAGCCTGGCAAGGATACTGACAGGTTAGCAACATTCAGTTCTCCACCTGACCCTTTTGAACTTTGTTCTTTTCTAAAATTTTTAATTTTTAAAAATAATAATGAATAAAATTCTCTCTTTTTAGTAGAAAAACAAAATAGTTCCCAAGAGCAGGAACATGCGTTGTGCTGATTATTTGTTTACATGTTGTGCAGAGGCAGAAGGTTTTGTATCCGCGAAACATGGCCTGTGAGAAATTGCACAAATATCCCAAAGAAGCAGATATTTGATTGCTTCCAACTCCTAACCATTACACGAGATTATTACTTTTTTTTGCTCTGAAAATCGAAATATCAATTCATTCATTTGGCATTAATACGGAGGAACAGAAGCTGTTATATTAATCCATTTGTCTTCTGTATCCATTGAATAAAAATTTGAGCAGAAATGAAGGATATTGTGAATGTAAAGTGGTTTTCTTTATTTTTAGGTCACATTTTGTCGAGCCTTGATTGTGCAATTAGCTTTTCACTAACAAAGGCTTAAGTAATGGCTGTAATGCCCTCCTTCATGCTCATCTTCTTTTATTGACTCGACATTTTTCGACTCTCTTCAACTCATGATCAACGGACGAGAATGCCCAATGGAGGGATTAATCTGGTGCAGGACGTGCATTTTGTCATCAAATTGTAAAGAGCCTACGAAGCATCGATGAGACAAAATGAATAAGGCAATATATAAGGTAATTGCATGTGATTGTTGTCTACATATCTAGTCTCTGTGGACTATACTTCATATGTAAAACTCCAATTTCAATTGGACTTTCTTGTTTGGCATTTGGTGTTTGTATGGTTTTACCGCTGCTGACAAGGTTTTTCTACTATCCCATTGATAAAACGTGGGTGTAAATCGTGGTGACAATACCTGACCAGACTTTGGTTGGTTGCACCATCATACGCATTGACCCTTTTGAGGGGGGTCCGCGGGCACGTGACCCCCCCCCCCCCCACGGCCTTTCAGATTTTTTTATTTATTTAAAAAATTCAAAAAATATATTAAAAAAAAAAATTTATGAGGTTTTTAAAAAATTGCATTTTAATTGATGAATTATCTCATTGTCTCAATCTAAATTGTATTTTAATTTAATAAATTGGAATTGCCTATATTTGATAGATTGCGAAGTGTGTGATTTTATGATTTGTATTTTATTAGTTATATATATTTGATTCGTTTTACTTTTATATTTATGTAAATAAGTAATTTTAGTTTGAAATTTATAGTCTATTTGTTTTAATAAATTTTTACATATTTTTATATATTCTTTTCAATTTCACTCATTCTCTTTTCTATTTTACATTCACATATCTCGTGGGACTTACATATATTACACAAATTTTCATCATTCAACTCCACTTATTTTTTCTCCTATATTACATTAAAATTCATAAAAATTCATTTTTACATATACATTAACACGGGCTTAATATTAGGTAAATTTTTTATATAACAATTATGCCCACCTAAAAAATTTTTGTCTTTGTGGAGAGCTATCATGAGTGTCTGCCCCCCTTCCCCCCCCAAAAAAAACCCCAATTGTAAATCTATGAATCCGCCACTGATCATATATAATACACATTTATGATCAAATGCTAATATGTGATCAATAATTGACACGTGGTCTCCTGTTGCCCCTTCAACTATTAGGAGATAGTACAACGTGTCAATCATCGATCAATGTATTGGCAGCTTAAGTTGATATATATTGACATTTGATCTTTTGTGATGTAATATGATACTTTACTTGTTCGTTACAACACAAATTCAATTTACTTTTTTCTCTCATAATTTTCAATCACCCATTTAATTATTAAATATATTTTCTCCAAATTCTAACCATACCTTCAATACGTAAATCAAAAAATATCAAATAACTTCTCTGTTGATGTCGAAATCAGTAAGGACTAATTACTTATCAACTGGGGTGGGTGTCAGGACCTGAGTAGTAGTAACTGAAGAAGTAAAGAATGTAAGTGTATTATGTCCGAGCTAGTCCTTGATTACAGAGAATTTTTCCCTCCCTTAAATGAATGCTAAGTGTTCTATTTATAGTGTAAAATCAGATAGGGGGCCGTATGTCATTATTGCGCCGGCTCGACCTAGACCCAGAATAGGTATAATGATGTCTCTATGGCATCTGCAAGCCGTCTTGCATTTAAAGCGTTGACCTCGAAATTTGGGTGGAGCCGCCAATGCATTAATGGGGACAAGATGCTCTGTCGGTTGCAGATGGTGTCAGGATGTCAGGTGTGTCAGGTGACACGTGGATTGTCCTTCTTGTCGGCTACTGTAGCGGCGGGACTGGGTGCGTACATGGCCGAGCTGACCTCGGTCCGCCGGTTGGCCATTCGTAATGGGAACAATTCTCCACGGGTTTGCCGACCTGGGCCCAAGGCAGAGTTAGGCGGGCTCGTCCGAGCTGAACTGGGACACTTTGCAGGTTCCCTAGTGAAGTGAGTCCCAGGATCAATCCGACTTGGGACAATGGACACGTCACCGGACGACCTGGCACTCCTACACGTCAGCGAGGGTCCGTGTTGGGCAGAGGGCCTGGGCCGCGCTCGTGCCACGTCATCAGGGTGCCAACATTCTCAAAAAAACATACTCTAACTCTTTTATCATTTAGAAAGAACAGAATAGGAATATCAATGCAATCTATATCAAATAAAAACATAACATGCACATTACAACATTACATGTGTTTTGAAAAATGATAAGTAAACAAAATGGACTATACAAAAATTGGCATAATACTAAGTGAGCAATGTAATAACTTTTGATTTTATTTATTTATCATTATTACTATTTTTTTTAAAGAGATAATTATTGATTTGAATGTGATGTGATGAGTTAAAAAAAAATATAATTTTACCGTATAAAAGGTTAGATTTTGTATTTCCTATTGTGTCCTCATATAAGCGTATAATAGTATAACACTATAATTGTATGTTTTGGTGTGCAAGCAACTACTGTCAACTATCAATCAAACATAAATGTCATAAGTGAATAATATATAGGCTAATATGGGCTAAAGTGCCATATAGGTATTTTTTCTAGGGGGTGATTGCCATATTGGTATTTTTTTTAGCTCCGGTGCCAGATTAGTATTTTAAGTAACTCCGACGAACATATCGACCCAAATCGTTGCCGGATTGAATTTTCTGGAATAAAAAATTAATTTCATAATTTAAAATACAATAAAAATCTTTTTATATTTTTTTATTCATTTTCATATCTTAATTATTAATAATAATAATATAATAATAATATAAATAAACAAACAAAACTTAATTATATCTCCACCTTCTCCACCACCACGCCACCGCCCGGCGCCGCCGCCACAACTCCGGCGAAACTCCGGCGACATTCAAAAATTATTATTATTATTATTATTATTATTATAAAAATTCGAGAAAATAATCCAAAAAATATGATAACTTTTTGAAAATTTCTTCAAGATTACAGAATCTAGGAAAAAAAGTAGTACTAAAAAGGCGCACATTTTAATTTTAATGATAATTAATAATAAATATAATTATTATACCTAAATTTATTTCTTCATCTCAAATTTTAATAAATTGCACAATTTAAATTTTTATTTTTTCTATAAATACTTATTTGGTCCATAATTAATTTTATTGAATTAATTTGATATCGATTAAATAGTATTTATAAAAACTTTCAATACAAAGAATATTTGCTTACATTAATATCGTAACTTTTATGCTTAATATATCATCAGAAAAACATCTAGAATCTGAAAAATTAATCAAATCAAATAAAAAAAAAAGGACTCAGCTCATCTCACCACCCACGCCACTTTTCTTCTCTTCAAACTACCACCACCATGGTGGTGGTGGTTTTGGGGGTAGGTGGGTGGGGTGGGTGGGTCGGGTCTTTTTTTTTTTTTTTTATTTGATTTGATTAATATGATTAAGATATTAATTAGGGTATTATATTATTATTATTATTATTAATTAAGATATTATTATTATTTTTGAATAAATGATTTTTTTTTTGTATTTTAAATTAGAAAATTAATTTTTTATTACTGAAAATTCATTCCGGCGACGATTTGGGTCTATATGCGCATCGGAGTTACTTAAAATATCAATTTGGCGCCGAAGCTAAAAAAAATATCAATATGGCAATCACCCCCTAAAAAAAATACCCATATGACACTTTAGCCGGCTAATATGTAAAGATGTTTAGTTTCAATTAGTACAAACTAGCATATCGTATTGAATTACAGTAGACAATTTCTTAATGATTGGTCAATGTCTAGAATTGAACAATTATTGCAGTAGTAAGATTGTGATGGTAAGAAATTAATGAATTGAAATTCATTGATATTTGTAAGTTGCGTGTAGAATAATAAAGTTAGATTAGAAGATTACAAAAAGTGTAAATTTATGTGAAATGGAGAAATGCTTAATAATTTTTTGTTCTTTTTGTGGTTTTACCAAGGAGTAAATAAAACAGGATTTTCTATTCAAAAAAAAAAATAAATAAATAAAATCGGATTTTAGCCATTAATCGCGTGTTCTTCTACATATTTTTACACATTCTTTTCAGTCCTGCTAATTCTTTCTTCTATTTAATATCAAAATATCTCTGGATACCGAAACAATGTACCCAACAGAGCAAAAGAATTAAAAAAGAAAAAAGAAAAATATGTGGGCCCACCCCCTGCAGGGGGCTGTAGAGATTGGGGGTGGTACCCGTGAAAGCGTGCCTGATGATATGTGTTTCTTCAGGGGAATTGTTTCTTGTGAAAACCAAATCCACCTGGAACCTCAGCAAACAGACAGCTTACTGGATTATGATGCTTGCAGGGAGCCATTTCAATTCACTGTAAACAACACCGTCTGCCCATCAAACAAATTCAACTCCACAGGCTACACGCTCTTTTTCACTCCAATTTTCACCTGTTTTCACTGATTAAAAATCTATTTTTCAATTTGCTGCCGATGAAATAACTAATCGATCGATCGGTTGGTTGATAGAGAGGTAATCCTTCCTACCATGGTTAAGAAACAGGTACCTGATTGGCTCAATAGCTCACTCTGGTCCTCCCAGCAACCCCAATCTCCACCTCGGAGTAATGCCGCCGCTGAATCCCGTGAACCGCCCGCACGCGCTGCCGCAAAGTCTGCTGCTGCTGCGGAGCCGATTATAGAGCCGCCGGTACCGGTTCCTGCGCCGTCTGTTTCGAGGACAGTTGACCCACCAAGTTCTTCGGTTCACAGTAGTAGTACTAGTGTGACAGGGGAGATTAGGGATCCGTTGAACAGTCACAATGGCAGTACTTATGGGAATAATAATAATAATATTATTAATAATACTATCAATAATTATAATAGCGAGGAGGAAAATGGGAGTTCTTCAAACAATTCTACGACTGCCTCCATTGCTGCTGTAGGGACAAAAGCCGAAGCCGTTGCAGCGCCAGCACCAGCACCAGCACCAGCACCAGCTACTAGCTCTTTGCCTGAGGACATTTCTTCCCAAGCCCAGCTTTTACAAGAGGTACGTGTGTGGCTGGCTGTTTAGAATTCCTTTCGAGGTTAAACTTTAAGCTTTTATCTATTTACTTAGGAGTCATTTTATACAGGAAAATCCTTGATGATTCAAATTCAGTTAGTGATACTTGGAAAGCATTAATTTACATTGTTGAATGAATCAAAATATAGAGGTTAATTAAGACGAGAACAAGATATGTCGAATGATCATTTAGTCTATAGTAAAAACTGAAAACATAAGGATGGACTGGAATCATAACAGAAGATTATGTATGTCAAAGGACACCTCATGGCTAACCTTGTTTGCCAGTTCTAGTAACTAGCAAACCTATTATTACAAAAGGTAGGTTTCTTGCTATTCCCTCCGTCCCACAGAGATAGGCCTAGTTTGACTTAAATTGTGATTAATATTTGTTGGAAAAATAAACTTTAGTTGTGTTTTTTCAATTATACCAGTACATTAAATAATGACAATGTATTTTCACTAATAATGTATATTAAATGAGGGCATAATAGGAAAAATGAAGAATTTAAATGGACATAATAGAAAGTAGCCCATCATTATGGGACAGAGGGAGTATTTATTAAAACCATGCGCGTATATAGAGGAAGAATGGCTTGAATGAGATTAATGAAACTTGGGAGTTTGGGACGTTGATGTCAACCCAGGCCAGGGTACAGGCATCAATGCTCAAAGAGCTTTCTGTTTGTATTATGAGTTGATCTGCACAGTCACACTGTTCTGTTTTCAACTTTAGCTTTCAAGGAAGATCATAAACATGGGAGAACTGCGGAGGATAGCATCACAAGGTGTACCTGATGGATCTGGCATTCGTGCAACAGTGTGGAAGGTATGAATTCTCATTAAGTAGAATTTTCATCTTTGAGCAAATGTTATGCGGAAGGGATGGGTTTTACCTAATGGAAGCAGAGTCTATTTTGCACCTGAAGGTTCAATTTAGATGAAAAATTTCAGAGTTGGCTGCTTACACTAATAATAATGTTTAAGTTGGTATTCAATTTATTTTGCCCAATAAATACATTATGCATCCTTTTGAAAAAAAGCTCTATTTTGTGCTTTACTGGTGCGCAAACATTCACATTATCGGACGTTATCGAAGTTTTAAAATTCTAAAATTGTCCATTTCATGTTACATTGAAAAATATCATATGACATACTTATCCACACACATTTATAATCCACGTCACCTTACCTGTGTTTAAGCACCATATATGTGGACATGTTCATATACCTAGCGAAACATGCACAATGAAAACTTTGAGTAGGAAAGAAACACAGATTGAATGGAAATTGTCTTGTTACATGGGAGGAAATCTTTTGTTATTTTTTTAATATTAAGTACTAAAGGGCCGTTTGATTGTTTTAAATTGGTCTGTATAATGTAACATGTAAATGTATATGATATTGTCTCATTGGTGCAAATACAAATAAAATATTCTCTTTGGAAGAAGAAAAAGAACAGTAAGTTCCACAGTGAATTTAATGCAGTTTACTGGTCTCTGAAATTCTAAAGTGACATTGTTACATGAGAGGAAATCTTCTATTATGATATTAAAGGATTACTGGCCTAAGGCTTGTTCTATTCACATTAATTTTGATCAAATTAAGTTTATTTTTTCTCTTTCGTCCTTTTCTCCCACTCATATATTGATTTGACCATTTTTTATAATATTTTTTAATACATCTTCTCCAATTCTCAACCCCACATCTAAAAGTTAATTTCATCAAATTTAATGTGAATAGAACAAGCTCTAAATTACTCTCAATAAATTGAGTTTAGCAAAGATATTAATTTTTGAGGGTCATAGATAGGCAAACTTGATTGGCTATGCAAAAAATATAAAATGAAAGATGTAGTGGTGTAGTGAATGGTGATGTGTTGCAAGTGAAACCTGTGTGAGAAAAGATGAAGTCTCAATTTCTTCCTTTTAGAGTCGATGAATTGTGGAATGGTGGGTGGTTGTTTACGGTTTAGAACTCCTTTTGTAAATGGAAAAATTTAAGTGGACCAATTATTTGTTGTTAATTTTTAAAGTGGTTCAATCATTTGTCCAAAAGAGTGTATGATTTAAACTCAGTTATTTTTTTATTTTTTATTTTTTTGGCTAAGAGTATGCAAATTTTTGTTTTATTTACACTATAAATGTTTTGAAAAGATGTAATTGACATGTAGCTGTTGGTAATATATAGAAAATTGTGTCAGCATATTTACTACGTGTTGTGTTGGACATGGGCATCTATATTGATGCATTATAGTAGACTAAGTAAGAAAGAGTGTTTTTCTTCATCTGCAGGCACAATCTGGATGCATGTTTTGTCTTTGAACATATGTGGGAACCAAATGTACTCTACTACTCTTAGTTCCAGAAGCTCTAGAATACTTGGGTTAATTTTATTCTGGGTTCTTTTCAGCTATTGTTGGGGTATCTTCCACCTGATCATGCGCTGTGGCCTTCAGAGTTGGCAAAGAAGAGGTCTCAATATAAGCATTTTAAAGAGGAGTTATTGATGAATCCTGTGAGTCCTTTAATCTGTTTTCTTTTTTCCCATTTCGGTTTTTTGGGCATATATTTCCTCTTTCTGATCTATACTATTTTTACTCTTTCTGAAATACTAGAAGATTGTAATGAAAGCAGAGAAGAATAGCCATTCAATTAATAGATTTGGGTTTGTTTGCTAGAAATATTCCAGTCATACGTTCTGCAAATTGATCTCGTTTACATATATGATTTTGTTAATAATTTGCTGGTTTTTAGAAATGCATAAATCTTCAAAAGCATATTTTAAGCTCGTGTCCAGTTTCAACTTTTTCCCAACAACTTGTACTACCTAGTTAATGCCAGACTTCTATATCAACTACTCAATTACGTAATTCTTATCCATATACAATGGTTATTCAGACTTTAAAAATGATCGCTTTTTAGCAACTGAAAGTTTACCTTAAGACATGATAATAGAAATCTTGAGATAATAAGATGTTCTTCGTGTTCCTTATCAATGATGCCAACGAGAGACATCTTGCAGATGCCCTACTGGCTGTAACCATCCTTGAATATTTTAAGTACTTACTGTACCCTATATTGCAGTCAGTGGGATCTCATATTTGTAAAGCTGAGTGACATTCTCTTTTAGATCTCCTTATTTCTAAACTTCATTGATTTCAAATGTTTGAAGCTCATTTGTTCTTGACTCATCTAATTAATTCTCATATTGTTCCCATTTCTAATTTTAGAATCTCGGGAAATGCATTTGTATTGATACACTTTATCTATATGTAAATTGTGGATAGATATTCTAGCAGGAAGCTAATGGCTGAAAAGCGTGCAAAGTGCTTGAAATTACTTAATTTGTATTTCAGCTTTCGACCTGCACTGATTCCGTTACACACCTTCATTTTTTTTGGGTATTTCTGAACGTTTCCATGGCTAGTTAGTCAGATATCACAAGGAAGATGGAGGAGTCATGTCTTGAGAATAGCGAACCAGATGGAGAGGACAAGGGTTTTCTTTCAAGATGCGAGATTACTCACGGGGAGCATCCGTTAAGTCTTGGAAAGAGCAGCATATGGAATCAATTTTTTCAGGTATCTTTTTTTCTCTAAGAAGTCACAGAAATTATTAGATAAATATAAACTTGCCTCTCTCTGTAGTCTCACGATTGTGATTATTTGAACAATTAATTAATCTATCTAGCATGCGAGGAGGTGGAGTCACACTAATATTCAGCTCTTAACATTTATAATTTGTAGGACACTGAAATTATAGAGCAGATTGACCGAGATGTCAAGCGTACTCATCCAGACATGCACTTTTTCTCAGAGGACTCAGATTTCGCAAGATCCAACCAAGTGAGCTGTATCTTCATGTTTTATTTTATTTTTCCTTGGTGTAGTGATGTAAACTCAAATATATTTTAATTTACTTTCAGGAGGCTTTGAAGAACATATTGATTGTTTTTGCAAAGTTGAATCCTGGTATAAGATATGTTCAAGGGATGAATGAAATCTTGGCACCATTATTCTATGTGTTCAAAAATGACCCTAGTGAGGAAAATGCCGTAAGTAATGTTTCTTGGTTTCTGATATTCTTACTTATATACTGTTTGTATATATTGGATCCTATAATCTTATGATTGAGAAAACTTATATTTTGTTTGTCAATTTTCCACCTTAGTTTCTCTGAAACTCTCAGTCCATCTTTGTTGTTTTAAAGCAAGGACAGAGGCAACAAGAACGATTTTGTTTCTTTCTTAAGAATTATGCTCTTAACATGAGAATGTTGAAATGGTGGGTGGTTATAATATTGGTATTCTGTTTCGAGAAATTCGATGGAATGGTTGTAGACACCTTATGAATTGGTCTTGGAGGAAATCAAGGTGATTGCTTTTGATAGAGTGATACAGATAATCTTATGTTGAATGGTGGATCTTTGATAAACTCAAGGGTTGTTGGGATAATATGTGTCTGTTTGTGTGTGTGATAGTCTAGAATTTCTACTTTTTTACGTCGTATTACCCTGAAAAAAATTCAGAAATTCTAGGAAACAAGTGTGAGTTTTCAACCCTTTAATTTGGCTTCTAACCGTAAAACGTCATTGCAAAAGTTTTGATGAGTAGGTTGAGAGAGGTTTGAGGAAACTATCTCCAGGAATCAGAGTGTTTACACGAGGGTGAAGAAATCCCCGGTGTTATTTTTGACTTTTTTTAACAGTTTCAGTTGAGTGCGTGGCATTGTTAAATGATGGCTTAGCCTTATGATTGGCAAGAATTTAGTGAAGTCAGTCCCTGCCAAATTGGAACGGGTTATTAAGGTTATGTCTGGGGTTGTCCACAAGCAGGGGGAAATGATGGGGAAGAATGATTTTGGGGGTTAGTGTTTGTTATTTGTGAAGAAATGAGACAATATTCCGACAAGTGGAGGTCGGAGCGATTGAGGATAAATTAAGAGCATGTTTGATGTCGCTCTTTGGAAAGTAATTTCTGAAAAGTGACTTTGGGGAAATGTGCGGCGAAAGAAGCATGGAAAATAAGGAAATTGATTGTGGGTGTTTGCAAACTCCTAAAAATGTATTTTTACTAGTAAGAAGAGAGGGTGAGTGGAGTTGAATGGTTGAGATTTATTAGTACGGGTGGACCCTACGAAATATTTGGATATGATTTGTTTGACCAAATTTGAATTTTAAAAAGTAAGAGAAAATAAGAAGAAAAATTTGTTTGCAAACACCCACTTAAGAAATATGTGGTTGAAAACCTTAACTAGTTGAATTTCCGTAGGGTATTAATAATTAGCGGCCGATGTAATTGTTACAGGCACAATTTCATTATAAATAGGAAAAGAAAATATTGAAATAACAATGCCTTTTGAAATTGTCTGAATCAATTTCTTTTACTTTGAGGATTTTTTGGGGGGGAAAAATTTAAAGAAAAGTAATGTGATTCAATCTCGATCACATGTCAAAGCAATTGGATGCAGCTTGGAGCAGTAAGGCAAAACAGAGTATTAGGCAAAGGTCTTGGTACCAAATCTTGCCACTACCATTTATGGATATGTTCTTCAATGAGAAATTAATCTTGCTGCCTGCACATGGGGGTGCTTGTTGAAGGCAGAAATTTTACATAAAAATAGACTGGGTCCTACTTCAGAAAGAAGCATGGCATCAGGAAATTTTGGACTTCTACAGTTCTATTCTAAAGAAAGTAACGTGTGTCTCTTGTGGAATTACCATTTTTATGGCTCAAGTTTTCAGATAACATAGTTCGAAAATTTTAGTTTGTAACTACTGTAGTTTTATAATCTTAAGACTCTCGTCTGCATTTTTTCCAACATCGTTTTCAACCACCCGTTTAATTGATTTGACAATGTTATCATATTTTTGTGACTTCTCCCTACTTTTCAACCAAAAAATCATTTCTACAAAAATCTCTCCAGAACACGCACTTTATATGGCAGCAGTGACTGTATGAAGTTCATTTGCTTCAACATGGAATAATGCAGAACTGAAAGAAATTATTTTGATGTGATAATCTTCATTCCTATACAGTAATTATCCTTTTTAGATTCTTGAATTCATTTCTTTTTTCAGTCGCCATTATCGTTTTGCAAGTCGTGCAGGCTTTTGCTGAAGCAGACAGTTTCTTCTGTTTCGTGGAGTTATTAAGTGGATTTCGGGATAATTTTGTTCAACAACTTGATAACAGTGTTGTGGGAATCAGAGCCACCATTACAAGACTGTCACAGCTTCTGAAGGAGCATGACGAGGAACTATGGCGCCATCTTGAGATTACAACAAAGGTTAGGTCTTCGAATATTTATACGTGTCCAATCTGCACAATTTGCACAAGTTTTTTTGTTCTCTTTTGCCGTTGCTCAAATTTAAATGGAATGTAATATTTGGAAAGGGTACTGAATAGCTAACTTCAAAAGCTACTGAATCGTGGCTTAACTTGAATTTTTAGTTTAGTCTCTTTGATATATCATGGAGTATCTGTTCAATGGTGCTGTAACTGTCAAGTGTCAACGATGAATTTTTAATCTTCCTTGTACTAAAGAGACACCTGTTAGGCTGTTACGTATTCACGAATTAGTGTGTACAAACTTGAGGATTCTTATTTGATTTTGACTTTTCCCTTTTTAACTCATTGATCTGCTTCAGTTTCAAAGGTTATGAACACATTAAACAAATGGTGGACAAATCATAACGCACAACTGGTGACAAACTGAATTATATTCGATCTCACTTAGCTAATTAAATATATATATATATATATATATATATATATATATATATATATATATATATATATAAGCTTTTATTTTGTTTACTTCCTGTACAACTAGCATTTGCTCTTGCTCGAGTGTATGTTTGGGAGAGATTTTTATGAAAATAATGTGTGACTGTTTGGTTTAAAAGGAAATAAAATTTGAAGTTGTGTTCACGTGAATGAAATGATTCGTTGAAAATGATAATGGTGTAAATTGATTTTTGAAAAAATCTCTGGCAAACAAGCTCAAATTATGGCATACTTTATTGATAAAACTGAAAGTTGAATCAGTAGTCAACACACTTCAAAGGAATCCTTTGGCCCTAATTTTAAACCACAGCTGTTGGCAAGTTGTTAATACCTTGATTTATAGGATCGATATTCTCTTGGTCGAATGCAAGGTCATAGAGTGTCACCCAAAGGGATGATTTTATCGTGTAGCTAAAAACTAAATTGTTTCTGGTGATGCACTTGGATGCTTTGTCTTCTCTATATAGATTGTAGCTTGGGTTGTAGCTTGAGTTAGGTGCTTTTTCTTTTCTCGCTGTTTTAATTCTTCTACTTTTCTGATATGATATGTTCTGTTCTGTCTGTGAATGTGACAGGTCAATCCCCAGTTCTATGCATTCAGGTGGATTACCCTACTCCTGACCCAAGAATTCAATTTTGCAGATAGTCTCCTAATATGGGACACACTCCTGAGTGACCCAGATGGTCCTCAAGTAAGTCAGTATCTTGACTGATTCAATTTTGAGTGTTATGGAGTTCAAGATTTTGATTTTTTGTTTTCTTGGACATCCAGTCCCTATTGCTACCTATGATTCAATGTACATTCTAGAAGTTCCTCAGCAACCTGTCCCTTTCATGTTCTTTGCAAAGCATTTACTAGTGCGTTCAAGTGAACTTTTGTTTTGCTAAAAACTAAAGTTCAGGTTCAAGGTTCAACAGTGATAGCGACGTGAGAGGTGTGGTCCAAATTGATGGTTGACTTTGGTTGAACAGACAATAGTGGAAGTTAAGTTTTAGGTATAAAAAAGTTTAAACTAACAGCTTAGTTTTAACATTAAATTCAAGGCATGTTTGGCCTTTAACCTGTCTTTCCAACTCTTAGCACGTCTGACGGATGTGATTTTGCCTTTTCTTTTCCTTCATCTCTCTTTCTTATTGCGCCTGTAAACATATGTACAGCTCAATCATAACTCTTCAAATGTGTCAGTTAAATATATCCATAAATTGCAGGACACGTTGCTGAGAATTTGTTGCGCCATGTTGGTCATCGTCCGGAGGCGCTTACTTGCAGGCGACTTCACATCTAATCTCAAGTTACTCCAACACTATCCACCAACAAACATCAGCCATCTGCTCTATGTTGCCAACAAGTTGCGTACTCACAGTATGGGCTAAGTCTTTTTAAGTCACAAAGTCTCAGATTGTTCCATTATCATCAATTTAAATGGTATTTCTTGTAGAAAAGATGATTCCAGGATGTAAATTTTAAATGATGAGGTTGTGTATTGTCGATTTTTTAACATTCTGACATTCAGTACGTGCTAGCTCTGAGTGCTGTGGTTTAAGTTGGAACAATCAGACAAAGTTACAGGAACTCATAGAATTCCTTGGCTGAAATTTCAAGTTTACCCCTTCATTTAAGTACCGTGTCAGTTAAACGGCCACGAAGCATCAGAATAGTTGAACTTCACATGAATGTGTTCTAAGAAATGAAATAGTGTATCCGTCCCATAAAGATAATCTCATTTTTTATTTTAGTCTGTTTAAGATATAGTCTCATTTCTATATTTAATTTCTTAATTTTTTTTATGTCCCTATTTAATGTGCATCATTATCAATATACAAAAATTATTAAAGTGGAATAATAAATAAATGTAAGGATGTATTAGGAAATAATTTGGTATGTTTTTATGATGTTAAAACATTAATTTTATAACCTGAGCGGTGGCAGGATGATGCAATGTGATGAGCAGTTGGTTTGAATGTGTATGAGTAGAAATTAGGGTGTATTTGATTCGCTTAAACTTTTCCTGGAAAACTCGTTTTCCAGCCGTTTTTTCCATACGAGGGTGTTTGATTCGTTTTTTTTTCCGGGAAAACGTTTTCCAGGTATAAGCGTTTAAAGCACAAAAGTATAGTTTTCCTGGAAAATTCAATCCGAGGAAAAGGTAGGAATCCATTTTTCAGGAATCTGTTTTCCAGGAATTCGTTTTCCCGGAAAGGAATCAAACACACCTTTAAATTTTAGGTCGGAACAAGGTAGCGGGCGTTTGCAAAATGGAAATGTGGACCGGTGACTGAAGGTCAAGGGTGAAAAGGTGGAAGTGGTTCTAATCAATTAATTAAAATTTTAATTTTTACCTTGAAAATATATTATTTTCTACACTTTTATTCAAGATGTTGACATATATATATATATATATATATATATATATATATATATGTTTATGCTGAAGTGGTTAAATTTCGTAGTTAGTATAATAATGACATTTATTTGTCTCTCTAGTTGAAATCATTAATGATTATGAATAAAATACTCAGTGAACATAATGGACAATACAAAGATCTACTTGTGCTTGCCATTAAATTGAAAGTAACGTGATATGTAAAAGCTAGACATTGTCAAGCGTTTCAAAGTGAATATGCGATTGGACCATTACAAATACAATTTATTCAGCAAGCCGACCTCAACTCAGTTGGTAAAGCGGAGAACTGTGGTGTTGCCACGGTCATCCTTGGTTCAAATCTGGGAGGTTAGATTTCCATTTTTATTTTATCTATCTATCTATTACAAAGATTTTCAAGTGTCATCGATGGCACCATAGTTACGGTGCCATCGATGGTATTTTCTTGTCCGATCTGATATTCGTTTTGAAATGAGGGATCAGATTTGGAATCAATACGGCGAAAGGGAGCTCCAACAATTTTGAAAATTTTCGGGTGACACCGCGGTGGCGTAGCGTCTGGTCAAAGTTTTGGCCATAATTTTGGCCCAAATTTTGATTAAATTATGATCAAAACTTTGACCGGTCGCCACGCTATCGCCGAAAAATTTTCAAAATTCTGGAGCTCCCCCTCATCGTACTGATTCCAGATCTGGTTCCGAATTTCAAAACGGATATCGGATCGGTCCCGAAAATTCCATCGATGGCACCGTAACTATGGTTCCACCGATGACACTTGTAAATGGCTGCTATCTATTATTATTATTATTATTACTTTTTTCTCTTTAAAATACTATAAATGTCTAGACCTATCAGCAGAATTTCACGTATGCACTATGATTATGCCCATGTTAGGCTTCAACTTTCTGAACTTTAAAAAAAATTTTTTTATCAATTTTTATCCTTACTTTCTTTACACTAAATCAATTACATTCACATATTTTCGTGACCTACATGTACTACATAAATCTCCACTATTCAACTTCACCCATTTTCTTTCCTCTTTCACATAAAAATCATAAAAAAACTATAAAAATTCAATCTTATAATAAACAAGCACTTATTATTTTGCAAATTATTAATTTTCTAATGCACTGAGGTCTTATTTTTGAATAACATGGTGCTTATAATGTAGAAATGATCCAGTGTGCTTAGGTGTACCATAGTTATGGCATTCTCCGATGTTTTTCGGTCACATACAATTTTCATTGAGAAAACCTAAACTAGATTGAGAACCAGTACGGTGAGATGAAGTTTCAACAGTCTGGAAAATTTTCTAGCAACATCATTAGCCACGTGTCAAAAGTTTTTACCAAAATTTTAACTAGTGACCAAAAACTTTGACAGGCAGCTAACGGTGTTGCCGAAAAAGTTTTCGAACTGTTGGAGTTTTGCCTCACCATACCGTTGTGTCTGATCTTAATTTTTCCAATAAAGGTCATATATGACAGAAAAATACTTGGGAGTGCCATAACCGTGACACACCTGAGTGCATTGGATCATTGCTGCCTTATAATGATTAAGAATATTTATAAGCTTCCTATTATTAATCAATTAACAAAAGAGTATATTTAGGGCTTGTTCTATTTGTAACAATTTTCATTAACTTCCACTAATATTTTTCTCTTATCATTTTCAACTATCCCTACAAATACTTTACATTTTTAACACATTTCCCCAAAATTTTAACCATACATCTAACATGTTGTTCGAACAAATCTACATTATTGTGTATAGAACAAGTTGTTAGAGTAAATTTTTATGTTATGCATTCATTTAGAGTAAATTTTTATGTTGAAGGTTAGATATAAATATTGCGCAAATTTTCTGGTGCCCGTCTCGGGCACCTATCCAACAGAGAGAGCCCCCCTCTGAATATTGGGGGGAGGGCAACACACCCCTCTCTCTCTCGGGTATGTACCCGAGACGGATACTTGAACAAGGCCCATAAATATTGATAGCGTCTGTATAGATATATACTAATGAATAGTTTATTTGAAATCAAATAAGAATACACTATTTTGTGAAGTAATTTTCTAATAAGGCAATATATTTTAAATCTCATTACATCAAAGCTCTCATTCCAATAATAATTGCTGGTCTTAATCATGACACAATTGGATTAATTAGGAACAATCCACAAAGGGAATGGATCACTCCTTTGTTGATGGCACTCCAACAGTACCGGCTCTATATTTCCATCTCCCATGTTGAAGAATCCCATGTCATGACCTCCATAACTGTAGTCCTCGTTCATTGGGTCCCAATAATCATTGGTGAAATAAATCGCATTTTCCTTACATCCAGCATGCTCCTTAGCTGATAGAGAGAACGAGTGATTTCCACCCACAAATTACACACAATCATTCAAAGATTTGATTTGAAACCAACTGTTCCCATCAGAATCTAACTTAAAGACGTCAAAGCGTACTGTTTTACAAGGACAAATTGAAGGATGATGAGAATAATCAGCGAGTGTGTCTCTCTCACAATAAGTAACATCTCCCCCGACGAGAAAACCAAGTACCAATTGGACAGTTAAAGATCTGTGGGGTAGGTGATCTTGATGGGCTTCTCTTAATTCTCAAGGACCAGGAATGTTATGGTCCCAGACGGCCGGACCATAGTTATGGTCCGACCGCTGGGAAGAGAACAAACTCTTCTCAAGGACATTGAGGTTGAATTACCATCTTTTTTCTAGGAGGAAATTCAGCGAAATCCCATACTTCTACCGAAGAACCATCCCCTAATTAATGCATATAATTAACATGTTACCGTTGCATGCAATGTCACCATATGACTTAACATTTACTCCATTTTCAACACCAAAGCCAGTCCATGAGCATTCTCCCAGCCTGCAAAAGGCGAGGTTCGACTTGCAAAACGCATTGTACATTATTGTCACCGTGCAATTTGTGTCGCACAGATTAGTAGACAATACAAATTTTACGATCACAACTTGTTCATCACTACTAGCCTTGCAATCTTGGCAAATGGTACGAAAATAGGGAAGGGTCTCTTTCAGAGGGAGTTGAAAATGTGTAGAGGTGAACAGGGTCGGCTTTGTCATCGAAAAGCAGTAGCCACCCATGAGATGACGCTATAAGACACTATCCTTGAAAGCTTTCAAAGTCAACGGGAAACTCTTGTTCTTTCTCATTTTCAAGATTGAAAAAGCCAAGGTTTTTTTCTTCTTTATTAGGAAACATAAGAAGTGGTGAATGCAAGTTGAAATAATGACATGATAATCAAATTGTTGTCTCAACTTATTTTGTAGGGTATGTCGTAATCGTATGTGAACTGAAGAGATGGAGATCCCCATATATACTGATTCCTAGGTCGATACCTAGCCTTTATCGAATAGGAGGAATTTTCTCTATATTTAATTAGGCTTATGACAACTTAGGGTATGTTTCGTAGAATTAACTGATAAGTTGGCTCATAAATAGAAAATTACACAAAATAATATATTTAAAATATATTTCTAGAAAATTATAAGGGTAAAAAATGGAATAAAAAAGCGAAAAACTTATGAGTTTATTTAAAAAACTAGTAAAAAAGCTTTTCAAATAAACTCCTCCAATCAAACGGAGCTTATTTAATTAGTATGGCTTATAAGCTCTTGAATAAGTTATAAACTAATTTATTTGACTTACCAAACATACCCTTACTCGCCATTGATGTTATAATTAATTTTATTATATTAAATTCGATATTATCAAGTCAACACACTTGTGAATAACATTATTTAGTCTATCTAGTACACAAAATATATTTATTATCTTTAATATAAGATTTAAATTAACAAATTAGTGCGTGTTAGTGTACAGTTTTTAACAAATTTTTATATATTTGTATATATTCTTTTCAATTCCACTTATTCTCATGAGATCTATCTGTACTACACAAATCTTCACCATTCAATTCCACTAATTCTTTTTCCTATATCACATCAAAATTCGTAAAAATCCATTTTTACACATACACTAACACGAGCTTAATTAATATCACATTATCGATTATAGTTAAGTGCCACTTACGGCAAACCCTACTCCATGTTAAATTAGTATGTAATTAATTACATGGACTGAATATTTAGAAGTTTACAAAGTATTTCGAGATTAGATTGCAATGCCTCTGATTTTATGGATAGTGGATGCAAATACAAATCAATGAAAAAATTACTGAAAGATTTAAATAACCAAGGAAAAGGACTTCAATTGTCGTTCATTTCTTTGTAATCTGGTTCCATACATTGTCAAGAATGGGGCATTAATGCAAGAATAATAATTTTCTTTGATACTGTTTATCAGTAATTGATACTTAAGTGGCGGTGATTTGTCATCTCAAACAGTATCCTAAATGTAGGATTGAAAATAACAATCAATTAATGTCATATCAATATTTTGTATGGACTTTTTATTTTTTCACTCAGGATAATTATATTTGTGTTACAATTTTTCTTTGGTACACAACATGATGATTGTTTTTAAGGTATTAAAAGTTTACTTTTTGTTGCAATTACATCTTAAAATTTTTTTTAGCTTAATTATTAGTTTGAACCTTTCATTTACAATGAATTTGCCCATAAAAATAATTTATGTATCAAAATTTCATCATTCGGACTTCAAATGATTTATTTACATTTGATAGTTTTAAATAAGCAAACATTAACAAATACAAAAAATCCAAAATTTGATATTAACTTCTACACACGCTAACATAATATTTATATATATAATGTTTTTATGAACTAAAGATGTTAATTATTAAATAATTAATTATAAAAACAGGACAAAAAAGTAGAGGACCTAATTACAACAAAATGCAAATATGAAAACTATTTAGAACAAATAAAATGTGGTGCACAAAATGAAATTTGTAGTGCCTGTTGTAAATATTATACCCACTTTGGATGTCCCACTTTGGATGCCTACACATAATATCTACTATGTGAATGGCTATTTTACCCCCAAGTGTATTGTCAATTACACATTTGTCACCATTTTGTAACTCTATAAATAGGGGGTTCATCCCTCCATTCATCAACAATAAAAAAATCTCTCATTCTCCTTTTATTCGTCTCATTTCATCTATCATTTCATAATCTCTTATATTATCCTCTTAAATTCACTAATTTTATAACACGTTATCAACACGACTGCTCTACCCAGATTATATACCTAACCAAACGGTAATATAACAACCTATTCCAAACAAAGGTACATATTAGAATATAGAAATCCTTATAATTTAATTCAAGTGGTGGAATGAACCACCAAATGAAAATTACACACACACATTCTTTATAGTAGATAAATAGTTTTACCGCCACATGGGACGGTTTAGGAGATTTTTTTTTGAAGAATTTATTTTTGAATTACTAAATGGTAGGCTACGCCACCAAATAGTTCAATTATTTTACAATTCAAATATTGAAATTTCCTTTTTCGTGATGAGTACAACTATCACAAATTGAGTGGTTGTGGGAATTCCTATATCTTTATTAACCACTATTTACCACACTCAAAGGAGACACTGCCACCTAGTGGGGGTTTAATATGAATTCCTATTTCTTTGTATACTGTTATTTACCACACTCAAAGGAGGCACTGCCACCTAGTGGAGGTTTAATATGAATTCCTACTTCTTTGTATATTGTTATTTACCACATTCAAAGGAGGCACTGCCACCTAGTGAAGGTTTAACTATGTATATAGTTTATATTAATTAAATTAATTGAAAGCAAATCTAAACTATACTATTTGTGTTACGTTTTTATGTATCTGATATGATGCTCTACCACATGATTGAATATATATATATATATATATATATATATATATATATATTTATATGATAGATAAGAGAATATTTTTTCAATATCACTATTAATCCACCCAACTTTTATTTTTTTTATACATACTTTAATCATTACCAACAACATGATATCAATCTACTTTTCTTATAAATCTAATAATAACCAAACATATAATGGCAATTATCTGTCTATTTAGTTGATATAAAAGCAATAATTTTGTCTAGTTAATTGATATTCTAACTTACTTTTATTGTTATTTTATAGTATGGCATCAAATATCACAAAATTAGAGTTTGCGGCACTCGACATTACTGGAAAGAATTATCTATCATGGATTCTTAATGCCAAAATACATTTAAATGCAAAAGGCCTTGGGAACACAATTAAAAAGAAAATGAAACATCCAGAAAATGTTCAGGCCAATGCTATGATTTTTCTTCATCATCATCTCGACAAAGCACTAAAAAATGAATATCTTACCGTTGAAGATCTTTCAGAACTTTAGAACAATTTAAAAGAAAGACATGATCACCCAAAAACAGTTATCCTCCCCAAAACTCGTTTCGATTGATTACATTTAAGGCTATAAGATTTTAAATCAGTAAATGAATATAACTCCGCAATGTTCAAAATCACTTCTACATTAAAATTATGCGGAGAAACAATTACGGAAAATGATATGTTAGAGAAAACATTCTCCACTTTTCATGCCTTAAATGTTGTCCTGCAGCAACAATATAGGGAACGAGGTTTTAAAAAATATTCAGAGCTGATATCATGTATACTTGTAGCAGAACAAAATAACGAGCTGTTAATGAAAAATCATGAATCTCGTCCAACGGGATCTTTACCGCTACCTGAAGTGAACAACGTAGCATCTACAAGCCGTGGATGAGGATACGATGGGCGAGGATACATTTTTGGCATTAACAGGCAGAGGTTGAGGCCGTGGCCGAGGACGAAATTTTTCATGGTATAAAAGTAGTCATGACAATTCCCCAAAATTTAAGAAAGTAAATAATCATGGTGAAAATAGGGGAAATCTCTATAAAAGAAATGTGAAATAATCAACAAGGGAGCCAGATAATTCGTGCCATAAATGCAGCATGAAAGGACACTGGGCAAAAGTCTTTCAAACTGCTAAACACCTTGTTGATCTATACTGAAAGGGAGAAAGGAAATAATATTGAGACGAACTTCTCATATAAAGAAGACACTCCACTCTTGGAGCCATCAAGAACGACACATCTTGAAATTGCAGATTTTTACAAACATAATGAGAATTGATGTTCCCTCAAAATATTATAACTATGGTCTCTATATGTATTTGTATGAAAAAATATGTATTGTGTGTTTTTATAATAAATAATAATGTATAAAATGTGTGTATGTAACAGTATGGACGTGCATGTATGTAAAATGTTATGTTTTGGTTTTCTATATAAATAAAATATTCTATTCTAAAATTCATTATTTATTTTGATGGAGAAACAACATTGGTCATCCCTTGACTGACTCCAAGGTCATGGATGAAGAAACTTGTTTCACAGATAGTGCTTCTATGTACTCTATATCAAGAAACAAAAAGTATTTTTTGAGTTTGACCATGATACAGAATGATGTAATAACAGTATCCGATTCGGCAACAATTATTGAAGGTTCTGGAAGAGCAAATATCATATTGAAATGAGGGACACAAATTATTATCAATAACGCCTTGTTTGCCCCTAAATCAAAAAGGAACTATTAAGTTTTAAAGACATACGGAGTAATGGGTACCATATTGAGACAGTAAAAGAAAATAATACAGAATATCTATGTATAACTACTACAGTTTCCAAAAGGAAACACGTGTTGGAAAAAATGCCAGCATACTCTTCTGGTTTGTACTATACCGATGTTAGTATAATTGAAGTACATGTTACATCTAACCAGAAGATTGAAAATCCAAAAGATTTTAATATTTGGCATAACCTTTTAGGTCATCCTGGCTCGACAATGACGAATGAGGACCTGTGTGGAAATTATTGGAAAATCAAGACCTATTTTCAAGTTTTCTTGCAATGTAAAGACTTTTGAGTCCTAAATGATGAATTTACCCTTCTATTCAATAAGGAAGAATTACAATTTAATTAAAAAAATTTAAACATGAGTAAATTACTCCTACCATTTTTTAAAATTGTACAATCTTGATTTTACCGTTGTCTTTACTACTATCTTGGTCCACCCAACCTATGCAGTAAGAAAGGCTAATGTTGAGACAGTTAGCAAAACACACAACATCGATGAAGTTGTGGAACAAAATGTTGGAAAAGAATGGCCAAAGTGTTCATCAACTGGTCGTCTCGCAAAGCCATGGATAACGTTTACTACTAAGACAAGTCTCAATCAATAGTGATGAAGACGACATGGAGAATCAAATTTCCGAAGTTGAAGTCATTAGAAGAAAAATAACCCTTCGTCCAAGCAATTTCATGCTCGTGCGCTAGTAGATGAAGTTGATGTGGAGGTAAAACATATTTACTATCTTTTACAATTGTCTTTAAAACTTGACTGTGACTATTCTGTTTGCTGTTACAGTAAAAATTTACAATAGTGGGATATAGATCCATTGATTAAAATATTTATCCAGTCTGCTTTTTATTTTACAAATGGAAGAGAAGTCAAATGGTATTCATGAAAGAGAGAACAAGGTTTCTAGAGAGAATTGTAATGATTCCTTTGGCTGAACTGCAAAATGATCCAACTATAGAGGCATTGCAAAATACTTTGACAATTCTTTTCAGAACTACCGAACCCCACACCAACAAAGAATTGTCAAAGTATTCTTCAATGTTTCTATAATTGGATCATTTTACACTTCAACCATCTTAGAGGGTGTTAGCGAATGAGTTTTAATGTATTTTTATGAGTAGGAAGAGAGAGAATGAGTGGAGTTGGATATTGGAGATTTAATGAGTGATGAGATATATGAATGTGATTTGTTTGACCAAATTTGAAATTTGAAAAAATGTATTAAAAGGTATTTTTATGTTGATGCTAACACCCTCTTAATGTTGACTAAGGAATCTTATCTCGATTGTGTGAGGTAGTCATGTAACAAAATTCTCTAGAAACCTTGTCATCTCTTTCATGAATAATATTTGACCTCAAAGAGTCTTCAATCTATAAAACCAAAAATAGATTGAATAATTATATTAATCTATACATCTATATCCTACTATTGTAAATTTTTACTGTGACAACAGATAGAAGAATCACAATCAAGTTTTGAATGCAATTGTAAAAAATATTAAACACATTTTACCTCCACATCTTCTTATAAACACATTAGAGCTTTCACACATATCTTCTATGATTGCATCCATATACTATCTTCTCTTATGTCTTGTCTTTTACGATTGGAAAAATGACTAATCGCACATTGTATTAAAGGTTCTGTTAAGTTTATATTAGATAACAAAAATGATATTCAAAGCACAGAAAAGTAAATCATTATTGGAAAACACAATCCTAAAAAAGAAAAATATATTTAATATTTATAGGAGCACATCTAAATATCATTTTTAACAATAAACTTGTGAATAAAAAAAAACCATCAACCACCTAAAGAAAAAAATACACAACCACAGCAACAAAATATCCCAAGATATTACTTTTCATCATAGAGAAATAAGAATCGTACTTGTTCAACTGGTGCGATGGTAGCACTTATGAGTTGTGGTAGCAATAGCCAATAGAAAATCCAAAAGAAGAAAAAATATGCGAAAGTGAAGATGTAACCTGAAATCATGTGAAACAAAAAGGAGTAAGAAATTAATGGTAAAGTATATTGGTGGAAGACGAAGAGTGAGAAACAACGCCAAATCTAATGAAAATGAGAGAAGTACACTGACATATGAATACAAAATTGAAATATAAGCATACTTAATGATTGAGAGAAAATATAGCTAATATATAGTGTACAATGTTTGTGATATAGACCCGGCTTAGGGTCAAACTCTCTATTCTCATAAATGAAACATCAAAGAAAACATAACCATCACTCTCACTATATTAGAGATCTCACAAAGGAATCAATGGAGAAGCAATTCAAGCACAAACAAGAACTTCAACTCTAGACGCTCAAAAATAAGGCTGCTCTCTTTTGGCTCTCTTCCCGTCAAGCCAACCAACTTTTATATAAAGTGTAGTAACCAAATGGGCAACACTAAGTGGGCCAAGTGTAATGGGAGTTGTGCCAAACATATAGGCAAGAACATGGGTAGACTAAATTGGGCCTATGAGCCTGAACATATATATCGTTTCAAATAGGTCTAATAGCAAGAGTCGTGTTGGTTTTGATCTAGGCTTTGAGGGTGATAGGATTGAATTTTTTATGGTTTTTTTATGGATTTTTATATGAAAGAAGTGAGAGAATGAATGGAGTTGAATGGTGGATATTTGTGTAATATATGTAAGTCCCACGAGATATCTGAATGTGATTGATTTAGGATAAAGAAAGAATCGATAAAAATGGATTAAAAAATTGTAAAAAATAGTACGATGTCACATGTTTTTATCTTCTAATATGGATTTGACCTATTCATCAATCTTCGGTAGCCTAGGAAAACGAGTTGGATCACCATCGCTCAGATAGAGATTGTTTGACAACAATTTATCCTACAACGCTAATAACAAATTGAACATGGAAAGCAATCACTGACTCTGCCTACCAATGGGTTTTAACTTTTAACCTTCATTCATTTGTCATCTCCGCCCAATCGCACATATAGAATCTTAGCTTTAGTCATACGACATCTTCAAGAGATTTCCGAAACAGTTGCAACACAAGTATTTGAAAAAAGGAAAAAGATCAATAGCTGAATGAGCAACTAAAAAAAATCAACAACAAATCGCAAGAAACAAATGATACAATAAATAAATGCAGAACTCTTAGATCGAGAACAAATCTTAAAAATTGCAAATCAAAGAAGACACATCCTTGGACCAATGGTTTGGCTACAAGCAATAGTGCCAACAATTAATGAAGAAAATAAACAGGCACAAGGTGAACATGACAGCAACGACCGTGTAGAAGGTTAAAGGGGTGCGTAGTGAAGACGAAAGGAAAATAAGAGAAAATGTAAATGATCTTTATGAAGGTTAGAGAACATGGAAAGTAAGAGAAAGAAATTGGGCCGTGTCGCACTTAATTGACTGGATTAGATAGCACAAAGGGCATGCGTTGTTTAAACCAACATCATTCTGGTGCTTTTGTCCTAATGAATATGAAAAGCCTAAGTGAGGCTTATCTAACTATATATAAATTTAGAAGAACCACTTTGGCAAAGTGCCTAGGTAACAATGCTATGTTTGGGCTCTTTTTTTAAGAATTAATTGTTTAATTTTTTTAATTTATTCTTCTTTCCTTAGGTAATGTTGCTTTAATTAATTTATATATTTTTTAATCCTTTTATATTTAATGTTGCATGTATTAATGAAAATATAATAAGAGATCAAAGTTACAACTTACAATACCTGTTAAATTAATTCTAAAAATTAGAATTAGCATGTTCTATATACATTTTATTTTTTGGATACTACATTTTAATTATTTATTTTTGAATTATATATATTTATATATTCTTTTTTTTAACAAAAATTTAAATGCCAATATGGCACAATGCCACGTAAGCCGTGGTTTTCTATTTTAGAAAAAAATATTTTTACATATTTAAAAAATTAAGCAAATTTAAAAAAATTTACCACATTAAAAAAAAAGTAATTTTAGATAGTTTTCATGGGTAGTATGCATTAAGTGGTTCAAATAGTGAGTAATTTTTTCAAATCAAATAGTGAGTAGTTAAATAATAAAATTTATAATGAATAATTAATTAATTAGAAAAGAAATAGAAAATAGTAACTTTCATATCTCATTTCATCATTTTGCAAACCATTTTGAAAAAATAATTGTCAAAATTATCATTTAATCATCTCTTTATTTTCAAATTAATTTTTCAAAACTTTTTTATATTTAATATTGCATGCATTAGTGAATTTTTAAATTTTTTCTCAATTATTTTGAACGGTAATGATCTCCTCCCCACAGTGGGGAGGATATTATGCCCACAAATACACATGGCCCCCCGTGATTGGTGGGGAAGCCGATGGTGGGACCTATACACATGGCCTCCCACCAATCAAGGGGGGCCATGTATTTTTGTGGGCATGATCTCATCCCCACTGTGGGGAGGAGATCATTACCGTTATTTTGAACAAATTTTTGTTATTAAATAATCAATATGCAGAGTTTCACCTATAAATACTTTGTATAGAAATCTTATCATTTGATACAATACACAATCCACATCGCATAAATTCTCCAACACTTAATATTCTAAAATCTGTGTTAAAAAAGTTGTTGTGGCTTAGCTATTGGAATGACGTTGATGATAAAAATTTTGAAAAAAAATTTAGTAAAGCTATTTCTTTTTGTTTAAATAAGTATTGTCTATATTTTGATCCCAATATTTTGTTACTGTCTACAATATTATTTATATTTTTATGAATATAATCCATTTTCATGGACGCATGCATCGTACGGGGAAAATACTAGTATATAGTAAAACATATCATCTAAATTGTATAATATTTTGAAAATATGAATAATATTGGAGGCGACCTATGCACTCAGCGGTGACAAATCAACAACATAGATTAAGGCCTTATTCTTTGCAAAATATTTTTTATTTACTCGAATTTCGTGTTGGATATATGGTTGATAATTGGAGAAGATGTATTAAAAAATATAAATAAATTCTTGTTAGGTGTTTACACACGCAATAATATACCGCAAGTGCATTAGCCGTACCAATAATAAAGTACACCTAGAAGTCTAGATATTGTATCCATGAAAATTGATATTTGCAATGAATTGCTTATTCTAGTATGAAAGAAAATGAAGATAGAAAGAAAACGGAAACACACAATTAAGAGGGGGAAGGAAAGCTAACTAGTTAAACTAACTACAAATGCAACTAAAATTATATGAACTGCGGGAATAAATGGCGATAAAATTGGACGAATAGTAGTTGGGAATTCTGATATCACTTAACACTGACTTAACTGATCCGTTGATGAACTAAACGTAATACTCATCTTCAATGTTATGCTCGACCGTCCAAACTCGTCAAACCGATTCTAATAGATTAATCCAACCTACCATATCTCTATGTCGATTGTCAACTAATCTATTGCATTGAACACTGTGAGGGCAGCTCAGAGGATCACATAGGTTTAGTGGTATATCTCTATCTTCTACAAGAACCTATGGCGGTTGGTTCCACAGTCCAATATGTTCCACTTCTCTCTAATAATGACACAAACTGCAAATACATAAATTCTTTGATCAAGTGAATGATGAAAATAGCTCAGAAGCAACTACACATGAATTGAGTAAGCAATCAAACATCAATTTCATTAACAACATTGAATTAATTAAAACTATAGGTTAAACTCCAACAATCATCCAAACATATACAAGTTGATCCCATTGTGAAGAAATTCATAGACAAATATACAATGAAAGCAATGAAAATAGAAATGGAAAAACAAGAACAAGATTATAGACAATCTCACTTTTTTGAAGAGTAAAGCCTTACTTCTTCAATTCCAATCCATCTCCTTTTGATTTTCTCTTCTTTTACACGAAGTGTTCAACCCCAATCAAAACCCAAAAGAAAACGAAAATAAAAGAAGAAGGAAAGAAAGAAGAAAAGAAGAGAAATAGGAAAAATGTAAAGACCCCTAACCTAAATCTAACTGAGGATGGAATATGAATTGAGGATGAATTGGTGTATATTATGTCCCAAATCCATGTGTCTTGTTTCCCCAAAAGACCCCTCAAGTGGGTGAAAAATGAGGGAGAACAGAGAGACAGAAAAGGGAAAACTACGCAACTTGCTAGTTTTAGAGAGACAGAAAAGGGAAAACTACGCAACTTGCTAGTTCTGATAAGGTTACGACCGTAACCATAAGGTTTACTGTTGTACTTACCCATTTACGGCCGTATAAACACTTGTTACGGCCGTAAATAATTCTCTGCGTGAAAACGGCCTCATTCTGAACTCTAAATTACGGCCGTAAATGTTGTATTTAGGGCGTACAATAACTTCTCACTGCCGTTCCACATTTGCACATAGGATGCCTCCATTTTCTAAAATGTTGCAAAATGGTCCCTGATCTTCGTCTGGTCATAACTTTTGATCCGAAACTCAGAATTGAGATCCTTAAAACACATCATACTCATCATTCCACATTCTTCCATGTGAGCTCAAGAAAGCGGTCGAAAAGATCTTCACAAATTTTGCTTCCAAGGTTCTCCATCTTTTGGAAAGTTACAAGTTGGTTTCCAAATGATACGGACCTCATTGACCTTAATGCCAACGCAACCCAATCCAAATGGAGATGAACCCAGAAAAGCGAAACATCCGGTAGTGATAGATAAACTATCGACCTTCTACTCATGAAGTGAACAATAATAAGCTGAAACCTATCATTTTCGATTGTGCGTAGTAGATAACCGGCAGTGGTGAACACCACAAGAGTTGATCACACTCTTGATAAGTTCGATTTGTTCAAAGAACAAGAACAGAAGATTAAATCTTTCTCCGAGAAGCATAAAGCTCTCAACATTCATTCATGATCAAAGAGAGATAAGTTACAAATGAGCTTGTTTGCCTTACATATACAACACAAGTCAATAAAATAATAATAAAATACAAAAATATCCAAAAAGTAAAGAGAAAATATAACGACCATGGCCAAATTTTAAAATTTCTAAATAAAAAATGTCGTCGTTACGACTTAACCTATTAAATTAAGAACTTATACTAAACGCTCGTCTAATATAAAAGAAAATAATTATTTAATAATTTAAACAGGTTCGAAAATTATTTAGGGCCAACAAAATCGTCCGTTCGGCTTTAAGCCCACTTCTTAAATTAAATGACCAGTTAATTTTCTTTGGGCCAACTTATCCGATTATAACTCAACGCTATGGATATACTAACCCAATCCAAAGTCTACCTCTCATAAAACACAAACGTTGGAAGTATTGAGAGACCTTCCTCAAATCAACTTCTCATTCCCACGTCTCTCTCTCTCTCACCCTCCCTCATATTTCTACTCAACTCTACATGTTTCCCCTCTCAACTCCCATACATATCTGAATATCCCAACTCTATCATACCCTTTTCTACGCATATATCGCAACACAACCCTCTCAGCTCTCCACTCAGTATACAAAAAAAAAAAAATAGCGTATTCACATCTTCCACATTTCCACTGTCAATCGTCCCCGGCAATATTCAATCTCAAGCGCCTCTTACCATCATCGACACACAACAAAGTAATTTGCTACCTCTAACTACTGTTTCGAGCTTTCTTCTACTTTGTACTATAAATTGTCGAATACAAATACACGTCACAACATCTAGGTCCTCAAAAAAAATCCTATTCGATCGATCGTGCATAGAAACTAGGTCAAATCAAAACAACAAGTACAAATACAAACATACAGCGCATCCATCATCTTCATCCTTTGTTCGAAAAAAAAAGAGGGGAAGAGAAAAAGGAGTAGAGGGTCAGGACTGAGAAGCTCGGCCGAGAACTCGGCCATGGTTTCCACTTCTTGACCTCATAGCTCCTCCACAAACCACTCCCCCAAAATGATAATCGAGTCTAGAGGAATCCAAAACCCGAGCCAATTGACGTCGAATGGCCGGAAAACCTTCAGTTTCGATCGGAATTTCACACCCAAAACCCAATTGAGTAGCACCTATCTCTCTATTTTCTTGACTCGGTTGGATGGTTTGGACGTTGGCAAGCACTCGGCAACGCCAATGGAAGCACATGCCTGCCGGCGGTGGCGCAAGAGATGGAGCAGCCACGTTGAAGCCCTGCTTGACAACCCTGGTGTTTGGCCGATCGCGTGTGAGGAGAGAAGGAGGAAGTGTGAAATTAATTTGGACTCAACCTCAATTTTGACCTTTAATTAGGAAATTTCTCAACCCCAATCCCTCAAATCCCAATCCCTATTTAAATGGACCATTTGGTTTTGTTCCCTCTTTTCAAATAGTTTAAAATAGTCCTCAAAATCATGGTTTACCTCGATTGACTTCAATTGAATCTATATAATTTACAATTGAAGTCCCCAAGCTCGAATTTAACTTTAAAGCAATCCAATTGCCAAATCTTCTCAATCAAGTCCCAAATCCACTTTCAAAAGTTTAATTTCAACCTCCAAAGTTTTGGTTGAGCTTCAAGTTAGTCCCAATTACCTAATTACTTCAATTTCCACCCTCAAATCAATACCCCTCCTTCAATTAAGCTCAAAATAACATTTAAAGGTGCCTATCAGGCCTTAAAATTTTTACATTCAACACTTTAAGACCCCGAATAAATTATTAAAGTCAAATTTTAAGTTTAAATCGCTAAGCTTATGTTTAATTTCTCTTATTAGACGATGTGCAAAGTTCGTAAAGGCGCTAGCATCACACCAGCCCTAATTTCGAGGAATTTACGAGAACTACGAATTTGAGGTGGGGTTTACTCTACGCAAAATGGTTCTATTTCTTGCAAATGTTTTTATTTCGAAAGTGACTGCTTACTTTAAAATCCATATCATGTCCTTTACGTGTTATTATAATTTGTGGTATATTTGCTATTTGACATGCATGTGATGGTGTTAAGTACCATCTTTTTTCTACGGAGTGGTGCTAAGAGTCATTCGAATCGTCATAGCGACTTTCTCCCACGTTGGACGAGAGTTTCCAACACTCGACATTCTATAGTTTAATTACCTCTAATTGTAATTTCGTATATGGGTATGTGATATGGCAAAATATTTTTCTACGGTGCCCCACTGTGTATAACGACGTTATGCTCGGCCCAAAATTTTAAACTTTTTTTTTCAGATTGAGGAGTCCGGTGAAGCTGCGTGAGGCGGGGCGATATCACTCACTTAATCCCACGTTAAATTAGTTTTCGTTTATTAAAGAATCATTCCAAACTTAGTAGTATATTATTCTTGAGCTTCCGCATTTGGTTTAGAAAATTTAATTCGGTTATTTAGATAATGAATATCAGTTATCAAATTGATGGATATTATTTCATTCCAGTACGTGGATCTTGAACCTGGTATTTATTATTATTGTTATTACTATTGTTGGTATTATTGTTATTATTATTATTATCATTGAAAATGTTATTTAATAAAAAAATATCATCAAATTTCCATGTCTCAATTTAGTAAAAGCTACTTTAGTAACGCTTCGATTGTTCGAAAATCGGGTCGTTACAGAAAATGACTAAGATAGCCAAATTTTACAGTAAAAACTCCAACTACGGCCATAAGTCCGATGATACGGCCATATATCCAAAAAGTACGGGGGTTTTTGCTCTCTGCGTGTTTTTGGCCAAAATTTGGATTCTTCATGTTACGGCCTTAAGGTACAAACGTACGACCGTAAATCCATCGGTACGGCCATATTAGCAAAACATACGACCATATTTAGCTCTTTCAAAAATAATGTTCCTCAACTCCAAAATGTACGGCCGTATGGATATGAGTTACGGTCGTAATCTACCAATTACAGCCGTATCAATACAATGTACGACCGTAATTTGGATATGCTCCTTCATCCTTGCTCTCTTTCGTCTCTAGCATTTAGGTAGATGATTTCTTTCACTCCGTGAGCTGCTGTTGGATGACCCAAAGTTTGAGATGACTCTTTAAGAATATTTTGACAAACTTCTTCAATCCATGTCGTCAATGATTGTCCCACTTTATTGGCTCGGCTCCGCATAATTGGCCCGATTGGCATGTGGTGTGTCTCGATCGGCGTGGAGCTACCCGGAATCGTATCACCAAACGTTTGGAAATGTGACACTTTTGGTCCTTTCTCTCCTTTGTGTCTTGTTCTCGTCCCAATTGAGGAAATATGCCTAAAAACACAATAAAACATATAAATAAATAGATATCTGCTTGATCTAATGATAAAGTAATCATTTAGAGATATAAATAAGTGTGTAAAATACACACTTATCAATTGTCAAATCAATATTTGAGTGGTTGAGAAGAATGAAAGAGAAAAATAAATGTAAGTTGATGAAATTTATTGTGAAAAGAATGAGACCTAAAGAATTAATTGAATGATCATCGATGAAAGAAATGTGAGCCATAGAAGGCGTAGATACAGATACAGATAGGGCTCTTTCTCGAGTTTCTTCCATTGATTTAGCTAAAAATTTGAAAAACCATCTTAGAAATTTTTTTGTGCAATCTCAATGGTATTTAGTGGAATTAATCTCGTAAATAAATTTCAATTTTATTATTTGTTTATTTTTCCCTAAATTTCAATTTTATGAAGAGTTAAATTAATTAGTATTTGCTGAATGCATATTAAACTTCCATAACAACTATTAAACTTCAAATATTATGTTACTTGTCACTCGAACATGCAAACGACTTCATGATTGCTTTATTAATGATGTTAAATTATCAATATAAAAGCTCTACATGTTTACTTTATACACACAAACACACATACATACATACATACATGCATACATATACTAAAGGAGAAGCAATGCTTCATTTTCCCGCCCACATTGCATTTATGGCATAAAATAAATTTTCTTTAAATTTATTAATGTGTCACACGGCATTGTAATGTTGTGTGCATTTGTGCAATGCACAAGGCTCATTGCACATTGTGCAATGAAAGACCTTTTTTTTAATTCCTTTTTTTTTAAATTCGATGCAATTCTTTTTTTTGAATTCTATTAGGTTTTCTTTTCCAAAATTTTAAATTGATCAAATTGATCATGTCAAATTAAATATTACTAAATTTTGATTAAAATCATTATTTATTAATTGATTAGTTTATTTTGATAAAAATAAACTAATACATAGATGACAACATAAACTAAAACATATATTTACTTTTAAAATTTTATTAACATATATTTTAACTAATACTAATTTATTGAAAACATAATTTTTTCGCATATTTATTAGTGACTCATATATTTCTATTAGTTTTCAAATATAATACCTTAATATTAAAATTAATTCCATAAACATATGATACATAGTCGTAAACTATGTATTTATTTATATAAGAAATACTCTAAATTAACAAAGAGATTATAAGTTACTATAATTTCCATGATAAATATGATTGTGAAATGTTATCTTTTTTTTTGTTAATATCTTCCATTGGATTATATTTTCTTAAATGTCTAAATATAATTTTATTGTCATCCTCTAATTAATATTTTATTTTACATAAGTGCTATTATAAAATATTTTAATTAATTAACTAAGGGCTGTAATTGAATAACGGTTACATGTTTAGTAAAATAGTATATTTAATAATTAAAAGATAAATAATTAATGTATATTTTAATAATTTTTAAAATAATGTAATTATTCATCCGTATTTATGGTTAGGTACCGCCAACAATGTAATTGAAATTATTTACAAAATTATCTTTTATTTCACTAAAATTAAATTAATATTTATATTGTGTATTTTTTTAAATAAATCATATATTACATATATTTGTGAATATAAGCTCTTATTTACTAACAATGATTTAAATTTATTTTCATCGTAGAGATTAAAAAAAAATTCATTGTAGAAATCAAATTAGATTAACTTTTTATTAAATGGCAGATAAGTTTCTTATCAATTTGAAAGATTAAAATATTTGACTTAAAATGTTATACCTAAATTTTGATATTTTTATTTGATGCACAATATTTGATCTTAATTGTGGTTCTTATTTAAGTAGATGGCCATATATTCTTAATTTATAATAATTTAATCTTACGTTAATTAAAATATTTTTTTGTTGTAATTTAAACTAATTATAGTTATAGCTAGTTATTTAACGATCTAAGAAAAATTCTTGGTTAACCTAACATCAGTCATTTTCGTAAAATAAATATTAGGCAAAAATTGTAATTATAGTGTTTTTTCAAATATTTAATTTTTAAATTATTTTATGAACTTAAAATTTAGAAATTAGAAAATGTTTTACCAATAATTTGCATCATGATAAATATTTTCAACTATGAAATATTGCATGCATCACATGTACTGCATTATTTTTAATGTTGAATGGTAGCTTAATTAATGCATCTTTCTGGTATGTATCAAATTACTACTATTTTCACTTATATGTTTTTCTAATTATTTATTAAATAAACTATAATCTCAATTTTTTTTTGTTGTAAATTAACATAGTTATTATTTATAAATATTTAATTATTATTTGAAGTTCTAATTCAATGTCATAAGTATTGTATAGTTTATTGTTTTGTAACTCGGCCCGACCCGATAGGTCAAATCGGGCAACCCGCAACTCGGCCAAAAAATGGAGCTAGGTGGCGCCTTAAACCCTGATTGGTCAAACCGTGTGACCCGGGTTTTTGTATTTTAGTTTTTTTTTTGAAATTTTATGATATTTTTGTATTTTATTTATTTATTTAATATTATTTTAATCACATAGTTGTCTCTGGATTGATCATTTGACCGGCAACCCAATCCTAAGTCGAGTTGACGACCGAGATCAGTTTAACAACATTGGTATTTTTACATGGTATCAACTCTTTGTGTTTGTTTTTTACATAGATTAAGTGGATGCCATTTCGACAATTAAAACGGCCAACGTTAAATTTTTATTTTTTATTTTTATTAATGTTAAGGATTTTTGTGCGATACACGTGAGTGTAAACATGAAAACACTTAGGGTATGTTTGATTCACAATAAATTTTAAGTAAATTTTATTTACTCGAATTGTGTACAGATTGTATGGTTAAAAATTGAAAATAGTGTATTAAACAATGTAATGTAATTGTATGTATGGTTGAAAAGGAAGAGAGAGAAACTTTTTAAAAAATTTGTTGTGAATCAAACATTCCCTTAAATTTTGTAATACTAAATAAATTAAAAAATTTATGATCACATTATAAGATTGAAAATCATGATATGTGATGACAATAATGCTTAAGTCAATTCAAATACAATTGTTGTGCTGTAAGATTTTCAAATGTTTGTGATTTTAGCAATTTCAATCACTCTCGCATGACATGTTGGCATTTTCTTGAAGAGAAGAGGTATTTGGTCATGTACAATTGCATCTTACAGTATTAATTAGGATTCACGATTCGCAACGGGTTGACAATATTGATATGTGATAAGAATGAGAATTGAACCTAACAAATACAACCACGACTGTTGTACATAAGAAAGTGTTTTACAATTTATGATATTTTTATAATAAAAAATAAAGATATTATATTTTTTTATTTCATACTATTAATTCTATCTAAATTTTGTTATTATTAACAAAATTAACAAACTGTTATAAAACTATAGAAAAGTAAAGAGAGTTTAGAGAGAATGAATTCTATAGAAATCTAAGGGGTAAATTTTATTAACAACTGAAGCCCTATTTATAGGGAAACTTCGAATGGCACAATCGTAATTACATAATTTCATCAAGGGTATAATAGTCATTCACATAAATAAAATATAATAAAATCATCCCCTCGTTCCCCTCATTAATACATATAATATTCATATACATATAATATTCATAACACTCCCCCTTGAATGACTATTTGTGAAATTATCTTCTAAACTGATTATAGAAAAACTTGGAGTGGTTATATAGTGTTTTGCCAAAATATTGCTCCCCCTCATTTCTATCAGCAGTATAGGAGTATTAGGGCCTCGTTAAAACTTTGCCAAGAAAAACCCAATGGGATAAAACACGGACGAAGGAAAAGAAATACGCAAAATGCTCCTCATCAATGTAATATCACTTGATATCTTTAAATCTTCGCAACCCAATATTGTGCACCAATCCTTCAAATGTTGCGGTTGGCAATGCTTTCGTCAATAGATCTCGCAAGATTATCCTTGGAGCGAATTTGTTGTACATCAATTTCATTATTCTTATCAAGTTCATGAGTGAAAAAGAACTTTGGTGAAATGTGTTTAGATCTGTCGCCTTTAATGTATCCATCCTTTAGTTGAGTTATGCAAGTGTATTGTCCTCATACATAATGATTGGATTGGTTGTAATAGAGGATAAACCACACTCTTTTCGAATATGTTGTATCATTGATTTCAACCATACGCATTCTCGACTTGCTTCATATATTGCTATCAATTCGCATGGTTTGAAGACGTGGTGTGAGTGTTTGCTTGATCGACCGCCATGATATTGCGGTTCCTCCGCATGTAAATAGATAACTTGTTTGAGATTTTGCTCTATGTGGATCGAGATAAATATCCTGCATCAACATAACCAACTAATTGATTTAGTTTTGTTTGAGTAAAATAGGCCCATATCAACTTTTCCTCGAAGGTAGCGGAACACATGTTTGATTCCATTCCAAAGGTGCCTCTGTTGGAGCGTAACTATATCTTGCCAATAGATTTACCGCAAAGATATATCTGGTCTTGTATTATTAGCAAGATATAATAGTGCACCTATTGCACTAAGATATAGTACGTCAGGACCAAGCACAATTTCATTTTCCTCTCGGGGTCTAAAAGGATCCTTTTTCACATCAAGAGACCGAACACTCATTGGGGTACTTAGTGGGTGTGCTTTATCCATATAAAATCGCTTAAGGACCTTTTTCTTCAGATATGTAGTGGTGTAAGAATATCCCATCTTTTAAATGTTCAATTTGCAAGCCAAGGCAAAACTTAGTTCTTCCAAGATCTTTCATCTCAGTCGCTTTCAAATAATCAACTGTTTTGGAATCTCTTCATTTGTCCCGATAATGTTTAGATCATCTACATATACAACAATAATGACAAATCACGAAATTGACCTTTTATAAAGACGCATGGACATATATGATTGTTTTTGTACCCTTCTTTCAGAAGATATTCACTTAGGCGATTATACCACATACGCCCAGATTGTTTCAATCCATATAATGATCTCTGGAGTTTTATCGAATAAATTTCACGATCATTCGAATTATGTGCTTGAGCAATCTCGATCCTTCAGGAGTTTCATATAGATATCATTGTCGATTATGCCATATAAGTAGGCGATAACTACATCCATTAGCCTCATACTAAGCTTCTCATGTGCAGTTAAAGCGACAAGATATCGAAAAGTAATTGCATCCATTACGAGGAGTATGTTTCTTCATAGTCAATTCCAGGTCTTTGCGAAAATCCTGTGCAACCAATCGTGCTTTATATCTCACTACTTCATTCTTCTCATTTCGTTTCATACGAATACCCATTTATACCCTCTTTGGTTTGACCCCTTTTGGTGTTTGCATTATAGGTCCGAAAACATTACGTTTTCTAACGCATCTAGTTCTCGCTTGAATGGCCTCTTTCCATTTTAACCAATCATCTCTTCGTCGACATTCATCAGCAGTTGTGGTTCAATATCTTCAACTTCATTGATTATATCAAGTGCTACATTATATGCAAATGCATTATTGACGATCGTTCCTTTTCTATTCCATCTCTTTTTGTGAAAGCATAGTTCATAGAGATTTCATCGTTAATTTCATCATTTTCGTGTACTGAACCTTCTCAGAGGTTCTTGCTCGATTGCATCTAATGATTCATTTATATCTTCTGCCTCCTTCGCAATTATTTTGAGCATTTGCTCTCCTCTTTTTTCGAGGATTTTTGTCTTTTGATCCGATGGGCCTTCCACGCTTTAATTTTGTTCTCGATTCATTTGCGATTTCAGCTTTGTTTTGGAATCTCAATTCGCATAGGAGTATTCTCAACTGGAATATGTGACTTAGTTATTCCTTTAGCGTCTCAGAAAGCTTCTCGCAATCGATCCATTGCTCCTTGTAAGTAAATTATCTTTTGAACTTCTTGCTCACATGTCCCAGTGCGAGGATCTAGGTTAGATAATGTTGTAGTATTCCATGTCACTTCCTTTTCCAACCTTTTATATGTCACTTCCTTCTCCAACTTTTTATCTTCTCCCCTAAAGGTGGGAATCTTTGTTTCATCAAATCGACAATCGGCAAAACGTGCATTAAAAATATTTCTGCTTTGGGTTCAAGATATTTAATTATAGATGGAGATTCAAAACCAATATATATTCCCAATCTTCTTTGAGGTCCCATCTTAGTACGTTGTGGAGGAGTAATGGGTACATATCTTTGCACAACCAAATATTTTCAAATGAGAAACATTAGGCTCCTTTTTCGATACCAATTGTAATGGGGAGAATTGATTATTGGACGTTGGTCTTAACTGCAAGTTCATTGCATGTAAAATAGCATATCCCCATGCGGAAATTGGGAGTTTTGTCCTCATGAGTAATGGTCTAGCAATTAGTTGGAGGTTTTTAATAAATGATTCAGCTAGACCATTTTGAGTATGAACATAGGGAACTGGATGTTCAACTTTTATTCCAATTGACATATAATAATCATTAAAAGCATGTGATGTAAATTCACTAGCATTATCCAATCGGATTGTTTTGATTGGATAACTGGAAAATGTGCTCGTAACCTTATAATTTGTGCGAGCAATCTCGCAAATGCCATATTTCGAGTGGATAACAAGCATACATGGGACCATTTTGTGGAGGCATCTATTAAAACCATAAAATATTTGAATGGTCCGCATGGCGGGTGAATAGGTCCACATATATCACCTTGTATCCGTTCCAGAAATGTTGGAGATTCATTTCCGACTTTAACTAGTGATGGTCTCATAATCAATTTTCCCTGAGAACATGCAGCACACGAAAATTCACTAGATTGGAGAATCTTTTGACTTTTCAGAGAATGTCCGCTTGAATTTTCAATTATTCTCCTCATCATTGTCGAGCCAGGATGACCTAAACGGTCATGCCAAATATTAAAATCGGTTGGATTTTCAATCTTCCGGCTATATGTAACATGTACTTCAATTGTACTAATATTGGTATAGTACAGAACATGTTTCCTTTTGGAAATCATAGTAGTTATATATAGATATTCTGTATTATTTTCTTTTGCTGTCTCAATATGGTATCCATTACTCCGTATATCTTTAAAACTCAATAGATTCCTTTTTTATTTAGGGGCGAACAAGGCATTATTGATAATAATTTGTGTTCCCCCTTTCAATATGACATTTGCTCTTCCAGAGCCTTCAATAATTGCTGCCGAACCGGATACTGTTATTACATCATTCTTCATCGTGGTCAAGTTCGCAAAATACTTTTTATTTCTTAATATGGAGTGTGTAGAAGCACTATCTGCTAAACAGATTTCTTCATCCATGACTTTGGAGTCACTCAAAAGGCTACCAATATTTTCCTTCAAAAGAAATAATTAATTTTAGAATGAAGTATTTTATTTATATAAAATTAGAACATAATATTTTACAAACATACACATCCACACTACCACACACATATTATACATCATTATTTATTACACAAACTCACAATACACATTATTATCTTTCATACAAATACAGATAGAAACTACAACTATTATAATATTGTAAAGAAATATCAATTCTCATTTGGTTCGTAAAAATCTGCAACTTCAAGATGTGTCGCTATTGATGGCTCCAAGAGTGAAATTTCTTCCTTATATGAGAAATTGGTCTCAATATTATTTCCTTTCTCCCTTTTAGATGCTTGATATAAATCAACAAGGTGTTTAGCTTAAATGAGACTTTTGCCCAGTGACCTTTCATGCCGCATCTATGGCACGAATTATCTGGCTCCCTTGTTGATTCACTCACATTTCTCTTATAGAAATTTCCCCTTCTTTCACCATATTCATTCACATTTCTTTTGTAGAGATTTCCCCTTCTTTCACCATGATTATTTGCCTTCTTAAATTTTGGGAAATTTTCATAACCACTTTTATGCCATGAAAAATTTCGTCCTCGACCACGGCCTCGACCTCGGCCTCGAGTATTGCCAAAATTGTATCCTCGCCTATTGTATCCTTGTCCACGGCTTGTAGATGCCATGTTGTTTACTTCAGGTATTGGTAAAGATCCCGTTGGACGAGATTCATGATTTTTCAATAACAACTCGTTATTCTGTTCGCTACAAGTAAGCAAGATATCAACTCTGAATATTTTTTAAAGCCCCGTTCCCTATATTGTTGTTGCAAGACTACATTTGAGGCATGAAAAGTAGAGAATGTTTTCTCTAACATATCATCATCCGTAATTGTTTCTCCGCATAATTTTAATGTAGAAGTGATTTTGAACATTGCGGAGTTATATTCATTCACTGATTTAAAATCTTGCAACCTTAAATGTAACCAATCGAAACGAGCTTTGGGGAGGATTACAGTTTTCTGGTGATCATATCTTTCTTTTAAATTTTCCCAGAGTTCCGAAGGATCTTCAATTGTAAGATATTCATTTTTTAATGCTTCATCAAGATGATGACGAATAAAGATCATAGCATTTGCCTTGTCCTTTTCTGATGTTTCATTTCCTTCTTTAATTGTATCTCCGAGGCCTTTGGCATTTAAATGCATTTTGGTATCAAGAATCCATGATAGATAATTCTTTCCAAGAATATCGAGTGCATAAACTCTAACTTTGTAATATTTGATGCCATACTATAAAATAATTAAAAATAAGTTAGAACATCAATTAACTAGATAAAAATTATTGTTATTATATTAACTAACTAGACAAAATAATTGCCATTATATATTTGATTACTCTTAAAAGTAGGTTGATATAATATTGTTTAGTAATAATTAATAAAAGTAGGATAGATTAATAGTGATTTTGAAGAAGAAAAATATTTTCTTATTTATCATTTTCAGTATGATTAATTATTTATTAATCATGTAGTATTATCTTGGTAGAATACCATATTAGATACATGTAATAAAATGTAACACAAATAGTATAGTCTCAATTAATTTAATTAATATAAACTGTATAAATAGTTAAACCTCCACTAGGTGGCAATGCCTCATTTGAGTGTAGTAAATAGTAGTACAAAAATATGTAATTAATTGATATAAACTGCATAAATAGTTAAACCTCCACTAGGTGGCAATGCCTCCTTTGAGTGTGGTAAATATTAATACAAAAATGTAACACAAATAGTATAGTCTCAATTAATTTAATTAATATAAAGCTGTATAAATAGTTAAACCTCCACTAGGTGGCAATGCCTCCTTTGAGTGTGGTAAATATTAGTACAAAAGATGTAAGAATTCATGCAACCACCCAATTTATGATAGTTGTACTTATCACAAAAATGGGTATGTCAATATTTGAATTGTAAGATAATTAAACTATTTGATAACTTAGTCTAACAGTTAGTAATTCATAAATAAATTCTTCATCAATAAAGAATCTCTTAGACCGTCCCTCATGGTGGTAAAACTATTTATCTAATATAAAGAGTGTGGATATTTTTCATTTGGTGGTTAATCCCACCATTTGAAGTAAATTATAAGGATTTCTATGAACCAATACGCACTGTGTTCGTAATGAATTGTTATATTACCGCTTTGGTTGGGTATATATTCACGGTAGAGCAGTCGTGCTTGTCTACTTTAGAGAGAATGGAGTAGAGAGAGAATTTGTAGAAAATTGAGTATTTCAAATTGTAATAATCCAGTTTC
Organism: Jasminum sambac; assembly: GCA_018223645.1. NCBI lineage: Eukaryota > Viridiplantae > Streptophyta > Magnoliopsida > Lamiales > Oleaceae > Jasminum > Jasminum sambac. The sequence continues at coordinate 20,382,797 of CP073649.1, forward strand.
TGATACAGAAGATCATCTATAAGATGCAACTGTAGAGCATACTTCTTTCATATTACTTAAGGGTTAGAGAATCGTGCTGATAACGTGTTATAAAACTATAGAAAAGTAGAGAGAGTTTAGAGAGAATGAATTCTATAGAAATCTAAGGGGTAAATTTTATTAACAACTGAAGCCCTATTTATAGGGAAACTTCGAATGGCACAATCGTAATTACATAATTTCATCAAGGGTATAATAGTCATTCACATAAATAAAATATAATAAAATCATCCCCTCGTTCCCCTCATTAATACATATAATATTCATATACATATAATATTCATAACACAAACTAAGAAATTGCATTTTTCAATGGGAGATGTCCGTACAATGCACGAGTACGATTCTTATATAATATGGAGTCATATATTAAATAGAGTTATCTATACCCCCTTCTAAAAGCCGCTATCAATGGAAAAACATTTTATTCCTGAAATACCCTCTTAATCTTATGGAATTACGTCTTGCCCTCAAGGTTAAAGTGGTGGTGCGTTTCGTCCAGGCTCCACAACATTTTCGTAACCCATTCGCCGCCTTCTCCAATTGAATTGCCTTAGGGCCACCGGCCAACGTAATTGATTGATGCCCGATTGAAATCATCTCCTGCAACTCTTACCGGAACCTTAAATTGAAGCTCTGGGTTCTACCATGGATTCTTCGCCACACCAAAGCCCACCCCAGTTGAATTCGACTGAGACTTTAATGGCACCATTTTATACTGGTCCTGGTCATTTTGGTGCCTTCATTTTGCCCTCGAAATTCAACGTTAATGGACATACAGACATGTACAATTATTGCATCCTTTTGATTACCCTCTAAGGTATTGGTTTTTGCCTTCAAGATCTAGGAATTTAAATGAAAAAATTGGAATTTGACGGCTTCAACCTTTCGACGTTGGTATTCATAGAACCTATTGGATTGTTATTTGTTTCTTATGCAATTACTTTACTTTTTTCAAACTTTGTGGCTGCGAGTTAATCAAACATGACCACAGCTTTGCTAGAGATATGATAGAGTCAAGAATGGGAACATGACAAAAAAGTAAAAATTAAAAAAATCCATAGATTTACTTGTTATTCATTTCTTCTGGTGTTTGCTTCTCCGGATTATTATCGTTTTTGTTTGTTTGATTTCATCGAATTAGGCGTGCTGTGTAGCATCATATTTCCAAGAAATTGCTCCTGAAAAGACGGAAAACGTCCCAAGTTGGTGACCATGCCATTGAGGTTAGAGCCCATATTTAAGTTTTTTCTTATTATCAAGTGTCCTCTCACACATTAACTGAATCATTCTGAATTTTTCTCGTGAGATTTTTAATAGTGTTTTCAAATGTTGATTTCGAAACCTGGCAAAGAAAGGATTTCTAAATCTATCAGTAACATATTAGCTTTTTAATTTGGGTTTTTGTGATTGAACGCAAGTTATGATTATATAAATTGGGAAATCTATTTTTGTATTCTCCATTTTCAAAAGTCAAAACCTGACAAATTTGCTCCAATTTAAGGGGTGGTTCTATCATTTGTAGTTGCCATGGCAGGTGAATAGACATCTTATGTTCAGATTAAAGATCTTGCATCGGGGAAGAAGGGACGGACTATTAAACTGCAAGTAATTGGAAAAGACAGTGCCGAAACTGATGAATGAGTAGAGAGCCGCGCGACATCATGAAACTCATACTAATGGATGAAGAGGTTAGATGTTATCTAAATTCTGCCCCTTTTTTGGAGGGAAATCTTCTCAAATATGAACTTGAAAAAAATGTTCAAGTTCATTGACGATTATCCAATATTTTGCTCGCATCTTAAGGGTATGTTTGATTGGGTGTTAAGTTGATGTGCTCGGTATTCCGTGTAAAAATGTGTGGTTAATATTATTTTGGGAGATGTGTGTGTGGTTGAAAAAATGAGTATGAGGTTATACGGAATTGCGTGCGGTTAAATTTATAGTGGAAAGAACAAGCCCTAAATGTTAATAAAAAAAACCATGTGCACCATATCTTGTTTTTTGAAAAATTAATTGATGAAGTATTAAAGCTTGAGTGACAAGGAAAGGCACCACCAAGACTTGTGAAAACATAAAACCTCTCGAAAAAAAAAAAAGCAATTAAATTACAATGCTTATCAATAAGAGCATGCCCCATCTTTCCACCTGTTTGTTTCCATTAGTTATATCTACTTATCAATTGGCAGTGTGGAACAAAAGAGTAGTAGTGTGGAACAAAGAAGAAATGCATGTATTATAGAAATCTTATGAAGTGTCAAAGGCAAGAATATATAATTTTGGTGTGCGTGACAAGATTGAGCAAGGAGGCATATTATCGTGCAAGAAATCAAGGAAAATGAACACCAAGGATCCCCACTTTCAATGGAACCCTCAATGAACATAGGGGCGAAAGAAGTTGAAGATAGAAAAATGATGCCGTGATTCTCGCTTTATTGACCTTGAAACATACTACCATGTCTTTTCAATTTTTATGCATTTTCCTTGTCTTTTGTGTCCTTTGTCATTTGACGTAACTATTTGTGCATTGTGAACACTAAGATTTTGCTTACATTGTGTTTAGCATTACAATTTGGCTCAAGTTGTATTTAGCAACAAATACATAACTCTATCGTGAATGCCAAATTTATTTATTACAGATTGAAACCCTTTCTGCGATTATCAATGGTTTAATTATTATTTACTTGCTGCCCTTTAGAATTCGAATGTCACTCTTGAATGTGTACCTTCTGAAATAGTAATTTGTAATATAAATTTTTTTTGTTAGCTTTTTAAACTATGTTTTTACATACTCTATTCATTGTTTTCAATTGTTTCGAACATTTCTTACATATTATAGAATTTATTTATTACGAGACGTGCAATTATTTCAAAATAATAGTGATCTATCACGTGCAACGCACGTATTTCTTACTAGTGTACACTAGAATTACGAATGTGCGACCATTAGGTGCGTTGACGTGCACATCTACCCTCTATGTCCAATACCATATTTCGCAGTTTGCACAAACATAACTCTATTAAGAACAATTACAACACTGCCAACACAACAATTATGGAGTATTACTACTAACCGATTTGCTTGTTTGACAAAGTTCTTGTGAGAAAAAAAATAAAATAAAAAATTGATTGATTTGAAAAATGTGTGGTTATAAAACAAGGAAGAGTTATATCAAAGAAAATGACTATAGAAAATAATTATTTTTTAAAGTTTTGTTATGCTTTATTTTTCAATAACCCTATTTATAGAAGCAATACTAAAGATTTTTAATATTTTCTGCGAAGTATTTATGAGTTAGAAACTCGATTCTTCTATCAAAAAAAAAAAAAAAGGAAACTTGCTTCTAAACATTCTACACATTTCTGTGAATGACTTTCTATCTTTACTAGGGCTGTCAATGCATCGGATTTTGATCCGAATCCAATCCGAATCCGGTGAAATTAATAGGAGATGGATTTAAGTTTTTAACCGATAACTTAATAAAGATCCTAATCTAATAATCCGTTAAGTAAATGGAGAAAATACGGATTTAGGCCAATCCGATCCGATTTTTTATAATAATATAATAATATTATTTTACTATCTTTTTTCATTTTTAAAAAATTTTTAACCTGATTTTATATTTTCCTAATTTCTTTTCACTTTTAGATTTCATATTTTCTAAATCTTAATGAAGAGCTTTTAGACCTATCGAATTTCAATACATTCATACATGCTATAATATACTTCTAATTAGATTGAAAAGAACTTAACAAATTATAATTTTTTAAATGTACATAACATTCTATTTCAAACAAGTAAAATATATTCATGCATAGTTGTCTTTTAATAAGGCCTAATTAGAAGTATTGAAATTCTTGTAATGGTTTGTAACTTTCGAACTTGTGCAAAAAAAATTCATGAAGACGTTTAAGACCGTCAATAGATTGGATTTTATCCGAATTTCGAATATGGATTTACTAATCAAATATCCAATGGATAATCCGAATTCGATAGATTAATGAATTTTCTAATTGGATTGGAGATTGATTTAGGTAGATCCGATCCAAATCCGATCCTGGCCTAATCTTTACGTTCTTCTCTAAAAAAACATTTCGCAACTCATTTATGTACTTTATAAGTATCCACCAAGTAAACTTGTCTACAACAATTAATGTTTGACTATGATTTTTTATTAGTTTGGAGTTTGAATGTTTTATTGCACAGTATTTCATTTGATGATTGATGAATTGAATTTGGTTAAATGTTCTATGCTTACTTTGTTATTTAGATACATATTACTTAAAGTGATAATTTTCTCTTAGTATCTTAACACTTTTGAAAGTTTAACTAACGGAACTAGAACCAAACCAAACACGCCTGGAATCACATGATTTCCTGTTTTGAATATCCTTCGCAATTTGAAAAATACCTATGTTTGCTTTGATGAGATTACATAAAAAAAAAGGAAGTTAAATGTGTATAATTGAAAAGTAAATAAAAACTTTATTAAAATTTAATAAGTTGTACGCGGGTGTTAGCCCACAAATTTTAACAAATTTTTATATATTCTTTTTAATTCTTACAATAAAATTACAAAATTACCTTTTTTTTTTTTTTTGTGTTCGACCATCGAACAACTTACAGGCTTGTTCGAGCTGCAATTTCAACAACAAATGCTGCTTGGAATGGCATCAACTTGTTGCCAATTGTGGCTGCTTCTTTTGCTACTATTTCCGATAACAAATGTCGCCAGAAATCACAGCAAAAGTGGGTTTTTCCTTTTCTTCTTCTTCTTTTTTTTTTTTTTTGAAAATTCATGGGATGGGATTTTTTTAAAATGGGAAAATTGTATTCATTCATTGCATCAGACATAAGTACAACGGGGCCGAACTCGACTAATCAAACTGATATGGCAAAAAACCAGCTACCCTAGCAAAAGTATGAGATGCTTGGTTCGCATATTGACGATAAAAAAAATGACATAAGGGAAATCAGTCACCATGCTACGACAATCTTCTATTACTAGACCAAATTGTGAAAAGTCATTGATAGAGGATCTGGCATATGTCTCTAACTCAAGAGTATCCCACTGTTTTATTTTGGCCAAAGCGAAGGCTTCGCGGACTCCTAATGATTCTGCAAGTGATGGTTGGAAAAAACCTTCCAGAGCAATCATCTCAGCACTGATAAATGAAGAGGTATGATCCCGAGCTATCATCCCAACTCCAATCCGGTGCTATTCTTTGAATAACGCAGCATCTACATTGATCTTGAGGGTTTCTTCAGCTGGTTTGTGCCACACATTGCCATTAGTTCTAGGCTATTGGTCTTAATTGCTCTGAAAAGAACCAGTGGGCACTTGGGCATTCTTCCATTGTTGAAGAAAGGTTCTCGCTTGAGAGATTACTTTACTGGCCATAAATAGTTTTGCATTCCACACAGCCTCGTTTTGGTTCGACCACAAAGCCTAGCAAATCGTTACCACCAATTCAACCTTAGAATTATCCACATCCACCTGAACATTGGCGAGCCAATTCTTGAAATTAATAGTCGCCATGTTCGACCAATCAATACCCACAATCATCTAAATACTCTTAACAAAATCACAACTAACAGGGCAATGGAAATTAGTCTCCTCATCCTTGGTGCAGATTAGACACAATGGACTGATATTGAGTCTCTTGCCTTTAAGCAAATCTGCAGTAGGCAAAACATTCATTGTAGCATGCCATATCAGGTTTTTGACCTTCGGGGGTGTTTTGAGATGCCAAAGTAGCTTCCAAAGAGGGTCCTCCAGAGGGATGGGATGTATTTAAGTAAATTAGATTTGATAAAAAAAATTGGGGGATATATTTAGTAATTACAATGTTTTTAGAAAATGGAGGGACTATTCACACCCCAAATTTTCCTAAACACACCCCAATCAAATTTTTCTAAAAAACAACCCCAAACTAAATGACAAAAAATCCCCTCTTGCAATAAAAATCCCCCTATTGCACCCCGTACCCCACCATATCTTCTTGTACTCTTTCTTTACTACACCTTGAAAAACACCCCAAAACTCACAATTCTTAACCTCATCTCTCTCAAGTGTTTCTCTTCAAATTGTATCCCTACATTCACAATGGAGTATGAAAATGTTGCCTTGTTGAGTAACGTGAGTGCTTTCTACAATTTATTTTCCTAGAAAATCTCATTTCGAACAATACTTTTCAATTTTTTTCGTGACCTCCGTTTGGTCAACGTTGACCAAACAAAGACTATATAGGTTCCGCCTTGGTTGACTGAACCCATTGGCCTTGTTTAGCCAACGTTGGCCGAACGGCCTTAAGATTGTTCGACCTCACTAGTCTAACAGTGCACGGGATGTCTCCAACTTCACACCAATCGACCAATTTTCAGGCAAATTGGAAATAAAACACTATCATTCATATGCTATAACAATAACAAACTCTCAACTTCGAAAATTTGCTCAAAGAAGGCACAAAAATAGGAATATATACCAGTGGCCAGGGGTGGGGTGTGTAGGGTTGTATTTTATTTTATTTTTTTTAATGGAAATGGTAAAATGAGAAAGTGGGTGGGGTGTGTTTAGCAATTGGTTTATTTTTAAAAAAAAAACAAAATTGCTTGGGGTGGAGGTGTGTTAAGTAAAAATTGGGGTGTAAATAGTCGCACTCTTCAGAAAATTTTGGGGGTGCAAATAGCTTAGCCCTTCCTGTAAATTTTTGATACCATAAATACAATTATGGGTCGGATTAAATGCATCCCGTCCCAAAAAAAAAAACGCTGACTTTTCCCCCAATTCCCATTTCACCCTCATCCCAAAAAAAAGAGTGCCTTGGTTGAATAGTCACCGTCTTGGTCGAGCGGCAAAAAGCTACTATTTCCGATAGCAAATATTATCGGAAATGGCACAAGAAGCTGCAAACGCAGCTGCTTTACCCAACTATTTCTATTAGCATTTGCTGCTCGAAATGATTGGATTTTCTTTTTTTGGTTCTATTGTTCTTCACGTGAGCTGAGGGTGCAATGGGAAGTTTAGGGGAAAAGTGAGCGTACTTAGACAAAAAGCGGGCACATTGAGCCCCACCCGACAGTTATTTCGTCCCGAGCTACCGCCTTACTCCATCGTTCCCTCTTCTATACAGAATGGATGGGAAGCCTGGCGACGGCGGCTGCGGCGGCGGCGAGCCCCAACGACAAGCGGTACACCTGAACCCGAACTTTTTCTCAAATCCTCAACTTTTCCACTTCCAACAGAATCCAAACCTGTTGCCTCACTTCAACCCATTCCTTCAAAACCCTAGCAATTTCCAATTCCAGCAAAATCCCTCCAATTTTCTACCAACTCAAATCGCCGCTGATAGTTTTTCAATCCCTCAAAATCCTAACAGCTATCTTCGACCCCATATCGACAATCGTAGTAGAAGCAGCAAAAGAAATAGCAACAAATTTCCGCACCAACAGCATTGTCAAAGTAAGTTACAGAACGAGGAGATTGAAAATGTTGATAGGGCTGTCGTGAAGGTGCAACTGGACCTTTTGGCCTCTGAAGAGAATGTGTCAGCTTGGAAAGTGTCGCAGGGTGCATTATCAATGGTAAACGCGAATTCCTGGGAGTCGTTGGGGTTTAAGATGCAGCAAGTGCCATCTCTTAATCGCCTCATAATCACTGAAGGAAAGGTATGCAAAACGAACTTTGAAGTTGGTTCAGCCCTGTTGGCTATGTTCCTCACTCCGTCCAAATTTTTGAGTGTTCGATTATACAATGTTCATGTTGATAAAATTTAATGAGCAGGTTTGGAATAGATTTTAAAAACTTAGCGAGTTTTACTTTTTTGAATATGTATGTCCTAATTGTCCGATAAGTAGTTGTTTATCTGATATTGGGCTTCATAGCAAAGAAAATACCTGTGGATCAACAACATCAAATCAACTTTTAACTCAAAGTTTGTTTAAGAAATATTATTTCATTTGTTGATTTGTTATACACCTGCAAATATGAGCATTTGAAGATATTTATATGTACAAGGATCCCATAGCTGATTAGTGCTTGTCTTTTCATCTCCTTTGTGAAGATTAATGCCTTCATCCACTGCTTTGTTGCTGTTAGAAGAATTGCCTCTTTGTACGATTTGGAAGTGGCAATCTGCCAGAACGAGGGCATTGAAGGGTTTGAGGAGCTGGAACTGGGCCCTTTGGTAAGACATCCAGTGGCCATGCACTACTTTTCTGTGAGTTCTGATGTGGCAGAAGTACACAGAATAACAAGTGAAGAAATAATTTCTTACCTTTTTGAGTTCATTGACACTCGAAAAGGGAAACTTAAGGTTGATGCTTTCTTGGATTTTATTGCCAAGAAGCAATCTGTTTCCAACAAGGAAAAGCTTTGTGTGCATATTCGGAGCCTGGGGTATGTAACTGCTTTTTTCTTGAACTGAATCTGAATTTAAAGTGCATTTTCTTGTTGTCATTCGATGTAATAGTACAAATAATACAATAATACACAGTCTAGATAAAAAGGACACTATCTTTTGTTTTCCTGTAGCAGAATTTTTACGATATCTTTATTTCTGATTTGATGGGTATTTTCCTAAATATTTCGACATTATGGTATTGATCTGGTCTTGGTTTCCCAGTTTGGACCACCCTAGAGCAACACTTATCGATGATAGCTGATACTTTGCTTGTGTTTATTTTCAACTATTCCTAAACTAAAATTTCTTTTCTGTCAAAGTAAAACTCATACTACTCATAATTATCTAAAAATTCATGACGAAACAAACATGTGACTTTTATAAGTTTACCTATTTCTAGCTATGTATCCTCACTGAAGCAGTAGAATATATCTTTATGTCATAGCGTATGATCATCGATGGTGGATTGTAGTTTGGATCCCTACTTAATTTTTGTACTAGGTAGTCCATTTATATTGAAAACTTTTGTTTCTCTGTTCTAAATCACTTTAAAACTCTCCATTATAGAACATATGCTACTCACATTCGTCAAGTGCGAAAATCAGAAGATCGAGCACTAAAAAAATGCCTTGAGAAAATGAAGAAGAAATCTGCCGAAGGGGTGAGGACTCGGCCCCTTTTTTCTTCACAGAAAAAGCAGATGGATGATGATTTTGGTGCAATATCCCATCGCATCAAGTCTTTTTCATCGGAAAATGACTTTTTTTGCGGCAAACACACACGATTTGTATATTCAGATGCGGAAGATGATGATAGTGAAGATAATGGATGTGAAGATAATCGACATGAGAAAAATGCACCTTCCAATTGCAGTGCTGTACTCCCAAATCTTGGACAAGATCGAGTCACTAGCTGTCCTTATCCATCAGCAGCTGAAGAGAAGACACGGCTTGGTTTGCAAAGAAATATAGATGGTGGCGCTTGTGCTCCTGGTGATTCTGTAAGATACCGTGCTGATATTGAGTCCTCTAAAAGAAAGAGAAAATCTGACAATTTGGGTTTGAAAGCCTTTCATTCGCAGAAGCGTCCTCGGAAGCGGCTTAAGAGAGATGAGTTTCACAAGGATATGAAGCGAAAAGATTCCACTACTCACAGCACAAATGACCATTTACTTGCCAGTGATCCGTTAAAGATGTTCATTGCAACTTGGAAAGAGGCATGCTGTGGGAACAGTGTTAGTGAGGTACTCTGGCCCTGATTACATATTTGATTGAAAATTAACACGAGTTTTCATGATTGTATTCTCTGTTTCAATTTTCTCTGTATCGCTCTTTCTTCACTTCGCAAGCCTCAGGCCTTGTTCTTTTGAAGGGTTCGCGCATTTCCGTGTAAAATGTGTGGTTAGTATTGTATTGATAAATGTGTGTGGTTGAAAATGTGTGTAAGTTGCACGGAAATGCACGAACTCATGAAAAGAACAAAGCCTCAATATTAAGTTCGTTCCTTTTGGAACTTTTTTCTCTTTTCCCCATATAGAATTTTGGATATCATTTTATTCGTTCCTTTTTATGTAGGTTCTTGATAGAATGCTTCGGCTCTGCAGTACAAAGAGAAAGAAGAAAGTTAAAGATGTGTTGTTATCATATCCATGTGTTGGATTGCTAGATGTTGCAGTAAGCATATGACAGCTTAACTTTTTAGTTTCAGAGTGCAACTTTTGGCTGCGTGTTTCTTGAACATTCTTTGTCTTCAGATCAATCGATGGTAGATGCTATAAGCCTATAAGATTATTAACAAATTAAATCCATGAGCTGCTAACCCAACTGTAATGTGGATGTTATGTTCCAGGTGACTTCTATGAAACTTGGAATGTGGGGTAGTATGTTTGACACTGTTCAGTCTTTTAGCCAACAAAATTTGGCTGGCAACATTTCCGAGAATCCAGCAGACAGCATTGGCATAGACATTGAACAAGCTGAAAAGGACGTCTCCACATCCGGGCAGAGTATACTTAGACGTGAACATGGTGAGTTATTCTGGAATAGCCTTCACTCCGGAATTTCGTATTTTTAAATATTGAATGCTAACAATTTTATGTGTTCTGTAAGTTGTTAGCTAGCATCATTTGTGGAAATTAAAAAATGCGTTAAGAAGTCAATATTTTTAGGTACTTTATAGGCAAACGTCAACTTAGTTGGTCCTGATGTCAGAATATGTCTCCTTGTCATTGATGGCATTGGATCTGTCACTACTTTGCATCTATTTATTTATCGTTCTTTCTGATTAAGATTGAAAATTTGATTGCTAATTAAAGCTTGGAGTTGGGGCACTCTTTCCAGTTCTTAAAAGCCTGGGCAATGCAACAAACCTTAATACCTTGTTAATAACATATTATTCGTGCTCCCTCTAGTTTCCATGGAGGGCTACTTTTATATTTTTAAATTTAGAAGGGTTATTGCCCCGCCTACAATCCCCCAAAAAAAAAAAAGAGTAGTCTTTTTTAACCCTCTTGTTCTTGTCACTGTGCTTTCTTTGTCCTCATGTTTTTCATTTAGATGTGGTTTTTTCACCTTGCCACTTTGCAGGAGTCACAGTTGAAGATATTGTGAAGAAAATGTCTGGATATCTTGATGATGACGTGACAGGCAACAGAAATCCATCCCAAGAAAAGAAATTTCTTTTCTTGAGGAAGCTTTCAGAGTGCGAGTCTTGGTTAATCAAGCAATATTCAGTCAATAAATTTGAGTCTCTGGGTTATGGAGAGTACTATATGTTCTTAGAGAAATATATGCATTTATTGCCTCATACATTACAGAGATGTTTGATTGGTGAAACAAATGAAAATAATCCTTTGGAGGCTCACTTACAGCCATGTCAGTTGGATGTTCTATTGTCCCAAGCTTCCAATAGCTTGTGGGAGAATGAAATGGTGAGCCTACAGAGTGTTTCTGAGTTGCTCATGAGGCAATTTCCTCTAGTATGCTTCAAATTAGTGAAAAGTGATCTCATGGTAAACCTTCGGAGTGGTGCACGAGAAAACAAAGGCATTTCAGTTTCAAAGTGTCTCGTGTTCTCAGCACCATTGTTAAGACCACATTGTGTGAGGGACCCTGTATCTCAGAATGAGAAGAAAATGCAAGAGACTTCTGATTTTGAAATTCATGTACCCAAAGAAGGAATTTTTGATACAACTAGAACCCAGGATGCGATTGAGGTGTTACTTAGAGCTCCAATGTTGGCTGATTTAGACTTGTGGTCTCACTGGGATCTCATGTTTGCTCCTTCTCTGGGTCCTATTATGGAATGGTTGCTAAATGAGGTCAACACCAAGGAGTTGTTATGTTTGGCAACAAAAGATGGAAAAATAATCCGTGTTGATCATTCAGCTAGTGTAGACTCATTCCTTAAAGTTCTGATGGAAGGAAATTCTTTTGAAACAGCAGTGAAATTGCTATCTCTGTATGTATTATATGGAGGTGAACAGCATGTTCCTTTATCACTTCTAAAGTGTCATGCAAGACAAGCGTTTGAAGTTTTAATTAACAATATAATGGAGATGGAGTTACATGAGGATCGGAATCCATTTGTTGAAGAAAAGCCATTACGTATTATGCCGATAGTTGATAAAAGCCCATTTGGCAATTTAACCATCAATATAAACAAAAACAAGAATACAATGAATAGAGTGATTCCTGTTGTTTCAACGTTTATACTTGATTGTCTGAGTTATTTGCCACTTGAATTCTGCAGCTTTGCTGCAGATGTATTGCTTGCCGGATTGCAATGTTTTGTGAAGGAAGCATTTTCATCCATCTTGACTGCATGCAGGCAAATAAATCAGCGTGTAATGCTTCATGAAGTGGGGTTATCTCTTGGGATAATTGAATGGATCAACGATTACCATTCATTTTACTCTTCTGTAGCAACTGACGCATTATCCTCAGAATCTTTATTCTCGAAACTTCCTAATTCTGAGTCCAATAGGGGCTCGAAAACCATGCGAGATATATCGAACCAAGTGCCTTCATCTTTAGGTGAAATATTAGATTCTAATGTGGTAGAACAGCATGATCGATATGCTAAACTGGACAGTAGCAGGGCTGGCCTAGCTGAAGGCTCGGTCAATGGTTTTTCGATAAATTTTGAGCAGGGCTTTAATCATATTGATTGTGATCCAGATGGTGTTGTTGAATCTATTAGGCGAGAGGAATTCGGTTTAGATCAAAATCTCTCAGTTGCTGAAAATAAAATGTTGGAAAAACAACATGCTCGTTTAGGCAGAGCACTTCACTGTCTCTCACAGGAGTTATACTCTCAGGATTCGCATTTTCTTCTAGAGCTGGTATGTTTACATTTACCCATTCTTTAAAATCTTTATAATTTGATGTGAGCACCCTGAAACCCCAACCCCGGGGCGCATGTAAAAGCTCCCGATCCACATAGAATTATTGATTGGTTCTCCAGTTGTATCATCTGAACCACCTAATATATATTTGCAACTTTATTCTTGTTTTGTCCTATTTTACAATTGTTGTCTTTATATTTGTATGCGGTTAGCGTATCATACAACCCTGTTGTACAATTTGCAAGTAGTTTAACATAAAAAGAGATAGGAACACGCACAATAATGGCACAAAAATAATTTTGTGACCTGTTGCTTAGCTATCTGTTGATTGGTTTTAAATCCATAAATGGAATAGATTAGCAGGGAGTAAAGTTGACAACATTTTTTCGTTTTATATTTTTCACTCTTCTTTCTCGGATCCGTATGATTCAGATTCTTGTCTTCATTAAACTTACATGGCGTACGCACTTATGCCTTCGTGTGAACTGAATATGGACACATACATGTCATGTGACTAGATGATGATCTTTCAAGTGTGAATATCATCTTCTGATTCAAGGAGAATGCAAGGCGGTGAGGTCCTGATATAGATAAACAGTGAGTTCTTGATATAGATAAACTTGCTGTCTGGGAAACCTGCTGTCTGGGAAACCTGTATTCTCTCTGACCATAACAGGTTCTTCTTCCTCTTTATTTTCCGTAAAGGGGGCATGAATCTCTTATTAGCTGGTTCTGTTCATTTTGCTGGGAGGATGATAAGCTGCACGTGTCTTATATGCCTCAGTCCGCCTGTATCTGATAGAAGGTCTCAGTTTGTGTACATGGCCAAAGCAGGGAAATGTGGTTACTTCTTGCTGATGTTGAAATATCAAAGCAACAAGACTTTAATGACCGTAACTGACAAGTGGACTTTGCATTGATGTCTGCATGCGGTATGTAAAATTATTGTGCTGCCCAACATTGAATAGAGGTTTGGGCAAACCACCACCATGACATGCACGTATACTGTTACAAGACAGTACCCCAATCTAAGTAGCAGCTGTATTTTTGGAATTCTTTAAAATGGTTTCTTATGAGTTAAATTAAAATTCTTCAATTTCTTCAGGAAGTTCTTGTGCCAATTTGCCACGTTTTGTAATGACCCTTCTCTTCCTCATCACATATGAGCAGGCACGGGTTTGATAGCTTTTTGCAACTCCTACTTCATGAAATAAATTAATTGATACCCCATTCCAACTTGTCCTGCTAAGGAAAAATTACAGTATCAAGATGGGGATAAGTCGGATGTTGTGGAGGCTGTGATGAAGGAAATTTGGATTAAAAATCAGATCTGAACTGATTTTTTTTTCCCTGAAAAGAAACAAACTTTGTATTAATTATAAATTGATGAGTACAAAGGAACTGAGATCAAAATCTGATCTCCAGAATCAAAACAAAGACCATCTTAGTACTAAACGTTTCCCCATTCTCTACTGAGATGTAGGATGGATAGTCCCTCAAAATCTTTGGTTTCATAAACCTTTTTGCTACCCAGAATTTGATCTTCTCCCACAACCTATCTGCTGATTCTTGTCTGTCTTCAAAGATTCTGTTGTTTCTTTTGATTCATACAGCTGAGAAAATTGCAAGAATGGCTGCAATCTGCAGCTTTGAAGTTCTCCTTCCTCCCTCCAGTTTACACACTAGCAGCTGAGTGCAAGACCGATGCATACACCATTAGATATCAAACTCTTTGAACAATTTGAACCACAATTTCTGATTAAGTGTGCACTCCATAAATAGATGATTGACTGTGTTGCCATTTGATCTACAACATACATACCATCCCGGAGATAACAATTGGTAAGGCGTCTAGCTTGTATATTCTCATGAGCACTTAATTTTTCCAAGGCCAGAAGCCAACCAAACACTTTCACTCTTGAGGGAGAATGACTTTTCCATAGTTAGCCCATTTTTCCTCGGGATGTAGGTAATCAGGGCTCAGTCTTTTGAAAGCAGATTTACATGAGAATATCTCACTTTTATTGGGATTACACACTCGATCTGATGAATGATTTTCTTGATTATCGCATGTGGCTAAATTCACTTCTATCCTGGAGAGTTAAAAAGTTCGTGATATTTGAAGGTATGACGTGATTCATGTGAGGGTACTCTAGTAGCAATAGGGTGTCCTCTACTGTCTCTTGATCCTAGGTTTACGGAAGATGAAGGTAAGGTCGCAAGTTAGGCAAGGTCTCAGAAACTTGCGAGCATGGATTTACCTCTTTCTGTGGAACAATATATCTTAGCTGAACTACCACCCATTTCCACAAACTCCATTGGGATGTTTCCCATTTGTTGCAGCCATTAGTGAGGAAATAGTTCTGAGTAGCAGCTGAGGTCTTAACTCTTGAGCTCATGAATTAAGTACTAAACTGTGCTCCTGAGTCCTGGATAAGGAGTTTGGGAATACTGTCATTCTCATTGTGCTCTTTTTTAAGGTTCAGATTGAGATTTATTGATTGCATTTGCTGAATTTGAAAACAGAAATAATCACAGTGATCACCTTGATCAGCCCTGTAAATTGCTATTATTTTTTCTTGTTTCAAGTCATTTCTGTCTGAGTTGATCAAAATTGTTTTTCCAATTTGTAACGAGAGCTAACACAAGTAGTCCTTGTTTCATTTACTTGTAATAGATGATATTAGACTCATTGAAGTTGAAATTTGAAGTATCTATTATTAGTGTGATATTTACTTGTATTTTTTCATGGCATACTGTGTAGGTTCAAAATGCTGATGATAATATTTATCCAGAAAATGTGGAGCCCACTCTGACATTTTTACTTGAGGAAACGGGCATTGTTGTGCTAAACAATGAGCAAGGGTTTTCTGCCAATAATATCAGAGCTCTTTGTGATGTTGGAAACTCAACGAAAAAAGGACGCAATGCTGGATACATTGGGAAGAAAGGCATTGGCTTCAAATCAGTATTCCGGGTATCATTAAGATGCATTTGCCATTTTCTGCATTACCGACTTACATAATGTCATTTTGAGTCCTGATTGGGTGCCGCCTCGGCCACTGCTTAAGGAACCTGTAGCTTTTTATTTCTAAACACATGTGGTTTCACTGAAGCTGCAACAGATTTGGGTTCCATAAGCATACGCGTGGCGGGCACCTGATCATATTCAATAACATTATGGCCTCAATTAAACAAAGCAAGTAGGAAAAGATAAGTATTAACCAGCATTTCTCCGGTTTACTGAATCACCTTGCTGTAAGAATATAAGTTGGAAAAAAGTTGGTGTCTGTCCTGCAAACCTTTAAAACATTGTAATGAGACATGGCTGTGTCAACCTTGGGCTGGGTACTGTTGACTATTTTTAAGTTCTTTACACAAAAGCTGTAGCGTTGACTCTGATTCTTAGTCATTGCATATGACAGCTTAAAGGTTAGAAACCACAGAAGAATAATGGAGGACTGTGTACATATTGGTTGTGGTTTTTCTATAGACACTAACTCTAGCTATTCGCTATTTTAATGACGAAAAATGCTACACGATCGGAGGGTATAACAATACATTGGTTATGTAGTGATCTAAATCAGTTACAAGAATATAATTGGAACATAATTGCGTATTGCCTAAAGAACCCATATGAACTTCCAGGAGTCAACATTAGAGCTCGTTCTACTGTAGTACTATTGAATTATTACTCGTGTTCTAATAACATTTGATGAAATCTTCACCAAACTACTGATATGTCTTACTTCATTTATTTATTCATTTTCCTTTTACCCAGGTTACTGATTCTCCAGAAATCCACTCTAATGGATTTCATCTTAAATTTGATATAACTGAAGGCCAAATCGGTTTTGTTTTGCCAACAATTGTCCCTCCTTGTAATGTTGACGTGTATGCGAGATTGGCTTCTGCAGAAACTGATAAACAGAATTGCGATGCTTGGAACACATGCATAGTACTTCCTTTTAGATCAAGTCTCTCAGAAGGCCTGTCTGTGAATAACATCATATCTATGTTCTCAGATCTTCATCCATCTTTGCTACTTTTCCTTCATCGCCTTCAGTGCATTAAGTTCAGAAACCTACTTGATGACTCACTAATTGTTATGAGAAAAGAAGGTGTAGGCGATGGTATTATAAAGGTCTCCGTCGGGAATGATAAAATGACTTGGTTTGTAGTATCTCAGGAATTGCAGGCTCATGTCATTCGTCCTGATGTTGAAACAACCAAGATCTCGATGGCGTATACGTTGCAGGAAACAGTTGGTGGAGACTTGGTTCCAATTCTTCACCAGCAGCCTGTTTTTGCCTTTCTTCCTCTTAGAACATATGGTCTTAAGTTTATTCTCCAAGGCGATTTTATTTTGCCGTCGTCAAGGGAAGAAGTTGACGGAAATAGTCCATGGAATCAGTGGTTACTCTCCAAATTCCCAGACTTGTTTGTTGCTACAGAGAGATCTTTCTGTGATCTTCCTTGTTTTAGGGGGAGCCCAGGAAAGGCTGTTGCAGCATTTTTGAGTTTTATTCCTCAAGTTGGGGAGGTCCATGGGTTTTTTGCTTGCCTTCCACGGATGATACTGTCTAAAATGCGCTTGTCAAATTGTTTACTTCTGGAGGGTGACGAGATAGAATGGGTTCCTCCTTGCAGGGTTCTGAGAAATTGGACTGACCAAGCTCGTTCTCTATTACCGGATAGCTTACTTCACCAGCATCTTGGCCTTGGTTACTTGAATAGAGATATAGTGTTGTCTGATACATTAGCGGCTGCTTTGGGAGTTGAGGACTATGGACCCAAAACTTTACTAAAGGTTATTATATCGCTGTGCTGTTCAAATAATGGTCTGAAGTCAATGGGCTTCTGTTGGTTATCATCTTGCCTCAGTTCCATTTATGTGATGTCATCTCATTCTACTAATCATACTGGGATCTGTCATGGGACTGGATCCGATATCACATGTGAGCTGCAGAAAACCCCATTTATCCCTCTTTCAGACGGTAAATATAGTTCAGTTGAAGAAGGCACAATTTGGTTGCATTCTGATGTAGTAGGTCGAGGGATTAATGATGAATCTGTTTCGAAGGTTTTCCCTAAACTGTATGATAGGCTGCGGATTGTGAGTCCTCACCTCATTTCTGCAGCTCCTTCAGTTGAGAGCTCATCCTCTGATGCATCCGTAGTGGATAATGTTACAAGGTTGCTTTATCGTGTTGGTGTACAGCAGTTGTCTGATCATGAAATTCTGAAGGTGCACGTCCTTCCAGCTCTGTTTGGTGATAGAATTGGATTGGGACAGGAACAGCTGATGACAGAGTACCTCTCATTTGTTATGTTCCACCTGCAATCTGGTTGTACTACCTGTAGCTCAGAAAGGGGGGACATTATCTCAGAGTTACGTGACAGGGCTCTAATCTTAACAAATTATGGCTACAGACGACTTAGTGAGGTGCCAATCCATTTTAGTAGACACTTTGGAAATCCTGTTGATGTAGATAAGCTAATTATTGGCCTTAATGTGAAATGGCACGAAATTGACGAAGCTTATTTGCAGCATCCAATTACCAAATTAGTACCTGGTGGAATTTTGAAGTGGAGAGACTTCTTCCAAGAAATAGGAATAACTGATTTCGTGAAAATAGTTCAAGTTGAGAAGTGTATCTCTGATATGTCTCACGATGCCATGAAGAATACGATAAGGAGTGCAGATATGTCTTCGCCAAGTTCCGTAGCCAAAAATTGGGAATCTGAAGAGTTGTTAAATTTACTAACAAACCTGTCCTCGAGTGGAAATCAGGAAAAGTGCAAATACTTCTTGGAAGTGCTTGATACATTATGGGATGATTATTTCAGTGATAAGGTTACTGGTTATTACATTGATTCCACTGGTGAAAACAACTCATTCAAATCATCACTTATAAGTGCCTTCCACAACATTTCATGGATAGTGTCGAGTATGGATAATGAACTTCACTATCCTAAAGATTTATTCCACGACTGCACAGCTGTTAACTCAGTTCTGGGTGTTAGTGCTCCTTACGCGATTCCAAAGGTTAGTTTCATGGTCACGGGCTTGTTCTTTCAGCATTGTCTTTCAATGTTTCATGTTTTCCTCTCCATTCCAATATATATGTTTGGAGTTACAAGACTATGTCTCTGTTTTGTCAACCAATGGTATGTTGCTACTGATAGGGAATTCAGTAATTTGAGAACTCTGGTGTTTTTTAATATTCCGTTTAAGTCACATATGAACTGAAGTTTGAAGATTGCATTTGGGTTCTGTAATATTGTTTCTGGCAGCCCCTTAGTCCCCATGTTTGTCTATGTCTTTTTCATTTTTCTTGTTATTCTCTCAAGTGGATGGCTCATCCACTTTTTGTTTTGTATCTCTTGTACTTTTCACTTTAATAAAATCCGTGGTTTCTTATCAAAAAAGACTGCATTTGGGTTTTTCCTGCCTTTTTCTCACCTTGAAAATGCAGTGATATAACATATCGGGTGAGGTGTTCTCAATTTTAAAAAGTCAAATCTTGGATTAGGCTCCAATGGCATCTTTATTTTCAACTTTTTAAAATGTTGGGTTGGTTTGGACCTCTACATTTGAAGAGAAAACTTGCGTTCAATTGGTATTTTATCATTAATGCATTATGTTAAATATTAAATTGCACATTCCAAATGGTCCAATACTTCAACCATTTGTATTCTATTAAATATTTTTTAGTTGTTGGCATATACATACACGATTATATGGAAAAATGAATAAAAAACAATTAAAGATTTTTTGGAAAAGGAATGTAAAGAGTCCTTTGGAGTCTTGAAATTCCTCTCTTTAAAGATTCTTCCTCTTATGGACCAGATGTTCTTTAAAATAATGAATCTCTTCCGGATGATCCAAGTTACTCGTTTGGCTGCCTTTAGACAATTATTTTACTTAACCTGGGGCGTAAATCTACATTGGAAACAATTGTGAATCATGTAATGTGCGTTATATATTTCCATTTGAAGCTTGAGAGACGCACAGAGGGAGGGAGGGAGGGAGGGAGGGAGCATCATCAGCATTTGTAGATTGTGATTTATGATCTTCTCCGTTCTTGTTCCTGTTTCCCATATAAGGAGCTCTGGTAAAGTGCTCCATCAGTGAACGTTCACCCTGTCATTTGTGCAATCTATTTTTCTTGTAGTGCTTCTCTAGTATTCATCCTCTAAAGATGAATGTCGCTCTCATCATTTATTTCACTTGTAATATATGTGTACTTTGCAAAGAAACTGAATGTTTCAACTGAAACAGGTGAGGAGCAGAAAGCTTGTGGATGATATTGGTCTAAAAACACAAGTAACTCTTGATGATGCTTTATCTATTCTCAGAGTTTGGAAAAGACCTGAAATATCATTCAAAACTAGGTATGTTTCTTTGAAGACAATATTTGATGTGTCAAGATTGCTTTATTCTTCACTGATGGGGTGCATCCGGATAATTTAAGCAAGTTTCTTTGGATTTGCATCCATTATTTATTGGGTGTAAACCAACCCTGTCTTCTATCTTCTGTTGTCTTGTCCATCTGGCGCATGTCAGAAAAGGAAATGGACTCTTTTAAGTTCTACCTCTTTCCATTTACTTATGTCTAAGGTTCGTTCGGGTAGGTTGGTCGCTGACAGTAGATGGAGGGGCAGTGTGATGGATAATGTCATAGTGTTCTTTTTATTTACAACTTAATATTTTCTTCGTGAATGGCTCCATAATTAGAACTGTTGCTTCGTGATTTTTATTCTTTTATTTTATTTTATTTTATTTGTATTTTAGTTCCTCCATAAGATACGCAGCTTCTCTTTCATTGTTTTTGAAAACATGCTTATTTAAATGGTATTCGACTTTGTTATTCAGCATCTCACAAATGTCTGATTTCTACGCATTCATCTCGAAAGAAATGGCTACTTCAAAGCAGAAAATAATGGGGGAATTACATTCTGGACCTTTTATTTTTGTTCCGTGTGCATCTGGCTCTTCACGTGAGGATGCAATACCTGGTGCATTTTTATCAACTCAGGAAGTATTTTGGTGCGACAGCACTGGTTCCGTGGACCAAATGAAGTCGACTGATCATGGCCGTGTTTCAGACATTGCTAGCTCGACGAGGAAAATGCTTTGTAATATTTATCCTAACCTTCATGACTTCTTTGTAAAGGAGTGTGGAGTGGATGAGATTCCTCCCTGCTGTAGCTACCTCCAGATTTTGCTGCAATTATCTAAAATTACTTTACCTCACCAGGTTGCACAGACGGTAAGAAAATATAAACTGGAATTGAACTGCTTATCAATCTTTGCAAGACAACTTGTGTAAAAATGTTGTTTTGAGTATTATGTTATTTTCTGCAGGTTTTCCATGTGTTCTTACAGTGGGGTGATGCAATAAAATCTGGATCAATGAGCTTGGAAGATGTTGAGTATCTGCAAGAGTCTCTTTTGAAAAAGGAATATACTGTGCTTCCCACTAGACAAGATAAGTGGGTTTCTCTACACCCATCATTTGGTGTCATCTGTTGGTGTGACGATAATGATCTAGGAAGGGAATTCAAGCACCTAAAAGGTGTTGACTTCCTGCATTTTGGGGAATTTCCTGGTGAAGATCATGCTATGCTTCAAACAAAGATCCTAACTGTTATGAACAGATTAGGGATCCCTTCCCTTTCAAAGGTACTCCCCCACCCACAACACACAAAACAACCCCACCCCTAGCCCCACCCATAGAAATCATAGGGGCATGCGTGTTTGTGAGTAATCTGACTGTAAGCAAGAAATTACGAATGTGAATAGCAGAGCAAAAGTTAGAACATTCTCTATCCTTCCTCCGTCTGCATATAATTTGATGTGTGTGCCTGTGTGCGCCAATGTTTTTTTCTTTTCCGATGCATGTCTGTGTTTCTGGTTGGATGTGAAAGAGAGTGATACTGATGGTTCCACTTATCTGGCGGACACATCTGCTTATTTGTTTTCACATATGGATTACTGTAATGGTCAAATGGCTGATTATTTATTTGTATAGTTCTGTATGGACTCTCTCTCCAGTGGCATGTCTGTCTGCAATTTCATATCTAATTCCATGATAAAATGCTTGTATTACATGTCGTGCAATATGCTACATCTGGAAAGCTTTAATTCTGTTGACATCTCTTCACTTGTGCACATAACTAAGAATGGTTTCTGGCTTTATTTTGTTCGTCATTTGATGCCATCTCATAGTTGAATTATTCACTGTCTTTTTGAATATGATTTGTGTATTTGTAGATTGTGACTCGAGAGGCAATATATTATGGTCCAGCAGACGGCAGTTTTGTATTTTCGCTGGTGAACTGGGCTCTTCCTTATGCCCAACGCTACTTTTTAAATGCGCATCCAGATAAATATTCTAAGCTGAAGCAGTGTAATTTTGAAGATCTCAAGCGTTTGCAGATTGTTGCAGTTGAAAAGTTGTTTTACCGTAATGTTATAAAGAGGGAGATCACATCAAAGAAAAGACATGAATGCAATTGTCTCCTACAGGTACATAATGCTTGCCGAGAAGTGTTCTAATGCCTACAGCTGGCACCACCTGTGCCCCCTGCCCATGTGTCTGAATATCATTTCCTATGTGGGGACCTAAAAGTGGTCCTGACTGCACCACATAGCGAATAATATGATGCCATATGGGCAGCAGCATAGGCAATACTCTGATCTAAGGATATATTTAGCATGAGGACCACTTCTGGCTTGATAAGTAACCTTCCCTTTCTAATAAATACTTGCAGGACAACATCCTGTACTGCAGTCGAGAATCAGATACCCACTCAGTATTTATGGAACTTTCTCGCTTACTATATGATGGAACTCCTGAACTGCATTTTGCAAATTTTCTTCACATGATTACAACCATGACAGAATCGGGTTCGAGTAAAGAGCAGATAGAGTTCTTCATTTTGAATAGTCAAAAGGTGCCAAGACTCCCTCCCGATGATACTCACTGGTCCCTCTCAGTGGAGAACACTGCAACTTTATTGGAAACGTCTGTTCCAAAAAAGATTGAGGAACAAAACCCTACACCGTTAAAGAGGAAACCTGGCATCACCTCAAATTGGCCACCTATTGATTGGGACACTGCTCCGGGTTTCAGTTCTGCCTATAGATCCAAAGCACCAACCATTACCTCCCTGCAAAATACAGAGATGGATGGCGGCAAAGAGAATCTTGAAGCAGCAGTGGAGGATGGCAATGAATCGCTTATGGATGGTGATCAAGTAGTTATCACTCCAACAGCTTCACTATATGCTGAGATTTCTGAAAGTCAGTCTGATCATCCAAGCAACAGGATTGATTCTGATGTGAATGTGGCACATGATTCTGCTGATCTTCTCAATAACATGAATTTTGGTTCATCAGATACCATGGAGAGAGACCACTTATCTGTACACGCAGCCAATGCACAACAGGCGTTGGTTACTGGGAGAGTAGGAGAGAGTGTAGCCTTCGAATATTTCACTGAAAAAGCCAGGGGGTTGCTTGTGAAATGGGTAAATGAAGCTAACGAGACTGGGCTGCCCTATGACATTACCGTAGGTGATGATGAAAAGAGCAGGGAATATATTGAAGTCAAAGCAACCAGAGCTGCAAGAAAGAATTGGTTTCTCATATCAATGAGAGAGTGGCAATTTGCAGTTGAGAAAGGTGAATATTTTAGCATAGCTCACGTGGTTTTATCTGGTGACAAGATGGGAAAGATTACAATATACAAGAATCCAGCAAGACTTTGTAAGCTTGGTAATCTAAGGTTGGCCATGATGGTGCCAAACAAACTGCCAACGAATCTGTCTTGACAACGAATCTAAGTGAGTTTGCGTATATTTGGCTCTTAGAAGTGTGGTGCGACTGCAACAATATGACAAGCATTACTATACCATATAGTTTTTCACTTTTTCTAGCCCTCTTTCGTAGTTTACCATTACATATTGTTGGATCATTATTTATGATTCATATATTCTTTGTGTTTTGTGAAAAACAGGTGACAATTGTACAGTCGATAGATGATACAACATTTAAGTTACAGTGGATCGTAAATAAAAAGTTACACTGAATCTTCTGTTCTCTCTGTACGTGGAAAATCTCGGTGTCATGAGTTGGAATTGCACCAACTAGGACTGTTGATCTAGGCATGGAAACCTTCTGTCCACTTGCATGAACTCGAACACGTACAAGAATGTATTATTCAAGATACAAGGAAATTGATATATCTAGTTCGTCGCTCCCGTTCTCCTACTAACACGTTGGCACCATGAGGTGTCAATATGCCATGTAGTGCGTGAATATTAGTTCAATATGGGTGCGGGTCTCTTCATTCAAGGGGAGGGTAATAAGTGGAATTGCTAGCACAATAAGCTGCTAATATGTTGGCATTGGATTGCTCGTCTCTTGTTGGATTTTACGTGGATTGTCAATTAGAATACAATAATATTTTAATTTGTTCCAATGATAAATTGATTTCTAACGTGTCGACATCTCAGGTTTCTACGTACTTTGCTACATTTAGCAAGATTTTTATAAATAAAACTATCCCGCAAGTAGGGAACCGAATTGTTAAGAGGCCATTGAAAAATTTCGAGTACATAAAATTTCCAAAAAAACGTACAGATTATTCTAAGCATTAGACCCAATCAATGAGAATTGAGATTTTCGTAATTATTTTAATCTTACATAAATTATAGCTATTTTTCTTTTCTTTTTAATGCTTTCATTCTTATAATTAAATTACAAATACTTGCGACCTGCTCGTAATATTATCAAACTTAATATTCACATGAAATATCTCAATATTAAGGTTTGATTTAAAATTTAAAACGTTTCACATATCAATTTCGACAATAGCAAGCCCCTTTTATGAGATTCATACAAAATTTCGTAATTGAATAAAAATAATGATATTTACCATGTGCAATTATCATGGCCGATTATAAATCATCAGTGACGTAGCAATGAATTCAGAGTAATTGATTTGTCTATCTTTAGATGTGAAATTTAAAATGCCAAATTAATCAATCACACCATCACTTTCCGGCCATCTCCACCTGGATCACAAAAAAAAAAAAAAAAAAAAAAAAAAAATGGCCGTTGCAAACCTGAAAAATGTTTCAAAATGTCACTACGACGTACATCATCCAACGAAAACAACGTGACATAGAACCACTTGTCATTTTACTTCCCCATCAAAACTGATCCGTGTCGACATATTTTTAACAGAATCAAAGCCAGTTTAATTTAACAATTACCAAGTTCATGTAATCCTATTGAAGTATATAAATAAAATAATTATGATACATCTGGGAATAGTCCAAATTTAACCACTACTCAACCTACCAAAATCATTCCCAGTAATCATTTACACTACCGCAACTGAAAAATAAGAAATGAATGCAATCACTCAGGCTTTACCAACAAGCACACAAGACATTTACCTCCTCCCTTCAGAGAATAATTGCTATTAAAAGTTGTCCCTTCTACTGGGATTTTGGTTTATGAATCTTCACATAGGGGAAGAATCCCAAAAAGTACTTCACTTTTGGGTCCCACCCTCGTTGTCTAGCACGACAGTACATCAGGAATGTATTGGCAAAGTATGAGTTGAAACCCATCATGACATGCCATAGTGCATGACCTTGTGGATTGAAAAACCAGGTCGAGATGCAGTTGCAGAAGAAACGAT
Source organism: Jasminum sambac (assembly GCA_018223645.1). Taxonomy (NCBI): domain Eukaryota; kingdom Viridiplantae; phylum Streptophyta; class Magnoliopsida; order Lamiales; family Oleaceae; genus Jasminum; species Jasminum sambac. The sequence goes on from CP073649.1 coordinate 20,408,306, forward strand.
CAACTGCCCAACAGAGACTTGCAACTAATAGAGTGATCACATACAATTTTGCCTGCCACTTGGCCGATTTATCTTCTGTCTGAATGTAGTATTTGTACGCCCGAGGAATGCAAAGAAGACAAAGTAGAACATAGTGCACCTTAAAGCTAATATCAAAGTGGAGCTGTGAGTGAGCAATTGCAAATACTGCACCGTAGAGAAACAAGAAGGTTGGCATTGTACTTCGGTAATGCCAATCTGGCGAGTAAAGTATGTAGATATAAAGAAGCATCTCCCACACCATGGGAGTTTCATCGCCTTGCTGTTGCCTGGAAATAAAATTCTAGATGAATGTTCATTGCACCATTTGGTTGGAACAACTCATGAAAGAACTTGAGAATGTAGATTGGAACTCTTGTCAGAAACATAAATCCGAAACAAAACATTGGTTGAATGCTTAAAGCAGGTAAAGGTTTCGAAAACTATCGCATAAAAGAGCAATTTCTGACAGCTCATAAGCTGCTGATATATTGACGTTATTCTTATCTAACAACACGTCATAAATGAAGTCTCCGATTAGGTTCCTAAACTAACTCAAGTCATTCACATGACAATATATAGTAGAAGCGTGGAAATCAAAAATGCATGTAAAGAGCAAGCAGCCTTAAATTAATCATGCAGTTGTCCCAACAGCATTCTATCATTTCCACCTTATGGAACATCTATGACATCCACCATCATTGTAGCAATATCCACTATCGAAAATTGGGAGGTATACCTGTCCCTACTGATCTCTATGAGTTCTTATTCGTTGATTTCCAGACATTTTACATATATCATTAAAAAGTCATACATACAGTTTATGTGTCTTTAACAGTTAACCAAGAATTAGAAGTTTTGACACTGAAATAGAGGCCTTAACCATTTAAATGCTCTTAATTCGGACGTCTATTTTCCCTAAAGTAAGCCCTATGAATTGTTATTAGTAGGTTTGCAGACCTTTTAGAACCTTCAAAAGTCATAGTTTGCGGACCCATTTTTTTAATAAGAAACTGCACATTTTATAGATCAAAATATTTCTAGAAAATAGTTACAAAAGAATAAAGCAGATGGGTCATCCACTGTGCAAAACAATGACATCACTCATGAAGCAGAAACCTAAGTGAATACAGCTACTAGTCACTTAAAGTATTAGGGAACAAAAAACTATACGGACCAATACTAAACAAAAAATTCTCCAAATCGTTGAACTTTCCAACTGCTCTTGCCCATAATCCAGTGAGAAACACTATGCTATCCCATGTATCATCCACCGATCTTTCTAGGTTGTTAAAAATTCTCCTATTCCTCTCTATCCATATAGCCCAAGCTGATGCCATGACCATTAATTTCCATAAGTCCCTGTGTTGCTTCCATTTTCCCCCGAATCTCCACTTAATCAAAATCAAGTCAGCCCATCTTCGTGGTAATGCTCCCGATTCACCGAACAAACATAACATTCTTCCCCAAATATTTCTAGCAAACTCAAAATGTATTAAAAGATGATTAATGTTTTCATCGGCCTTTCTACACATTATACAATATGACGGGGAAATATATAGAAAGGGTCTCCTCAATTGCAACAAATTGCAGGTATTAACCTTTCCCAAGGAAACCAACCAAGCAAAAACTTTTATTTTTGAAGGCACCACACCCTTCCAAACAAAGCTAAATTGAGGAAAGCAAGAACCACATGGTGGATAAAGAATGGCATTTAAGAAAGGATTGATAAGTAAAAAGTCCTGAATAATGTCTTTTCCAGATTTGTTGGTCTGCGGGCCTTTTAGAACCTTCAAAAGTCATTGATAGACCTTTTCAGCATCTTATAGAGAATTTTTAGGAGTTTTGACATTGAATGGAAACCTTATTCATTCATATGCTACAATAATAAGTTACAATAGATTTTTCTAAGCTCGTGATAGGTAATTAAGCCATATTGTACACAACAATCAAAAGAACATGATGGAAGTGGTCCATAAGCCCCACCGTATCAAGGTGCATATAGCCACCGTTGCTTGCCGTTCAAAAGAGGGTACCAATATCCACCAAGTTCAACCTGCAGACGCAATAATTCTTACGCTTGTCTAAAGATCTTGACTTGATCATGTACACCTTTGATCTACATGTAACTACCATTTGATTCAAACAAGGCCATCACGGTTTTGTTTTAGTGATATCAACTGGTCTAATTAATAAAGCAGCAGTGGTCTAATTAATAAAGCAGCAGTGGGATGCTAATCTCAAATTTTTTGACAATAATCAACCATTAACTTTCCTTCTCTCTTTGGATGGGCATTTCAATGTTTGAAATAGATGATATTAGGAGTTTCTTGGAACATGTCTACAGAATTCTAGACTTGGTGTTTTATTTATTTGCAAACTCTGACACACGAAGTACATGCTATCACCACTGAAAAACTTATAGCAAAATTGATGATGCAAATGACCACAAAAGGTTCATGAGCCTCCACAAAACTTGCATTCTTTTGCATAAAGCAGATTGATGAGAACATAAATGAAAAACTTACAGCTTCTGCAACGTGGAGTGGTATAGTATGCTTCCAATGGAAAGTATCATATTAGATATGTGAAGGACGCTAAATCTTTTCTCAAAACGTTGGCTCAAGGAAATCACAAGACCGGTGAGTGCTAATATAATGCTCGGGATATTAGAGATCGTGTTAAAAAACTCAGCAATATAGGTAGAATAGACATAATTTGGCTCACACCACTCATGTGTTGAAGTGACAGGACCCCAAAAGCTTGATATTTCATTAGCCATCTGCAATATATTACGCCCAAAATGTAACAGCTCTCTGGAAGAACTCGAAAGGATTTTGCTGATCTGAAATCCTACAAATCATTTTCAGCAACAACTATGAATATATGCAGACTTACTCATCAAAAAATAAAAGCTTATATATATCTTATAACAATCACTTTGCTGAAGTTCGCATATTTCCTTAACAGAAACATTGGATTCTACACCTCATCGAAACTAGCAATGCATCATAAAATACATATTTGAATGTGGAGTGTGAACTGTATAATATGATGCTAGCATGATTCTATTTTGCAAATCTAACATCAAAACTGTTAACTTTTCCTAATCTCCTCTCTCACTTTTCCTTCCTCCCTTCTATTGCATCATGGTGACTTCTTCTACATCTTGAAACTTCTATTCATTTTCAGGATATTTATAGTAACATATATTCTTCAGTCTGCAGTAAATATTAATTTGCTCGTGTATGTGGGAGTAGTATGAAAGAGATCAATCAATAACAGCATATAAAATAAAATTACAGATTACACAAGTGGTAAGACAAGCGACTGCCAGCTTTGGCACACTTGATCTGTTTATTCTTTTGTTGCTAAAGGCCCCCCTCAATCAGAAACTTTCATAATGAATTCTAGTGAAACATTTTATTGAAAAATGTTAAAAGTTCTAAATTTTTTATTTTCTTCATAAGAATGCTAAAATTGGTTCATCTAATCACGCAATTCCCGGTAGTGTGGGTTGATATCTGATAAATAAGTGCAGCACCCATGCACATATCTAGAGTTACATGTAAATTCCTGAAAGCTCAACGCTTCCCGCTTCGGATCCATTCAAAATTCCGATGATTTCCATAGAATTTCGAAAGAAATAATTCCCCATCACATTCACCGTGATAAAACCCCACCACCAAGCAGAAACATAGAAATTAACAATTAAATTGCATTTAACAAACAAAAAATAAAATAAAATCTCACAAACGAAACGATAATTGCAAACATATACCTTCAGATATCAGATCTGATTACCGCAGAATCCAACGCGCACACAACCTTTCACCTTTACTCGATGGATGTGCGAGTGCGCGAATGCATCAATCTATATAAATATATTCAATTCAAAATATAGAGCCCAAACTCTTCGATTGTCAACATATACCAATGTATGATCTGAACCAGATGTTTTTAAACTCGAGCTAAAAGTTTCATTAGGGCTCCAAATAGTTACTATGAACTGAATTTCTTTTCTGCATTTTATTTACGCGTGAAAATTGAAGCGCGTGACAGATAAGTTTGAGAATGCGTGTTAATTAATAAACACCGTTGGATAGAATGAAGTGAGTGGCTATGATCGGTCCAATGTAGCTCACACAAACGGAAATCTGTTTATAGACGCTTAGTTGTCACGTGTTGTTCACGTCCCGATCCCCACCTTTATCTATATTTTTTATGTTTACTTTTTATTTTTTATTATATTATATTATATTATATTATATTTTCTTCGAGGCAAGTGTAATTCCGAAATCCGACGTATACGTTTTGGATTTTGATACGGCGGACCCTCCACTCTCCGGCGTGTTTCCCATCTAAGTCGGTGGCGTTTTCCATCTTAGACCATTTCGAATGCAATCATTTAATGATATAATATTTAGCATTTTTCTCGATAAATATTAAATAACACAAAAATAATTACGTGACACGATTTAATTTTAAAAAGTGTCTACCATATATATAATGTATAATTTTAAACATTGTTTTTTTTTTTTTAAATATCTTCTACTATTAATTTAATCATCATTCTCCAATCAACAAATTTCTCTCTCTTTCTTTTAGAAAATTAATTAATAATAATTCGTCTTATATCTCCAAAATAAATATTGTTGCATTGGCGAACTTTTTTAACATAATATCTATGCTCTATCACAAAAACATATTAGTCATTGCTGCATTTTTTATGCTCTTAGGTTTCTAATGTTTTCTACTTAGAAATTAAGGATGTGTTTGATACTTATATTAAAATTGATTCAAATTTAAAATGTTAAATAGTTGAAATTGAATGAAAATTGTATAAAGGATAAGATAATTGTTTGATCAACCAAATAAAGTTGAAAATAGAAGTTGCAAAAATAATTGAAATTTGAATTGGAAGTAAAAACTTCCTCTTATTAAGCAAAAATAGCAATTCTTGAATGCTCAGAATGTGTGTCTCATCTCTTTGTATTTATAGCATGTTAGCATGTCCAAAAAAATGCATTTTAATGCATTTTTTTCAAATTTCAAATTTGGTCAAACAAATCACATCCATCTATCTCTCCCATCATTAAATCTCCACCATCCAACTTCACTCATTCTCTCTCTTCCTACTCATAAAAATACATTAAAACTCATCCGCTAACACCCTCTAGAGGATTGTGAGATGAATTGACTTATTACATCTTTGTAACCCAAGAAGCCATGAAAGATAGTAACTCTACCTCTTATCTTGATACAAGGTTGAATCAATTATAACTTTTTACAAATATATTAGGTAATTGCAGCTTACACGACAATTAATTACTTATTGTGTTTCTTACTGGTTGGGCATCGTCTCTCGATGGTCGCTGATTTAATTTGGCATTCGAGTTCGGAAGTACTGAGACATGGATAAGCGGACTTGACGTTCACAGGTGTCTATCTGGTTCGATTCAAAGTGACTTACGTTTAATGAGTTCAAATTAAACGTAACAATTACAATTATATATGTTTATAACTACTGCTCAATCATACCATAATAATAAATTGAAACAAACAATATGAGGTTTTAAAAATAATAACACCTTCTTATAGCCACCCTAATATCAAATGGAATCGTTAATAAGGTTGATAGAGGTTACTAAATTAATTAACAAGACAAGAATAAACTCGAGCACGGTTAGGAAAAGTTGAGACATTTGTGATTTTCTCTATAGGAAAAAGAACAGGAAAGTGGCCATGATAAAACCTTCATCCCCAAGAAGAGGAAACAAATTTGCAAGAGTAAACAAAAGTGGTGGCACTAGGATTTTGTGTCAAAAAATTTAAATGCAATTTTTATATTAGACTGTGAATCACGAAAGCAGAACTCACTTTTTATTTATTAATAACATATTAAAGTAGATTGTTAAATCATCAATTTTTCATTTTTTTATTAAATTTAAAAATAAAAAATAAGGGTGAGTAATGGAAAAGGTAACAAAATAGTGATTTTGGACCTATAGCACCAATTTCTAAAAGATTGGGGCCCAATATTCTAAATTTAAAAGTTATACATCAAAGTGTAAATAAAATATAAGATTAAGAATTATTCACATAATTTACCTAGAAATTATCAAACTTTCATTCGTGTGGTGTCTACTCTGACTAATTCCAAAAAAAACAAAAGAAAAAATGTTTTTACTTTGTGATAAACATAAATGGGTATGTTTGATAGGGATTATTAGAATAATGAATGTGGTTGAAAAGTTTTAAAATATATATATATATATATATATATATATATATATATATATATAAATATTAAGAAATTATCAAATGAATAATAAAAAAATGAATTTTTATCATCAGACAAGCCCTTAATATTCTCTTTTTTCCAAAGCTAAGACACACAAAAAAAAAGTGTGGAACCAATCTCTTAACTTTTAAAAGTAACTTGGCTATCACTCGTGCGATGCACGGGAATCTTCTACTGCCTAAAGACATATTCTTCTTAATTATAAAGAAACATAAATTAAGATATAAAATGTAGAAGTCATAAAATAAAAGTAATTTACTCTCATTATTTTGTTATAGATGATCACAAAAACCAATTGCTAACGCCCAATGGTTGCTCCACATGAATATAAGCCCAATAGATAAGACACAATGATTACTCCACATGAATAAACAAACCTCCATCTTTTAGAGGACAAAATATTCCATCTTCTTCATCAAGTTTTGATGTGGAATTCATATCCCACTTAATGGACAACTTAAAAAATAATTAAGAAAAAATAGGAAACGAAAAAAATAAAAAAAAAAGTAAAAATAAAATAATATCGAAATATTATCAATTTTTTTAATACTTGTATACATAGACCCAATTGCTAATGCCAAAATCATTGTTACATAAAAGCGCCCTACCTCCGTTTATAGATGAGAAAATCCCTCATTTCATTAAACTTTCGATGTGTGACAACTCTCCCATTTAGAAAATAAGAAAAGAAAAAAACCAAGAAAAATGAAAAAAAAATTGAAAAAAAGCATAAATAAATTTAAGTCATTGTTAGTAAAGAAGAGATGTGCTCATAAATGTATATAATATATATTTTTTTGAATAGAATATATATATATATATATATATATTTAAATTCAATATAAATAATAATTTAATTTTAGAGAAGCAAAAAAATATTTTAAAAAGAAGCAACTTGGTAATTTTTCAACAAAATGTATCAATAATTAAAATTTAATATTATAACTTAAATGAGAAGATAAAATATTTTTTAAGAAAATTTCCACAAACCGTAATTCCAATATTGTAATAATAATATGATAATTTTTTATTCTCCTTTTATAGATGAGAAAATCTCTACTTATTTCACCAGCTTTCGATGTGGGACTCTTCCCCCACTTAGAAAGAAAATGGAAAAAAAAAGAACAAAAAAATAAGAATACATAAAATAAAATTGAACAATTTTCAAAAAGCTTTTTAATACTTTCATATATAGACCCCATCGTTAAGGCCCACATCATTGCCACATCAAAGGAACTCAACCTCATTTTATGGATGAGAAATCCCTCATCATTTCATCAACTTTTGATGTGGAATTCTTCTTTCACTTAGAAAGAAAGGAGAAAAAAAAGAAATATGAAATTTGTTTTAAAAAAACCCCATAAATGGACAAAAAGAAAAACAAAAAGATAAATTATAATAAAATAATATTAAAATATTTTTACAAAACTTTTTAATACTTATATATATAAACTCGATTGTCAAGGCCCAAATCATCCTACTTAGAAAGAAAGTGGAAAAAAAAGGAAAAGAAATGTAGAAATAAAATAATATTGGAATATTTTGAACTTTTTTTTTTTAATACTTGCATATATGAGTCTGATTTCTTGGGCTCAAATCATTGCAGTATCAAGGAATTTGACCTTCTTATATAGATGAGAAATTCCATATTATTTTATAAATTTTCGGCGTGAGATTCTTCTCCATTTATTAAAAAGAAAGGGAAAGATAAAGAAAGAGAGAGAGAGAGAAAGAGAAATACCCAAAAAATGAAAAATGAAAAAAAATAATTACTTTTTAATACTTGTATCTATAAGTCCGATTGTTAAGGCCCAAATTATCCCACTTAAGAAAGAAAGGGGAAAAAAGAAAAGGTAGAGAAATGTAAAAATAAAATAATATTGAAATATTTTTTGAAAAAACTTCTTAATATTTACATATATGAGCCCAATTGCTTAGGCCTAAATCGTTGCCTTATCAAAGAACTTAACCTCTTTTTATAGACGATAAATCCTATATCATTTTATAAATTTTCGATGGGGGATTCTTTTCAACTTAAAAAGAAAGGAAAATATAAAGAGTGGGAAAAAAGAAAAGAAAAGACATACCCAAAAACAGAGAAAATGAAAAAAAAAATTTAATGCTCGTGGCTCCGCGCAGCGCTGCCTTTAAGGTAGCGCTATGACCAAGGATGCCAATGACCAAGAGGCCCATTGGCATCCTAGGTCAAATTTGTTACACAACTGTTATAAATACAATCGTGTAGTCATTAAATTTAAAAAAAAAAGAAAGAAAGAAAGAAAGAAAGAAATAATTGCACATGGCAAGGGATTCGAACCCTTTCCACGGTAGGCAGTTATTTCCTTACATAAAATTCTTACACGGTTGTAATTATTACAAACGTGCAGCCTATAAAAGGAAAAAAAATATAAACGCGTGAAGAGGATATGAAAACGTGTGAAGATGAGTTTTATGAGGGAAAATCGCCTCTAAATTTATATAGTAATAATAGATGTTCTAATTCCCTGCGTCATTCAATTGTGTATGTATTATAGGATGATAGGGGTTGGTTTTTAATATAAATGATGAGAGAAAATGAGTGGAGTTGAATGGTGGAGATTTATGGATGTGATGTGATATGTGGATATAATTGATTCAGGGTAAAAAAAGAATGGATAAAAAAGTAATAAAAAGTGATAAAATTTTTGGCTAATTATATTCACACTACACAATGTGTTAAGTACACCACATTTAAATTGCATGAAAAAGACTTCAACTTTGGTTATAATTACAATTATCCCGTCAAATTTACATTACATTTTTTATAATGAATTTTTAATAGTTAACTTACTTTCTATGTAAATACTAGTGTTTTCACCCGTGCGTTGCACGGGGAGACGTATGCTCAAGATATAAATTAGAATCTATGTAAGAGAAAAAATATAAAAGAATTTTAAAATTTTCAACAAAGTTTTGAATTATTTTGCACACATCCATTCTATTGACGCCCATAAAGAAACTAAAAAGCAAGCAACTTTACATAATTTTAAGTTGTGTCAATATATCTTAACTTCAATAGGACTTTAACACCAATAGATTTTCACTCATGCGTTGCATAAGGAGATATATGTCAAAGTTATAATTTAAAATGAGTAAGAGAAAAATAGCAAAAGATCTTTTAAAATTTTCGACGGAATTTTCCTTATATTCCATACAAAAAATCCATCATCGTTAAAATTTTTGACAGAGTCTCCCCTATATATCAATTTTATTTATTTTATTTTTTGGGTTGGGGGACGAATTATTTCAAGTCAAAAATCCAAGTTGGGATAAAATATTATTAACATAACATGATTTTAAGCCCAAAAGGGAATTTAATACCTGACCTCTAATAAAAAAAATCTAATTCCATCTCAATGGAAATCAAGGAAAATAGCAAAGATTTTAAAATTCTATTCTAGATATTTGTTAACATGCATGCCCAACGTGTGATTAAAGTTAAAATTGAACAAAGTAATAACAAAGGATTAAAAGAAATTAAGAAAAAGGTCAAAAATATGAAAAATACAAAATAATATTATTTTATTTAAGATTCCATCGACGGCAAATAAAATGTACTTAAGTGCGCTAAAATTGAGTTTTAAATAGCAATTTGTCGCCAAGGTTTTAAAAATGCCAAATCGTCAAAAATTTATTTTTTTAAATACCAACTTAGTAGTTTGGTCGAAGTAAAAATTTGGGAACCTAAGGTTGCCGATAAAGCAGCTGCTCATAAGATTTGAGAAATTTTATTCAAAAAAAAAATTGGAGAAAATAATCTACCTACCCATGGTCCACAGCCATATCATCATGTTGGGGAAAAAAATTCTAGTACTCTTGGAGTACTGAATTCGGTACTCCAAAGCCAATCAGAATTGTCCACATGCACATAGAGGGCCACAATTTAATAAATAATGTGGCCCACTATGTGTAAATGGATGGTTCTCATTGGCTTGGAGTACCCAGTGTTCGGTACTCCAAGAGTACTAGAATTTTTTCCCATGTTGGGCCTTGCCAGAAACAATTGACAGAACTAGCATAACAAATAACATAGTTAAAATAAAAGAATGTGACAAAATATGGAAGTAATTGAAGATACCGTACGCCCCAACAGAAGATTTATGTTTAATCAACTCCAAAGCATACTACATAAAATAAGAAGATTCAAAATAAGATTCATTATCCTAGAATGTAAAGAAGCAGTGAGCTTCAGGAGGATAACTTCATCCTCATTGGTTTGGCGTGAGAACACAGTTTACTACATGATACTTATTCCAACTGGTAGCCAAACATGCTTTCTCAACTTGTTTTACCATTTCATATTTCATCTTTTAGAAAGCATTTGTAAAGGTTTGTAAAGTTTAGAAATAAAACATTTCTGATTCAGCATAAGGCTCCAATTGTGTTCCACAAACTCATGTTATTCTGTAACGCTCAATCTAAACCCCACGAAATTAGAGTTGCGGAACTAGACTCGACGCTACAATTACATTTCACAAAACAACACGGGTGGTTATTCACATTTTTCAAACTGTTTATCATTTACAAAACACAATCAAAACATTGCCCGTGTTCATTTCAAAAGCATAAGTACAGGATCTTCAGCATCTTTCTTCTTCCCCACCCACAATCTCTTACGCGTCAATCCCGAGAGGTTTCTCTTCCGTCACCCGAGCTGCGTGTCTGCCCTGACGTACCTATAGTGAGAACATAAAAGAAAACCTGATGAGTCCCAAAGACTCAGTGGGCATACAGTTAAATGCAATGCATGTCACACTCATGTATTGGGCCCAGTTGCTTCTCAAGTGGATACACCGGCGCCAACATAACATAACATATATGGCCTAATTGTCTCAATCCTCATGCGGGCTTCGCCCGTGAGACGGCCAATAGTCTCAATCCTCTTGCGGGGCCTTTTCCCGTGAGACTAAACATAACTTTACATAGGTGTAATCACTTGGTAAGCAACGTTACATTCACACTCTATGACCATGTTTGCAAGCATAACGAGTACAAATAACTAACCTTTCCGTCACCTCTACTTCCGGTAACGCTACTCAGGTGACATCAACATACAAGCACATACATAAAACATCAACATCATATATCACCTCAAGCACCATATAAACCCTAGGCTCTAGGACATGAGCAAGAAGGGTAACACATAACTCATGCTAGACCTCTCCATTCAAGTCATAACTATACATCTCAAGAGGTATATATGTACATCTAGAACTTTCTACCTATGTAGAGAGCTTCCTACCTCTACTTACCATTGGTATAATTAATACATCTAATACCCACCTTACTAGAGGGGAAAAGAACCAAGGAGATGATCACTTCTTCACTTCAATCTTCACCAATCACCCAACTCAACAAGACCACAAGCTACCCCTTGCTTACTCCCAAGTTGAAGACCTTAGATATGATAAAAATGGCGTTTTGGGGGTTTAGGGTCGAGCTCATGAAGAAAATACCCCAAAAATGGCTTCTGTTGACCTAAATACCATTCTGCCGACTTACCCGTTACGGCCGTAACTCTCTATCTTACGGCCGTAACATCCAAAATTACGGCCGTAACATACCTTTATACGGCCGTAACCCAGTCTCTGTAATTTCACATTCTGGTTCTGTTTCTCTTTACGGCCGTATCATATATCTTACGGCCGTAACCCAAGAAATACGGCCGTACTCGAACCACATACGACCGTAATACACTCTCTGTAAATTTGGAACATTCTTCTCTTTTGACACTTACGGCCGTAACAAAACCCTCTTACGGCCGTAACCTATGAAATACGGCTGTATCTATACTTCATACGGCCGTAATTAGCTCTCTGCATCTTGAAGCACATTACACTGGTCACACTTACGGCCGTATCATACGACCATTACGGCCGTAATTCCTGGCCTTACGGCCGTAATATCCATTTTTCTGCATCTTGCTCCCGGTTTACACTTAATGACCCGAAAACCATACATACCTTCATATACACTTGGAAACACATCCGCACACACATAACAATATATGACAACACTGACCACGCAAGCCACACCAAAATGACGTCATCAACCTCACATATTCGTCGTACGAAAAACGAACGGGGCATCACAATCGTCCCCCCTTAAATAAATTTCGTCCTCGAAATTTACCTGTAAAGAGTTCGGGATAGTTTTGCTTCATAGTTTCTTCTCGTTCCCACGTTTCCTCTTCCATAGTTGCGCTCTGCCAGAGTACACGAACGAGAGGAATGTGCTTTTCACGTAACTGTTTGACACTTCGGCCGACAATTCGAACGGGTCTTTCCTCGTAAGACAAGTCGGGTTGCAAATCCAATGGAAGTGCAGCGGAGGATATGATTCGGATCGGCACATATTTCCGTAACATGGAGACATGAAATACATTGTGGATCCGATCCATGTGCGTCGGTAACTTCAACCGATAAGCAACCTCCCCAACTCGATCAAGGATTTCGTACGGTCCAATATAACGTGGTGTAAGTTTGCCGCGTTTGCCAAACCGGAACAGCCTTTTTATTGGTGAAATGCGAACGAACACCTTCTCACCGATCGCAAATTCCAGTGGTCGACGTCGATTATCCGCATAACTCTTCTGTCAATCTTGGGCAACCTTCATGCGTTGCTTAATCTTTTCTAGTGCTGAAAGCATCTCTTGTATCATCTCCGTTCGCAACACTTTCATCTCCCCAACGTCATCCCAATGTAGAGGAGACCTACACTTTCGTCCGTACAACGCTTCATATGGTGGCATGCCAATCGAGGAATGGTAACTATTGTTGTATGCAAACTCGACCAGAGGAAGATGACGATCCCAACTTTGGGGAAACTCCAAAACACAAGCACGTAGCATATCTTCAAGTGTTTGGATCGTCCGCTCAAATGCCTTCCATCTGTTTGCGGATGGCGATACTAAGCGAAGTTTTGTCCCCAAAACTAACTGTAACTCCTTCTAGAAATGAGATAAGTACCGAGGGTCACGATCAGATGTAATTGTGACTGGTACGCCGTGTAGCCGAACAATTTCCTGCACATATAACTGAGCCAATTGCTCCATACGGTACGTCATCTTCACAGGCAGGAAATGCGCTGATTTAGTAAGCCGATCAACAATAACCCAAATACCGTCCGCTCCTTTACTTGTCCGTGGTAAACCACTTACAAAATCCATTGTTACTTCATCCCACTTCCATTCCGGTATCGGGAGTGGTTGTAACGGTCCCGTCGGCCTTTGATGTTCAGCTTTCACTTGTTGGCACACTATACACCTCGCCACATATTCGGCTATATCCCGCTTCATGCCAGGCCACCAGTAAAGTGCCTTCACTGCTTTATACATCTTGGTTGAACCCGGATGAACAGTATAGGGTGTCATATGAGCTTCTTGACAGATTTCTTGCCGTAACTCCTTTGCCACTGGAACATAATAGCGGTCTTTATATTTGAGAAGCCCTTGTTGTATTTGAAAATCTGGATTTGGCTTCTCATTCAATCTCCTCTTCACCTTACAAGCCCAAGCATCGGTTCCTTGCTCTTCTTTGATACGCTCAATCAAAGTCGATTGAATGGACATAACTGCCAATCGGGCTTCGTCCGGCGCTAAAATCTCCAAATCGAAAGTTTCCATTTCCTCTTGCAACTCCTTTGACCTTTGCTTTGGCGCCTTTCGACTCAATGCATCTGCAACCACATTTGCCTTTCCCGGATGGTAATGAATAGAACAATCATAGTCTTTCACCAGCTCTAACCAACGACGTTGACGCATGTTAAGGTCTTTCTGTGAGAAGAAATACTTCAAACTCTTGTGATCTGTATAAATCTCGCATCGTACGCCATAAAGATAATGACGCCAGATCTTCAACGCAAACACTATCATTGCCAACTCCAAATCATGCGTGGGATACTTTTGTTCATAGCTCTTCAGTTGGCGTGAAGCATAGGCGATCACTCTCTCATTCTGCATCAGGACACACCCAAGCCCTTGATGAGATCGTCACTCAAGATGGTGAAGACCCCTGAGCTATCGGGAATGGCCAAGATAGGCGCTGTGGTGAGGCGAGTCTTCAATTCTTGGAAGCTCTTCTCACACTCCTCCGTCCACCTGAAAGGGACATTCTTCCGTGTCAAATGCGTCAATGGAGAAGCAAGTTTGGCGAAGTCCTCAACAAACCGACGATAGTACCCGGCCAATCCTACAAAACTCCGTACATCGGTGGGTGTTGTCATCTGTGGCCACCCCAATCTTGCTTCTATCTTACTAGGATCATGACAATACCTTCTTTCATGATAACATGTCCCAAGAACATCACATGTTCGACCCAAAACTCACACTTCGAGAATTTGGCATATAATTTCTCGTCTCGAAGGGTTTGCAAGGCAAGACGGAGGTGATTCTCATGTTCTTCCCGGGTCTTGGAGTAAATCAAAATATCATCAATGAATACAATCACGAACTGATCAAGATACGGCTTGAACACGCGATTCATCAAATCCATAAAGGCCGCCGGCGCATTTGTAAGTCCAAAGGGCATAACCAGGAATTCAAAATGACCATATCGAGTACTAAAGGCCGACTTTGGAATATCCTCATCTCTAATCCGCAACTGATGATATCCAGAACGTAAATCAATCTTCGAATAGATTGCTGAACCCTTAAATTGATCCAAAAGCTCATCAATACGCGGTAGTGGATACTTGTTCTTCACCGTCACCTTATTCAACTCTCGATAGTCAATACACAACCGCATCGAGCCATCCTTCTTCTTAACAAATAAAACTGGCGCACTCCAAGGTGAAGTGCTTGGTTTTATAAACCCTTTTTGGATCAAATTATCCAACTGGACTCGAAACTCTTTCAGTTCTGAAGGCGCCATACGATAAGGAGTCTTGGAGATAGGTAAGGTACCCGGTACAAGCTCAATCACAAACTCAATCTCCCGAGATGGAGGCAATCCGGGGAGATCTTCGGGAAACACATCTAAAAATTCCCGAACAATCGGAACTGAGGACGGCATCATCGGTTCTTCGGTCTTCATGTGATACAATGTGACTACATACGCTTGACATCCTTGACTAATTAACTTCCTTGCTTTCATTGCTGAAATAGTGACCCTTCGTGAGCTCTCCAACCTTGGAAATACAATCGGTTCACTCGTGGGGAATTTCAACGCTCGCTTAGGGCAGTCCAATATCACCCCAAAACAGGTTAACTAATCCATGCCGAGAATTACATCAAAATCTCGAAGATCCAAGGCGATCAAATCAATAACGGTTTCATGACCCTGAACATGGATAGTAACAGCCGGAAAATAGTGCAGGGCACATTGATTTTGTCCCGAGGGCACAATGACATCAATAGAAGACCACAAGGCCTCCGAACGCATACAATTCCGTTGAGCATACGAAGTGGATATAAAAGAATGCGTAGCACCGGAATCAAACAAAGCATAAGCAGGTAAAGTCGAAACATAAACGATACCTGCAATAACATCAGCCCTCTCTGACCCCTCCGAATGTCCTAAAGCAAAGACACGTCCGGCCGGTCGGGATGGAGGAAGTTGTGAAGCCACTTGATCTCGAGCATCTGGGCATTCCCGGCTCATGTGTCCCTCTTTACCACATCGATAGCATCGGTTAGTGCCGAAGTAACACTGCCCCCAATGCGTCTTCCCACAAGTTTGGCACGTCGGAGGAGGCGTCGTAAAATTCGAGCCTTTCTTTGCCGGTGGACGAGATGGAGGGGCATTATTGGCCGGTCTCTTGTTGTTTCTCCCTCGTCCACGATAATTCGTGCCTCGGCCGCGATTACTAGCCGAGGAGCTTTGTGAGGAATACGACTGCCCTTGAGTCGATTGCATGGCTTGACTTGAGTGACTCACAACTGAACGGGCTTGCACTATCCGAGCCTCTGCCCGTTCCGCCACATATGCGCGCTCGACAATATCCCCATAACTTGTCGTGGCAACACTCGCCAGTTGAACATCTCGAGCCAATTCGGGCTTCAACCCTGAGATGAACCGTGCAATCTTCCTCGCCGGAACATCTACCATATGTGTGGCAAACCGAGCATACTTATCAAATTTCTTACTGTACTCATTCACTGACAAGTTACCCTGCTGTAACCGGATAAACTCATCAAGCTTCTCATTCTTAGCAGCGTCAGAGAAATACTTATTTCAAACCGTACAAAAGTGCATCCCAAGCGGCAACGGGGACTGTTTCTCCTTGCCTGACGGTGTCCCACCAAAAGCCAGCCGATCCCCGCAACATAAACGTAGCACAGTTCACTTGCTCGAACTCGGGAATATGAGCATACTCAAACATACGCTCCATTGTTTGAATCCAATTTTCCCCATCAACTGGATCCTTGGCATCCTCAAAGATTGCACTACACCAAAACGGATAATTTGTCACACATGGGATTCAGAAGGGTCACGGTTTAAAACCGTGACCTCAGCTGTATGGTCACGGTTAATAGCGTGACCAACGCAAAAAAAATATTCATGATGGTCACGGTTTAAACCGTGACCATCATGGGGCGTGGGGGTCACGGTTATGAACCGTGACCCCCGTCGAAAAAAAAATAAAATAAAATAAAAACCACGGTGCATCCTGAGAATAAGCAACCTGTCGGTATGTGTTCCCAAATCGCGAAGAACCCTAAATATTCACCCCCAAATCCCTCTAAATCCATGAATTCCTTTGCACAAAACCCTTCCCATCTTAGTGCACAGCTCCTCTTCTTGAAGTGAGTACTCTATTGAATTAAAACTCCACAAGAAGGTATTATTATTGCTCCAAGTTTCATAAATGGCGTTTGGCACATAAAAGCTCGTCTTCTCCGGCCCAATATTCGTGTTCTCCGGTGGTTTGGAGGCTAGAAGTTGTCTTCTCCGGCATTAGGTAATTTCTAGTTTATTGGTTCACCATTTCTTCTTTTTTTTTTTTATTAGCCATATTTTCGTTTTTTTTTTGGCATTTTTTGGGGAAACATAGATAAATGTTTGCTTTGATTTGTTTCTACTGTTAAACTCAATTAAACATTTAGTCCATTTTTTTTATTTTTTTAAATTCATTTTTCATAATTATCATCTCTTCACTACAAATTTTAGGATTTCTTAGAATGGGTTTGCTAGTTTAAGTGAATTTGGTACTCAATATATAATTTACTACAATTAGTGAGTATATTTAGTTGATAGATAAATGAGGCATACATTTGGATTGTGACATTGCCACTATATATTCATTTTTTGGTAAATGTATAGTTTAGAAATAATTATTTAGTCATTTAGCAATTTAAGATAATTGGGATTTCAATATTGATTGGAAAGAAGTGATTTTGAGAATGTATGATTACTTGTTGATGCGTTTAAAAAGCATAAAGAAAGTAGAAAGAGATAAGTTCACATACGGAGGAATGGAAACAAAGCCCTCGACCTTTAGACGCATTAGTTTCCATTTTACAAATGATAAATTTTATTATTACTATATTTTTAGGATAATTAATTTAGCGGGAATATGTACTTGAAACCTAAGCAAATTTATATATATATATATAAATGAAAATATATACAAATGAAAATATATATAAATTTCAAAATGTTTGTTTTTATATAAGAAGTTATATATAAGAAGAGATTTTATTGAAAGTTATAAAAAGAAATGAAAGTTATAAAGTGGATGGCCTACCGACTGTTTCTGTTATATTGCAATGAATCTTACATTACAAATACAAATTTTTTTGTCCCATTTGTTGTTGAATATCATGTAACTTCCCAACAATAAATTTCTCTATTCTTGTTAACAATGATTTTTTCCCGAATTTGTACAGGTTTTGAAGATTCCACGTTGTCACATTTGGGAAATCCTATCTTTTGCGAATCATTTAAAGACCTATTTTGTGGCGATAATGTAAGTCTTCATTGTTTCCTTTACCCCTCTATCTCCCTCATAGCGTTATGTGTCTCTATTTGATACCGTTAATCTAAGTGGTCATATAACCATTTTATTTTGTATGTTATTCGTTTAGTCGTTTATTTTACTTAGTCTTTATATTATTTACATGTCTTTAGAATCATCATTGAGCTTAGAGTACCAGTTTGAAGATTAGTTTATAATTTACAAACTTCCATATAATTGGATAGTTTGAAATTTATAAAATAATCTTTGAATTGTCCCATTTTTGGAATGATTTGTCATTTATTTGTGAATCATGCTATATGTTATCAAAATATATTATATAGTCAGTCATAATCTGGAAGTGTAACGCAGTTTGATCGTGTCTCCTTGTTATTCTCACGGTGTACACTCTGGTCTTTGTAGATCGTCGTACATTGTGGAGAATACGGGGAGATCTTGTCGAGAATACATGATATTATAGATGACTATATAATATATTTTGATAACATATAAGCACATCACAAATCAATGATGAATGGGTTAGGCCCTAACCATTAGTGTTGGACTTATAAGATGCATTAGGACATTTATTGATTTGAAACGTGATAATTTTTTTTGCAAAGCTATTCCTTATAGATATCTTTTGTTTTACATTACTTTCTTATTCCACGTACTCGCTCATTAACTCGTGAATTATAAGTGAAGCTTTTTCGATGGATTTACCACTTTCTAAAGAATGGATGACTGTGCTTTCCAAGAACTAGTCGTGTTTATGTACAAGGTGTTAGGGACTTTATTAAGTTTGCACAGAGCAAAATCTACAACGATATTATACATTGTCCGTGTATCTATTGTCGTAATAGTAAAGCGGCCGTGTTGAAGATGTTGAGTTTCACTTAATCAAGTGGGGTATGGAAGTAACTACAAGACTTGGGTCTACCATGGGGAAAATGATTCGATTTCGACCTTCACAATGACCACATACCACCGAAAATTTGAGTGTGGGCGAGTCTTCTTCGGCACATCCTATGTTAGATAATTTGGTCGATGATGCCTTTGGCATTCATCAGTTTCATGAAAATGAAAGTGCGGGGATTGAAAGTGGAAATAATATTGATCTTTGTAAGCCCATGCAGATCAAGTATATTCGTTTAAAATTAGATGCTTCAAAGCCTTTGTATCCCAGCTGCAACAAGGATCACACTACTTTATTTGCAATGATTGGTTTGCGAGAATGTGAAAAGCCAATTTGGTTTTATCCGAAATGATGTATTTGCAATCTTGCTATGGATGAAAGAATTGCTTTACTGCGGAAAATTTGTTGCCCACAAGTTACCCATCTATGAAAAGTAGCTTAAGTGTGGTTAGGGATGAAGTACAAAGTCCATTCATGCTTGTAAATCATTTGCATTTTGTATCATAAAGTATGAATTTGAGGACAAATGCCCGGTTATCACGATGAACCAGCGGTTTGTTGTGAAAAAATCCGAATAAGAAGGGTTTAAGAATGCACAAAGAACGCGAGAAGGTATTAAAATACTTTCCCGTAGGGCCGAGGTTGAAGCGACTTTGCGGTCGTGGATATCGAAGCTATGACTTGGCATGCACGAGCGAGGCGGGGGCAATCTCATGAGACATCCTATCGACTCTACTATTTGGAAAATTTGATGTTGCATACCAGATTTTGCTAGTGAATCTCGCAATGTTCGGCTTGGATTAGCCATCGATGGTTTCAATCCATTTGGTAGTTTAAGTACCAATCAAAGTATTTGGCGGTGATTCGTGTACGTATAATCTCCCTCCTTCGTTATGCATGCGAAAAAGAGTTTTCTATGTTGTCACTCTTAATCCCTGGCCCCAAAAGCTCCAAGTGATGATATTGATGTATTTCTAGCCAGTTGGTTGAAGAGAGTTGAATGAGTTATGGCTCGAAGGAGTGCAAGCATTCGATTCACACAAGCATGAGCATTTCCGCATTTGAAAGCTATGTTATTGTGGGCAATTCACGACTTGCCAGCCTTATGGGACTTTATCCGTTTGTAATGTTCATGGTTATTTTGGATGTCCCATCGTAGGAGACGGATCGATTGGTTACCCGGTCAGTCATAGATTTGCTACCATAGTCATCGTAGATGGCTACCTCAGCGATCACAAGTTTAGGAAGGACAAGAGCAATTTTATTCCCGATGGTGTGGAGGAAAGGTCACTCAGAAGAGGATAACGAGTGCGAGAAATTGAGCCGAAGGTCGCAAGTCTTTGCTCATAATTTAACGGGTAAACATCCTAAGACATTGACCTTGAAACGCAAAAGTAGAGTTGATCAGAAAGATCCTAGCAAAGTAAAGCCTTGGTCGAGGAGGTCAGCGATGTACGATTTGCCATATTGGAAATCTCATTCAGAAGACATGTGATCGACGTCATGCATGCAGAAAAGAATATCATAGAGCATATTGGCGAGTACATGCTTACATGGAGTTCATTCAAAGGATGGTGAGAAGGCGCATTGAGGATCTTGCAATGAAACTCAAAAAGAGCTTATGAATCTGAAAGATTTGGAAAGTGGAAAAGCGTAATGCCCAATGCGACTTTCCGTTAACTAAAGAAGAAAGAGATGTGTTTCTTAAAACATTACATGATCTAAAGACGCTAATAGACTACTCTTCTAATTTACGCGGGTTGTGAATTTCGATGTGCATGATCTAAGACAATGTAAGTCGACGATTGGCACGCGTCATTATGCAATTGCTCCCATTGCTATTGAGGCATTGCTTTTTCCAAGCGAAGGAGCTTGAAGGGCTATTATGCGAGATAAGTCTATGTTTCACCCTTCTATGTTCAAAGTTGTTAATCGAAAGCATATCGTGGCGACCCAAAGCGGCGATTTTTGAAGCAACTTTGTCTTTGGAGAAGTATTTTCCACCGGCTTTTTGACATTAGCATCCACATGTTGGTACATTTATGCGATGAAGCTCTTATGTGTGGACTGTCATGTCATTTGGATGTGCCCATTCGAGAGACTAATGAAATCCTTCAAAGATTACGTGAAGAATACTAGATACATTGGTGGGTCAATTGCAGAGGCGTATATTCTGACGAAGCTTCTTTGTTCGCTAGAGAGTATATGCCTAATCCGGTGTTGGTAGTTTTAACCGCAAGTGAACGCTTTGTTGTGATTTTGGCGAGTTTGTTGATGAAGAGGCCTTGGGGAAAGGTAATAAAGTGAAACTTTCAAATCTTTCAATACGGCGGTGGCTCGTTATGTTTTCGAAACTCACGAAGATGTAGATGTATGGCAGAGTAAGTATTTACATTTAAAGTACCTTCAATGAATGAAACTTAACATTCTGATTACATCCCATCAAAATGTTTGACCAAATGACAAATTGTAGGAAGTACAATTCTTTTCCACAATCAAAAGAAGAAAAGGTGTTTCAAATTCAAATTAGGACTTGAGCTTTGGGTATCGAACGAGGTAATTTTTCCAGTTACACTTGAATTTTAACCAAATAGTTAGAAAAAATCCCTTTATATGTTACTAATGTCTTGTTTTTCCATATATCCGTCAATTTGTTGAAATTGGGTGATGTTACCTCAAGACTTCGCCCATCTAGCTAAAGGCCCTAGTTTTTGTTGCTAAGCAGGTTTGTGAATATCAGTGAAGGGCTATGTATTCTCACGAATATGGTCGTGAGCAACGTCATCTTGAATCAAAATAAGCGGCATCGCAAATTAAAGCAATTACAACTTGTGTCTAGTGCTAAAGACAAAACCCAAAGCAAGTGGAGATGGTATATTATGGCGTTGTTCAACATATATATGAACTAGATTATTCAAGTTTCAGGGAGATAGTATTTGGTGTGATTGGAGTGCAGTGGAGGACAAAAACGCTTGCACAGTGGACCACCCTTACGAAGATGGTTATGGTTGATCTGTCAAAATTGAAGAGCAAGGAAGCATTAAGGATGAACCGTTTGTTTGTGCTTTTCAAAACATAAAGCAAGTTTTTATTCCATTGACAGCAGGTCAATGGTGGTTGTTCTTCATCTTGGCAAGCGGTTAGCGATCATGTAGGCGCTTTGGAAGCCCCACTTGATTACCAATGTTTTGGATGACAATCGAATTTGTGTGATTTCTTAGATTATTTGGATGTGTAGCTCTACTTATGTTGTTCATGTTTTGATGTAGACAATGTTATTCTTATAAATGTAAGATTCAATGTTTCCTTGTAATTCTCATTTTGTAATTTTTCTATGTTGGCTTAATACAATTGGATGCATTTTTGTGATGGCCGTACACATGTACAAGCGTATTGACAACATCCTATCGATCTAATTGTACTTTGTATTGCCTTATATATTAAATTAGTTTCATGTCGGTAATCCTTATTTTTTATTGACGCAGATAATGGCGATCCATCGACACCGTTATGCGTAAAAAAGGAGATCGGGTTTGACATGTTGGGAAATCTGCTGGTAATAAGAAGTTGCTAGTGGCACGTATTCGAGCAATTTGACGAAGTGTAACATTGGGCTTCTTTATGACGATCGAGGCATGTGCCTCGAGGTGAAAGATAGCTTGTGAAATTCTCTCTTCAGATTTTGATATCGATCCGGCTTTACAAGAACCAGTATATTTCGCCAGACAATTCTAATATTGTCAAGCTAATTTTTAATTTAACGAAGCACATATCTTTGTTATTATTTTGAAATCTTGAATTATCATATGTTTAGTTTGTGCAATATATATTCTTTGTTTGATTTAGCCCAAATCTTTGTTGTTCGGTATAAATTTTGAGAGCAATATAAGAGTTGGAAGAATCACCTCCGATCCAGTACCTACGAGAGAATGCAACAACTCCGAGAAGAAATTCTCAAATTCAAAGATAATCCTCCAGGAGAATGAGTATGTTCCAATAGTGAATGGAACCAATTCATCGAACATGAGTCTTTTTGAGAAGAAGCTGAAACAAAGGGCTCAAGCGAAAGTAAATAGGCGAAGAAAGACTGATGTGCATTTCCTTGGTTCTAAATCATATGCAGTATCTGCGAGTGGGCGGTATGCCTATGCCTTTGCCTTTGCCAATCACCTATTTAGCATAATCAGGCTTGATTCACATGCGATGCAAGATGTCAATATTAAACATGCCATGCTATATTTTTTATTTTATATGTAAATCTTCTATTAATTTGTAGGAGCGATTACAAAGTGCATGATGATGAGGGCCAACCTCCCACTGCATGATAATCTCTACCTTCATGCTCGAAAAAACAAAAAAAGCGGATATCGCCCTGAGTTTGTTGAGAGCTAGCGTGAGTAAATTTCTAAACTTATAATTTCAAAATTGCCTATAAATTGTTAAATTGTATACTTGATGCACTTACTATTAAATGGTGATGAAGTTCCGAACCGGTCATACATTGGTTTCCTAGTTTTTAAGACCGGCCAAGAGATCTCATTTTAATGGTTTGGTATTAACTATTATATCATCTCATTGGTGACAAAAATATCGTAGTGACTTCACTTGGTACACTGAATAATATATTGCAAAGAAACTCTACCCAAAACGAATCGAGAAAATTTCACAAATGTTTGTATTCTTATCAACCGGCGTTTACGTGGGTATTTTGATTGAATTATATCTTATGTTTCAAAGTTATAACATTATAGGATTATTCGGCAATTTTGTGAGGATTATGAAAATACAATTGGTGAATCGACTTTAATTTGACAACTCATTTGGGAAATTTGGTATAGAAGTGTTAGTAAAATTTATTGTAATTTGAGTACATATATGTACATGTTATATTGTAATATTTAAGCTGTCGATGCCATTCTATTATTTACTCTTTCACAGGCCAAAATTGCTTTGAGCTACAGGGGCGGTCAAGGAGGAGATTCAAGCTCAGCGGATATCGATAATGATCCCTTGACTCAAGTGTTGGGGAAGGACAAAAGTGGCCGTACTCGTGGAGTTGGGTGAAGGTGCCGATGACTAAGTTTAAAGCCACACGACTGTAGTATGCAGAGATTGGTAGACTCAGGCGTGAAATCTGAGACCACGGTTCACCGTTATTACGGACCCTGCCGTCACAAATGAAGGACCAAAGCACGCGTTGTTACAAACCTTGGTTAAGGGCCGACCTGGTTCAAATCCAAATGAACATTCACCTGGTAGTGGTCACGGTGCTTCCAAGAAAGGCACTACGGTTGGAGAAGGTTCATCGACCGATCTATGAATGCAGATTACTCTCAATTCGAGCGCTACAAAGGGTATTACCATCTTAGAGATTTACGCAATGAAAATAATATTGCAATGGTAAGAATTGAGTCCGTTCGCCCGGTACTCTTGTTCATGGTCGTGAAACTTCAATGCTGAAGCAAAGGTAAATATCGAGTATATCTATCCGGCCGAGAATGAGCACGTGTATCTTGGTAAACAAGGGGTGCAGAGTGTTTGGCGATTTTGGTAGCGGTTCATTCATTGCGTGGCGACATACTTGTTGAAGGAGATGATGTAATTCTCTCCTTTTAATTAGTCAGTTATGTTTGTTAACTTCTAAGACAATGGTTGTGCTTGTGTTTGATTGAGTATTTTGTTTCATACTTAGTAATATTCGCGTTATGGTTTATAGTGCGGTACTTGATACTTGGTTTTAATTAGCTCATGTTGTTTTCAATGACTGAACCGCTTTGTAATATATGGATGGTGATGTTTGATATTTGGTGAGTAGTTTATTTGTGATGAATTGGTAATTTGATGCTTGATAGTTTGTAATGGATGGTGAAGATATTTGTTTTAACTCATTGTTCTAGTTTTGTAATCTTACATTTGAATTGTGTAGTGTGGTGATGGATTTGGTGATGGATTTAGTGAATGAATTTGTGTTATGGTGCATATATAGTGAATGAATTTGTGGTGATGGAATTAGTGAGAGCAATATTGTGTTATGGTGATGGATTTGGTGATGGATTTAGTGAATGAATTTGTGTTATGGTGCATATATATATGGATATGGTCGTTTTATGTGAATAAATATTGCATGGTGTTTTTAGGGGAGTGATTGATGAAGATGGGCTTGGTTGTACCAAGTTACAACCAATTTACAAATTGCAAATATGCTGGTCGACCAATTTTGTCACGGTTTTAAACCGTGGTAATTTTTGTCTATTACCATTCCGGACGAAATGGTCACGGTTTAAAACCGTGACCATTTGGTCATTGTTTAAACCGTGGCGAAATGGTCACGCGGTTTAAAGCCGTGACCATTCGTCACGGTTTTAAGCGTGACGAATCGCGAATAAATCGTCGCGGTTTAAACCGTGACTAATTAAAATCTGATTTAAAACCGTGACGATCCAGTTGCGACGGTGAATTTTGTCACGGTTTAAAACCGTGACAAATCCGAATTGTCACGGTTTTAAACTGTGACAATTCGCGAGTTATGGTGTAGTGTTGGAGGGTTCAAACGCCGAAAGCGATCCGTGGCTAACTCCTTATCCCTATCCTCTTTTGCGCCACCAACCCCCGATCCACTAACTGCATTACTTGCATTTGCATTACTTCCACTTCCACTATTCTGATTCGTCATCATCTACTGCATCATCTGAGACTGTTGTTCCACCAACCGAGTCAACCGTTCAATAACGGCAGCCTGATCATTATCCGCCATCTAAAGACACAATAACATCCATAACTCATAGACTCATCCTCATCACAAAAGTGCTCGTACACTTCACATGAAAACACACACAACCAATAGATATATCAAAGCACATAAACAAGCCGACTCACAGCTCGGGGTAGCGGAGAAATCCTCACGTGGTTAGGGAAGAGGGGAAAGCATGCTGCTCTGATACCATCCTGTAACGCCCAATCTAAACCCCACGAAATTAGAGTTGCGGAACTAGACTCGACGCTACTATTACATTTCACAAAACAACACGGGTGGTGATTCACATTTTTCAAACTGTTTATCATTTACAAAACACAATCAAAACATTGCCCGTGTTCATTTCAAAAGCATAAGTACAGGATCTTCAGCATCTTTCTTCTTCCCCACCCACAATCTCTCACGCGTCAATCCCGAGAGGTTTTCCTTCCGTCACCCGAGCTGCGTGTCTGCCCTGACGTACCTATAGTGAGAACATAAAAGAAAACCTGATGAGTCCCAAAGACTCAGTGGGCATACAGTTAAATGCAATGCATGTCACACTCATGTATTGGGCGCAGTTGCTTCTCAAGTGGATACGGCGCCAACATAACATAACATATATGGCCTAATTGTCTCAATCCTCATGCGGGCTTCGCCCGTGAGACGGCTAATAGTCTCAATCCTCTTGCGGGGCCTTTTCCCGTGAGACTAAACATAACTTTACATAGGTGTAATCACTTGGTAAGCAACGTTACATTCACACTCTATGACCATGTTTGCAAGCATAACGAGTACAAATAACTAACATTTCCGTCACCTCTACTTCCGGTAACGCTACTCAGGTGACATCAACATACAAGCACATACATAAAACATCAACATCATATATCACCTCAAGCACCATATAAACCCTAGGCTCTAGGACATGAGCAAGAAGGGTAACACATAACTCATGCTAGACCTCTCCATTCAAGTCATAACTATACATCTCAAGAGGTATATATGTACATCTAGAACTTTCTACCTATGTAGAGAGCTTCCTACCTCTACTTACCATTGGTATAATTAATACATCTAATACCCACCTTACTAGAGGGGAAAAGAACCAAGGAGATGATCACTTCTTCACTTCAATCTTCACCAATCACCCAACTCAACAAGACCACAAGCTACCCCTTGCTTACTCCCAAGTTGAAGACCTTAGATATGATAAAAATGGCGTTTTGGGGGTTTAGGGTCGAGCTCATGAAGAAAATACCCCAAAAATGGCTTCTGTTGACCTAAATACCATTCTGCCGACTTACCCGTTACGGCCGTAACTCTCTATCTTACGGCCGTAACATCCAAAATTACGGCCGTAACATACCTTTATACGGCCGTAACCCAGTCTCTGTAATTTCACATTCTGGTTCTGTTTCTCTTTACGGCCGTATCATATATCTTACGGCCGTAACCCAAGAAATACGGCCGTACTCGAACCACATACGACCGTAATACACTCTCTGTAAATTTGGAACATTCTTCTCTTTTGACACTTACGGCCGTAACAAAACCCTCTTACGGCCGTAACCTATGAAATACGGCCGTATCTATACTTCATACGGTCGTAACGACACACTTACGGCCGTAATTCCTGGCCTTACGGCCGTAATAACCATTTTTCTGCATCTTGCTCCCGGTTTACACTTAATGACCCGAAAACCATACATACCCTCATATACACTTGGAAACACATCCGCACACACATAACAACATATGACAATACTGACCACGCAAGCCACACCAAAATGACGTCATCAACCTCACATATTCGTACGGAAAACGAACGGGGGCGTCACATATTCTCTCTGAGTTCTAGTAGAAGTATGTTTTTGCTCTAGGAAGGCTATGACCTGTGATAAATGATTCTATTTGATATTCAACTAATGAGACCACTTCATTAGCTTCGCCGGGTAATGACTTCATCAGCTTCACCGGTAACCTGACCATTTTGCACACCCTTTTCAACGTGGACTTCTAGAACTTTCTTCTCCTAGACGACTTTTTCGCCTTTGCATTGAGGAGAACGATCTTTGTCGCTAATGGTCTCTCCAGTCCCCGTGCATTCATTGTGAGGGAGTTGCATTTGCTGGATCATATCAGGGCCTAGCTGTCTTAGGGTAAGCTTCATACCACTTCCTTACCACCCCGCGCACTTCATTGAAGCGCCAAATTTCGACCTGTTGCTGGCCACAAGATTAAACAAATAATGAATAACATACCAAGTCTATTCAATGGAAATTGCAGGCTATAGAGAGCGATACACCCAGTACACTTCGAGCAACATACATTGTGTGATAAAGCCAGCTTCTATGTGGTACCGAGCTAGAGGTCCTCGAGAGAGACCTTCTATGGGTCGAACACGAATACTTCATTTTTATTAAATCAAAACATCACAACTCTAAATAACTTCTTTCTGACCAATGCTTAAAAGAAACCACATATGCTTCAAATAACATCCAGTCCTATATAATTCATTTTAAGTTGACTCAATCAACAGCAAGCAACTTCTTAGAAGATAAAATAATAATAAAACAGCAAGCAAGGTGGCAATAGCAACCAATTGTATATTTAATGAGTAAACTATGAACTAATCAGATTTTAAGCAGCGTCATTAGCCAAAAACGTCTAGAAACAACAGCCTTTGCATCATTTCACGATGTATTGACTACAAAACATAGAACATAGACATAACTGCTGTGAGAACATCATTTCCCTTCCATAGACTAATACTTTGATGCTTCCCAAACTCCTCCCAATCAAATAATTTTTATAACTATAGTAGTATAAGTTTCCCCTCAAAGTGCAGAACGATATCAATATCATGATCTCAACGTAAATTATGAGGTGTAAAGCCACTTCAGCTGATTAATCTAATGGTTTAATTAAACCACAAAAATAATAGCTCGCGATTGATAACATAGATACAATTAGCAGTTCAAAAATACTAACCTCCACAAAGTTGGGGAATTTAGGATCCCCATTTACGACTCAAGAATGAATCTACATTCCAAATTAATACGAATAAATATCCAAGAAAAATTAAATACCAAAAAGTCAAAATATAAATAGTTAATACCTCCTATTCGACTTTGTGTTTTTCAAATTCCTCCTACGGAATGTAATATTTTGCTAATCGAGTTTTTCTCTGCTTGTTCTGTAATAGTATAAATAGGATCTGCAATTTTCAAAACCAAAAAGAAAAAAGAAAATCCAAACTGGTTAAACGAAATTTTATGCAGTAAACTAAACAGCAGCTTTCTCCACAATCTCATGCAAGGTATCATAAACCAATTTACTATTCACCAAGAATTTCAAGTGCCTTTCAACATCGGGATGCAATTTCCCCGTAGGTTGACCCTCAGGCTCTTTTCTCCTTCCTTAGCTTGGTCCGTCATGTGCCTCTTTTTCTCATTCCTTAGCTTGGTCCCTCGTGTTCAATATTAAAAATATGGACAAATATCATAGTCGCTTTGCTATACACTAAGTTCCAATATTCAAAATAATCAGTCATTCAATTGTCCAATCCATAGTAATCAGAAGGAATGTAAGCATATACATTCTCTTAAGTTTCCAATAGATGGAGACGGACATCAAATTCGCAGTATAATAAATGAGAAAATTAGTCTCAGTAAATTGAAATAAATTGTCTAATAGTACAATACTAATAGCAATTCGAATAAATTGTCATTCTTTAAATTGATCGCTCTAATTTATCAAAAGAAAGCCAAGTTCATCATAACGTTCACAACATTAATCATATTCCAGTTGCAGTGCATATATATAATAAAATAAAATCAAAAATCAAAAAGAAAATCCCATTAACTTGCATAGTTAACATCAATTAAAGCCTGAACTGAGTTTAGCACACCACTGGAAAGATTTGCTAAGGCTAGAATAACCCTACAAATTCAGTAGAGAACCAAAATCACATAGTAATTGTGTAACTAATAACATAAATGAATTTCGTCCCAATAAAACTTGGGAAATTGAGAATTCACAAAGATTTCAAATTAAATCTTCAACATGTGAACAAAAGAAACTAATATTTTGTACGAATCGAACTTTTCCATAAGAATGAAAGGAAATCAAATTAATTCAATTCCTTTAATTTGGGTAATTGAACCCCAAAAAAAGTATGCGGCTCTCAGAAAAAGTACCTGGACAATGGCATATTCACACAAGCGCTTCTAGAGGATTCTGATCAACAACTGTTAGATGATTAAATTTCTCACAATACTAAGAATTTCACCACGGAGAATGGAATTATTGAGAAGACCAGAGCACCGGAAACCTACAAACGAACACCCAGAAATAGGAATCATTTCAAATAAGGGATTAATTTTAGGAGATAAAAATTGACTTGGAACTGAAATCGGATATGGTCAATTGATGGAGAAGATAATTGCGAATCAAACGAAAGAGATTTGATTATATTTTTCTGGGATTTTGCTGGATAATTGGCGGGAAAGATAAATTGCCATTCCGGGTAATTGAGCTGAAATTGGGGCGAAATTGTGAATAGAATGGGAAGTTGGAGAGCATAGGGTTCCATCGGGTTGAGGTGTGAATAGCGCGTGATTGTGTGATATTTGTTACTGATTTCATTAACACCTTACAACTAAAATTTAAAACTAAAAATTAAAAAATAAAAATGATTAAAGATTAAAATAATAATTTTTATATTCAGAAAATAAGTAAAATGGGGGGGGGGGAACTTGCTTGGTTTATTTATATATAGATATAGATATAGATTATTATTATTATTATTATTATTATTATTATTATTAAGAAGGAAATGTTGTTATGTAGATAAGGAAATATTGAAAAGTTGGAAAAGTCAAATTAGGAAAGTTTTTTTGAGCGGGAAAAAAACTCCCTTTTTTTATATATATATAGAATAGAATATAGATATAGATTATTATTATTATTATTATTATATTATTATTATTATTATTATTATTATTATTATTATTACTAAGAAGGAAATGTTGTTATGTAGATAAGGAAATATTGAAAAGTTGGAAAAGTCAAATTAGGAAAGTTTTTTTGAGCGGGAAAAAAAAGTCTCTTTATATATATATATATATATATAGTTTAATTTATATTTAATTATTATGGTAGTATTATTTGAAATTAACAAGCAATATTCATATTTTCTATATATTATAGTTTATACTATTTAAAATTATCATGGATAAACAAGAAACTTGACGTCTAAATAAATAAAATTTTCAAACAAAACTATTTATAGAGATCAAATTTACAAGTAGTGAAACATTGAAAATAATAATCGAAGAAAAAAAAGTTAAGGATGTAATTGCATATGAAAGTAAACATTGAGAACATTTAAGATAATAAGAATGTGGTGTACTTATTAAAATTCGTAATGTGAATATAATTAGCCAAAAATTTTTTAAAAGGGTTGGCTAACACCCTCTTAATCTCTTTGAAATCTTTAAATATATAAAAGCTCTTCCACTAGTATATATAAAAACATAGAGTTTCTTGGCCGAAGCTAGTTTTTTTTCCCCTAATGGCTTGGTCAGCAAGATTGGCTTACACGTGTAGTCTATTGCTCAACATATCACATGTGCATTATTTTCAGTATGGAAAGACGTGTCTGTGTAAACAAGCCAGGTAAAATTAATACAATCAAATACAATTCTAATTGATTACACAGCCGATTGGATATTGCTTATTTTAGGGAAAGTTAATATTATGTTTTGTGCAAAAAGAAAGATATATTTAAATAACGAAATTGAACAGTGTCGGTCGTGTGATTTTTGTAGCCTAAGACGACATATAAATCAAGCACTCTAAGCAATAATGCTCATCATAAATGGATTTTTTTAATAATGGAGCTATAATTATTAATTAATTGCAAAAAAATTCAAAATGAATTAATTGTTTTATTAGTATTTATATTAGTATTTATATAAGTCAACAAAAGTACATCCATATAAACAAACAATGTCACATTCATTTTTAATAATTTAATAAATATATGTAAAGTCAACAACGATTGAGGACGAGCTCTATAGGAACGAGGAGTTTATTAATTGATAAGGTTTTTTTTTTTGAACAATAATTGATAAGGTTAAAGTGATTGGATTTCAGACAAAAATAAGAGAGATGAAGATGATGGAGAAAATGTCCAATAACTATAGGTCAAAGTTGATCTTTGCCTACTAAATCAATATATCTTATTTCTTAACCACTAACTATAATTTATAAAAAGTGATTTTACCAATTACTCTTTTTAGGTATTTATAGACTTTTTTGCCCTCATATTTCTTTTTCCACACTTTTATTTTCTTTCTATCTTTTAAATTACATAAGAGGTCCCCCAACTTTCAAATTTTACATTTTAGTCCTCAATTTTTTAATTTTATTTCAAAAATAGCCCAAAATATTTGCACCCAAGGTCCTCTATCTTTCGAATTGTTTTATTTTGATCCTCAAATTTTTAAAATTTTTACACTTTTAGTCCTTTTTACTTATCTTTTTCGTTGTTTTCTTCTATATTTATGAAATTCATCTATAAATACAATATCTAAGATAACATAAATAAATTTATCGTCATGATACAAAAAAATATTTCAAGCATAAGGATAAATTTATACTTTATTTAATACTCTTGGTAATAATTCATAAATATCAATGGACGTACAAATATTACCTTCTCAAGTAATATGGATTACTACAACAAGTAATATACATTACCTACCTGATAATCTCGATAAATATCCAACTTCGCTTCCTTTGGTATCTCAATTTTTCTCTCCAGATTACCACTCCAGATAATCTTAAAAATATTCAACTTTTCGTTCTCATCGTCTCTCGCTTTCTCTCTCCATCATCATTACTAGGGTGGATAATGTTATTGCAATGGTATGCAATATAATTATAGGGATATGCAATATTCTATTTTTATTGTGATGTTGGTTATAGTTTTTATTTTATTATTATTATTATTATTTGGTGTGATATTGGTGGTAGTTTATTGAGTTAGTATGGGACATTTGAGATTTAACTTCAGGTTTACATACTAATTTTTACAATCTGTGGTTTGAGATGAGAGTCGAAATTATTTAATAATACACATGTTAAAGAAATTACTTTTCATATTCAAATTCAAGCACTGACTAGCTAGTGTTTAGTTAGCTAGTTTGTCTATGAATTTTATTAGTGAAATCAAATATTTCAAAATGAGATTATTAAGACAAAACATAGTTGTTTGAAATTGATGGAAGAGAAATTAAATAATTCTCTGTAGATTTAGTATTCTAATTATGATTATTCGGGCATGTAATATTATTACTGTTACAGGTAATAATATTATCGGGATAGGTAATAATATTAGAGTGGTCATAGTATTTCCAACATAGAAAGATCAACACATCAAGTGAATGCTTGGATTTTAGTGGTAGGTAATCTGATTACCTGCTGAAGTAATCTAGAAAAGAAAGTGCAGAGAGGGAGAAAGTCGGAGGCGTGAAATGCGAAGTTGATTGTTGATCGAAATTACTTGTGGTGGTAATGAGATTACCCGACGACTTAATCTAGAGAGAGAATATGCATAGAGAAAGAAAGTCGGAGATGGGAATAGAGAAGTTGAATGTTGATCGAGACTACTTGTGGTAGCAATCTAGTTACCTGGCGAGGTGATTTGAAGAGAGAAAGTATGTAGAGAGAAAGTTGGAGACATGAAGGGATAAATTGGATGTTAATCCAGATTACTTGTGGTTGTAATATCATTATCGGCTAGGTAATCACGGAGGGAGAAAGTGCGTAGAGAGATAAAATTATAGACACGAGGGAGAATTTGAATCTTGATTGAGATTACTTGTGGTGGTAATCTGATTACATGGTGAGGTAATCTGGAGAGAGAAAATGTATAGAAAGAGAAAGTGAAAGACGAGGAAAGGGAGAAGTTGAATGTTGATTGAGATTTGTGGTGATAATTTGGAGAGAGAGTGTGTAGAGAGAAAGTTAGTTACGAAGAAAATGGAGAAGTTAAATGTTGATCGAGATCGCATGTGGCGGTAATCTGGAGAGAAAAATGGGCAATAGAGAAAGTCGAAGATGTGGGAAATGAGAAGTTGAATGTTGAACGAGATTGTTTGTGGTAGTAACATGATTATCTGGTGAGGTAATCTGGAGAGAGAAAGCACATAGAGAGAGAAAGTGGGAGATAGGGAAATGGAGAAGTTGAATGTTGATCGAGATTACTTGGGTGGTAATCTTGAGAGATAAAGTGCGTAGATAGAGAAAGTCGGAGATGGAGAAAGAGAAAAATTGAATATTGGTTGAGATTACCTGTGGTGGTAATCAGAGAGAGAAAGTGCGTAGAGTGAGAAAGTCGAAAATGAGGAAAGGAAAAGTTGAATGTTGAGTAAGATTACTTGCGATGATAATTTGAAGAGAGAAAAATGTGTTTATTTTATTAGAGTGACATTGTTGTAAACTTGAATATTTATTTTATTAGAGTGACATTATTGTAAATTTGAATATTTATTTTATTAGAGTGGCATTGTTGTAAATTTGAATGTTTATTTTATTTTATTACTTTATTTTATTAGAGTGCCATTGTTATAAATTTGAATGTTTATTTTATTAGAGTGACACTATTGTAAACTTGGATGTTTATTTAGTAGAGTGACATTATTGTAAATTTGTGATTTTTAAATTCTATTTTTGTCTTATTGTGTAAAAGATGAGTTAATGGTAAAAAAAGAGATGTGCATGATTTAGCGGGCAAGTTTTCTCCATAAGTGTAATTATTGGTCAAATGCCCAAGATGATGAGTATAATCAATTGGTGGGTTTTTTGGGCTTGTCTTAGTGTGCAGATAGTTTAAAGTTGTTCATTTTCCAACAAAAATTTAAGAAACAAATATTTTTCTGTTTTTCTTTTTAAAATTTTTTATGCGTTTGTAGTTTAAATGAGGTGATGCAATATAAATTTTTACTCCGGATCACAAAGAATGGACAATATTTTCATTTATTTTGTGTTTAAATTAAATGTGATATTTATTTGTGACTACTTATAAATAAAATTGACAACACCACAATTTAAAAAAGTCACAAATAGAAAAGTTGACGCTTAATAAAAAAATTAAGAATAAGAAGACTCACAAGCAATTATAACCACACATACATAGAAATTTGAAAAGCGTCGCATTTGGAAAAAAAATAAATAAAGGCCACAGATAAATAATGGATGAATAAAATGTAAAAAGATTTGTGTCTTTCCATAATTGGTTTAGATACATACAACCACAATGTTATTTCACATATTCAAATGCACTTCCATCTGATGTGCGTAATGTTATTAGTGTTTTAGTTCGATTGTTATATAATATCAATCAACTATATTTTTATATTTAATGTGAGACACATTATAAATATTTTATATTGATTGCCCAACAATATTCCTTTACCATTTAAATTATTTATATCTAGTGCGTGTTACTTAAATAGATTTCATTTTTATATCTATAAAATGCGTTTGTCATTCGAATGTTTTCATCCCGTGTAACACACGGGTTGGATACTAGTCTAAGTTTGCCATATAAAAGGAAAGAAAAAGGAAAAAGGAAAAAAAGGAAATCCTCCTAAAAAAAACTTTACCAAATGTTTGTCTAGGCCATAGGGCTATTTTTTTTTTTTTGGTGAAATGTCGCTAAGAAGGTCGTCTCAACATCCACCAACCCCTATTTATAATTGAACTGTCAGAAAAAAAATTTTTCTAAAGAGTTTCATTCAGCAGTCTGCTAAAGAGCATCCCGCCATGGGCGATAACACTTCTCCCTCCTCTGAAGCCAAGATGCTTCCGATTCCGAGGAAGCAGCCTTATCATGAGCGCGTTACCGTATGTCAATAACATGCCGCACCTCGACAACCTCATCGGATGTAATTGTCTGATCTTTTTTTCCCTCCAATTAAGTACAAATTTCTGCCTACAGATTTCATTGTTGCTTCTTATCCAGGCGTGTTGAGTGCCGATGTGTTTGTGAGGTACTGTAGAAATAAAGGTTACAATGCAATATACATCTGTAGTATGGATGAGTACGTGATAGCTACAGAGACCAAGGCTTTGAAGGAGAAATGTTCTCTAAAAGAAATTTGTGACAAGTAATTTAATCGACTAAATTACTGAAAATTTTGATATATTTGTTACCTTTGTTAACAGGCCTGCTGCTGACAAAGAACACAATCTGGATCTTTCAATGAAGATGAACCTTGCATGTGCATATATTCCGCTCTGAAGAATTGATTCACCAACATGTTTTAACTTGTCATATAAACTGAGTATTACTATTGGCACATCCTTCATGTCAAAAGATGCGGGAATGAAAAGGAAAAGGGAATTAAGGAAATAGAATATATAGCATAAAGCCTTAAACTAGAAGGAAGTTAATGCCGTTTTGCTAGAGCATCTCCAAGAGAATCTATTTATAAAAAGCATCTTTTAGTTTTAAAGAGCAAACAATCAAACAGTGCAATGAATGCTCACTGTTTTAGTTTTATTATAAAAAGCATCTTTTAGTTTTAAAGAGTAAACAATCAAACAGTGTAGTGTGTGCTCACTGTTTTAGTTATTATTTTTCCTTTTAAAATAGCGCATATTATTCCCCTCCATTTTTATGTAAAAACATATCTATTTTCCAATGCCGCCGCAAATCCATGATCTACCTTTGTATTATATATTTACCAAAGCTGGACCAAAGGATCCAGAAGCCCCGGATTTTTGTGCATTGATCCTTGTATTGATGAAATGAAATTAAGTACAACACATTTATCAACAATGAATAATTTTGCAATATAGTTAAAAAATACTGGTCTTTTCAAGATGTAAAAGTTTGCTAGCAGTCTCTTGAGTTACACCTTTTCATTTTCAATGCTTCCCACGATTATATCATATTTTCTACTCAAGAAATGTTACTAGTATAGAGTTGATTTACCATTTGCTATATTGTTGGAATTCCATAACATTTCAATATATAGGAAGTGTCATTGTGTGGTGGACAAATGTCTCAATATTTGAATGCATAGGAAATTTGATTTACAGATTGGGTATGATTTGTTCATACCCAATCAACTCTCTATAAAGGACTGGTTCACAAGTATTATCCACTTATCCACCATTTATTTATGTCAGACATGCTCTGCTCATGAACCTGTTTTAAATGTATATATACTCAAAAGTATTCTTAGGTTTGTAGATATCATGCTATTCATAGAGATGTATATAAGTGGTTCAATATAAGCTTCGATGAGTTTGGGCGCACTTCATGTCCGCAGCAGACTCAAGTTTGCCAAGCAATTTTCAAGAAACCGTTGGAGAATAAATGTCTTTCTGAAAATAAAATGCAGCAGGTTCAAGATTATCATAGCCTATGTGCTTCTTTTGAGTTCAAAGTATTTTATGAGATAAATTCACATTTCTACCCTTAATATTCCATTTTTACGAAGTTAAGATCAAAAGTGGCGTGGAATGACTCTCTAACTTTTACGTGTAATATTGTTCTCGTTCCTCAATTTATTTATTATTTATGTCCATAAGTTCAATGGTTGCACAACCTACATGTTAATTTCAATAAAAAACTTAAATGATTTGATAAATTCTCCTTCCAATCCTGAAAATTTCACGTTGTAAAACACTTAGGGGCGTTCTGTTTCTTTTGTATTTTCTGTTTTCATTTTCAAAAATATTTTGGTATTTTCTATTTTCAATTGTTGTTTTGAGAAAATTGAAAATGCATTTGGTTTATTTTTTTGAAAAATTATTTTTGAGAAGGGAAAATAGAAAACGTGTTTGATTTATACTTTTACAAAAATACAATTTCGCATAATCAAAATTACAAAAAAGCCCTCAAACTATTCAAAATTTTCAAACAGGCCCTCATCTTCACCCACCCCACCCCCCAACCCCCACCTGCGGTGGTTTTCCAAGGTGGAGAACCGAACCACCTTCGCAGTCGAGAACCACCTGCGAAGGAGGTTCTCCACCTCTACGCAGAGGTGGTTCTCCAACTTGCAGGCGGAGGACCATATGCGAAGGTGGTTCTTCACTTATGCATGGTGGTTTGACTTTTCTAGCAGTGGTAGGGGACTGAAACGTACAAAAAATAAAATTTGGGACTCAAATATAATAAGTGTAAAGTTTAAAAATCAGAAAATACGTTTTCCTTGTTTTTGATATTTAACATAGAAAACGCCGAAAACGTTAAAAAAACGTTTTCGTGTTTTCTATACAAATCTTGAAAACGGTTTCGAAAATATATTTTCGAAAACAATGAATAGAACGCGTTTTCAATATTTTCGAAAACAGAAAAAACAGGTTGAAAATGGCAAACAGAACGACCCCTTAAAGTAGAGTAGTTTTTTTTCAACGAGAATATAAGAGCAGGGTGTAGTTTGAATCCTAATCATACGTTAAGGTTTTGGTGATTTTAACTACTGTACGTCTGTACCACATTTGAACCATCCCGTTTAAAGTAGAATTGCATACCGTGTCAATAACTCATTTCTAAAACTTTCAAAACTACTCTCTATCTCACAAAGATAGTCCTTATTTTACTTTCACACATATTAAGAAATTTCAATTAATTTTGTTGGAAAAAATATTTAGTTATGCATTTTCAAATATATTTCTATATTAAATAATGATAGCTTACTTTAATTGGTAACAACACATATTAAATAGGGGTATAGTGAAAGGTGAAAGGTTTTAATACATTCTAAAAAATGTGGACTATAATTTCGGATGGGTGAAAAGGAAATTTTGGATTATCTTTGCTAGAAGAATGGAGTATTTCGTTCACCAGAAAACACCAGTTGAATTTATTTGTATATTTTCCTTTCCTCTATTGGAAAAACGCAATATGCTAATTCAATTTTTACTACGGCTTTTCACACACATGACACACACATATCTTAACATCTTAACAAAAAATGTAAGAGGCAATGTAATTATTGTTCCAAAACACTCCCTAGTGCCATTAGCGTCACCTTTGACTTTTGATTCCAATCCCATACAACCTTCCATTGGGAAAATTGAGATCCGATCCAGAAGCAATACCAGCACAGCGAGCATAAACTCCAACAATCCAAAAACTTTTCCGATGATGTTGTCGATCGTAGACCCCAGAACTTTGACCGGTAGTCAAAGTTGTTATGGAAATTTTTCCAAACTACTGGAGTTTCATCTTATCGTGCTAGGTTTGAATCCGATCTCGATTTTTCTAACGGATGTCGTATATGGCCGGAAATGTAACACTAGCCACTAACTAGTGTTTTGAAACAATCTTGATGTAATTACACTATTCATGTGTCGAAGTTGCTCTTTGGATTTAGAGTTGTTACTCACCGCTTCCTCAAGAAAAAGTGCAACTCCCAGTAAATCCCCTATGAAACACATTTGTTGTCTGATGATTCAATCTAATATATAATCATGATCGAGTGAGATTGAAACATAGAATATCCATTCGTCTTCATCATATTTCGCAGCAAACAAAACTTCAGAAATCTATCAAATCTCTCGCATTATTCTTCCACTTTCTACCAAATCTCTTACATTTTTCATAACAATTATCTCTACGGTAGATTCCACTGTGAGAAAGCAATATGCCATTAACACGAATGCATAGGGCCCGCGCGGGGTGGGGGGCGGCCTCCAGAAACTTTAAAAAACATGCTGTGAGTCTATTGTTCGCTTAAAAGGCTGCGAGAAGGCCATTTCAAATAATTTCAGTTCCGCAAATTTTGTTCTAAAGCATTTCCGGCAGTCTGCTAAAGCGCATCGCACTATGGGCGATCAGACTCCTCCCTCGTCCGCCGCCAAGAAGCTTCCGATTCCGGGGAAGCGGAACATCCTCATCACTAGCGCGTTGCCTTATGTCAATAACGTGCCGCACCTCGGCAACATCATAGGATGTAATTATCTGATCTTTTTTCTCCAATTCAGTAGAAGTTTCTGTCTACAATTTGTGAATTTATTCCTTTTTTCTTCTTTTTTCTTCTCCAGGTGTGTTGAGTGCCGATGTTTTTGCGAGGTACTGTAGAAATAGAGGTTACAATGCGATATATATATGCGGTACGGATGAGTACGGGACAGCTACCGAGACCAAGGCTTTGGAGGAGAAATGTTCTCCAAAAGAAATTTGCGACAAGTAATTTAATCGACTGATTTACTGAAAATTTTGATATATTTGTTCGAATTCGTATATTTCTTTATTTATTAGTGCATTTCTCTCAATTTCTATTTTCTTTTATAAATTTTCGATATTTCTGTACTTGTAGGTGTTTTATAAATGAAAAATGTAATAGGTTTGATTAGAACAGAAACGGAGGCTGTTTTAAAAGGCAGCTCCCTTCTTCTTTTTAATTTTTAATTTTATTTTTGGTGGAAATGGAAAATCAGGCAGTGCCCTAGTATTTGTTACCTTCGTTAAAGGGCTTGCTGCTTACAAACACAATTTGAATCTTTCTATGACGATGAACCTTTAATGTGCATATATTCCTCTCTGAAGAATTGATTCGCCAACATATTTTAACTTATCATACAAACTATAAAGTGAGTGTCAGTATTGGCGAATCCTTTATATCAAAAGACGTGGGAAGGAAAAGGAAAAAGGAATAATGGGGAAACTGACCATGTAGCTTCAAGCCTTATGCTAAAGGAAGATAATGCCATTCTGTTGGAGCATCTCCAAGATAATCTATTTATAAAAAGCATCTTTTAGTTTTAAAGAGTAAACAATCAAACAGTGCAGTGAGTGCTCACCGTTTTAGTTATTATTTTACTTTTTGAAATAATAACATGCATTATTTCCCCCCATTTTATATAAAAACATATCTATCTTCCAATGACAATATGACACTGGCCAATCCACTGCAAATCCATGATCTACCTCTGTATTATATATTTCCCGGAGCTGGACGAAAGGATCTTGAACCCCTTGGATTTTTGTGTATGTTAGTCCTTGTATTGACGAAATGAAATTAAGAATCATATATTTATCAAATATGCATAATTTTTCAATATACTTAAAAAACACTGATCTTTTCAAGACGTGAAAGTTTGCTAGCAGTCTCTTGAGTTACACCTTTTCATTTTCAATGTTTCCTACCATTATGCCATCTTTTCTACTTGAGAAATGTTACGAGGATAGAGTTGATTTACCATTTGCTCTATTGTTGGATTGGAATTCCATATCATTTCAATTTATATGAAGTGTCATTGTGTGGTGGACGAATGTGTTAACATTTGAAAGCATTGGAAATTTGACTTAGAGATTAACTACGATTGGTTCATGTTTATAAACTCTCTATAAACATTCAAGCTTTTTCACATCCAACCAAAAAAATAAAAAATAAAGAATAAAAGTGAGGACTGACTCACAAGTATTATCCACTTATCAACCATTTATTTATGTCAAACGTGCTCTGAATGCGCATGAACCTGTTTTAATTTTATATCTGCTCAAATTTACTATCGTGTTTGTAGATATTATGCTATGCATAGAGAGGTATATAAGTGGTTCAATATAAGCTTCGATGAGTTTGGGCGCACTTCAAGTCCACAGCAAACTGAAGTTTGCCAAGCAATTTTCAAGAAGCTGTTGGAGAATAACTGGCTTTCTGAAAACACAATGCAGCAGGTTCAAGATTATCACAGCCTATATACTTCTTTTGAATTCAGGGTGTTACGATATGTTGTATTCTTAGTGCCTGTGCTTGTTTTCTGCTTTAGTACAGACAAGTGAATTCGGGAACTTTTATTTTCTTTGCAGCTCTACTGTGGTTCATGCAAAAGATTTTTGGCAGATCGGCTGGTGGAGGGTAATTGTCCAACTCCTGGCTGTAATTATGATTCTGCACGTGGAGATCAGTGCGAGAAATGTGGGAAGCTTTTAAATCCCACAGAATTACTAGAGCCAAGATGCAAGGTTTGCTCATGGTCATACTAATAAAGACTCATCTAGATCACACATTATCTCGTTCGAAATCTCATTACTTAACATGTCCTCTCAGTCTCTCACTGGGTTCATGGCTTTACCAACTTCATTTTCAAAACCAAAAATACAATAATGTAAATAGTAAAGTTTTGAACAAACCATTATCAAGAATAAGTACAATTATTATGTCTAATTATTTCTAAGAAGTTGCATGTAACTCTGGACTGTTGGACAGGTCTGTGGTAATACTCCACGCGAGGAAGATACAAACCACTTGTTTCTTGACCTTCCTCGGCTGCAGGATAAATTAGAGGAATACATAAACAAAATGTCAGTGGTTGGAGGGTGGAGTCAAAATGCCATCCAAACAACACATGCCTGGCTTAAAGATGGGTTGAAGCAGCGGTGCATCACAAGAGATTTGAAATGGGGAGTTCCTGTTCCGCACGAGAAGTTCAAGGACAAGGTCTAATGACTTTCTGTTGAAACATTTGGTGCCGTGCAGTCAGTAGTGTCAGTTCTTTGAATCAGCTATTTTGATACTTTTCTGGTACCAAATGCTGATAGTAGTCGGAGCTTTGATTCTATTACCTACAAAATGACTGTTTGTCTCATTTCAATTGGTAGGTATTTTATGTATGGTTTGATGCACCTATTGGATATATCTCAATCACCTCATGCTACACACCAGAATGGGAGAAATGGTGGAAGAATCCTGAAAACGTAGAGCTGTATCAGTTTATGGGCAAGGATAATGTGCCTTTTCATACCGTAAGTCAACTACACTTTCTTTCCAGGACTCTGACTGCTAGAGCTTACGCATTTTCGGTGTTGGTCTATAATTGTTTTTAGGTGATGTTCCCATCCACGCTCATTGGAACAGCTGAAAACTGGACCTTGATGAAGACAATCAGTGTTACAGAGTACTTGAACTACGAAGCAGGTTATTTGACTATAAATGATTTGTCTAGAAGTGGATTTGTGGTAATCCCTCTTTCATTTGAGTTTATCATTATCAAATTGTTTTCAATGTTTCATCTATAGGGAAATTCTCGAAGAGTA
Organism: Jasminum sambac; assembly: GCA_018223645.1. Classification (NCBI taxonomy): domain Eukaryota; kingdom Viridiplantae; phylum Streptophyta; class Magnoliopsida; order Lamiales; family Oleaceae; genus Jasminum; species Jasminum sambac. The sequence goes on from CP073649.1 coordinate 20,451,282, forward strand.
AGGGTGTTGGTGTTTTTGGAAATGATGCAAAAGACACAAACATTCCTGTTGAAGTATGGAGATACTACTTGCTGACAAATAGACCAGAGGTAAGTTCTTGGAATTGCAGCTTCCTTGTCCTTGATAAAATTATATACCACTAGACCAATATTTCTCCTGCATCTTCCCAAGGTAGATGTATCTGGATGTGTACCATCTCATTGACGTTTAAAATATTGCGTTATCTAGGTATCAGACACACAGTTCATATGGACTGATCTGCAAGCAAAGCTGAACAGTGAATTGCTGAGCAACCTCGGAAATTTCATTAATCGAGTCTTAAGTTTCATTGCAAAAGACTCAGGTCCGTCAACTGCTTCTGTTTACAAAACCTCTCATATGACACCTTGATGTGTTCCATTATTGTTTTTCGATGAACATGTGATATAATCACATATGATGCTGGGAGGTACTTTGAGGATTCTTCTTAACAAGGTTCCGAATCATTTATTGGTTTGACTAGTAATTACTCTTTCCCTATTTCTTATCTTTACATGAGAATGAGATTATGGACTGAGTGGGCTCTGGTAATTCTTGGGTTTCTTTCTATGCTCAAAATTCTGTTAGTTCTTGGTATTCCTGTACTTGTCTTGAGAATCAGTACTTTTAGTTGTCCACAATGTGTTTTGCTTTGCCATGCATCTTTTCATATTTCAGGTTCTGGATATGGTTCCATCATTCCTGATGCTCAGGGTGCAGAATCTCATCCATTGACAAAAGTATTGACGGAAAAAGTCAGTAGTTATGTTCAGCAGTATGTTGAAGCAATGGAGAAGGTAACTAATGCATAATGCCAATTATTTATTGTTTGTACACAGATAACTGCAGGGACCATTTCATCATGAGAACGCTCCCACTGGCATTTGCTGTAGGTGAAGCTGAAGCAAGGCTTGAAGATTGCCATGTCTATATCTGGAGAAGCAAACGCGTATTTGCAAGTATGTCCTAATTAGGACGCTATTTTTGCCTTTTAATCTGAATGATAATTTATTCAAAATTCCTGTACTCTGAGAGCATCTCCAATGCACAAGTCTAGTGGCAATGTCTATGGGATGAAAGAGAGAGGCACACAAATTATATGGATCCCACACTTCTATCAATTTTCTTTTAATTTTTAATCACTTTTCTCTTCTTTATCCAGCTTTTTCATCACCTTTTCTTCATCGCTTGTCATGACACTTTTACCTTCTCGCATCTATCCAAACATCCTCCCCTAATATTTTATCATTATTTTTTGAATTTGTCTCTCTCTCTCTCTCATGCTTCTTTTTTACTTTTCCTTCTCTTTTTTCAATGCACATCTTTCTATTTCTGTTCAATTAAAATAATCATCTTCTCTCTATCTCCATCCTCCACATCATCTCCAATCCACTACATGCATTGGAGATGCTCTGATTTTTCATCTAGGCAGAAGGCATGATATACTTATATTTGAGCTTGTAGGGAAGCCAATTCTGGAAGCTTTACAAGGAGGATCGATCTTCCTGTTCCGTGGTTATGAAAACATCAGTTGGACTTGTGTATCTTCTTGCATGTCTCTTGGAGCCTTTTATGCCATCTTTTTCCGTTGAGGTAACAAAACAAAAGTAGCTCTGTGCAGCACTTGGAGAGCGAGATCACTCGGGAACAGGCTCATGATTTTAGATTATAATTTGTGTACTTCTCGGTGACATGTAGGTACTTAAGCAGCTAAACATGAGCGAAACACAAATATCACTTTCTGATGAAAAAGGCGACATTGAAAGGACGAAAAAACCTTGGGAGATTATACCTGCAGGTCACAAAATTGGAACTCCAACACCACTTTTCAAAGAACTGGTACATGTGTTGACCAATTCCTTGTATCTCTGTCGGCTGCTTCACACTCTCTCTCTCTCTCTCTCTCTTTCTCACTCTCTAAAATAATCATTACTGAGGTAAGTTCTTTCTGTTGCTTGTTCAAACTTGCAGAAAGATGAAGAGGTTGAGATCTTGAGAGAGAAATTTGCTGGAAGTCAAGCTGATAGGAAAGAAAAAGCAGAAGCAGAAGCTGAGGCGAAGAAACTTACCGAAAAGTTGAAGGGAAGTAAAGTCTCAGGTTTTTCCCCTTTCTCTACAAGTGTACAATCAAATTTATCCTGCTATTATAAAGTTACCATCGATTTATTTATTTATTTTTTATTATTATTATTTTTTTCCAGATAATAATGCGCCAAAGAAGGATCTGCCAAAAAAATCTGCTGACGCCAAACAGAAGAATTCCGGTTCTGCTGAAGCTGAAATCTCCATTGGTAGATTAGATATCCGTGTTGGTCTCATCACGAAGGCCCAGAAACATCCTGATGCTGATGCTCTGTATGTTGAAGCAATTGATGTTGGTGAAGCACAACCTCGCACTGTAGTTAGTGGACTGGTTAATTATATCCCTCTAGAAGAAATGCAGGTTTTTCTCTTCGCTTTCGAACTATATAAACAATTTACAAAGTTCTTTACTTTAACTGACATTGTCGCAACAACACTCTCTTTGTCAGAACCGTAAAGTATGTGTTCTTTGTAACCTGAAGCCAGCAGCCATGAGGGGTATAAAGTCCCAAGCAATGGTCCTTGCTGCTTCTAATAGTGATCACACAAAAGTAAGTGACTGGCTTTGTATCAGCATCTTTTGAGATTAATGTCAGCATCTTTCATTCTGTGAATCATCTTTGTATCAATTCTTTGGCGTACAACTTTGCTGTTGTAAAGGAATTCAACAAGTGTACTTTGTCATTGCGTATGTTCTGGTGCTTTATGTTTCATTGAGAAGGAAGATTCATTAAAAACTTGGATGGATGTTTGCTTTTTGTCAGGTTGAATTGGTTGAACCTCCCAAAGATGCTGTTGTTGGCGAGAGAGTGACATTCCCAGGTTTTGAAGGAACACCAGACGAGATGTTGAACCCTAAGAAGAAGGTATGGGAAACATTGCAAGTCGATTTGCATAGTGATAAGGAGTTAGTGGCCTGCTACAAAGACGTGCCCTTTACCACTTCCGCCGGTGTTTGCAAAGTTTCATCCATTAGCGAGGGATCAATAAAATAAACCGAATTTCAACACTCTGGGTGGAATAATGAAATCTCCCAAATATTTATCGGATTGTTAAACGACCATTTATCTATTACATTTAACCACTCGACATCGATTTGCTTTGTGGATACTGTAAATTTAAAACGTGTTGTCGTATTAATGCAAAAAGAGATGACAGTCCCATTCTATCAAGAAAGGTGGGTGTTTTGTGATGTAGGATTGAGTACTATGGTTATTCAGTTATTCATTTTTTGATCTGGGTTATTCACTTATTCATTTGTGTTTTTAGATTACAACATAGTAATTATGTTACATCAATGACGAGTAAAATTATGAAACTGACAACTACTTTCCATTGATAGAATGATTCAGTGACTCATTCGTGTCTGTCTTTGCCTTTGTCTCCGTCTTCGTCTCTTTCTTCGTTGATAACCATGCCAGAGCCGTGCGAGTTTCATATTAATGCTCTCTGCATGAGCACAAGGAATTCCATAGAAAAACACGTACACTGTCAAGAGGTAACTAATCGTCCAACCGGAGAAGAACCCACTAATAATCATTGCGTAGGGTACATCCCTCTTTGAATGACCACTATTGCAAGCTTCCAAAGGAAATCCACAGAGTCCTCTGTTATTAGCAAATGCATCCACAGTTGGGGTGCTGATAAAAGGAGGCACTGGCCCCGTCAAATTGTTGCCGGAGACGCTGAACATCCTGAGACGATTCAGATAGCCAATCTCTCGTGGGATTGTACCTGTTAGATGATTGTTATCGAGCCTCAAGACATTTAGATATATGTTATTTGCAATTTTAGGAGAAATCGACCCAGAAAAATCGTTGTTGGAGAGATCAAGAGTTGTGAGAAACCTCAATTCACCTAATATCTCAAAAGGGATAGGTCCATGTAACTTATTATTTGAGAGGTCAATGCCTGTCACGCTTGTGCAATACTGGAGGCCTGGAGGAATCTGTCCACCAAGTTTGAAACCTGCCAGTCTGATATTCAACACTGTATTATCATAAGCGTGCCAGCACTCAATTCCTGTAAAATTACATACCATTCGTTTCTTAAAGTCCCATGTTTTTAAGAGATTCATGGGATCTTCAAGGGAAGCTCGTAGTGATTTCAAACAAGAGACACTATCGTCACCCGTGGAAGCGTAGCTTACGAGGACACCATGAAGTAAGGACAGCAAAAGCAACATGTAGACATTGAGAAGGTTTTGTGTAGTATGAACCATTAGGCTAATTAGCTACGGGGGCTTCAAGTTAATTTGGTGCATTATTTGTAGTGTGTCTCCGCATAGACTTGAAACCAAGTCTACTCCCCAAGTCAAGCAAGCACTTCCAATACGCCATAAAGTAGTAAACGTAGACAAATTTCGACTGGTATTAGTTATCAAGTACTTAATACTCATTGCCACTAAATGCATTAATTAAATTATATGACTCCGTATATGTAAATAGTTAGTACTGATTGACTGGAATACATGCATCTGTGTCATTTTGCAATATATTATATATTGGATTATTAATGAAAATATGCGGCATAATCTATTGAGTTGCCATGTTAATGTTGTTTGTAAGAAAATCTTTAGTACATTATATAGGAATTAGGACGGCAAGGCTCATCTAATGAAGGAAGATCTACTTGTATTATGGTTTATTTTTGCCCCATCAATAAATAAATAAATCGACCTCGAAAGGTTATGAATTCTTTCGAGGTAGCAAGAAAAGAGAACCAATAGGACTTCCTCAATAGGCGAAAGAGGCAACCATCTGAGGTGTTCACCGCTATTAAACAGTCTTACCCCACTATATAGCAGTCGAGATTTACAACTCCAAATGTTTTGTTCATTTGGTGATAATGTGAACTAGTTAAGGTTAACTTAGTAGTAGGTAAGAGGAGTCAAGAGTGTCCATTCATACTTTTCCGATGATTTTTCTTTTCCAAATTGTTTGTTTGATTGAAAGTATTCGAAAAATGATTTTTACTTTTCAACATGTGGTTAAGTAGTAATAATAATAATAATAATAATAATAATAATAATAATAATAATAATAATAATAATAATAATAATAATAATAATAATAATGAGTAATTAAAGTTAACATGGAGAAGAATGATTTTTTTGAATAAGATGCAACAAACAAACTCTTAACAGTTAACAATGGATTTTTATTTTTATTTTTTTAAACATCTAAAAAGGGATGGGGATGATAATGTTAGCCCTCGGACTTGAAACCCCTGCTTATCCACTCTTAGTGGGGCTGATCCATCTCGACTAGGTGGGTAGTAGGAGCTGATATTGTGACCCACAAACGTTTTAGGGGTGGTTTGAATCCTCATGTACCTGGCGCGGACTTGGCCATGTTATCCGTGAATGTATTTATATTTTTAAATTAATTAAAAATTTAATATAACTAAAACTAATTGAATATTGTAAAAAGAAAAATTTGGACACGTAAGCTACAAGTCCACAATCAAGTGTTTCACTGCAACCCCTTCCATTATTTGCTTTGGAAAAATCCAACTGAAAAAATGAAAAAGAAAGAAAAAATGGCTACTTCATGGGTCAACTCAATGGTCTAAGGGCTAACCCACTTTACTCCAACCCGCCCCTAGAACTCACGGATTGGAGCGACTCTATAGCTCGCGGGTCTAGAAGCGGATATCGATCGATAGGCCTTGAACTCAAGCCATTGCCATGGGTAACAATGAGTCTTTACATGTAACACACACTCAGGTATACGTCAAGATTCTATGGCACAAAATGCACAGAGTGCGAGTCACATACGTCGGTTTTAATGCAGGAAGTCTTCAACTCATAGAGATAGATAAATTTTTACATTCTGTTTTTTTCCACAAGGCACATCAAGACACATAGCATTGAATTAAATGTACTTGGACTTTTTTTTAACAGTTGACGTGGCTTGACTTAGAAATTTTTTTTTCCACCGTCAAAAAGCATACTATTTAGTATTTTCGACTTTATTTAGAAAGCGAGACTATTTCAAATTATACTTATTAGTAATTCAATTAACAATTCCAATTTACAATTTAACAATTCAATTGACAATCCAGGTTAACAACTTAACAATTAACTTAATAAATTACAACAAAAAATTAGAGCAAAAAATTTCAAATTAGGACAAATTAAGGTAAAACTACGATAAACAATTAACAGCCGCCAATTGCAGTGTCATTTGGTGGTTTTGGATCACAACCAAAACCACTGCTAGATGATGGTTCTTGTTTTTATGGTATGACCACCAGATGGTTTTGGTGCGGACCAGGACCACCAGGTGGTGGTGGTTGTTTGTGAGATGCTTCTTTATATCGGAAATTCAGATTAGCGGCGGTAGTGTAGCATTGGTGGCCACAATTGCAGTAGAAAATGAGAGGAGAGAGAGAAGAGTAAATATTAGGATTGGGGTTTGAATTTTAGGTTGGGAAGTATTTTGTGATATAGTTTAGTTGGGCAAGTATTTTATGAAATAATTTAATTTTTAAAGCATTTTGCATTTTTTTTTCAGTTCCAGCGCTGAAACCATTTTTATGGTGCCAGCGTGGTATACCACGTGTGACTTACACATGGTTTCACTTGAATATGATAACTCACATGTAGTTTACCGTGCTGGAATCGAAACATTTCCACCAATTTCAATTGGGTAACTTGCAAATTCTCCAACCCTATGTTCAAAAGTGGATGCGCAATCTGAAATAAATAATATTGCTCTCCTACCCACACAGTGAGTAGGATAAGAAACCCACCACCATATTTTTCAAAAGAAACGACATGTGATTTATTAAAACCACTTTGTGAAATTTTTATCCTACCAAAGAGCATTTGCCTTGAAATAAGTTGGACATCTTGTGATGAAAGGCACGGCGTGAACTTTGGTGGCTACTCTGGGAGAGTGACAATACCATCCAATAAAAAGGGCAAAAATAATTTTTTCAAACAATTATCACAAATACAAATATTTTTTTCAAACAATTATCACAATGGAAAAATCTCGTAACAATAAAACTTTTCTTAAAAACATAGAAAATAAAAAAAATTAGGACCCTGCAGAGTCTTGATGACCAACAAAATGTTGAGTACTTATACAAATAGACTACAATGACTAAATAATGTGATCTTAAATCATCCAAAAACTCTCTTTTCTTAATAATAAGTATGAGAAATTTTCCAAGATTTTTGTCCCTTTCCCACCCGACTCCCCAGGGGAACACGACTTGAAAAATCCAAATTAAAAAATCCTTCGATTCCTCACCAAATCCAACTACAAGTTAACCTCAGAGGGCACATATTACAAAAATATGTAATGCAATTAGATTTTCTGTTGTGTAATAGTTTCACACAACGAATTGAAATTCCAAATTCAATGGTACAAGGTGACAAAGGGTGTGTTTCAAATATACGCGGTATTGAATAGTGATCAAGATGTGAGATTTCCAAAAATTTCAAGCATTGAAAAAGCCTTCGAATAGCAATGAGCCAATGACCAATCATGACTCATGACTATGAGCGATAATTTTTCAAATGCCAATTTGTCTTTAGGCGTTTATTGTGTCATTTTTTTTTTTTTTAATGCTATCGAGTTATGATAAGAGGAATACATTTAAATCCAAATGAGATAATCAGAAGATTCATATAAAAATATGTACCGATTCTAATTTGCTTCTATAACATTTGTAGAATTGTGGAACAACCTATGCAAGCACGATTTTGGAAAGACAACAATCATCGTTTTATAAACAATCGAGTTATTTTAAAAGACTAGTATCACGCCCGTGCGATGCACGGGAATAATTAAATTTATGTACGATAAATAATTGATATAAAATTATAAATATGAATGTTGAATTACATAATCGATGTAATTTATACATAGGAGATTATATAATTGTAAAAAATTATTAAAATCTATAATATTGTATATTATAGTCAATGCAAAAATTGCGGAGTAAATTCATAATTGTAAATTATAAAAATTCACGTACATCGCATAATTAAGAAGGTTATCAAAATGTGTGATTTTAATTCTAATTACCATGCCTAGCACTGCACAACAATGCTCGAGAAGATTAATTAATTGTAAATGAACCATTGGGAATGAATATATAAAAATTCTTTGATTATCAAAATATGTCTTTCTCGTTGGTACATATCAAATTTATATTGAACACCTTTTTTCTTTCTAAAATGGACATTACGCACTTTAAATTTTATGATTTTATACGTTCTTTTATTGATTAGCTGTAATTGCTACTTAATTTTAACTATATTGCATAAGAAGTATTATGCTTAATTTTATGTAATTAAATTTGTAGTAACACAGTCAATTTTCCCCATCTACATAATTTATTTGATTTCTTTTCATTTACATAAACTGTATGTTAATTGTAGAATGAAAAAATTTTTATTTGTAATTTTATATACTTAGAAAAGGTAAAAAATATGCAATGCAAAATTCAGTCAGTGGGCATATCACATCAGAAGCATTAAAAATAAAAAATATCATTTAATTTTTTAAATTAGAAATAGTATGTCATGTTGGCACTGCCAATAGGGTGTTCACCAAACGTGACACTTCAACTATAATTATATAAGGATTAATAAATTACTATTTTACTTAAAAATAAATAAATTATTCTACATAAATCCAGTTATAATTTTAACCGCTCACTATTTGATTTTCAAAAATAAAAAAGTAAAAAATTCTCACTATTTTTTAATAGACCAATTCATGTAACCAAGCAAAACTATCAAAACCTATAATTTTATCACGATAAAATTAAATAAAAAATTATTATTTAATATTTTAAATTAGAACTTTAAAAAATGAAATTATATATAAAGTCTTTGCAAAAATAAATTTTTTCTCATTAGATGTTTGTTTTAGATATTGGTTATTTTCAATTATATTTTTAATTACTACTAATTAATGTTGGTTTATTTCCAAAACTAATTTTATAATTTTCTTAAAATATTTAATGTATGCCACATTTGCATCTTTGCCTAGTGGCATTTCACAAATTATAATATAATAAAGATTAATGGTATGTTAATATAACAATTCAAAATATAAAGATAAAGATTAATAAATTACTCTTTATTTAAAAATAAATAAATTATTCAGTGTAAATTCAATTATAATTTTCGCACACCCTATTTTATTTAAGAATAATCCACTATTTGAACAATCCAATGCACATTATAAATCAAAACTATCTAAAACTATAACATTTTTTAATACGGTGAAAATAAAATACTCATTATTTAATGTTTTTAATTAGAAATTTGAAAAATGAAATTAAATTTAAATTTTTTGAAAGCCATTTTTTTCTTATTAAATTTTATTTATCACATTTAATGATAAATTTATGTTTCATTAAAAAATAATTATATTTAAAGAGTTTTTCCTATTTAAATCTACCAATTAATATTGGTTTATTTCCAAAAATAGAATTTCCTTTTTTTTAAATACAAAATTGATTTTTATTTTTTTTAATATTAATGAGTGCCACGTTGGCACTACTGCCAACGTGGCACTCCTGTTTTTATAATATAAAGATTGAATGTCATATTTTATACATTTTAAACTTTGAATTAAACGTTATTAGCTCATTAAATTAGTGATTTTATTTTTTATTTTTCTCTTTGTTTTGAAAAATAAATAAAAACACAAAATGAAACATGGAAAAGGGGAAAATGTAATTAATGCTCCAACACGTAAAACCTTTTTGGAAAATATTTTAGGATTATGTTGAGTATTGATAACCATTAAATATTACTCCATCCATCCCAGTTATACGGCCACCTTATTTTTTTCACACGAATTATTAAGAATAACATGTGAAATGACAATTATGCAAACAACTTCCTAGAATATTCCCATTTAATTAATGGTGTGTATTGAAAGTAGTATTAAAAAGACAATATGAGGATATAGTTGTAAATGAATATAAAAGTGGATCAAATAATTGGGACATTCCAAAAAGGAAAATTAAACCATATAATTAGGACGGATGGAGTAACTACTAATACATACAAACCAAAAATTATTAAATAATGTGTCTGACATTATATTAATTGTTTCAATGGTAAGAGTATAAAATTTTGTTGAAAGACCTCATATTTAATTTCTTTTTGTATACATCCCAATCAATCTATATAATTTAATTTTTTTAGTTAAAAAATTTGAGCTATTTTCTTGGTATTAAATTTTATTCAGGAGAAACAGAAAGAGTTTTAAAACATTCTATTATCCAAATTTCACTCTACGCTCATTAATTAAAAAAAAAAATACTCTGCGCATACTATAGTTAAACCTTGATAAAGTAATGTTCGATAAAGTAATAACCTCGATTATATAATAATTTCTTTCGGTCCCGATTTGGGCTAATGGACTAAAGTAATAACCTCGCTAAATGCATTAATTAATAAAAAAAATTGAATCCTTAAGGGCCCAATAAGAATATAAAGTAATAATTACTGGATTTCATCGAGAATATATATATTAGACCAAAATCTTTCAATCAATCAATAATACCCGTACAATAATCATTCCTTTTGAAAATATGGATCTATAGTTGATTTTTTTCTTCCCACCTAAGCCAAAATGAACCCCATCCTTAACTTTCTGTAGAGCATACACAACTTCTAGAATATTTTGGTCATGTTATAATAAGTAGTTGTTTAAGGTGACCATTGCTTGAAATGCCTCTTTTGATGACACATTTGGGACAACACTACTATCATCTGGTTCAAGATCATTTGCTATGTACGTACATGAACTTAGTTTTTAGAGATATTAAGTTTCATTAAAACTTTTGAACTTTTCTAGGTTCAAATAATACTTTGATTAATGTCTTTTGATTTTTCTCACCACATACAATATATATATATTTTATAGTGCAAAGCTCTCTCTAAAATAATAAATATTTATTTATCGATAAATGAATAATTTATTCATTTATCGATAAATAAATAACCTCGCTAAATGAATATTTTTTTTGGATCCCAAAGATATTACTTTATCAAGGTTTAACTGTAGTTTAAAATCTAAATTAGATGGTATGAATTAGGTATTGAACGAAATTTAATACAATGGAACATATTTAGTGTTCTCGAAACCCATACAGAAAGCCTTGAAAGATGAGAGAGAAATTCCATTACACAAACAACTAATTTAACAATTTTTCATAATAATTTTGCAGATGTTAGCGATTGAGGTTTTATCTCAAAATATTAATTTATTGGGTATAATAACTCAATTCCTTATAAACCCATCACTTAATCCATATTTAGCCGATATGAGATTTCGTTTGCATGTCCGTGACAATTGACAATCTGCTCTCGAATAAAGTACTATATTAATTTACTCACCTTTAATCAATAACCCACATATCCAAAAAAACAGTCCATATATCCAATTTTCTCCTCAACGCCAAACTCTTCCACTACAGTTGGGTCATCACCTTACGTGGGACAACCACCCTAAGAGCCAATTCACATGCTATATCAAGGCCTAACACTTCCACTGCGTCTCAACCATCGCCTTATATGGATACAACCACTTTAGGAACTAAACATGGATTTTTTTCTTGGCCTCATAATCCACCTTTGAGCGTACTAACTTTATAATGGAATTGTTTCATGCATATACGTGGCTAAATATGGCCCTAATTCTAATACTACTGCTAGGAATTGATGTTCCATCACAAAATGTTAATCGATTGGGTAGAGTAACTCAATCCCTTAGAAACCCATCACTTAACCCATATTTGGCTGATGTGGGATTTTGTTCGTATATCCCAGACAATATACCACTTGTTGGAAAATTTATGCAAATTTCTCAATTTTACGTCACGGGATCTTTGTTTAGAGAAAATAAATCGGACAGAGAAACTAAGGAGATATTTTGGACTGTCAAAAATTTCACTATATGATAAATATTACAATCGCATAGAATTTCACTTGACAACCCCTAAGTATTAAAAGTAAAAATAAATCGAACTTACCCAAACCTAATTTTCTACCCTTTGAGTGACACCCAAAGTGTTACAAGAAAACTCTTTAAATATTAAGTTTTCAATTTTTCCTCACAACTCAAACTCATGTACCTAGAAAAGAAAATAAGATCTCTATTTATAAGAAATAAAAATACACAGATAAGGAAAGTTTTGACATCCAAGTCATACTTGTAGTTTTGGTAAGTTTTTAAGCACAAATTTCTTTTCATATTTTCAATTGATCTATTTTTCCTTTTTATCTTTTGGATTTATTTTTTGTAATATTTCAACAATCTCCACATTACCAAAATTAAGCCAAAACTTTTCGTCTTGTATTCTTCAGTCTATACGGGTAGGAGCATGATCCAAATTCTGTCAGGCAATCAAGTTGAGTTCATTACTCACACCTTCAATTTTCGGCTTCCTTTGGGCGATAATTTTGCTAGAGAATGTGGGCTTTTGGTATAGCATTCGTCAGAGAAGACAGATAGTGCCATGATTTCTACCGGATTTGAAAAAACGCGGTGAAGAAATTGCAAGATTTGCGCGATTGATATTTTTTTTTATTATGGAAGATTTGCACAAATCTGGAAGACAAAGTAAGATTTGCTCAATTCATGAACGGGATTAAGCTGAGAATGGAAAGGGAATTTGCTGGTGCGTGAGATTTGTGTTTACCTCACAAATATAACATCTGCATGATTATCGGCTCAATTTGGAAAAGAGACGCCGCTTTGAGTAGTAGTGTTGTGTTTGGAAAAGATGGGAAACAAAGTCCGAAATTGACGCTGCTTTGTCGAAGAGCCAAATAGAGACTAGGGTTTAGGAAGTTTTTAGCTGGGTAGAGTGAGAGCATCTCCATTGCACAACTTTCCCACATTCTCTATTTTTATCTACGTGACGGAGAGATAAAGATACACAAAAAAATTATGGATCCCACATTTTTTTCTCTTTTTCTCACTTTTCCTACTTTTTTTTCCATTTTTTCCCACTTTTTCACCATAAATTCCCATGCCACCTCCACATCTAGAAGTCCAACTTTACATCATCCACTATTATTTTATTATTATTTTTGAATTTGTTTCTATATCTCTCATACTTTTTCACTTTTCCCTCTCTTTTATACTACACATCCTCTATTCTCTTTTCAATCCACCTAATCATCTTCTCTCTATCTCTCTTCTCCACATCATTTTTTAACATCACATTGCAATGGAGATGCTCTTAGACGTTCTGCTTGGATGATAATCTGCATGAAATTTGCCGTGAGCCATGGACATAAACATCTCAAGCCAGCTAACTAAAGAAATCCAAATGAAAAGAGGCCGAAAACCCAAAAGCCCTAAGTTATTTATTTTATATATATTGCGATTTTTATCAACAAAATAAAATTAAAGGATATATTAAAAAAATAATTTTAAATTTGACTTTTCCAATAACATCAATGAAGCTTTTCTTAATTGTTGCGAAATGTGAATATATTTGTTCTTGTGAGATGGTGAGAGTATCATTTAATCCCCCTTTCATAAAGATCGGTTCGTTTTCCCTTTTCATCGATCACAAAAATATATGTCACTTTCAATTCGTGTCTATTGAATGCCTTCACCTTTTATATTATATCCTTATTTAATGTGTATTATTATTAATAAAAATATATGAATATTATCATTATTTAATATAGGAGAATATTTAAAAAATACAACTAAAATTATTTTTCCAACAATCTTAATTACTCCCTCCCTCCCGTGAAGATAGGCTTGGTCATCATGCCACGAGGATTAAGAAATGTCAATGTCAATTAATATAGTGAGAAAATGTAAATTTTATACTATTTGTCCAATATACCCTTTATAATCATTTAATGTTATAGAAAAATGTAATAAATTCAATATATTAAATAAGGATATTCGAAAGATAAATACACCTTGAATGTTTGAATGAAGATAATGAACTATAATTTGAGACGGACAAAAAATGAATACAAGCCTATCTTCATGAGACGAGAGGGAATACAAGGTTTTGTACTTCTTATTTATTAATTACAATGTATATTAAATAGGAGAATGTAAGAAAATCAAAAATTAAGAAAGGCAAATATACTATTATTTTGAGACAGATAAAAAAATTCTGGACTATTTTTATAGGATGAAAGGAGTAATAATATTTACTAAGGTCAAAGTAGGTCGGTTATTTTGAAAAGGAGGGAATACTCCATTTTTTTTTCTTGAAAATTATTTTATTCTATTTCCAATTTCCACCTACACGTTTAAAATCATTTCAGAAAACCACCATTTTGTCGTAATTTACCCCCATTGTTTCCCGCCAAATAAAACAAAACCCCTAAATCTGTATAACCGATTCTTCGATTCGAGCAATCTCGTCGTCTCCGAAAACCACAACAGATTAACTCAGAATACAGATTACCGGAATATCAAAAACCAATTTGTAATTCTTTGATTTGAGTAATCTCTCCCTCACCAGAAACCACAACAATTTAACTCACAATGCACAGATTACCAAAATATCAAAAAGCAATTTATGCATCCGTTGCACTCGGGGAAAAAAGATTTATAGAAAATGGTATGTGCCGAATTCGTATTGGGTTCACAGATTATTTTCGTAATCTTATATTTGATTCATAGATTACAGATTTTTTTAGTGATATAAATTAATTTCTCATGGTGTAGGCTCACAGTTTTCACCCCTAAAATTTTCTCTGACTGGAACTTGCAAAGGTATTTATATTTTGGCCTTCCTGTACAGTTGTATTTATTTGATTGAATTTCTGTTTGTTAATTTTTCTATAGCGGACTAAGAATTGTGTTTAACTTTTTTGTTCGATTTATTCAAGTTTCTGCCTGATTGAGAAGGCAATGTGATTTTGAAATTCTCGAGTTATCAATGATTTCAGTTGAATAGTTCTTTTGCTGATAATTACTGTACACAAAATCCTGTAGATTTTCATTTTCTTACTTAAGATTTGAGAAATGTTTGTTCCATTCATCCTTGCTTCTGTTTGTATGGATATACACTCATCACTTATGAATGGATATGTAGTCCTACAGTGAGGTGTTTGTGTTGGGGTTATTGAGTTCACAGGTTAGAGTCCCTTTTAGTGGGAATCAGATTAGACTCAGACACATCTGATCTATCTCAGATGAGAACCTGTTCTTTTCTTTTCTCTTGGAATCATTTTCCATAAGATCCTTTGGTGTGAACATAAATCTAAGCCTTTAAGTAAATGTCTCATGATTTTGGAACTCTGTATTGTTCAAATGTTCGTTAAGTCGTTACTCAAATTGAACGTTGGATCCCGCCTTTGTATTTATCCACATTGCATAATAATATTTGGGGTCCATGTTCAATTAATAAAGGCGGCGTGTCTTGATTGACCCTCATCCTTTTTTTATAAGTAGCAATATTGATACCTTGTTCATTTATAACGGTCCTCCAAATTTACTAATAAAGCGGGTTATGTCGCAACTAACGTAGTAAAAGTTTTTCCTAATTTTACACTCGAGCATCTACTAACCCTGATTGTTTCTTGAAATCAAGAAAAACTACCATTAGTGCATATCCCCTGGAACACACTTCACGGTAGATGCTCGTTAACAGCACTTCTATTGTCAACCCCTCGTCACTCTCCCCTCCATGTACAGCCACATTAAGTTCCCACCATAAGGCCAACTTCAGTCCGCTCATTGCTGATTGTCTTGGGGAATTCGAGATGACTTTTCACCGCTATTAGTCATAGTTGTGTTCATAGCCCAACATCAGTCCATTGTTCAAACAAATGCATAACGTCGCTGAGTATGTAGAGGAGATAGGGATGATTTTTTTTGTCGCCCCTATTACTCGTAATTGTGTTCACATTTCTTGTATTGTATGAGGTCATCTGTACGGACTTCTTTACAATATCCCCACATCATTTTCTTCCAATGAAACCTGGCTGCCAATTCCATGCACCCGACAAAGAATGCACCTCTGTCACCACCGTCCCAAATTATTAGCACTCGGGCATTATTCCCGGTTCTAATCAACAGTTCATAGCCATGCCGGACAGAGCAATACTTTCTCATGGTCCCAATTTATTATATCTGGTCTTTGATGTATTCCAATTGAAATTTACAAAATAATAAAATATAATCCAAATTAATATGCGAAAGTAGATCATTAAGGCGCCTTCTATCCAATTCACCCTTGCATGACTTTGTTATTCTTGCAAATATAAAATGTAAGTAGTCTGAAAGTTGTCATTCTGGTAATCCACATCATGGAATCACAAGTCTTGCTTAATGATTGTGTTGCATTACATTCCTCTATTGTTGATACCTGTGCAGGTTATACAATGTTCTAAAGCTCGAGTTAATGTCTAAATAAATATTTGTGATATCTGTTGTTTGGACTTTTCTTCGTTTTGTTGTACGGTGCAAATCCTATGATATGATTAACTACTTACCCAGATCACTGCGATCAACATTAGATGCCTCTCAATGTGGACCTCAACCTAGTGCCTCTCGATGTTGACCTCAACGTACCAGCTAGCGCTGATGACTCGGATACAAATGTTGAGCTCCCTATTCCATCGGATCCACAAAGGACATCTCATCAGCCAGCACGTGACCTAGTAATATATGCACTCACTATGTATTTTGCATGCTAGAGCTTACATATAAAGATTGAAGGCAGTTGTTTAACTAATCCAGTTGTTTTATTTCAGACAATTAACAACCCCGCACAGTGGGACGGGACAATACAATTGGAAGGAGCCACTCGATCTCGGAGAGGCCACTCAGGTTTCTACTGTTTTATTGTTTCAAGCAATTCTCTCTCTCTCTCTCTCTCTTTTTTTTTTCCCCCGGACAATACATTTTTTTTCTCTCTCCCTAATCAAGTTATGTTTATTAATATTGTTTTATGAGAAACTATTAGAGCTCGTATGGTTAAGATATTTCAAAAATACCTTTCCCCCAAAACTCGTTTTCTATCACACTTTTTGATTGCAGTGGTAGCATTTTTAGAGTCCATGTGTGCTGCCCCGGTATCATGTCCCTTGGTTGTCTTCCATAGAATTTCTTTCATTGCCAAATTAAAGATAATGATGTTGACTATTTTAATTGGGGAGCCAACTAGGGGGAACAAGAAATAGGGACAACATAATTGAACTTACTTTTTATGCTTGTTTAGAATTTTTTTAGATTCTTTTTAACCACACGTTCAAAAATCTTTCTCAAACGTGGATTTAACTGAATGTAGTAATGACTTTAGGATTGAATGAGATTGTTGTAATCGATTATTACTTCACCCTTTTGTGTGGAAACTCAACTGTGGAAATTGCCTACCTTCATCTCAATGGTCTTGTTATCTAAGTTGGCATTGCTTTTTAATTTAGTGGTTCTTAACGAAGCAGTGTTTTTTACTTTGTTACCATTTTGCTTGTCTACGCTGGCTGGTGTCTATTCTAATTGAATTGCATGAAACTGCATTAACTTTTTGTAACCCGGCAAGTTCAGGTGCTAGTGGTAGCAAACCCCGACGATTCTCTAATCGACAAAGATCTGATGGTGGGCAGGGCAATGGCAATGACCTAGTAAGTATAAAAATTGCTGTGTTATGTTGATACTGTTTGGTGTGTTCGATTGAATTAGGAAAAGGAAATGGAAAATGTTTTTCGTGGAATTGAAAATTTTCCTAGCAAATCCTTGGATGCAATTTTCCATGGAATTGGCCTCATTTGTACATAGTTGTACATGGAAAGCATTTTAATGGAAAATATTTGTATCAAACAACCAAGTGGGAAAATATTTTCCTCGATTGGACATTTTCCATGGAAAATGTTGTCAATCAAACACAACATTATAGTCTTACAATCTTTTTACCATTTTGAGCTTTTGGCCACTCATCAAGCACTTTGAAAACGTTTTCCTCCAAAACAAGGAAAAGAACGGAAATCGAGAAAAAGCTGGAAAACGTTTTCCAGGAAAAAAAGTGCAATCAAACGGCCAAGGATGGAAAAAAAAGCCGGAAAATGAGTTTTCCTGGAAAAAATTGGTTGAATCAAACACACCCTAAGTATTTTTACCAAAACTCATTTCAATCATATTTTGATGCGCTTTTCCCATTTCTCAACCATTTCCCAACCACAAATTCTCCCACGTATGGAACCAAATAAGCACTGAATTTATTCTTTTTTCATTTTTTGAGAGCTTATTCGGTAAAGGTTGTCATGTCTTCTTACTTTCATGTTCAACCGCACATTTCAAAAAATACTCCCTCCGTCCCACAAAGATAGGTCTATTGCTATTTTCACAAGAATTAAGAAAACATCAATTAATATTATTGGAAAGTAAAATTTAAGAGTATTTTCGTAATATGTCATTTAATTTACCAATTATTACATTTTGATAAATTTTATTTTGTTTTATTTTATTATTTTTTTGGCAACAATGTACTTTAAATGGAGGTATATAAGGAACTTAATTTTTCAGTTACTCCATTTAAGGAAAGTGGCTATCTTTGTGGGACGGACCAAAAATGGAATACAAGTCTATCTTTATGGGACATAGGGAGTATTATATTTTCATGTTTTTCAATAATTTCTCTTATTAGACCCTTATTCTCTAGGAAATCACTTTTCTTATTTGAACTTTCCTGAACAAGCTCTAAGCATGAGTTTCTGTTGTTATGATGTCTCTGTGGAATCATCTACCATTCCCCATTGTTGCATGCATGCATGACACACCCTTTATACCAACTTGACTTTTACGTAGAACTACACGTCTTAACGGTTGTAAGTAGTCCTTAAGTGGTTGGATATAATTTCTCCACTCATGTTCTTAGCTTCTATGAACATAACAACTGAAAATCGCAGGCGCTTGATTATATACTTGAGAATGTTTTCAGTCCAGTTACTAAATCTTTTGTCTCCCAACATTTTCTCCATTGCCACATAGCGATTTCCACGGTGACAATTTATGTGATAACTTTTCTACTTCAATTAGTTGTCAATAGTTGTTTTGAACTTGGATTCAAGCATCTGTGCACATGTGGTCTTCTCCTTTCTTTTCTTTATGCTTCCATGTAAGCTTTAGGTTGTAAATATATCGTCCGAGTGTGTGAAATAAGCTATATTCATATGTATGAGATGCCTTTTCCATTGTGTTCACACTACTCTTTGATCCATCATCTTTTGGAATGGAAATTTTTTTTTGTCATTGCTTTTCAATTTCTTCAATTAGGGTGCGATTTATGGGTCACGATCAGTTGCACCACCAAGACGTCCAAGGTTTATCTGTCCAGTATGCCTTGAGGAAATCACTGAACCCACAGCAACAAAATGTGGACATATTTTTTGCAGAAGGTGCATTTTTTTAGTAATATTAAATAGCGGCACACCAGGCAGTTGTCCAACTTGCAGAAGTGACATTTACTGGTCAGAGACCATGAGGGTCTTCTTCCCTAGGATTGAATATGATTAGCAATTATGCCCGTCGCTAAACCTTACATAAGCTGCATATCCTTTGTGAACCTTTTTTTTTTTTTTTTGCCTGATTTTTCGTGTGCTGTAGTTTGGGATTTAAACTGCATTGTGCTTTTAATAGTTTTTAATGACAATATCAGTTATTATTAGATATGTGCTTTTTGGTTGGATTTTGAGATTATTTCTGTTGTCATTGTTTAATAATGAGTTTCTAATCTTTCTACTAATGCAATGTTTCAGTAGCACGGTAGCACTAGCACCGTCAATACTTCCTCACTGCTGCACGCATGATGCACCCTTGAGTCCAGTTTTGTTCTCCTTTGGGAGGGTGAATTCAGGGGCCAAAAAATTGAGAAATCTCAAAATTTTTTGTTCCATTTTATTCTATTCATCAACAGCTTTAATTTGAGTATAATTTTGATATGTAATTTATACTATTTTAAAATTTATTTATTTTACAGGCACATAAGTAATTTATCACAAAAAATAAGCAATTTTTTTAAAAACTAAAAATCATATGTCAACATTATACTCCAATTGAAACTCTCAATGAATAGAATAATATGGAATAAAAAATTTTAATATTTGTTGTAATGTTGTAGTGTGTCTGAGATACCTTTCCAGGTTGTAAGTATATTTATTACCTTATTAGTATCTGTTTGAAACCAATTAAATGTTGCATTTCTAGAGAAATAGTCGCTCAGGGCAAACGTCCAACCTGTAGAAGGAGGCTTAATTCCTTCAGGATTTTCTCTCTCAGGAGTTACGTCCATGCAGCCAGTCGTCATGTAAAACTAGATATCCAGTGTAACATGTGATACTATAATCACTACAAAGAAAAAAGACTTCAGTTTTCTCGATGGAGCTTTTTGCCTTGGAGCTTTTACCAGTGGCTTTTTTTTTTTTTTACGAAACAATCTAAAAATTACATTTTCATGACAAAATTTTCGTTGTTAGAAGCGATATCTCTTGTAATGAATAATTATACTTTTAATTTGTGTGTAAAAATTAAATTTAATTGAAAATTTGAACTTCATAGAAAAGATAGCATTCTAGATATAATAATATAATAATATGATATATTTTGCTTATATTTGTTTATTAATATGAGTGCCCTATATCAAAAAATTATAAATTCAAGAAGAAAAGTAAGGTGAACTAAACAAAAGAAATTATCTTAGTCAACCTTTAAATAATAAAAACTTATATAATATTTAAAAAGTAATAAAATCATAAATGAAATATTCGCAATGGGCGAAAGCTTGAAGGGGGAACATCGGTTGTAGCGATTCCCACTGGAAGAGGTTATGGCCGATTGACCCGAGTACTACTTTATCTTGTTTCTGTCTTTTGTTAAGCTCCCCCGCCATATCACCAATAA
Source organism: Jasminum sambac (assembly GCA_018223645.1). NCBI lineage: Eukaryota > Viridiplantae > Streptophyta > Magnoliopsida > Lamiales > Oleaceae > Jasminum > Jasminum sambac. The sequence goes on from CP073649.1 coordinate 20,472,248, forward strand.
AGCCGAGCTACTGGTTTTTGTTAAGGAATTTAATCAAAATTTCAACATAGTACACGATAGAAAAATAAAAAAATAAATAAAACATCTTTGACGAAAGTCTTTTAATTAAGAGATAAATAACTGAGAAAAATAGATGAATCAATCAAATATATTATATGCAAATAATATGGAAGTGAAAAATTAAATTAGGAATTTTGAATTTGAAGGAACTTTATAACTATTAAATGAAGAAAGTACATTATTATTATTATAAGATATTAATAAAAAAATATTATTGATTAAGGTAAAATAAAAATTAAATAAAAGTAGCGGAGGAAATTTTATACAAAAATGTTTCTCATCTCTTCCACACTTTCACAGATTGTATAGCATAGATTACGTGCAGGTCTTGCGATTCTGAGAGGAATAAAGAACACTATAGTTGAATATCTAAATCATTTCGTGGAGTTGTTCTTTGTAACTTGATACGTGTTGAATGTTTACATGGTTTCTAGTTTGATACAGTACAACTATAGGATCTTTATTCTTGAAATACCTTAGAACTCGAATTTTTGTCGTTTGAACTATAGGATCTTTGAACTCCTGCTCTATTTGTCAAATCCTTGCTGGAGTTTCTGACTCCCCTGCTATTATATTGTAGCTAAAAGGAGGATTCCAATTATGAACGACCTTTAACTAATGACCTTTGAAACTTTTTCAGAATACGGCATGTCATACTTTTGCATTTAGTGAATAGTCGATATATATATATTTATTTACAGGTATTTTTATTTTGTTGTAAGCTTGATCATTAGCAAAATGATGATTAAAGAATGGGAAGAGAATATTCAACTAGGGATCTCCTCTTTTTAGTGACATAAATTGATGGTAAAAAGTTATAACCACACTAAACAATAAGCCCCATGTAGGGTCAGAAATGTTTTTTACTGCAAAAGACCAAACTTTAGGACTGAGTCGATCCTTCTTTAGGGAGAAGTAGGTTGATGTCTCAGGGGCCAAAAAAATATTCTTTTAAAATAAAAGAAACCGGGTTCACAGTTTAAACTTTTAAGTTAAAAATTAGAAAAAAAAATAAAAAAAAAAAGAAAGAAACATATAGAAAATTTTGGTTAAAACTAGAAAAAGAGGGGCGGAAATTTTTATTTTTATAATTCGCCTGAAGCTTTAAAAGTCTCAGGACCGGCACTGCTTCAAGAATATATATCCAGTACTCAAATCTTCAGAAAAATCACATTCTTAGAATGAGCAGACACTCGAGATGATATTCTAATCATCGAAGATTGCAATTTGCAAACGTAAATTTATCTCATTAGTCGATGAGGACCACACCACACAAGGAATGAAAGCAGTGACACAGCAAATAACCAATTCACTACAGATTTTTAGCCACCACTAGCATTTCAAAATCTTTCCTAACGTTAGTACTTTATCAAATATCTACATTAAAAACCTTAACCAACTCAAAAATATGCAGAAACAGGGGGTGGGGGCTGCTGGGGTTTCAGATATTAAAAGGTATCAAGAATGTCGAATATAGTACCCCTTTTATTGTCACTTGTTGAACTTACTTGCACTGACAACATCATGCTCTCTTGAGCCTCTATGTCCTCTGTTTCACAATAAATATCATGTTTGTCCATAAAAACAGCCGAACTGTCTCAAAGTTCGATCTCCCTGGCCCTGGAACTTGAGTCTGCATTTGCTAGAAATACCGGGGAGGTTATAGATGGAGTACCACCCATGTCTTTTGTTTTGTGGAGGAGAAAAGTGCCACACAAGATAGTCACAAAACCGCAAAGTTCTGTCATAATAGGTGACGCAGATTGATGATCCCAATCCTGAGGTAATCAGCAATAATAAGATTTTGCAAAACCATATTCACGATGTATTGAATGAAATAACAGCAGCGATAACAGCTACCACTGATAATGTATGAGTAAACAATTTGATCTTTTCATGGAAACCAAAACTTCAAATATTCAGAATAAGACAACAAAGACAGAGGCTTTAAATTACCTTAAACATTATTATGCTAGCTATGATGGTGAAGGTTGTGAACATGACATAATAAACTGGAGTGATCACAGCAGTATTATATGTATCCAGTGCCTGCAAGGGTCAATCCATGGGGTGTTAGCTACCATATTTGAATTCAATTTGAATTTAAAATAGAATTTGAATTTTTGAAATGAGTGGCGTGGATTTGTGTAGTACATGTGAATCGCACGAGATATATGGATGTGATTAGTTTAACCAAATTCTATTTTGAATATCAATTGGTTTGATAAGCAGACTATAGGATACTATAAATGGGAAAGGGGTATACAGACTGTTAAAAGTATGTGTTATGTGAAAGTGGTTGATCGAGAAATCCGGAGGAAACCAAATTAAACTGTTCCTTTTCACATTAAATCACAGTCAGTTGAAGAAAGAAGCATCAAAATAATTTAGACCACAATGATGTAATTCTCACATAAAGGAAGGATGCACAAAAGAGGAAAATAAAGAAATGATTGCCACAAATCCATCATAAAAGAGCCATGGGATAATGGTAGCATTTAAAGTCAACACTGGTCTGGGGATTTGGCATGTATCAATGTTCATGGATGAGAAATGCAGCAAGAGAACTGATCCCAGTTCATGTTAGGAATGATGTTCATATTGGTTTCACCACTAATTAGAGGCGACAAAAGATACTAAAGTTCCATTAAATCAATAGGCATTAATCAAGAAATGTGTCATTTTTCCCATCCCGTCTCTCCATGAACATTGTAGTTGAAAAAGTTAGCTAAATTTCTCCGCATGTTACTGTTGAGTATCACCACACACAGTGGTGCTTAAAGATATGGTCTAATTCAAAACTATTATAGAAGACTGGTTTTATTTATGACATGGTGTAATAAACACTTGTATCTGTAGTTCCATAATCCAACATGCTTCCAAATAAATCATACCTTGTTTAAATAATTGAGCTGCACGAGACAACAAAGAATCACGAAGAAAGTAAAAAACCATGTCTCAAAGTACTTGAACTGGTTTGATCCTGATAATGTTAGCTTCAGAGCAATTCCTACTGCTTTAACAAACATAACCTGCACCAAAGGGGGAAAAGCAAATTAAAAGAGGATAAATCGAGTTTGACATTAGTAAATACAGAGCTCTAAACTGGCACATAAAAAACAGAGACAATATACTGACCGTTAGAGAACCCATGAGAGAACAAATCCCAATATAAACAACCATATGAGTTTGTCCATAGAGCGGGACAAATCGAAAAATGAGAATGAGAACAAGAATCAATATTAAGCAAGCGTAGATAACAAAACCTGCCAATAAAATAAATAAATAAATTTGGATCAGCATAAAAGATACAGATCTTCAGATGGAACGCTAATGAATCACAAATATTTTTAAAAAGAGTAAAGTAAACGATGAACTTCATAGAAGTGGTAACTGGGCATAAGTGACATCAGGCTCAAACAATATGACATGGGTTAATGATCCATTTAATGAGGTTTACACTGTAGGCATTACTTCTATATGGTACAATGTGATAAAATCTGGGAAACACGAAACTAGTTATTACCTGGTTCTGTTGCCAGGTACCACACTTCCTTGACGGATTCGATATTCTTCTCTATGGGGGCATGTAAAACAATTGTCGTAGAGCCCACCAGGCAGAGAATACATCCAACAACACCAAACATGTGCAATCTTTCATCCAAAACAAAATGGGCTAACACTGCGCTGCAGAGGAGATAATATGAAAAATTTCCTGTCATTATATCAACGAAAGCCAGGTTTCTGCTAGATTGTGGCAATAATGCCAGATCATATACCTGAAAATGATACTCAAAGCTCCCAATGGAGTAACAAGGATTGCTGGAGCATATGCATAGGCTGCAAAGTTTGCTCCCTCCCCAGCAATCACTGTCAAAATATGGAGAATTATGACGTAAATAAAGAATCTAATTATCAGTATGCCTATAGGACTAAATATCATTGAAGGACGTAATAATTCAATAGGATCCTCCAGGTTTGTTGTCAGATTTCAACCAAATAAGGTGTATAATAAAGTTTATCTTTTTAAGGAAATAGCAACTTATAAAAGAAATGAAAAACTGTGTAGAACCAGAAGGCCCTTATACGTTATGAGATATGAAAGATTAAGGAACCATTGCTTATCACAACCAAAGACATCCAATTTCTCCCGTAGTCAAAAAGCACTCAGTTGACTACAAAACATTCACATTTTAATAGTGGTCATATACCATGATGGAATCAAGATTCATCGAGAGTTTCAATTACGGTTATAGAGGCCTCTAAAAATTGTGAACTGTAAAGCCATTTGACACACCATCAAGGGGAACATTTGCATGATAGTAAGTAACTGCGAGCTAGAAATACATCATGAAGTTAGATAGCATGTATTCTTCTTACCAAACAAACAAGTAAGGTCTCTGAAGCAGTTCCAGCAAAATAAATAAATAAATAAAGTCATTCAACTCTTGTTAAAAAATTTCAGAGAACTTAACTGTTGTGTCATCTGAAGTAAGTTAGAAGATGGTATAGTAAGGAAAATTACACGACTTGCGGGGGCAGGGAATTAGTCCCTTTAGGTCCATAATATGAGTGGGGAGGAACTATACCATGTTTATTATAATATCTTGCACCAGGAGATTGATCGTCAAACTGATATAATGCATTTCTTAGTGAGCAATTTAAATCTTTCTTTTCCCTTGTAGATATGTAAATTAATAAAGTTTGACTGCTACTTCCATATACTGCTAATTGCTGGAGAATCAGTCCACAACGGTTGGCTGAATGTTGATGGGCTTGGGTTAGAAAGGGAGAGAGTACAAAATTTTATCCAGTGTACTTGCCAAAGAACATTTAATAGAGCAAAAAGAACACAAACTAACTGTTCAAAACAATCTAAGGGTCGTAACAGACAACTAGTGATCAAATTTTATCAAGGTTTTTGGGCAGCATTTCTTACTTGTAATCATCCCAGCCCACCAACAAGGTTCCAGAAGGTATGCGTGACCCCCGTCGCCTGAGCAAAATTTCCATTATCAACAAACAGCATAAAGTTCATCTAGTTCAAAGAGAATACAAATACTTTCGATAATGACAACAACATAATATCAATAGTACCAAAAGAACACCAAAAACACGTGAACCATCCAATATCAAGGTGAAATCTTTTAGCAATCAGCCACCAATTTAAATTAAAAAAAAATCCTTAAAATTCGAACTCTCATTTGAAAAATGTTGGTACAAGCTCATGTGATTAGTTTGACTTATGCATCCAACAAAATATTCAAGCTGCAGTTTTCATGCATGTGACAATAGTTCGGTGTTTGCCAAAACATGTGATCAGTTTTTTTTTTACCACCAGAAATCATATGAAATTCTCTAACAATGGTTCAAAGATATCTTATTGCTAAATCCACGTGAACGCAACAAATGAAGTTAAAGGGGTAATAGAATTGAATTTTTTATGGTTTTTTATGGATTTTGATGTGAAAGATGAGAGAGAATGAGTCGAGTTGAATGGTGGAGATTTGTGTAGTTCATGTAGGTGGAGATGATTGATTTAGGATAAAGAAAGAATGGATAAAAATGGATTAAAAAATTATAAAAATGGTACGCTATCAAATGCTTATCAAATGCAGGGACTGAAAACTAACTGGCTCGAGATCCACTAGCCCCTGCCTTTTGAAGGCCTTTCTTCTTTATGATGAAACTGGACCCAATGAAAACACTGGACGATATAGCTAAAGCAAGTCCACGGACATTATCCGACACCCCCATTTATCAGAAAATGGAGGAGAAAATCAAATACGATGAATTTCAGAATCTCCAAATCCGAGTTAATTTTGCTTTATCGTAGCTCCTGAATTACAGAAAAAATCATAATCACCGAAAGAAATTAAGAAATAAATTCAAAATTAACACGAAACGAAAATTAACCTTCTTCTCTATCGTCTCGCATGCTGGAAATGCGATTAAACATACAGAGCTTTTGAGCATTCCAAATATAGAAAAAAAATGGTCCAAAATCTATCGATTAATTGTTTGATCGATAAAATGAAAACTCCTGGTTTCCGATTCAAACGTTCGGATTTTGCTAATCTGCCTCTCTCTCCCTCCTCCTTTTCTAACTTTTCCAATATTTATTTACTATCGATATTCAAAACTACTGGTTTTCGATTGAATCCTATTCGAATTCTGGTAATCTCTCCCTCTCTTCCCTTTCCCAGTCTGTGTGCAGAAGAAGGTGAGAAAGAGAAAATGAGAGAGAGATGCGAAACGGAGGTGCAGTAGGGTGGGGGGTGCCGGTGGTGTGGGGTGAGGAGAGAGAATCAAACGGCATTTCCGTTACCTTCCACAATTTATGGGTGGCCTTGAAATCCCGCGTTCCTTCTTAAATGACTCCTCATTTGTCTTTCGCCAATTTATTATATTTTTTGTTGGGATTTTGCTTGAAATAATTAAAAAAAGCTAGTATGCGATTTAGTAAATAATAAAAGATAAAAGATAATTAAAAAAAAACTTTAGTAAAATGGTTAAATCTGGATGGAATCAGTCAGCTTGTTAGTCAAAGTCATTTGAAAATTTGGGTGCGTGTTGGTGATTTCATTTGAAATAAATTGCACAAATGGTCCTAACTTTAGATATTGTTAATCAAGTCAAAAGTTTGAAAAATGTATACTTTAGTCCTAAATTTAGTTAAATTGTATATTTTTTATATTTTATTTTTTCTATGGGTGATTATTTGGTCCTGTAATTAATTTTATTGAATTAAAATTAGTCCCAAATTTAGTCCCAAATTTAGTTAAATTATATAATGATTTATAATAAATATAATTATTGTACCTATATAAAATTATTATTATGAATATAAAATTATTATATTTATTATTAGCTATTAGTTAAAATCCAAATATCGCATCTCTAATGCTAAAGAAAATTTTATGAAGTTGTGACACTATATTAATCTGAACAAATCTATTGTGTTGAAATTTTTGATAAAAACCATTTAATCGGTATCAAATTAATTCAATAAAATTAATTACTTAACCAAATAAGCACCCATAGAAAAAATTTAATATAGTATCACAATTGAATTAATTACGGACCAAATAAAATTAATTACGGACCAAATAAGGGTCTATGGGTGCTTATTTGGTGTAATTTTATTGAATTAATTTGAATCTGGAATTAAATGGTTTTATCAAAAAATTTCAAAGACAAGAGCATTTATTATTAATATAGTATCACAACTTTGAAAATTTTCTTTAGCATTAGAGATGCGCACATTTTGATTTTTAACCAATAGCTAATAATAAATATAATAATTTTATATTCATAATAATAATTTTATATAGGTACAATAATTATATTTATTATAAATCATTATACAATTTAACTAAATTTGGGACTAATTTAATTCAATAAAATTAATTATGGACCAAATAATCACCCATAGAAAAAATAAAATATAAAAATTATACAATTTAACTAAATTTGGGACTAAAGTATACATTTTTCAAACTTTTGGACTTGATTGTAACAATATCTAAAGTTAGGACCTTTGTGCAATTTATTTCAAATGAAATGGACCAAATCTTGCAAGTTTTCAAAGATTGACTTTGACTAACTAAGACGGATTCCATCCAAATGAACCATTTAGACCAAAGTTTGTTTTTGGGACCATTTGCGCTACCTTTTATTATTTGGGACTAAATCTGCAATATGGCTAATTTTTGGGATTATTTGCGCCAAAATCCCTTTTTTGTTCTATTAAAATTAAAAATCCTCCCATGCCACGTCAAAAAAGAAACCAAGAAAAAAAAAACACTTTAATCACTTTTATCTCATTTTCTACCTTTTTGTCCATTGCTTCTGGTGTCACTTATAATAAACTAGTATATCGTTCTTTGCTGATGGTTCCGACCGGAAGCGGTGGCGGCAAGAGCAAAGAGCGAGGTGAAGGCGATGCAGCTTTTCTTCTTCCTTCTTCCTTCTTCCTTGACAAGCCCTTTTGTTGCCTCGTTGCAGACGGATGGAAGAAAGGAGGAGGAGGAGGAAGGAGTAGAGGAACGGTGGAGAAGTTGAAGGTTGACCAGTGGTGGAGGTTCGGGAGTGAGAGAGACAGGCGAGCAATGAAGACAGAATGACGGAAGAGGACGTACATATCCTTTTTTATTCGAGTGGTGGAGAAACCGACCTCTGGTCGGGATTATCTAACTTGACATCTTTCGCTGTTATTTTATTATTATTTTTAAATTTAAATTTATTTCTATTTCTTTCCTCTTTCTCACATTGTCTACTATTTTTTCCTTACACTCCCTTCTCTTCCCTTTAAATATAACAATCATATATTACATTTGTCCAATAAATATAGCCAATTTCTATTTTTACAAAGATTAAGAAAAATATAATTAATGGTATTGAAAAAGTAAAATTTAAGATTATTTTCCTAATATGCCATCTCATTTATTAGATATTTAGTTTCAATTACTTTATTTTGATGATAATAATGTATATTAAATGAGGATATAAAAGACAAATAATATTTTAACTATATCTTTAAAAGGAATGTGTGCTATATTTTGGGACGGACGAAAAAAGAATAGTACTATATTTTTGGGATGGAGATAATATATATATATATATATATATATATATATATATATTATCTCCAAATAGCTATTGTCTAAAAAATACCATTGGAGATGCTGCTTCATTTTGATTTCACAGGAAGATTCCCCATGGTCATGAATATTGATTTATTAGTTATATTGTTGTTGTGATAATTAATTAAATATATTTTTACAATAAATTTTAAAATTATCGATCAATTAATATTATATCATCGGCATTGGTAAACATTGATTATGAATAATATTATTCTTTAACTGTACATTAACAATTAAGTAATATATTAATGACTCTGAATAATAATGAGGTATTCCTTTTTGAACAAGATTTCGAAAAAAAATATTGTGACACAATAATAGTTAATGGTCAATTTTCAACATAATTAATGACATTTGGATATTGCTAAAAAGGATTATTATTGATGACAAATAAATAGTAAAGGCACGAGAGACTGAGATTAATGATGATATTTTCTCTTATATTTCTTAACAAATGAAGGGGATACATATAGTACAGAGGGACGAATATTCAATCCCTAAAAATTTGGAAAAGATTTCAAAGTATATCTATCTACCAACTATACAAGAGTCCTAACTACAATAGAGTCCCAAAGGAAAGCAAACTAAATATTTACATAATTACTAGTATCACGCCCGTGCGATGCACGGAAACAATTAAATTTATGTACAATAAATAATTGATATAAAATAATAAATATGAAAGTTGAATTACATAATTTATGTAATTTGTGCATAGGAGATTGCATAATTGTAAAAAATTATTAAAATCTATAATATTGTATATTATAGTCAATGCAAAAATTGCGGAGTAAATTCACAATTGTAAATTATAAAAATTCACGTGTATCGCATAATTGTATCACATAATTAAAAAGTTTATCAAAATGTGTAACTTTATTTCTAATTACCATGCCTAGCATTGCACAGCAATCCTCGTGAAGATTAATTAATTGTAAATGAACCATTGGGAATGAATATATAAAAATTCTTTGATTATCAAAACGTGTCTTTCTCATTGGTACATATCAAATTTATATTGAATACCTTTTTCCTTCTGAAATGGATATTACACACTCTAAATTTTATGATTTTATGCATTCTTTTAGTGATTAGCTGTAATTGCTACTTAATTTTAGCTCTATTGTATAAGAAGTATTATACTTAATTTTATGTAACTTAAATTTGTAGTAACACCGACAATTTTCCTCACCTATATAATTCATTTGATTTCTTTTTCATTTACATAAATTGTATGTTAATTGTAGAATGAAAACCTTTTTATTTGTAATTTTGTATACTTAGAAAAGGTAAAAAATATGCAATGCAAAATTCAGTTAGTGAGCATATCACATCAGAAGCATTAAAAACAAAAAATATCATTTAATTTTTTTAATTAGAAATAATATGTTATGTTGGCACTGCCAATAGGGTGTTCACCAAACGTAACACTTCAATTATAATAATATAAGGATTAATAAATTACTATTTTACTTAAAAATAAATAAATTATTCTACATAAATCTAGTTATCATTTTAACTACTCACTATTTTATTTTCAAAAAGAAAAAAGTAAAAAATTCTCACTATTTTTTGATAGACCAATTCACGTAACCAAGCAAAACTATCAAAACCTACAATTTTATCGCGATAAAATTAAATAAAAAATAAAAAAAATTATTATTTAATATTTCGAATTATAACTTTAAAAAATGAAATCATATATAAAGTCTTTCCAAAATAAATTTTTTCTCATTAGATGTTTGTTTTAGATATTGGTTATTTTTAGTTATATTTTTAATTACTACTAATTAATATTTGTTTATTCCCAAAACTAATTTTATAATTTTCTTAAAATATTTAATGTATGCCACATTTGCATCTTTGCTTACGTGGCACTTCACAAATTATAATATAAAGATTAATGGTATGATTATATAACAATTTAAAATCTAAAGATAAAGATTAATAAATTACTCTTTATTTAAAAATAATAAATTATTCAATGCAAATTCAATTATAATTTTAGCATACCCTATTTTATTTAAGAATAATCCACTGCACATTACAAATCAAAACTATCTAAAACTATAATATTTTTTAATGCGGTGAAAATAAAATACTTATTATTTAATGTTTTTAATTAGAAATTTGAAAAATGAAATTACATTTAAAGTTTTTTGAAAACTTTTTTTTTCTTATTAAATTTTATTTATCACATTTAATGATAAATTTATGTTTCATTAAAAAATAATTATATTTAAAGATTTTTCCCTATTTAAATCTACCAATTAATATTGGTTTATTTCCAAAAATAGAATTTTCTTTTTTTAACTACAAAATTGATTTTTATGTTTTTTTAATATTAATGAGTGCCACATTGGCACTACTGCCAATGTGGCACTCCAGTTTTTATAATATAAAGATGGTAAAACGTGGTAAAACGTGTGTATTTCTATACCCTCCTTAAGTTGGATCGTATATGTTGATGAGATCCAACTTGCTAATGAGATAATCAAAGTCTTGCGTAGGAAGTCCTTTAGTAAAGATATGAGCAACTTGGTCTTTGGTTGGGACGTACGTCATGCAGATAGTCTCATTCACCACATTTGCTTTAATGAAATGTCTATGCACTTCCACGTATTTAGTTCTATCATGCTATATCGAATTGTGTGATATACTTATTGCTACCTTATTGTCACAATAGAGCTTGATTGGGAGTGTCGTTTCAACCTCTAGTTCTTCTAGAAGCTTATTTAACCACAAAGCCTCACACATTCCCTGAGCTACAGCTCTAAACTCTACCTCAGTGATACTGCGAGCCACCACATCTTGTTTTTACTCTTCCATGTTACCAAATTTCCCCATATAGACGTGCAATAGCCCATGGTAGATTTTCTATCTTCAGCTGACCCTGCCCAGTCTGCATCAATGAATACTTCTATAGTCTTACAGTCAGTTTTCTTGAAGAACAAGCCTGTACCATGTGACCCTTTGAGATACTTGAGGATTTTATATACTGCCTCTAGATGTTACTCCCTTGGTGAGTGGATGTGTTGGCTCACCACACTTACAGCGAATGCAATATCAGGCCTAGCGTGTGATAAATAGATTAGTTTACCAACCAACCTTTGGTACCTATCTTTGTCTACAAATTGTTTGTCTTCTCTTGTACTCTTCTTTGCATCAATTGGTACATCGCTTGGGCACCCCAACATTCCCGTTTCTATTAAGAGATCAATAATATACTTTCTTTGGGAAACACTAATCCCCTTTCTCGATCGCGTGACTTCCATTCCCAATAAGTATTTCATTTGACCCAAATCTTTAACTATGAACTCTTTAGCCAACACACTTTTCAACCTCTTGATCTCACCCATGTCATCTCCAGTTAGTATGATGTCATCAACATACACAATCAAGATCTATTTCCTCCCATCTTCTCTCTGTTTGTAGAACATAGTGTGGTCCGACTGTCCTTGTTGGTACTCTTGACCACTCATCACTTTAGCAAACCTATCGAACCAGGCTCTCGAAGACTGCATAAGCTCGTAAAGTGACTTCTTGAGCTTACAAACCCTGTTGCTCCCTTTGTCAAATCTTGGCGGAATTTCCATATAGACTTCTTCGTCCAACTTACCATTTAGAAAGGCCTTTTTTATATCAAGTTGTTCAAGTGGCCAGTCTAAATTCGCAGCTAAGGAGAGGAGCACCCTTATTGTGTTCAACTTCGCTATTGGAGCGAACGTCTCCGTATAGTCAATTCCATATTCCTGTGTGAAGCCTTTTGCAACCAGGCGTGCTTTATACCTTTCTATCAACCCATCTGCTCTATATTTCACGGTGAACACCCACATACAACCAACAGTCCTTTTTCCCACAGGTAGTGTTACTAGTTCCCATGTTTACTTATCCTGCAAGGCCCCCATTTCCTCCATTACAGCATTTTCCAATTTGGAATATCTAACACCTCGTGAATATCTTTAGGTATTTTCGTACTGCCAAGGTTAGTGGTGAAAGCACGAAAAGCAGTAGAAAGATGATTATAAGACACGAATTTAGAGATGGGATATAAGGTACATGACCTGGGTTCTTTCCTGATTGCAATAGGGAGATCAATATCAGGAAGACAAGAGATACCTAACTTAGAGGGTAGCATATTTACACTTGGACCTATCACTGGGTCGGACTTTCTTGGTGTTTCAGGTATGAGGTTCACGCTTTGGCGTTGATTTCGGCCTCCTAGAGTAAACAAGGAGCTCTCTATGATTTGTGTCCAAATCTTCCCCAAAGTTCAAGTGTTCTGGAGTGTGTGACACTTTTGGAGAGGTGGGAGGAGTTGGATTAGGTACGGTCTCGGTGTTAGTGAATGGAACACCAATTTCAGTGCTGATACACGACATATATTCCAAGAGTAGGACTCTAACAATTTCCTCCCCCCTCTGAAGTGAGGTCTTTTGGTCAGGTCTTTTGGAAGAAGGGAGCATCTTCGAACAATGAAACATCAAGACTTACAATGACTCGTCTTGTGGATGTATCATAACACTTGTATCCCTTTTGCGTATGAACATATCCAATAAACACACACTTGGTTGCCTTAGGTTCTAATTTATTCCTGGCATTCGAATGTATGTGAGCAAACACAGTACAACCAAAGACCTTTAGAGGTAAGTTGGAATATAGCCGAGACTAGGGAAAGGAACTTGATAGGATTTCTAGGGAATAGAACTCGACTGGGCATTCGATTAATGAGGTAGGCTACGGTGAGGATGGCATCACCCCAAAACATTTTAGGCATGTTAGTGGTGAACATAGAAGCATGGGATACCTCAAGCAAGTGTTGGTTTTTTCGTTTAGCCATCCTATTTTGCTGGGTTGTATAAACACACGAACTTTGGTGTATGATTCCATTTGTGTTGAGATAATCCCCCAGCACATAGTTAAAATATTCCGGGCCATTGTCAGTTTGTAGGACTTGAATCTGAGCGTGGAATTGTGTTTGTATCATGGAATGAAAAATTTTAAATATTTCTTTCACTTCGGTTTTTTCCTTAAGCAAGTAAACCCAACAGAATCGAGTGTGCTCGTCAATGAAGGTGACAAACCACTTTGTGTGACTCCTGTTCGGAGTGTGAGAAGATCCCCACACATCACTGTGAATTAAGGCAAACATTTTAGATGAGTGATATTTAGACTTCGTGCAGGATGTACGTTGGTGTTTTGCTAATTGACAAATTTCACAATGAAATTGAGAAATATCTTTATTAAAAACAATAAGGAAACAAACGTTGCAAATACTGAAAACTAGAATGACCCATTCGAAAGTGCCATAACATAACATCATTATTACTAGAAAGATAAGCTAAATCACAAACTGCGGTGTGTAGCTTGTTACTCTGGCAAGCATCGTCAAAGTAGTAGAGCCCCTTATACTTCTTAGCACGACCTATTGTCTTTCCCGATAATACGTCCTGAAGAACAAAATAAGAGAGGAAAAAGTGAATAGAGTAGTTTGAGTTTTTAGTCAACTGGCTAATAGACAATAGATTACAGGTTAATTTGGGAACATGAAGAATAGAGTCTAAAGTGATTGAATTAGATAGAGGGATATTCCCTTTCCAAGCAACGGAGAAGAGGGAACCATCCGCAATTTTTATTTTCATGTTATCGGCACAAGGAGAGTACGTGGAGAATTTTTTATAAGATCCTGTCTTATGGCCAGATGCATCAGAGTCAAATATCCAAGGGCACTCAGTTTGTGAAACGAGAGCATTTAGAATATTACCTTTGTGGGCTAATGTGCCAGAGGAAACGTTGGAAGGCTTACTGGCATTTTGGAAACTAGTGTACACTTTGTAGAATTGCTCCATTAGTTACTAGTTAAATCCATAATTTTCCTATAAATTTCCTTGATCAATATTGCTATTATGATTCTCAACTGTGGTTTGGTACCCATGGTTTTTTCTGCCTTGCCTCGGTTTCCAATTAGCCGGCTTGCCGTGTAATTCCCAACATATTCTTTTCTTAGGTCCGGGTTTTTACAGTGATCATACCAAGGCATTCTCTTTGTTGATTTGGGCCCAAATGACTAGGCCCGCTTCCTTTAGCCCACATCCTGACGATCCACTTATTTTATTATTACTTTCTACCTCCTTTTGTCCATAGCTCGGTCCATGATAATTTTTCAGCCCAATTTCCTCATTTTCTCTACGCTGAGAAACCAGACTCCATAGGCCCATTCTTTCCATCATCTCGCATCATCACCGAGCGAAGAGACTCCTCCCAGCGAACTTTTGCAAATGCTTCTCTCGTCGACGGCAACGGCTTCTTTCCCAGAATTTTGCCCCTCACATCGTCGAGGGTATAGTTGAGCCCAGTAAGAAATTCGAAGACCCTTTCATTTTCGAGCCATTTTTTGAAATTTACACTTTGTTATTTACACTCCCATGTGTCTTTGCAATCAGGATCCAATTCCTGCCACAAAGACTTCATCTCCAGATAATACTCTGTCACGGTTCTATCTCCTTGCTTCAAATTCTATAATCGAGTCTTCAACTCGAAAAGATAGAAGAAATTTTCGAGGGTTTGAGTATGTCTCTCGTACTGAATCCCAAATGTCCTTTGCAGCTGGAAGGAATAGATATGTTTTGGTGATGGGCGGAGTCATCGAATTTATTAACCACGCCATCACCATGGAGTTCTCGGATTTCCATCGCTGCGATTGTAAGCCATCTGTGAGTGGCTTCTTCGTCTCACCGATAATGTACCCTAACTTTCCTTTACCATCAATCACAAGTTTGATTGACTTGTGCCCACTGAGAAAGTTCTTTCCATTCAATTTCTCGATTGTGATTTGGAAGACGAGTTGTCGAGGTTGTGTGAGTTCACTACCTCATTTTCTTCTGAGCTTATTGGTCCTTTACCGTTGTCGGCTATGGCTAGTTAGGATAGATGAACCCTAGCTCTGATACCATAAAGACACAAGAGACTGAGAATGATGATATTTTCTCGTATATTCCTTAACAAATGAAGGGGATACATATAGTACAGAGGGATGAATATTCAATCCCTAAAAATCTGGAAAAGATTTCAACTTATATCTATCTACCAACTATACAAGAGTCCTAACTACAAGAGAGTCCCAAAGGAAAGCAAACTAAATATTTACATAATCATAGTAAAACGTGTGTATTTCTACAAATAGTGACATCAAATCTCATAATTTTGGAGAGGTTCGGATGCTAGACATGTACACCAACATCCAATTGGGTGTAGCCAATAACATATGGCAATTACTTATGGGTAATTAATGCAATACGTTTTTGTTTCTCACGTATTATGCAAATCATTCTTATGTTTAAAATCTTGGCATTTTCTTCTTCAAGTATACCATTTATTTATCCCAAACATCCTTTCTATCAACTTCATCGTGTAAAAACTTGAAAAATGACAATTTTACACTCAACTTTTGAAATACAAAAATAGAATGTATATAATAAAGAAAAATAAATAAAATTGTTTTGTAACAGGAATCTCAAATATTTTTTTAGAATGTAACCGAATTCCCTTTTTCATAAAATTAAATCTATATTTTGGACTCAGAGTTTGTATATTAATATTTTAAAAAAATCTTTACTTTATTAATTTTACTTATGTCTTCTAAAATTGGTAAAATTATTATGTAATAGGTATTAGAAAAAGAAACTAATGTAAAGGATGTTTTGCGCAAACAAATTTTTCACGTAAGGATGAAAATGTAAAGATTTTAAAATAATTTGCACAATAAGATGAAAAGTATGGATGTTTCGCATTAATGACCCATAATGTTATTTAAAAAATGGGTGAATTTCACTAGCGGTTACTAAAGTTATCTCAAAGTAACAAAATGGTCACTGAAGTTTAAAAGTTAATTACACTGGAGGTCATTGGAGTTTAGATTGCTTTTACCAACTATCAATGAGGTCTAAATCATTCAAAATAAAACTTAAAGGACCCAATGTAAAATTGAAAGAAAGCTCCCATCTTTCTTGATCTAACTAACGTCGCTACCACCCCGCGCCCATCTCAAGCCACCATAACTGTGAAGTCCAATATCACAGCTGCTTCTCTCTGATGCATAAATATACCAAATTTCTGGTAATTTTTGCACCTTAAAACTATTGCAAAATCGTACTAGATTTAAGATGCAAAATACACCAACTAGTTGTGCAATTTTGCACCAGTTTTTTTGGTGCATTTTGCACCTTAAAAATGGTGTGATGTCGCACCAGTTGTAAGGAGCAAAATAGCAAAAGAGACAAGAAGTGGTGAGGCTCGATTTTGTGGTCGTGGTTCGATTGAGAAAGATGGGAGCTCTGACCAAAAATATGGAAGCTCTTTAGTGATTTTATATTTTGGTCCTTTAATTTTTATTTTGAATGGTTTAGTGATTAATGACTATTGGTGAAAGTAATCCAAACTTCAATGACCATTGGTACAATCTTTAAACTTCAGTGACTGTTCGGTTATTTTGAGATAACTTCTGAGACGGCCAGTAAAATTAACCCTATAAAAAATAATTGGTAACTTGCACTTAATTAAGATTGTCATCGAAATTTCAGTTAAAGTTGTGATTATTATGAACTTAAGTTGTATGTATATGTGCTTTAGAAAAGTAAAAAATTGCTATTTGCATCGCAAAAATTTTAGGTGTGATATGTAATGATTAGTCATAATAGGTCATGATGGTGCGAGTGATAAATTTCCGGCCACCAACGTATGATATATTTTATAATGATATATTATATCTTTGTGTAAATGACTATTATGTACCGAATCAATATTTTGTAATACGATGTGCCCTAATATTTTCCTATAAATAGGGGCCATTGTAATGAATTTGATCATGAGAATTGAAATGAAAATTCTCTCATTCATAACACGTTATCCGCAAGAGACTCTACATTCGAGCTTCTGCAACATTGAAATTTAATTTCTTTAATTTCCATTAACTGTTGTCTTTATTCATCATTCATCATCAGTTTGGGGAGAAATTTATATTGAATAGATCAGTTCTTGATCCCATTCTATCAACTAAGATATGTAGTTCAAATCTTCACAAAAGTTGAGTTTCTTAAATTTCACCCCCATCAATGGCAGCAAAAGCACCACTATTTCCTTACTCACCATCGTCTTGAATTTAACAAGAAGTCAAACAAGAACCACCATATTACTACACATCTCCACCGACTTTCTCACCACCTAGCTTGGACTCCAAAGTCAGCAGCCATATCCACCGATGAAGAGAACTACGGGAAGACGAAGCTCACCTTAGAGATCGACAACTCAAACTCCGACAAATCTCTGGAGCTGCCATGACTCCACCTCAATACAGATCTAGTGGAGAAGCAATTTTGGTGCACAATGATGGTTGCGTGGTTCAAGAAAATTATGATGGAGAAATTCTAGATGGGATGCTAGGTAATTCCCTTTGCTAGCCTAAATTAAAAATGTTATTTAGTTATTTTAATTGCTAAAAACTGAAGTAATAACGGACGCATGAAATAATTCCCAATTGTTCAGTAGTTTTGTGCAATTAGAAACCAATTAATAATTAATAATGAATTAAGACGAAGATAATATTATCCCAAAAATAGAAGTAAATTATTGGCAATGAGAAACATGATGATTATACTTTGGGTAATGATTATATGATTTTATGGTCATGGTAATCAAAATATCGTAAATGTTTGGACAATTTTACCTTTGCCGATTGGAATTGACGATTTTACCCTTGCGAACTGGAATAGACAATTCTATTCTTGTGGACTGTAAAAGACAAGTGTACTCCTAAAAAAGTAGTTAATCATTATGCAATTTAATCATCGCACTTTAAATTCCACAAGATTATATTTATTGCGATAATTTTCATATGGTAGGTTCTACCACATATTGGGGAGAATTTAATTTTTACAATTTAAATTTATAAATTTTAAATTTCCTATATGGTGGGTTATACTACACGATTGAAGTGTATATCACCAATGTGGTTGGATTAAACCCTATGATTGGTACTAGATAAAAGTAACCAATTTATATATATTTGATAAGAATGTCATATTGATGTTAATGAAAGGATTTAAGCAAGTGACACCGGAATTTACCGCTATATGTATTGGTAAAATAAAAGTGCTCTCAAGGAATCCCATGGTGGTAAATGAGAAAGAAAATATACCATGTTGAAAAATCTCGTTATGAAATTAGTATATTGTGATATATCGACATGATGAGAAATGCTCTCAAAAAAGTAGTTGATAAAGAAAAGTTCATTCTCCACGTTTATTGAATATTACTGGAGAAATCAAGCAAAGTGGTACTAGAAGCTACCACCAAATAGTTCAATGAAAGAAATTTGCTCAATAAATTTCATGCTAATGAATAAAAGAAATAAATAGTATGGAAGAATCGTATAATGAGATCGTATCGACATAATAAGAAAATGCTATTGAAGAAGCACATGTTACAGATGCTACACTATGGAGCAATAGACTTCTGTATTCCAATAAAGCCACTATGATTTCATAATTGTTGTTCTAGAAGAAGCACAAAATAGTTAAAGTAGAACATATTAAAAATATCAAAAGTGGTAATAAATACCCGAAAATATAGAAATGCGAAAAGAAAATGCATATTGAACCCATAAAAAGGGATGTGTTTCGAGAGTATAAATACTCCATAACTTTGTCACCCTTAACTAGTATCAGGGTTCATAATGAGAAATCTAAAAGATCCGAATTTTTTTTTTGCTTGACACCGATGATTTGTGACCGATGAACCTAGGCTTCCACAAATTCTTGAACATATGTTTGAAAATTTATGAATAACTCAGCAACTATACTAGCAGAAATAAGTATTTTTCTAGTTGAATTAGAAATAAACTTATTATCTACACCTTGATCTAGAAATGCTAGCAAGCCATCAAAAAATTGTTAATATTCAACAAACCTATGGGTTTGGTATGAAAGTTCCACTGTGCCCGTGACGCTATATTGAATATTTCCTCCAACGTGTTATAGCCGCCTGGAAGGACAATAAAAGCATCGATATTGTTCATCATATACATCACGCAGTCATGAATAGATTTTGTTGTTGCGGCATCAGTCCAGTTGAACCCATGATAGTACTACCACCAATTCGATGAAAATGTATTACATTTGATACTCTTATCCCCCATGACTGTGTTGTCATTGAAAGACTATTTAAAAGTTTTTTGTTAGTCCCTCCATACAATATATTGATGCTTTGTCTCTCTAATTCTCTTACAAGTTGGTTTGTTATATTCACATATTGGATATGACCTACCAGTCTAGAACCACCAAGAACCTATATGTTTTTAATCTGGCGAGGTGATGATTGAATTGTATGTGATGATTCTAAAATGTCCATCTCTATCTTTCTCTTTGCACCAAGTTTTATCGTATGGATGAGAGATACACGAAGCTCTCTATTTAAGATAAATTTTCAAACCAATAAATGGTTTCACTATTTATTTTTTGACAAAGTGAAAAAATAACGACAGAAAAATTTTAAGTAAAATGACATACATCTGCCGATGATTGAAAAAGTTCAAAAACCGAAAAGCAATATTTACAAATATGATAAACACATTGATATCCGCTATTACACTTATTTCCCTTGTATCAACGTGGGAAAGTTATAATACTAAGTTTTTCTACTACACTTACAAACAAGATCTTTTGAAAGTAAGTTTTTGAGACTATAACGTGCTTGTTCATTTTTGAATTGGGCCCATAAAGCCATAAGCTCTCCATCCACATATTCACTAGGATGTGTCGGATGAGTTAGTTGAATATCATTCAAAGACTCCTTACTCAATCCATGCTTAATGAATGCTATTTTATCTTCTCGATTTCTGGACACGAACCCCACAAATTTACATCAAGTGTCACATGTCCACCGAGCACATTTATAGTACTTTCCGAATCTTTTTGCTCTCCGTTTCTTTGCAAAAGTACTCTTACCCATGCCTAGTATATATTTAAAAGAATTTGAAAACTCACTAGATAATCTAATATGTGCTTTGATCAACCATCGGATATCTTCTGGAATGCCATTATTCATTAGCATCCTCAACCTTTTGAGTCTACCTCGATAAATTCCTCGATAAATTCTTTGTAAAATATTGATCGATATTAATGGGTAGTACTTACGAAGATTTGAGAGTGCACGATCCATTATAATGTATGGACCCGTATTATGGTGAATATTGTAAATATCAGGATGATTTATTTACAACGTGCATGAGGTACGACTCCGAGTTTGAACAGTAGTGCGTAATAATGTAGCCGAAGATGATGGGATATGTCGATGAGCTGTGCATATGACAAAAGCAATAAATCATGTTGAGCACTGTACAGATACTAGTGAAATCGATATAAGAATTTATGAACTAGAAGTTGAATAATTTTAGTTTGCATAATCGGATTGACCATCTTAATTCGATTGATGTAAAAAATTTATTGAAATCAACATTTCAAGTGAAGAACCGGAAGAATTTTTAAAATGATTGTTCTCGATAAATAGTGAAATCATTATTAGTCAGTGTTGAGAATAAATCCTAAACATATATGGAATATATATATATATATAAGGGATGAGATATATAGACCCACTCACTCTCTATGTGAACTATTAGATATATTGATATGGATCCACTAGATAGTCACATGGGTATGTGAATCGTAATTAGAAATTTACGAGAACATTTGCTCACAATATGAGCATGATCTCTAGATCTAATGATAAAGCTAGTAAATGTATATTCCAATAACTTGAATACATCACTGAAAGATTGGATATGCTCATACAAGTGGGATATAATTGGCAAATTATTTAAAATCTTCCAATAAATTTTCCAATATCGAGAACAAAATACAAACTGGATAAATGTCCCCGATTAAGGCTAAATTATGAGAATATATAAAATAGAAATCATACTAATTGTATGAGTTTGACTCTTAGCACAAGGAGGAGTATTAATAGTTGGAAATGATATATGAAATACATCATGTTATATCATCGCATGTGAAATATGAATTTGAAATTCAAAGACGCATGAAAGGCTATTACGATCTCATATGCTTTGATAAATTAGCAAGCCCAGAGCGTTGATATTATT
The DNA here is from genome assembly GCA_018223645.1 of Jasminum sambac. Lineage (NCBI taxonomy): Eukaryota > Viridiplantae > Streptophyta > Magnoliopsida > Lamiales > Oleaceae > Jasminum > Jasminum sambac. The sequence continues at coordinate 20,494,112 of CP073649.1, forward strand.
CAAATAAGAGTTTCCCAAATATGTATATATCATAGCAAGTGCTAAAAGATGGTCTTAATAAAGGAAGCATATACTCTTGAAGAGTAGATAGACATAACTATTTTATGTAATTCTAAAGGATAATTGATAATGAGATATCTCGATAAATTATGTCGTTATGGGGAAAGAAATGAAATTGAAAATGGTCGACATACTATAAAAATGTATCACTACATACGATTAATGATAATGTGGATATTGAACTATATCGAAGAATACCAACATTGAAATAAATGCTTTTATAATAAAAGTATTAATATACAGGTTTGATGAGAAAGAATGAAAAGATTCAAGATAACAATGCATGCAACGACTCAAAACAATGATATTATTGTGAAGGAAAATTCGTACACTATACTCTCTCCTTGATTGAGGTTTTTATCCCATATGGTTTTTTCAAAACAAGGTTTTTAATGAGGGAACATAATCACAACCAATATGAAATCTCTAGAAGAAATTCGGGTATATATCTAGACACAATGAGGATACAAGTTCAAGATTGTCGGTTGCACATAAATATTGATATGGCGTGATACTGTATAAAGTAATAAATACCATTGAAATATAAGATTTCTTTCATAAGGAATATGTCAATCCCTGGAGGATTTTTTATATGCCTAAAGCATATTCATGATATGTTGAGGACTACAGGAGAAATCGAAATAATATATCTATTGGACCAAATTATAATAGAGATATTAATTCAAATCCAAGTGATCATGTTGAAATCTTTCCCCAGAAATGGATATATCAGTCCTCTAATAACTCTAATTTTATTAGAGTTATTGTGCACTTTATTAACTTATAATCTTAATAAACTCTCATCTGATGAGTCGAAAAACCTCTTTAATGCTCTTAATTCTGAAAACTATGGTGTGAGTGTCCCCTTGATGTTAATATGTGTTTTAGATGATGATTTTGTTGCATATTAACATTTAAAATGTGGCTTAAGAAGGGTTAAACGTGTACGGACTATTGCTGGAATTTGAGATAATGCTGCAAAAGTACTGCAGCAATGCCATAGCAAACCTGTGTAGAGATTCTGGACGAGTTTCAAAGTCAAAATCAAGGTCAAGGCCACTTAAATGAAGGGCAAACTTGGAATAGAGTCACAAAAATAAGCCATGTAATTTGTACAATCCTAATAGGACAAAAGAGGAAAATGACAAAAACCTAATTAGGATAAAATGGGAGGCTCACTTTTAGATGTAGATTTTATCATCTCACCAAAAGGAGAAAAATGAGGCAAAATGAAGAAGAGTAGGCTACGAGAATCAAGAAAAGAAAAGGGCTTACTTAGAGAGAAAGTTGGAGAAAATAGGACAAAATTGAAGAGAATATTCCAAATCTAGAGTTTCGTCTTTTCTCTTCTTATTCTTTTATCTTTATTTCTATTTTGGGAATACGACACCTTTGTTGCTAGAGTTTGAAACTAATTTCAAGATGATATTTGGCTAAACTTTTAGTGCTAGGATTGTTGAAGGGATGATTAAGACTTTTATACATTTATAATTATGTTTAGTGATTTTGTTGAGTAAATGTTCTTGTTATTTAAGTTGTGCGAAATTTTCCGAATTTCTATTATTGATTGATCGCCAATTTTAGAAAATTAAAATATAAATTAGTTTTAGAAAAAACAATTAAGGTTGGATAGTGTTTGAATGATATGAGTTTGACTTAATCTAGGTTAAAATTCAAATTTTGCAACTAATATAGAAATATATAGTTGCTCCATACAACAAAAATAGAATTGGGATCTTTCATTGAGAAATTTGGAGTTAGATTGGCATAGGAATACGTTAGTCAACCTTCAAGCTTAATTTATTTTGACCGGTTAGGAAAAATTAAGTCATTTGTGAATTCCAATTGCCTAAACAATTTGCTGCAGCAAAATCACAACATAATCACAGCAAAATAGGTGCGTGGTTATAATTATCCTAGAAACAATCCTAGCCACTTTTGTCATATTTGTCTCATGTAAGTAGCTTCTCCTCATTTCGTTAGGCCTCATTTCACCACGTTTCAACTACTTTATCTTATTTTAGTTTTTAATTTATTTTAACACTTAGAAAACAACACAAAATTCACCCTTTTAAAACTTTAATCTCTGTTAATTTCTACAATATTTTTCTAATGCACAATCATCGTGAAAACGATACTCTCTCATCACTTTATTACTAATTTGCGATACGTGCACTTGCGTGTTGAATTAAGCAACTTCCTCAAGATGTGAAATCAAATGCAGTAGTTGTACTCTTTTTCCTTCGATCAATTTTTTTTCACTGGGTTTTCTTTACAAGGTTTTAATGAGGTGGCACATAGATAGTCTTATAAGAATGGTCGACATCAGGGGGAGCAAGCTCTTTTGCTTATTGCACAAGTTTTGTCCCACAAGGTTTTCCTGACAATGTTATAAATAAGCAATATATAATCATCTCAAGCTTTACTACAACCAGTTTGGAAATTTTTCTCCCATTGGGGTTTTCTCCAAACAAGTTTCGTAAACAAGTTTTGAAGGCAACCATTATAATATTCATTCAAGGTGGAGTGTTATATAATGATTAGTCATAATAGGTCATGATGGTGTTGGTGGTAAATTATCGGCCACCAACCCATTATATATTTTATAATGATAGATTATATTTTTGTGTGAATGATTATTATGTACCGCATCAATATTTATAATGCAATATGTCATAATATTTTCCTATAGATATGGATCAATTGTAATGAATTTAATAATGAGAATTGAAATGAAAATTCTCTCGTTCATAAGTGGAAATTTTGCCAAAAGTCAAATTACTTTTAAGATGATTGCCTTGTAGATTCTGTAAACCATGCAATTTATCCGAAATAATTTTTAACAATTCATTAATTATATGGTTATTTTGAGTGGCGGTTGCTAAAGTTTCATCAAGATGGAAAACGTGCATTACACGGAAACAAAATTTTCAATTAATAACTGTATTGATAGATGTTAATAACATTAATATAAAACATAAAAAATAATTAAAATAAAGAATGAGTTACTATAATAAATTTAATTAATTTAACTTGAAACTATTCTATAAAAATTTTTACAAAGTTTCCGTTGTATGTTGTGCTAATCCATCCTGCAAATATATAAGAAATAACTCACGAAAATCCACACAACTTAATTTATTATTCTTTATAGAATAATAACTTAATTAGCATTTACACCCGTACTTTACACCCGATGACAATTTGTGGCAGAGATTGTGATAATATATAATATTTTGCTCATTGCAAGATTAATTAATCTAATAATATAAACCCAAAATAAAATAAAATTAAATGTTATAGTTATCAAAATAACCATACTAAAATAACTCTATTAACATTCGTAGAACTTATGATTTTTTCTTTAAAATTATTTTACCTTCTATTATATGCAATTATAAATTTTGGGAGATAGTAATTATATATCAGTGTGATGTATGTATTAATAATTAATATGTAAATAGTGATTTTTAGATTTTAATTATGAAATATAATTAGTATAGAGATATATTATAAAACTAACAATGTGATTAGTACATTCCGATAACTGGGAAACACTTATCCTCGTTCTGGCTCATCCTCATTTAATCCAAGCCAAGGAAGGATGATATAAGAATTACCATACCCGTCCCCACCCCGCAAAAAAATTCTCATCCCGTTCACGCTCTATCGTGATGGTTTAATTGTAGACTTTTATTTCCACTTTTTAATAAACGTGTTAGTGACATTTTATTTCTTCAATAAATACCCTTTAAATATACTAAACACGTATATTAACATATTAGGTATAAACTCATTAATTTAACATATTCGGTATGTTAAATATTGAATGATTCGATATAAAATTTAAATTAATTTGGACAAGATAAAAAAATTAAAATATATATAATTAATACTTAAAATATACAACCTAATTTATGATACTTAAAAATTAAATAAAATCACAACTGGCAAAATTCGATATAAAATAAATAATTCAAAGTAGTGAGGATTTGTAACATTTATTTAGGAGATAGAAATTTAGATAAATATTTAATATAGTCGAAAGCTAGTTAAAATATTATAATTGAGTCGTATAATTTCAATAATTGATTGAGTCGATAGTCAATTATTTAGTAGGAATTCTAGGACTTATTCACTAGCAAAATCGATAAATTGAACCAAAGAATTATTATATAATTGTTGGCTATATTAGTGTCAAAATAATTTTTTAAAAATCATTGCTATGTGAATACCTAATTTTGGAGCTCGTTAATTAAAACACCCTTAGTTATACAAAAAAATATTAATGTTTTGTACCAATTATAACTCAAAAGAAATATTATAGAAAATATAAAAATACATGAGAATGGAGAGAAAAACATGTTTTGAAAAAAAAGAATAATACCAAAAAAGTAAATGAAGTTAATTAGGGACTAATAATCAGTTGACTTACTCTACAATAAGATATAACACCTCAATTCTAAGAATTTATAATCTTATAGGTGCTAACTAAACTTTATTTTAAAATACATAAAAAGATAAATTAATTTCATAAGCATATTTTTCTTCCCTGTAACAATCTAATTAATTTAAATTTTTTCTTATTTTTCAAATAATTATGTTTCCCATCTTAGCAATTTAATTAATATTGATTAATTTTCGACTAATAAAACTATCTCAATTTTCATCCAATGAAAATGTATCCAATTAAATATAAGAAATATAATTAATTGCAATTAAATATAACTAATTCTAATTAATTATTGTTTTTAGAAAATTATTTATAAAAATAATTTATTATTTCTAAAATAATGAGTTTTTAACCGCAATTTTAAGAATTGTATGAATCTAATTTTAAAGATATTTTAGAATTAAAAATATATCTTACATGTCAAAAGATGTCTTTCATTTTTCAGAGAAAATCTAGTCGATCATGGCAATCTAATTAATTTTAATTATTATTTATTTTTTAATTAATACTATTTTTATATTTTAGGAATATAATTAATTTTGATTAATTTTGGTCCAATGAAACCATGTCAATTTTTGTCCATTGAAACCAAGTCAAATTAAATCGTATTAATTAATTGTAATATAATTAGTTTTAATTAATTGTCATTTTTAGCTAATAATTTACGAAAAAAATTATTATTTTTGAATAATCATTTTAATATCCATAATTTTACGAATTCTATGAATCTAATTTTGAAGAAATCTTGTAATTTAAAAGATATATTGCAATTTAAAAGATTTTTTTTTATTTTTAAGGAAAACCCAAAGTAATGTAATGATTTTTTTGTATTTTAAATTAATTATATGTCCCGTTTAAACAATGTAAGTAATTTTGATCAATATTTTTCCATTGAACTCATGTCCAACTAAATATATTAGCAATAGAATTTATTTTTTTTAATTAATTGTACTATAAATAATTTTAGTTAATTTTGGTTTTTGAGCTTATTATTTCTAAAAAACTTAATTATTTCCAAAATAATTTTCTTGATAACCATAATTTTAAGAATTATATGAATATAATTTAAATGATAGCTTATAATTGAAAAGATATCTTTGAATTTAAAAGATATAGAGTTAGATTTAGTTAATTAAAAAATCGATCAATGATACAATTGAATGATTAATTAAACAAAATTGATATTACATGTTTCTTTTTATTTTTATGTAAAAATTAAATGAATTGTAATTTTTCATCACACCAAAATTAAATCTTACCGAATTTGCTAATTTTAATTAATTTTTGTTTCTTAGCAAATTTTTTGTAAAAATGATTGGTTGTTTCTAAAATTAATTAATGGGTCCAACCTAATTTTAAAATTTTTTTGATACAAAGTGGGGATCGTAGTGGTGGGGTGATGTCTCGAACTCGAGGCAACTTCCGGTAAGTTTCTAGTTATTTTTGTATAAAACTTTAATGAATCGTAATTTTGTATTGCGCAAAAATTGAATCTTAGCAGGATTGTTAATTTTAATTAATTTTTGTTTCTTCACTAGTTATTTATAAAATAATTACTTATTTTTCAAATTAAGTAACGGGTTTGATCTTATTTTTTGATTTTATTGTTACTTTATTTGAATTTTTGTGTAAAAATTTAATCAATGGTAATTTTGTATGGCATAAAAATTAAATATTAGCTAAAATTATTAATTTTAAATAATTTTATTTTTTTAAATACGCAAATTATGAAAAAACGATCAGTCAAAGGTTCATCCTAATTCTTGGAACACCCTTATATTGCTCAACACATAAACCTATAAATTAAAGATTGGAAGCCAAAAAAAAAAAAAAAGAAATTTGCGGATTCAAAATAAAATTGAAATTTATAACAAATATATAATATTTGTCCAAGTTAACTAAGGCTTTATTTTTTTCATGAGTTCACGTATTTCCAGTGCAATATATACACATTTTCAACCACACACATTTTTCAATATAATATTAACCACACATTTTACACGAAAATACTCGAACCCTTCAAAAGAACAAGACCTAAATTATAGCTAATAATAACGTAAGCTAATGAGATAAAAAAATTAAATTTATAATTTGTTATTGATGTTTATATGTAAAAGTACAAATATAATGAGATTTATTTTATGTACAAGTTGTTAAAATATAATGAGATTTATTTCACGTATAAATTGTTTTAGTTTAGTTTGGTGTATTTTGTGTTTGATTTACCTCAAGAATAAATGAAATGAAAATTTTCGCTTTAAAAAATTGTTTCCATATAAATTGAGTCTACGTTTTGTAACTGCATGAGAGTTTTGATTTAAATACCATATTAATATATATATATATATATATCGTCTTCTTCTTTATTCTTTATAATTATTCGTATAAATTTATAAGAATTTGAGTCTATTTTGTGTAATCACGGAGAACTTATACTTAAGTACCATATAAATATATATATTATTATTTTTGTAAATTAAATATTTATTAGGAAAAAATTATTCATTTTTAAACATAAAATAAAGCTAGTTTTAGCATATATTTGCGAGATAAAAAAATTCAAGCATTATTTTTCATTGAATTTATTGTAAGGAAAATCAAATACAAAATCTATATATTAATAAGACCAGGGCATTTTTCCGCTACTTTTACCTATTTTTTTGAATTAAAAAAATCAATTTTTTATTCTGCAATCATAAACTTCCACACGCTTCTCCTCGTGCAACGCACGGGTAGAAACACTAGTAGAATTAAAAGATAAAATAATTTTTACTCTCATTATATTTGAATTTTAAGCATAAAAATCAATTAAGTGTCGTAACAAATTATTAATTTTTTTTTAATCTCATAGCGCGAGTAGTCATTAATTTATATTAATATATCAATTTATATTTAAGTTGGATACTAATTTATATATTTGTGGTAAATTTTAATTTTTTAAAAAAAAAAAATTTATATATTGATAGTATACTTGTTTTAAAGCTCTTATCGAGTCGAACAAAATAGAATCACAAATTTATTTATTTTTTCTATTTATAGGTAGAAAATGAAGAGAGAGAGAGAGAGAGAGAGAGAAAATAATAGAGAGTAAGAAAGTATTTAGATATTATGAGATTGGGTAAAGTAGGGTAGAAATAATCAAATAAAATATATATACATTAATATTAATATATTAGGAAAGAAAAAATAAAAAAGAGTTGGATATAGATTAGGAAAGAAAAAAATAATAAAAAGATTGTTTTAAATGGGAAAATGGATTTAGAGCTTGTTCGTTTCAGAGTTGCAAAACCTCAGCCGCAATATTTGACCAGCCCATGCATTTTGATTGGATGAAATGTTGCCAAGCAGGACTCAGCCGCAATATTTGACTAAACCATGCATTTTGATTGGATGAAATTATACTAAAACGGGGCTCGGGTAAATATAACACTGAAACGAACAAGCCCTTAAGGTAATAAAAAAAATCCACATATAGATAGAAGATTATATTAGGCAAATTCAATATGCGGAAAAAATTGATGATGTGTTTAGGCGGGAAAAAAGATTCTTTTTATATATATAGATAGATATAGATTTACAGCTTAGAAATGATTGGGCCGATGTAGAGTAGATTTGATGGGCCTGAACGTGAAAATGATTTAATAGGTGTTTAATTAAGAGGATGTATTAGGAGGGAAACCATGATGAGGTGGAATTAAAAATTAATTTAAAAATTCAGAAAAAAAGATTTTTTGGAGGGATGTTTTGGAGGAAAAAAAATGCTCTTTTTATTTATATATAGATATAGATATAGATAGATGTGGAACAATTCTTACAAAGCTTTATAATACGTGAAAATTGGTCCTAAATATTTTTAAAACTTTTCATTTTTTATTGCACCCATGAATTAATAAAAAGAATGATTTGGTGCATATAATTAGTGTTCAATGAATTTTTTTCTAAATAATAATAATTTAATTTAATTTTCTTCAAAATAAAACAAATAGATAAATGGAGAAAAGAAAAGATATGAGGCTAAAATAGTACCATTTAATCACGTCAACGTTTTAGTACTAATTTCACTACAAAATGTTTCATCTCTTCTCTAGAGAAACAACACTCGTTTTTCTTACAAATTACAAAAGTCGAAGAAATTGAAAATGTGGACCAAGAACTCATTTGTGATTTGCTTGATTTCTCTCACAACTTTGGGGATGGGTCTTGGACCATGGCTACTTGGGGTGAGTTTCTTATGTTTTATTTTTGGTTATGTTTTATTAATTGTCTCAAAAATTATTGCATAGTTTTAATGCTTTTTGTTTAAAAAATTATTATGTTTTATAGGAATATTATACAAAGTAGTCTTTTCTTTTTTAACTACTTATTTAAAACCGATGTTATTAGTAGATGTATCAAAAAATTTGATAGATTATATTGTAATAAAATATGATCATTAGAACTAAAGCATTGACATGACTATCTGCATGCTAACATTTTAGCATTATATCTTTTTTTCTCCATTTATCTGATTATTTTATTTTGTATAAATTAAATTAAAATATTATTGTTTTGGAAAAAGTTCAATATTTTTAGTAACTAATGGACCAAGACAACAATATAACATAAGTGAAATCCCAAACGAAAACATTTTTAAAAATTAGGACCAATTTGCAAATATTATAAAGTTTTTTACTCAATTGAATTGTTCCACATTTTACTTGAACTGGTATTGTCGCTAGGAGTGGGCATTTCGGGTTTGGTTCTGGTTAATGTATTACCCATAACCAAACCATAAATTCTGGTTCTATGAAAAATGGAACCGTTGGGTTTCTTTCAAATAAAATACCCATTCGGTTCCCGTTCCATCTGGTTCCGGTTATTTTTCGATACATTTTTTATTACTTGAAAATTACGAAAAAAAAATAAAAATTTTGATTCAAGCATAAACATAACCAAAAAAAATAAAAAAAAATGTGAAGCTAAGGAGTCGCTTGATCGCCGCTTTTTGAATTTTAGTTGTCGCTTAAGTAGCAATTAAGAATAACTATCGCCATTAGCGAAACAAGCAGAGTAGCTTGTCATTGCTTTGACATTTGTTGTCAGCTAATTAGCTAGAATCCTTATAGAGATCGTGAATTTACCAAAAGAAATCACAAAAGTCAGCAATCGAGTGAAAGAAACATTGCTATTTCTTATTTTAAATCGGTTTTCGGTTCCTTATTTTTGAGTTCCAGTTTTAATTTTTTCAAAAGAACCGGTTCTTTCGGTTCGATTCAAGTTATATTCCCTTGGTTTCAATTTTTTTGCCCACTCCTAATTGCTCATGTGCGATGCACCGGAGTTTTGTTCGTATAAATAATTTTGATAAGAATTTGTAAAATTTTTTTAATTATACGATCAACCCAAAACAGAAATAATAATATGCATGATATCTAATTAATAGGCATGGATGTCAAAATTGAAACTTTAGAAGCATGCCTAAACAATTTAAAATTTAAAAAACTTATTTAAAAACAACATATATATTAAATTGGTTAATAATAGATATTATATAAATTGGATATTTAAAAACATTATAAAGTAATATATTTAAAAAGCCTAAGGTCCTAAATACAAGCACCAATTGAAGTTAAAACTCATTTTTTTATCATTGAACCCCCAATGCACATTACCTGTAAAAACTATTTAAAATTGTCATTTTAACATGGTAAAAAAATTAAAAAGGTTTTTATTTAGTATTTTTAAATAAATAAAAATAATTTTTTTAAATAAAAATTGATACCAAGATGGCACTGTACCAAGTTGACATTTCGACTTCCACTAATTATATATATATATTTCAAAAATTAAAATGTATGTAAAAAGGTTAATTTTTATTTTTTGAAATAATTCAAGTACCATTGTAGTTTACAACTTTAACCTTATAATATCACATTTACTTTAATGCTTGTATATAGTTCATTTTAAATTATATTTATAATTCTCAAATTAAAATTTATATAAAAAATTAAAATGTACATAAAAAATAAAATTAAGGAAAAAATACTAAACAAATAAAATAAATTAAATTAAATAAGGAAAACAAAATCATAAATGTTTATTTAAGGTTTTTTTTAAAATAAAATTTTATTTTTTTAGTTTTAAATAAATATATGCCAACTTGGCACTGCCAACGTGGCATAATGAGTAGTTGGTACTTCAATTTTTTTAATATAATATAAAGATAAAGATTAGAAGAATGGGCAATATTGTCATTTAAGATACGATACGAATAGAGTTTCACACTTCTTCAAGCTCTTTGGAAACATTGAAATCCTATTAAAAGCCGCCAACAAAACTTGATCTTGAGGTCTCAGTGATTTTGGTATTTCAAATTTCATCCTTTGTAGAACTTTTCCATTCAGTAAAAAATACTTTGCCAGTTCAAATTCACTTTCACAACCAAGTAAGCATTAAATTGAATGTTCTTGAGATGTTTAGCCAAGCACGCAAGCATAACTTTTGGCACCGAGCACGAATCTTCTTCTTTAGCACCTCTTCAGCCACAACCATACAAATCGGAAACGATAACAAGCTCTTCAAGTTGAGGTGTGCTTCCAAGTATGCTTGGTAGTGCATGAAGGTTGAAAACATCAAGCTTTAGGGTATGTTTGGTAGAATTAGTTAATAAGTTAGTTTATAACTGATAAGCTAGCTTATAGCTAATAAGTTAATTGAGAGTTGATAGTTTATGGCTTATAGCTGATAGTTGATAAGCTAACTAATATAAATAAAAACGTTTGACAAAATAATTGACAAGTTGACTCATAAATAGAAAATTAGACAAAATGATATGTTTGAAATATATTTCTAGAAAATTGTAAGGGGTAAAAAAAGAATAAAAAGCGAAAAACGAGTAAAAGAAACTTTTCAAATAAGTTCGAGCTTTTCAAATGATCTAAAAAAAATCGGTTTGTCATTGGATATATATACAATTATTCAAGGAGAGACATCGTGCACCTCATTATGGGAAATAGTGGATTATTTGTTTAATCTTAAGTAGATATTTTGCATTTTGCATTTCAATGATGTAATTAGCACGCAAATTTATTACTAATCGACTAGTATAATAAATAGAGGGAGAGGAAATTTGTTCACCCTCTTTAACTACTTCCGTCAAATATTAAATATAAAAAGGGCCCACTTTTTGTAAATCAAAAAACATCAATTACGATTCTCTCTCTTTCGGCCCCCCCGGGTTTCTCTCTCCTCCACACATCCCCTCCCTCAATGACATTTTACGAGTGTAATTTTGTTGACCCCCTTAACGGGGGTTAAGATAACCCCCGTTAAAGGGGTTAAAATTTTCAAATAACAAAAAAAGATAATACAATTAATGAATCTAGTGGGCTCCTGTCTCTCTCTCCTCCATTCACTCATGCAAAGAAGACGTAAACTCTTCAGCTTCTCCACTCTGTCTCCTTTTCTCTCTTCACGGACTGCGCAACTTGTTCCGGCAATAGCTACTTTGCTGTTTGTCCGACTTTCCGTTTCCACGAGATCCCGAGTCCGACGATCTAAGCATCTTCTTTTTTTGAGTTTCTGGCAACTGGTGAGTGTAATTTTTATCTCTTTCTCATAATTTCTTTATTCTTCTATGGTACAGTGGTACCTGATCTCTCACAACAATTTATCTTTTTGAAACAAATAATCACTTTTAAAAAGGAAGAAATCTATATCCAACATCCAATTGCCAACTCCAAACATAAACCTGATGTTCGGTTCGAGAGTTGACAAGTTTGAAGTTTTTAACGTTCAACAAGTTTGATATTCTATTCTGGTTAATTTATTCTTTACTATTTTATTTTTCATTGCATTTTTATATCCTGGTATTGGATTTAGCTAGATAATTATATTTATTGGCCAATGGCCATATACTCCCTCCGTCCCACTAAGATAGGCAAGTATTCCTATTTTGTCCGTCCCGAATCATAGTCCAATTTCCTTCTTGAATGTATAATTTATTTTCCATGTACTAAAATACCCCTATTTAAAATAATTGGAATACTAAACATCAAGATAAATATTTCATTTCCCAAGATATTTAAATATGTTCACATTATTTTTTGACCATTCAATATAGGGGTAAAATTGGAAGAATATATGAATATCTTATAATTCCAAGAACATTTAAGATGTTTTCTTAATATGTGTGAAAAATGGTGGGTGCCTATCTTAGTGGGACGGAGGAAGTATCACTTATGCAGCCGTCACAATTTCCTTATGTTATCTATATTTCTCGGTTTGTAAAAACTTTCATGTACTTTTGTTTGCAACCAAAGGTACTTGGAGATTATGTTGGTGAAATTGACCAAGAAGCTGTTGAGAGAGTTTCTGGAGAACTAACTTTTTGTTTGTAGTCGTTAGCAATAAGACTATCACGTCACCAGAACACTAACCTGTTTGGCATGTAGATGTTTTTTATATTATAACTATCTCTACGAAAATTCTCTTCCTTGCGGATGTATCCACCGTTTTGTACTTGTGCTCTTTTGGCTTGTATTATTTGGAAATGCAGTTCATTATATGAATGTGTTTATCCATTTTGTTGCACTCACTTGGCTTCAACTAGGGCGATATTTTTAAAAATTGCGAATCGATTCAATGTTTCTAGCATGTATAGATTGGTGTACTTTTTTATTCTCTTTGATTCAAAAAAATAAAAAGAAAAAAAAATCTCCAACTGACAATGTTTTCTCCTAATTATAACTACGTCTCTCTTTCTTTCTTTTTTTTTTTAATCCTTATAAGTATGTCTCTATATGATAGATGAATTAAATTCATAAATAATTTAATTTTTGTCAAATTGAAATATAATCATTTCAATTCATAAATAATTTATTTTTTTGTCAAAGTGAAATATAAATTTAAGTTATGTATTTATATATAATCTCTAACAATTGATGGAACAAAAAATAATAATAATTCACGGTAAAGAAAATATTAATAATAATAAGAAAATATTAATGATAATAAATGGTTGAAGAATGGTAGCTAAAAGGTGGCACGCATGATTAGGGGAGAGAGAGGGAGTGCAACAGAGGGAGAGAGAGAGAGGGGCCCCCATTAAGCCTTTTGCACATAATTAATTATACCTATCTTAAAAATCTAACCCCTTTAAGAGCAACTCCAATAGCCTCTTTATATTTAAAGAGTATCTTTTAAGAAATAAAGAGTATTTATTAATTTAGAGAGTGGATTTTTTTATATGTTCCAACACACTCTTTATATTTGTGTAGGTAAAAGTATTGAATTTTGCAATTGATCTCGAAATTTGTAAAAAGTCAATAAATAAATATATCTAGAGGTGTGAATGCATTAAATTGGTAAATATAAAACCAAATAAAGAATATATCTAGAGGTGTGAATGCATTAAATGGGTAAATACAAAACCAAATAAAGACTGAGTTTGGCTCTCCAAATTTGAAGAGCCAAACTCACTCTCTAAACTAAAAAGCTAATTTAAAGAGGCTGTTGGAGTATGATTTTAAGACCATAATCTTTAAATTAAAGAGTATTTTAAGTTTAAAGAGTGTGCTGGAGATGCTCTAACGGGGGTTATCCTAACCCCCCGTTAAAGGGGGTCAACAAAATTACACTCGACATTTTACCACCCAACATAAATATTTTGTCTCCTATTTTCCTTTTTCAATTATTAACTACAACTAAAAAAAAATTGAATTTCTTGACACTATTTATTTGACTCAATGAGAACTTTAAAATAAGTACAATATCAATGTATAAATTATAATCTTTTAAAAATGTATAATTTATCGTAAATATATAAAATTAGTCCAACTTATGAATAAAAAAATTACAACTAATTTTAATGATTAATGAGATTAAAAAAATCAAATTAAGAATTCATTAAAAAACTAAATTGATGTCTGTGTGTGAAAATTCAAATATGTAAAATGAGATTTATTTTATTTAAGTAGCTTTAGCTCACTTGATTCTATTGCGTGTTTGATTGCCGTAAACAAAAATGAAAAAAATAAAAAAATAGGCTTACATTTTTTATCTCATTAATTTATGCTAAAATTAACTTTAATTTATGTTTAACAATGAGCAAATTATTTTTTAATAAACACTCAGCTTTGAAAAATAATAATTTATATGAATTACACATAATAGACTCATTTTTTTCCTTTATATGAATAATAATATACAAAATAAATAATTCAACCTAACCTCTTAGCCCAACAAACATTTTAAAAATTAATCTATGTTAATATTAGTTGTAATTTATTTATGTATATAAGTTGGACTAATTTATATATTTGTGATATATTTCGAACTTTGGAAAGAACAAAATTTATATATTGATACCATACTTATTTTAAAGCTTTGGTTGACTCGAATAAAATGAAATTAAAATTTTATTTTATTTTTTGGGTTTACAGTTAAAACATTAAGATGGAAAATGTGAGAGAAAAATATTTATATTGAGAGAGAGAGAGAGAGAGGAGGGGCGTGGGAGGATGGGGAAGAGAGCTGGTGTGAAGGAGACAGGGGTTGGCTGGTTGGGGGAGGTGGGGATGCAGAGAGCGAAAGGTGATGTTGGAAAATGATCTCCTACCCACTGTGGGTAGGATACCCACAGTGGGTAGGTGTCCCCTGCTGATTGGTAGGGGGCCGGTGGGGCCACTCTCCCTACCAATCAGTGGACGACACCTACCCACTATGGGTAGGATATCTTATCCACTGTAGGTAGGAGATCATTACTCAAGTGATGTTTTTAATTTACAAAGTGTGCCACAATTTTCTTTAACCATTTGATACTCTTAGTATGGAACCTGACGGGGGTTATGCTCACCCCTGTTAAAGAGGGTGAACAAATCTCCTCTCATAAAGAGAGATAATAAACATGACTATAGATGTTATTTTAAAATTAACACGACACCACTATATCTTGTTTGATTTGGACTTGTTCAAGTGCTTCAAGAACGCATATAAAGTCAAAAATCATACTGTAATATGTTATGAATAATAATTGAAGAATAATTATTAGGTGTTATGAATAATTGAGAATAATATGGTGGTTATGAATTATGAGGAATAATTTAGTGGAGGAATAATTTGGTGGAGGAATAATTTGGTAAAAGATGTAATTATTATATGTGAATGACTATTATACCCTTGATGAAATTATGTAATTACGATTGTCTTATTCAAGTTTTTCCTATAAATAGAGCGATTATTAATGAAATTCATTCACGAGAATTCGTTGGAATTCATTCTCTCTAAATTCTCTCTATTGTTTCTATACTTTTATAACACGTTATCAAAGACAGTCTCTAACCCTTTGAGTAATATGAAAGAAGTATCTCTACAATTCAGATCTTATAGATGATCTTCTCAGACGTAAACCTGGATTATTACCAATGAATTAATTCATCCTCATCAATCCTAAATAACTCTCTCTTTGCAAATACATCATTGAAACTTCCTTTGTTCATATTCCTCTCCCACAATTCCTCATTTTACACAACCCGCTTGGAGATGTCCAAATCCCAAAATTGGAAGAATGGAGTCCAAAGAATTTTCCGATCACGTAAATGGATTGCAAGTAAATCTCATCCATGGAATAATTAGAGAAAGGAAAAAAGGTAAATCATATGATTTTATAATATAATAATATATTAAACTATAACATCCGCTTTATCGAGATATAAGGAGCATACATTATCAAAATCAAATTTTCGACTCCATTATACTCGATTTAACGAGCTTCGATTTGACACCAATATTGACGGGGTAATAACTCGTTTTGAAATATGTTATTATCAAACTTTCAAAATTTACAAATCAATTACACCAACTTTTGAAAAAGTTACAAAATAGTCATTGAATATTTTGATATTTATAAATTGAAGTAGAAAGGAGATAATTTTCCAATCGTAAAATATTGATAAAATATTTTTGACAATTTTACCTTTGCAATTGGAATGGACAATTTTACCCTTAGGGTAAAACCGACCTAATTTTGACGACGGTGAAAAATGGATAGAATATTCATGGAGAAATTCTAAATCCATTGATTATATAAAATGGCTTGAAGTCCATTTGAGTTAAAAGATCGAAATATTAATGTAACTCAGAAGAGTTCAATTACATAATGTACTTATTCTAGAAGGATAAGTGTGCTCTTGTAAGTAATGAGTATTTGTTCTAGAAGAACAAATTTGCTCCCGTAGAAGCGATTCAATATTTAATTCTCGCACTTTATTTCTTTGCAATTTAATTCTTGCAATACCTCCTACTTGATGATGGGTTCAACGTCACTAAACGGAAGGTTTTATATATTTCTGCACTTTATATGCTAAGTGATGGGTAATACCTTCTACTAGCGGATCCTACTCTGAAGAAGTAGTTAAATATTATGCAATTTAATTCTTGCTATTTAAATTCAAGTAAATTTATATTTATTGCAATAATTCCCATAAGGTAGGTTCGACCACCTATTGGAGGAAATTTAATTTCTGCAATTTAAATTTATGCACTTTATAGTTTGAGTATATTTCCAATGTGGTGGGTAATACCACACGATTGGTGTGCATATTTCCAATGTGGTGGGTTATACTACACGATTGGTTATAACGAATCCTACTCGTAAGAAGTAATTGATCAAATATTCTAATCATACTCTCAAGTAGTAGACGATGAGAATAAAATTACTTCTTCATATATACGAATATGAATGGAGAAAATTGAGCAAGTGGTACTTGAAGTTACCATTGGATAAATAGACGAAAGTAAAATGCTGAATAGATCCCATGTTGATAAATCAAAGAAAATATATCGCATGGAAAGCTTATATGAAGTAATCTCATCGATGATATGAGATTGTATTAGTATGAGAATAAAATGCTCTTGAAGAAGCAAAATCACTAGATTTACGTATTTGAATAAAGCCAATATGATATTATTATTACTCGGAAGAAGTACAAACAATTAAGTGGAACATATTGAGAATATCAAAGATGGCATTAAACACTCGAAAATATAGAAATGCAAAAGAATATACATCTTTGAATCCATAAATGAGGGATGCGTCGAGAGTATAAATACTCAGTAACTCGCCACCATCAACATTAGGATTCATAATGAAATATTTAAAGGATCGAATTTCTTTTTCGCGACACGGTTAGTGCATGGCCAAAGCGGACTGGGCTTCCACAGATTCTTGAACATATGCATGAAATTTGATGAGTAGTTCATCAACATGACTAGCAGAAATAAGTATTTTTCTCATTGAATGAGAGATAAACTTATTATTTACACCCGATCTAGAAACGCTAGTAAGCCATCAAAGAAATTATTAATATTCAACAAACCTATTGGTTTGACATGAAAATTCCACTTTGCCAACGAGGCTATATTGAATATTTCCTCCAGGTGTGTTGTAGCCGCTGGAAGGACAATGAAAGCATCACTATTATTCATCATATACATCATGCGGTTGTGGATGGATTGCGCTTGTAGCACCAACCCCGCTGGACCCATGGTAGAACTGGCTCCACCCGAGTATTAGATCCAACTAGATGGAAAGGTATTACACTCAAACTCTTATTCCCATGATTGTCACGGCCATTATAAGTCTAGCTAAAAGTTTGTTGTTGGTTCCTCCGTATAGTATATTGATTTCTTGTCTCCTAACTCTTTTCACGAGTTGGTTTGCCATATCCACATATTGGATATGGCCTACCATTAGATCCACCAAGAATACATACGGTTTAATATGGCGAGGTAAAGTGACTTGTATGAGATGATTCTAAAATCTCCACATCCATCTCTACTCCTATCTCTTTTTGCACTATATTTTCAACATGAGAGATATATGAATCCCTCTATTTAAAGAAAAATTTTAAAACCAATAATTGAGTGCACTATTTACTTTTTGACAAATATGAAAGAGAAAAAGGCAGAAATTTTTCTTTAGTGATATGACATATAGCTATCAGTGATTGAAAAATAATATATATCTTAAAATTGAAAAACGATATTTACAAATAAAAGAAATATATTGATCTTTGTTATTACACCGAGCTTTCTTACATAAATATGGGAAAATCATTATGCTAAATTTTTCTACTAAATTTACAAACAGGATCTTCTAAAGTAAGTTTTTCAAGACTGTAACGCTGCTTGTTGATCTTTGAATTTGGCCCATAAGGCCATTAGCTCACCTTATGCGTGTCCACTAGGATGTGTATCAAGAGCTGTTGAATATCATCCAAAGGCTCCTTACTCAATCCATCCTTAATGAATGCTATTTTATCTTCTCGATTTACGGACAAGTACCCCACGATTTACATCGAGTGTCACATGTCCATCGAGCACACTTGTAGCATCCTCCTAATCTTTTGCTCTCCGTTTCTTTGAAAAACTACTTTTACCCATACCAGGCATGTATTTAGAGGGAATTGAAACCTCACGAGATAATCGAACCTTTGCTTCAATCAAGTATCGGATATCTTGTGGGATACCATTATTCATTAGCATCCTCAATCTTTCGACCTACCTCGATAAATCCTTTTTAGGATTTTGATCGGTAGTGATGGATAGTATTTCGAAGATTTGAGAGCATATGATCCATTATAATGTATAGACCCTTGTTAGGATGAATTTTGCAATAATTTTGATGATTTATTTATAGAATAATACGTAGCGTATGAAATAAGACTCGATTTTAAATAAATAATATGAGCGTAAAGCTACGATTTGAATTAAATAATAGCCGGATGTGATGCGTATGAGTGTAGCTCAGTGTTTGAGCGATAGTAGACAATAATGTCACCAAAAGATGATGGAATATGTCGGTGAATTGTTTCTATGATATCATGTTGAGCACTATCTGAGATACTAGTGAAATCGATATAAGAATTTCTTGAACTAGAAGTTCAATAATACTCGTTTGCAAAACCGGATTGACCATCCCGGTTTAAATAATTATTGAAATCAATATTTCAAGTGAAGAATTAAAGGAATTCTTCAATGATTGTTCTCGATAAATGATGAAATCATTACTAGCCAATATTGGGAATAAATCCCAAATATATACGGAATAAAGGATGAGAAGTATGGGCCCACTCATCCTACATGTGGACTACTAGATATTATGATATGGATCCACTAGATAGTCACATGTGTATATGATTCGTAATTTGAAATTTCTGAAATATTTGCTCACCAGTATGAGCATGATTTTGATTTAATGATAAAGCTAGTAAATGTATATCCCAATACTTGAATAAATCCTGAAGGATTTGAGTATGCATACAAGTGGGATATTATATGGCAAATTATTTAAAGTCCTCAAATAAATTGCCGATATCGAGAATAGAATGCAAGCGGTCTAAATTCCCATATTAAAAATTTGAATGATGAGAACATATATGATTAAAATCATACCAACTATATGAGTTTTGGTGTTCTAAATTTTCTCGGCATGAGGGAGTATTAAAGGTTGAAAATAATATGTGAAATGCATCATGTTATATCCTCGAAATTGAAATACGAACTTGAAGTTCAAAGATGCATGAAAGGCTATGAACAATCACATATATCAGCCACGATGCTTTGATAAGTTAGCACGCTAGAAGCGTTGATATTTCCCCAATCATATATATCAAAGCAAATTATAAAAGATGGTCTTAATAACGGAGGCATATGCTCTTGAAGAGTATATAGACATAAATATATTGTGTAATCCTACAAGAGGATTGATAATGAGATATCTCGATAAGTTATGTCAATATGGGGAAAGAAATGAAATTGAAATGTGTCGACATGATATGAAAATGTAGCGCTACATATGATCAATGATAATGAAAATATTGAGATATATTGAAGATGATAAATGGTGAATGTGAAATCCTTAACTTATGAGATGATGAGATGATGATGACTATTGCTCAAGTTTAAAGATAAGCATGGTGGTCATTATATGTTGCATGCTCATGAAAGTTAAATTACCGATCGTGTGTGTAGTACCGAAAAGGAAATTAAAGGATCGGATGAGCTAAACCCGTGTTTATGAGTACCCTAAAGGGTGAACTAAGCCTCTGGGAATGAAATAACCTATTAAGTGAGTATTAAATGTTAAATGACATATTTTAAGTGTTAGTGAGTTATGAAGGTTTACTTATATGTTTACATGTTTTTACGATGAATTTATATGCTTTAAATTGTGTATTTGGAGACATGTGTTCATGGTGAATGTTTTGTAGTTGTGTAAGAAAATTGATGCACTCTAAATGAACGAAGAGTATAAAATCAATGTATATGATACTCATACAAATGTATGAAAGATTTTGAAATGCTTGCAGCATACTTGTATAAAATACGCGTTGCACTCTTTTTCCCTTAACTGAGGTTTTATCCCATTGGGTTTTCCTAGTAAGGTTTTTAATGAGGCAACTTTAAAGACGTATTCACATGAATAATGTACTCTTTTTCCTTCATTAGGGTTTTTTCCCTTTGGGTTTTTCCTAATAAGGTTTTAACGAGGCATATTCATGGTATATTGAAACGATATGAGAAATTGATACGATGTATCTATTGGATCAAGTTATAATGGAGCTAATGCTTTAGATCCAAACGATGATGATATTGAAATCATTTACGAAGTAAAGATATCGATTCTCAAGATATGAAATCAAGCGGAGCGGTATCTTATTTTTCCTTCGATCAAGTTTTTTCCCACCTGGGTTTTTCTTGACAAGGTTTTAACGAGGCAAAGACGTGAATACTCATATCTTATTGATGACATCGTGGGGAGCAATGTTTTGATGAAGCGATATATAACCACTCCAAGCTATCCTGCAATCGGTTTGGAAGTTTTTCCCACCTGGGTTTTCTCCAAAGCAGTCAGGAAGACATTTGTATTAATAGTCGTTCGAGGAGTGTTATGAATAATAATTGAAGAATAATTATTAGGTGTTATGAATAATTGAGAATAATATGGTGGTTATGAATTATGAGGAATAATTTGGTGGAGGAATAATTTGGTGGAGGAATAATTTGGTAAAAGATGTAATTATTATATGTGAATGACTATTATACCCTTGATGAAATTATGTAATTACGATTGTGCCATTCGAAGTTTTCCTATAAATAGGGCTTCAGTTATTAATGAAATTCATTCCTGAGAATTCCTTGGAATTCATTCTCTCTAAATTCTCTCTATTGTTTCTTATCTTTTATAACATAATACACGTTTATTTCATCACAATATACTCTGCTATTCACTTTCAAATTTTATAATGTTGCTTACATAGGAGTAATACGAATAAAGATCCTAAATTTTTATATTTAACGTACCTTTCGATTAATTAAAAAAATCTATTTTTTCAGTTGAACAAGTAAACCATTTACTTTATGAGATAAAAAGTTATATTTTTTTTTTTCTACGGAATCCAACTATCATTAAAACTAAAATCAAATCCAGTCTATTAACATATTCCTTCATATTCACGTGTTACTCACTAGTATAAATAATATTTATAAAACTTCTATATCCACTTTATTTTATATATATATATATATATATATAAAAGATAATTTTTAACTAACCACTATTCAATTTGGAAATTTGTGGCACCGAATTCTAAACAACTTCAACTTGTAAGCCAAATAGGCAAATTGTTATTGACTCAAAAGTTTTTAAAAGTACTTCATAACCACACTATTCATCGAACATTCTTCTCCACGCCAACACCAACCGCGCCGCCGCCGCCGCCGCCACTCCTACGTGATATATATACCCCCAAAGCACCTGGAAATAGAAATTATAGTAAATCTCAGAATGTGCTCCAATACTGGCATATCAATCTCCAGAAGCAATAACCTTCGCTTCTCCTTCCTCCCATCAACCCGACCCGACGGAGTTCGCAACACTATCTCCCTCCCTTCCTCCGTTTCCTTCCGGGTCGGGCGGCCCGGTAGAGCCATTAATCTCGTGAAATCGACTCTCAATGATACTTTTCCGCTCTCATCGGAAAATTTATCCAGCTTCTACGATCTATTGGGCATACCGGAGACGGGGTCTCTGACGGAGATCAAGCGAGCGTACAAGCAACTAGCGAGGAAGTACCACCCGGATGTGTCCCCGCCGGGTCGGGTCAAGGAGTATACTCAGCGGTTCATCCGGGTACAGGAAGCGTATGAAACACTGTCGGATCCCGGTAGGAGAGCGTTGTACGATTTAGACATGGCTAAGGGACTCCACCTTGCATTTTCCGCCCGAAGATATTCTAATTTCGACGAGGTTCGTAGTATTATTATGAGTAATACAAATGCTCACGTCATAATTTTCGTATCTTCTACGTGTAGGAGATTTTTTTTTTAATTTTTTTTCCTTTTTTAATCAGTTCATTTAAATGCTACTTATAGCTAAAATTTACTTTTTCTCGTCGAAAAATGCTAAAAGTACACACAAATCCACTACCACACAGTACCACACCATAATACACAAAATATAAAATAACCAAAATGCCCCCCCTGAATGTGGAAAGCCCATATCCCTATTAGTGTGTGGTATTTTACCACACAAAAAGTGTGTACTCCAAACATTGCTCTTTCTCGTCAAATCTTACCATTGTGTAAACGTGATCAGTTTTAGTTATATTAAATCAATTGCTAAGTTTAAAGTGATACATAATGAAGATTTTCTCCACCCAGCACTGGAGATCATAGTACTCACAGTTCCCCTTGAATGCCCGGGCCGGAGGAGGGCTGTGAGTTGCCGATAACTGCCAGTACTAAGAGAATAACACGGCCCACTAGAAATTAGAAAGCAAATATTATTGAATTATTATCTTAAACAATAAAATTCGCCCGCTAGAATTCTAGAATGGCCCTTTCGGAGAAAAAAAAAAAAAAAGAAGAATGAATTCTTGGTTGGCGGATTGACCCTAATTTTAACGTCTTAGTTGGAAAGGTTAAAAATGTTGGAGCCCAACGTTGAATTTTGAAATTTGGTGATTGTTATAGGTTGGACCTTTTAAGTATGTTTTATTTATTCATCGAACCTTCTGGAAAGGCGAAAATTTTCTTGTAGCTGTAGTGTTTCGTGCTGAAAGTTATATTATTTTATACCTTTTATTATGTCTAGTGAATTTACATTTGGCATTCAAAAGTATCAAATATTCAACGCTCTAATATTAAAAACTATCCGTAATACTATCTCCGTCCCATAATTATAATACATTATTCTTTTTTAGATCGTTCCAAAATATAGGCCATATTCATTTTAAAGATATAGTTAAAATATTAATTATCTTATATACCCTCATTTAATATATATAATTATTACCAAAATAACTTAATTAAAATAAAATATCCAATAATTAAAGGGATATAATAGGAAAATAAATTTAAATTTTACTTTTTCAATACTATTAACTGTAGTTTTCTTAATCTTTGTGAAATTGAAAGTGGGCTATATTTATGGGATGGAGGTAGTAATGCTTTTTAAGTTTACACATTTGATTATGGCCATAATGAATGTCTCCTACGCAAATCGGCGTATAACAATACAGGAAATAGAGGAGAAGTGCAAATGGAGGAGTCAATGGCAATCTCAGCTATCAGAGTTAAAGAGAAGAAGTGCGTATAAAAACTCAACTGATAACACATCATGGGCAGCAAGAGTGCGCAAGCAAAGGAATGAATCATCATAATCTTTTGGGAAATGCTAGACTACCATAATGAATATCATAATGGTTGATATAATGGTTATTGGCATATTTAATAACCGTCCATCTAAAAGTGATGGAGTGGTTGAAATTGTAGGATCATGCCACATATCCATTATGTCAACCATTATGGTATTTATTATGGTGTTGTAGCATGGTAATCTTTTATAGATATAATACAATTTCATTTTTTGTATCAAGTATGGACTTATTTATATATAGCTCAATGTACATGCATGATAGGGGTTGATTTTTAATGATTTTTAATGTAAAAGAAGAGAGAGAATGAGTGAAGTTGAATGGTGGAGATTTATGGATGTGATGTGATATATGGATATGATTGATTTAAGATAAAGAAATAATAGATAAAAAATAAAAAAACGATAAAAAGTGATAAAAAAAAATTTTAAAGGATTGCCTAACACCCTAACATTTTTTTATTCCTTTTTTTCCCCTCGAATTTTAGGAAGTAAGTATTAAGCATATATCAAATTTCATTCTATGAACCATACAATACACAGCGTACTAACGTAGGTGAACAGCCTCAAAAAAAAAAAAAAAAAAAAGAGGTAGGTAAACTACCTAAGAAACCTACGAGCGGACCATAATGTGCAGACGGCTTGACTTATTTTTCAGATTATTTTTTATTTTAAATTATCTATACATTTGTAAAATCTATCCTTTTGAGGGCGTCGTTAAGCAAATTTTATTTTGCTAAAACTATTCTTTGCAATGACTATTTGTAAGACTCTCTCCGTCCCACATACAGATCTATTTTGATTTTTACACAAGAATTGAGAATGGGGTTATGATCTCCTACCCATGTACCCACTGACCGGAAAAATATTTATGTGGACCCCATCGACCCCAATTATTAAAGGACAATTATGTATTATTCATCTAACCTAACGTAGATATTAAAAAAAAATGATGACCTAGCGCTCCGTGGGAGAGTCACAGCGGCATGGGCACAGATTAACAGATGACCAGCTTTGATTATCATATTGGAAAAATAAATTTACAAATAAACTTCCAATAATCCCTTATTTAAATGAATATAAGTCATAAATATATTTGCATTGTCAATAATATAAGTGTAGTATAATTATAAATGAATATAAAAACTGGTGCTAAATATAGAAAAGGGATTATATACGTGCGACAACACAAAAAGAAAAAATGAACTATATATATGGGACAGAGGAGTAATAAGTAATCGGATAAAAATTGTAATTGATATTGATGTCTGATTTTAATTAAATAAACCAAAGCAAATTTCTAAGTAAAGGAATTTAAACGATTCACAGACTAAAAATAACTTTGAAAAAGTCTACATGATCCAAATTGTTACTCTTCACACTTTCGTCGAGATTTGGTAAGTACAAACTGCAATGCCGTCCGATGGAAACACAAATCTTGTGCAGTGTTTGATTTGTGACTTTTGAGGGAGAGTGATGGAGGTACTACGGTGGTGTTGTTTTAAAATAAGTAAATTTTAAAGCAGAATAAATTACACATCAAAACTATACTCAAATTAACTCTCGATGAATAGAATAATATGAAACAAAAAATTTAAGATTTTTCAATTTTGTTGGCCCCTAGATTCACCCTCCCAAAGGAGGGTAAACAAAACGGGACTCATTCAAGGGGTTTTCAAAGCTAACAAAAGACTAAACTCCACACTTTCGAGACCCACAGAACCCCACCCCAATTTTTTGGCCCCCCAAATTCACCCTCCCAAAGGAGGGTGAACAAAACTCGACTCGTTCAGGGGGTTTTCAAAGATAACAAGAGACTAAATTCCACACCTTAGAGACCCACAGAACCCCACCCCCCATACCAACCACCACCACCGCACACCCACCCACCATCTTTCTCAAAATTAAGGCCGCTGGGACTGCAACAGTTTTGAGAAAAAGACAGCACCAC
This sequence comes from Jasminum sambac, assembly GCA_018223645.1. Lineage (NCBI taxonomy): Eukaryota > Viridiplantae > Streptophyta > Magnoliopsida > Lamiales > Oleaceae > Jasminum > Jasminum sambac. The sequence continues at coordinate 20,520,272 of CP073649.1, forward strand.
AAGCAAATCATAAAGCTGAACGATATGATAAACTAGAATTACAGCTGAAGCAAAGCAAATAAGTTGATCTACCCCTTCCTTTTCCTTCTTACATTTCATCTAAATAAGATTTCTATGTTACAGATCAAAATTGTGGTGAAGCAAAACTCGAACTACCCTTACACTCATTTAGAAGCCAGAGCATACATCAGTTTAACGCAATAAACTACTGGGTCGTGCTGCACAATGCTCATCAATCTTATCCCATCATCTCATGAATGTTAATCATACTGAGACAGTTAGGACTGAGATGATTACCTCCTGTATTGCTAGACTGAGGTTGACCACAGAAAATTTCCATCCCTGCTGAGATGGCACCGAAAAGTTAGCAAAGGGATTTCAACCAATCAACAAAGACTTGATTTTCAGAAAGGCTTTGTGCATCAGATACCAGTGTATCAATGGTTAACAATCAGTAAGGAATGACATATGGCAGCGCAGATATATCAGCCGATTCTAAGTGTACGGCATGGGCCCACACATGCATCTCCTCCTTGCCCACAGCTGATCTCCCCTTGCTATGAGTCTCTTTCTGGGTAAACAACCATTCTTGATCATCATCTTCCGGCCACTCAAACTTGGGCACCTCAAGAATCTCACTCAAATATTTGGTATCTGGATGGGGAGGTTTCGTTGATGCTTCCACAATTTGATCATCGTCAAACATAATTCCATCAGAAGGCTTCGGCTTGATGGAGGACAATTTTTGGGCTTCAATGGTACCATTTGCCTTCCTGTCTTTGCTATCCACTCGGATATTGTTGGCAATCTCATGTTTATCCAATGTTGATATACAGTGAATACGGGCAGACTCGAGCTTCCTTCCATTCTCTGTCAAGTGATGAGGAGTGAGCTTCTGCAACTTATTACGCTTGAGTTCACTATCTGTTAAACGAGTAACAATAATCAGACTGTAGTGTTCACCAGGTGAACTCACAAGATGTAATGACACCTTTGTTCATTTTAACTTTTTTTTTGGCCTAAAAATAAATTTCTCCTACTAGTAAAACTCAAACATTAATATCAATCACACAGTGATACATTTGTATCACTGAGAGAGAACTTACCATGGAGAAAGTCATGGGAATCCAAGTCTTTTCGTTTCCTCAAATTTCCGTCATTAAGAGAAGTTCTATCAATGCCCTCCAAAATATGCATGCTTTTATAACTGGTTACACTGTCAACCTCATTCCTGCCAACACCTTTGGATCGCTCCTGCATGTTTTCCTTGGTTTCAGTTTTGCTTCTATTCTTTTCCTTTTTCGTCTCCCTCTCCTTCTCTTTGCCAATTTTACGACCATTTTTATCTCTAGATCTATCCATTTGCATTTCATCTCGATTACCATCTCCTTTCTCCATAGATTTGTCTTTTCGTGGCAATATCTTAACATTTTGTTCCACAGGTCTGGGAGTAATCTTGCACATTTCAGCAAGGTTCTCAGAAATTGCATTTCCGCCAAACACATTGCAAAATCCTTGCACACCCATTTTTGTATTATCAACTCTCTTATCTTTGTTCTTTCCCCTGTCTTCTTTTTCAAGCACTGAAGCATACTCATCATCTCTAATTCTCCTGTCCAACTCCTGGACAAATTTTGATTCCTCAATCCCCCAGGAAAGTAAACTTTTCTGAATAGACAATTCCCCATTTTGACCCTCGAAGTGGGGAGCTCTTTTTCCTTCACTAACAGAAGGGTTCCACTCTTTGTTATATCCTCCTTTAGTAGAAACTTTCTCGCCATTGTTTACCTCAAGTTTCCCAGCAACAGTTGCTTCCTCCGAGATGCTGCTTTTCTCTCTCTCTTTTTCTTTCTCTTTCTCTTTGGCTGTGTCCTTCTCCTTGTCCTTCTTGTCCTTGTGTTTTCGTTTTCGATCTTTCTTTACTTTGTTTTTATCATCACTTCTATCTTTCTCCTTTTTCACTTTACCTTCTGTTTTTGCCTTGTCCTTTTTCTCCTTTTTGTGCTTTTTCTCTTTGCGCTTCGCCTGAAAACATGAGTAGGGTTAGCATAATCTTCCCCTAGTTGCAAATTATAATTTACCACAATCAAATCTCACTTGGGAAATAGCATATCTGAGAGTAGAAGACGAGAGTTAAAATCACAGCTGAGAATGAATCACTTCGAACCAAAATTTTTGCAGATCTAGCTTGAACTGTATTGTTTAAAGATTCATGGTGAATGCTATCGTCCTTCATAAAAGTAGGATATTTATTACCAATCTTGGAAAATCACCAACTTTTCATGAGATTGCAATCATAGAGCAAATCTCTTTAATCAGGAAACTTGAGTAATATAAAAAATGGATTTAATAAAACAAAGTCCTAATTAATATTGCGAAGAGAAAGAAGAGAATACATCATTCACCAGCAGCTAAGGTGGGATAGGGATAAAGATCACATTATAACAGAAAAGGCAACAATTACGGCAACAAATGATTGATTGTTCATTTCTTTGTAAATTGACTGTAACAAATGTATAAAAGTAATTTTGAATATATCTTCAAAGCGAACCTATCCAGAGAAGTATGGAAACAAAAATAAAACACTTCAAATCAAAGAAATCTGTGAATATGTGGGTGAGCAGAATTACCAGAAGTGATCAATTAAGAGTCTGCCAGTTTAACTTGGGAAGGTGACGGGGGGAAATTTCAGCACGCTCTTAGAATGCTTGTTTTTCAGTTTACAGACCTACAATTTTAATGTGCAGGCTTTCCATTTTGAATTGAAGTGATATAAACCTAGCCATTTATATTATCTCACTGTAATTTGTCTAGAAATCAGAACACATAGTTAAAGTTTCATTATGAAATTAAAATAAAATACACAAGCAATTCCCATGCAATCACGATTATGGAGATCTTAGAATGCTGTTGACACAGCACTGGATGCGTCTAAGAACATAATTATAGAAGTAAAGAAGAAAATGTCTTCTCTTATGTCTTCAAGCAGTTCAAATTTTCCTTCCCAGCATATGCATGCCGGGGTATCCTAATCATTATCAGAATATGACCACACAACAGGAGGAACAGCGAAGTTAGTAAAGGATGCGTTTTTATATAAATTTTTACGCTATTTGCAGGCCTATGGGCAAGAGCCGCTGGGATATTTAGGGTTTTAGAGTTTTTCTTGTTTCGACTTGACGGCTCTAGTTTGTTATGTAATTTAGTTTCCGGCAGTCCCTAATCTCCAAGCTGTATCTTTTGATTTTTTTTCATGTTCTTCTTGCTCTTTTGAGTGGATGGCTTATCCACTTTTTGTTTTGTTTCTCTTGTCCTTTCATTTTAACAATATTCGTGGTTTCTTAAAAATTAAAAAAAAATATATATATATGCATTTTACGCAATCTAGAACCCACAATTAGCTGATTATAACAAAAGAAAACTGGCCATAAAAGTACATCCTACTTATATGCAAGAAAAATAAAAAGTTCCAAATGCAAGAATACGTGACTGCTCACCTACACATACACTAAAACTTAAATTATCCTTGCTAGAGATTCCGTATCGAATTATTTCAGATTTTCATAATGCCTTTACCGTTAACAGTCAAAATCAAGCATTTTTAACAGCAAATTCATTACTTCCCAGAAAAAGGGAAGAGAATATCATGCTCCTCACAGTCATGGATAAACATATGAATAGCAAACCTAACTTCTGAGAGACTGAGAGTTCCTAATTCAATTAGCATCACTCCACATATTTGAGTAGTGTTAAATGTCAAAATCAAGCAGTCAAATTCCGTATCGAATTATTTCAGATTTTCATAATGCCTTTACCATTAACAGTCAAAATCAAGCATTTTTAACAGCAAATTCATTACTTCCCAGAAAAAGGGAAGAGAATATCATGCTCCTCACAGTCATGGATAAACATATGAATAGAAAACCTAACTTCTGAGAGTTCCTAATTCAATTAGCATCACTCCACATATCTGAGTAGTGTTAAATGTCATCATGAAAAGAACACCAGCCCATTGGTGAACACATGTTTAACTAGGCAAGAACATTAAGACGGGAACTGAAAGTTCCACTTTCCATATAAACAAATGTAACTGATGCAGGCCAAAATAGGGAATATAGTATAATGGTGGAATGAGAGACTTTAGGCAGTAGGAAAGTGAGCACAACAGTAAATATTACACAAATATTATGCAGTTATCAATAAACATGAACAACTATTGGCAAATCAAACCCGCCGGCACAATTTAAACGAAAGTGAGCATAACAGTAATAAAATTATAAAACTTCAGATACCCATCTACATATTGCATCAAAACACATCCACGAATTGTGATAACTACATGCAATTTATAGAATCGAACCAAATATCATCAGAAAAAGGAATAAACGAACAAACCTCTTTTAGTATCTCCAAGTCTTCTGGTCTTTGCTTTCTTTCATATCCTGGTGGTGGAAAGGGAAAGCAACGAGACATGGCACAGTGTCCTAGTACATGCAAAATGATTAGAGCCAATACCAAAATTTGCTTGTCTTATTTCCACAAAACAGTGTTCCAATATGGGAACAAAGCATTGATTATATTCATGTCCATGCACCATGACCCCACATTGATTGCTTATTCACTATTGGTCCATGTAACTTGTTTATCCACTGATCCACAGACTCAAACCCACTTCTGGCACTAACAACTTACACTAGATCCAACTGTTTCTTCCAACTTAATCTCTTTGGATCCGAATTGCAAGTGTAAGTTCAAAAAGCTTACGAAGAACTGCAAGAAATGAGTATGTGATGATACACAGTAACTACATAAACATTGTCTCAACTAAACTCCAAATATAAATGATGAATCTAAAGCTCTAAAAGCTAAACTCGGACGAATAAGGGACAGTTAGAAGATGATTACTTTCACTATTTTTCACCTCCTCAGCCTTGTTAGGAAAATTGGCTCCAAAATCCTTCAACTCCGACAGTTTTACTTATATGGCTAATCCTCTCCCATGCCCTCCAAATGAACAAACTTCCCAGGAATCAGAATGCTGGAAATTGTATCAGGTTTGAGAATTCACTCCTTTGTATGATCAAAACCAACTCGTTATAATCTTTTGATCTACAATATGCATTCCTTTCAGATAAGGCTACTGAAAAACTTAATTAAATCATCGATCAAACCCCTAATGTCAATGCAAAATCCGCACCTCAGCAATCTGATTAGCTTTAGAAACCCTAACCAGAATTCACCATTAGTAAACCGACGTCTCAGTAAACAAAAAAACCCTAACCCGCAGAAAAGGAAAAAGAGAAAATCGATTCAATTAATCAAAACCCTTTTTGCCAAAACAGAAAAAGCAAAAAATTGAACTTTTGAGTATTGACCAAAAGCCCATAGAAAACAAAATGCTTTCAAATGAACAAATCGGAAGATCATCCAAATTTCCCAAAACCAAAAACGTCATTTATAAATTCAAGCTTAGTATGATTAAATTAACTTTAAACTAAAGTTTCACATTTAATTCTATTTTAAATTTAACAATTGAGTACCTTGCCCGCCACAAAATGAAGAACATTTGCAGGAAGATCTCAGTTTTTTTCTTCTTAGCACAATTTTACAGATTAAAACGCAAAACACAATCAAATCAGTTCCTCAAACTCTCGTTGTCTTCAATTATATACATACATATAGGCTTGCTTCAAACACGCTGCAGTGTCAGTTTTTCTTGTGCGTTGGAGAGGTTTATTTTGGTGTTCTTACAGAAGATATGGAAAAGGGGCAAAAATGAGCCACAGCAAATGCATATTAACGCTTTTTAGAGAGAGAACGTATAGAGGAGAGAGAAAGTATAGGTGTATGCATTTTATTGCAGTTCATGGACGGGGCTCACGCTCCCAGTGGTCTTCGTGTGGGGGAATCTCTTTAGTAACCTTTTTTTTGGGTGTGGCTAAATGCACCCAACCCCTTTTCTTTATACACTCACTTTTGATCAAATTTTGACCACTTTCCAATTATATCCCCTCCCTCTCTCCTCTCTTCTCTCGGCTCTCTCCTCTCTTCTATCTCTCTCCTCTCTCTCTCTCTCTCTCTCTCTCTACAGTTTCTTTGTGTTTTCACATTAACTTAAAAAAATTTTTTTTACAAAGTAAATTTTATGGGAAATATTAGGCTACGAATAATTTCAACCCTCCATCACTTTTAGTTTTAGATGAGCAGTTATAAAATATGTAAATCTACCATTATACTCAACGATTATGGCATCTTATGGTATTGTAGTATGATCCAAATTTTATTTAATTTTTGTTGATGGATACAATTTTCAAATTTTTAACCACTTTACAAGTAATTTGAAATTTTTGCAACCAATTTGTGATGATATAATAATTGGCTTTATTATCTAAATCTGATTATTAAAAAATCAAAATTTTTACAACTATTTCATCAGGTAATTTCAATTTTTTACATTTTTTCAACCACTTTAACAATTAATTTCAAAATTTATTTGATAAACTTTATCCAGGTTAATTTGAATATAATTATTAAATAAATTTAAAAAATAATAGTACAAAATTTTTTATTTTTTTAAGCTGTTAAGCCCCATTGAGCTTAACAACTATTTGTTAAGCCCCATTGGGGGCGAGCGCTATAAAGTCGCCCCCAATGGGGCTAACATTTAAGTTGTTAAGCCCCAATGATAGGTAAAAATAAAAAAAAAAAAATTTGTACTGTTATTTTTTTAACTTTGTTTAATAATTATATTCGAAATTAACCGGATAAAGTTTATCAAATAAATTTTGAAATTAATTGTTAAAGTGGTTGAAAAAAATGTAAAAAAAATTGAAATTATTGGTATAATGGTAGATGACATATTTTATAACTGTCTATCTAAAAGTGATGGAGGGGTTGAAATTATTGGTAGTCTAATATTTCCCATAAAATTTATTTTGTAAAAAAAATTTTTTTTTTTTAAGTTCGCTGTGAAAACACAGCAAACTAGAGAGAGAGAAGAGAGGAGAGAGAGAGAGGAGAGAGATAGAAGAGAGGAGAGAAGAGAAGGAGAGAGAGAGGAGAGAGGAGGTATAATTGGAAAGTGGTCAGAATTTGGTCAAAAGTGGGTGTATAAAGAAAAGGGGATGGGTGCATTTAGCCACACCCCTTTTTTTTCTTTTTTTTTTTTTGCTTTTTTTTAACGGTTATCTTTTCGTACATAAATATTGCTTCGGAAGAATGTTTAACGAATTTTGATTTTTTAAGGGTGTGTTTGATTGAAAGATGTAAAATATTTACATGTAAAATATTTACGTGCCTACCCCCTAAGAAAATATTTACATGCAATTGGTCAAAAACCCGCTTCAAATGATTGTACCTTGCAAAATCAATTACATTTACAACGTGCAATCAAACGGCGAAGATGTAAAACAAATTGCACGATTTGACATTTACGTGTTTTTGAATTGCCAATCAAACATACCCTTAGTGTAATTCAAAAGTAATAAAAAGTTTTATTAAAAAAAAGTAACAAAAAGTTTTAAAATATAAAAATAATCTTTTTAGATAATTTGTTCTCTCTCCGTCCCACTAAGATAGGCACCCACCATTTTTCACACATATTAAGAAAACATCTTAAATGTTATTGGAATTATAAGATATTCATATATTCTTCCAATTTTACCCCTATATTGAATGGTCAAAAAGTAGTGTGAATATATTTAAATATCTTGGGAGATGAAATATCTATCTTGATATTTAGTATTCCAATTATCTTAAATAGGGGTATCTTAGTACATGGAAAATAAATTATACATGCAATAAGGAAGCTAGACTATAATTTGGGACGGATAAAATAGGAATACTTGCCTATCTTAGTGGGACGGAGAGAGTACTAAATAAGCTCTTAAATTAGCAAAATCTCGTTCTTCAAAACAAAAAAATTAAAAATAAAAATTAAATTAGTAAAATGGATTTGTACAGTACATTTTTATATGATCGAAAATTTTGTGAATAAACAAGACGAAAAAAAACAATTTTGAATTCATGGATAGTACAAATATAAAGATTTTATATCGAGTTTTTGCAAATTTGATAATTGGACTAAAGATGGAAAGAGATGGGACGAGACGAATTGGAGAATGGTGGGATTGGAGTTTTTTTTTAATTAAAAAGGGGAATTGCAGAGGAGGAGAATTAAATCCTAAACTCAGGGGATGGAGTACTAATTTGAATACCACTAGATCATATGGGTTTTAGCGGATTGGAGGAGTTAAAGCACTAAGCTGTGGTGGAAAGGGGATACTCTGACTTAATAGGCAAATTTTAGATAATAACAATACACTCGCGGGTATACGGTATTTCTTGTAAATTATTATTATGAAAAAAATTGTCAAGAGAGAATATTTGCTTGTTTATTTAATGACAAAATGTTTTATAGAAAAATAAATAAGGAGGAGACGTATTGGAGAATGGTGGGATTGGATTTTTTCTTTTTTTTTTTTTAATTATAAGGGGAAGTGTAGAGGTAGAGAATTAATCCTAAACTCAAAGGATGGAGTACCAACCCACCAAATACCACTAGACTACATGGATTTTCCGAATTGGAAGAGTTAAAGTATTAAGTTGTGGTAGAAAGGGACAGTATGACTCTGTAAATAGGCAAATTTTAAATAATAACAATACACTCATGGGTATATGGTATTTCTTGTAGAATTATTATTATGAAAAAAAAAATTTGTCAAGAGAGAATATTTGCTTGTTTACTTAATGACGAAATGTTTTATAGAAAAATAAATAAAATTATAAAGTAAAGACTTAGTTTCAACAGTATGAACCTATTTATGTGTGAAATCATTGTTGACACCATTTTTAGAGACTTTCTTTGAAAAGTTTTTTGCGAGTAGGTATAATAATATTACCCAGCGGAATTGAGATTCGTGGTTTCCCGCTCCTAAAGGGGCAGACCCACCCCGCCTAAATCTAAATAGGTATTAGGGGTGGATATGGGTTTCGATTTGGAACCGAGAAAGTTTCAGGGCCTGGTATGGGGATGCATGTATCCTCCCCAAACTTGACTCTAAACCCGTTTTTTCCTTTTTTTTTTTAAGTTAAAATTTTGTACATTACCTAAATTTTTTTTGAAATTTTATGAACTTTGGCTTCTTATAAAGATTTTTGTAGGAAAACTTGATTTTAAAAAAATCCATTAGGCAAAAAATGAGGATACAAAATGGTATTTAAAACATCAAACAAAAAAGAGAAAAAAATGGATAGTTTGTAAATCTCTCAGATTGGATCCGACCCGACCCACCGACCCGCGAACTCATGGGTCTAGGGACGGGTCAGGTTGACCTTAGACCTGGGGGGTTCGAGGGTAGTTCTTAACCGATCCATCCCATAACCGATTCATTGCCATCCCCATTTGTGGGGTGAAAAAGTTAATAAGACTTGTATTAATAAAAGAATGGATTTGTAAGGCATATATTCAATATGCGTGTTTGAACCTTTTTTTTTTTTTTTTTACCGAGGGATGTAGGGGCGTGGATAGGATTTGAATTTAAGATTTACCCGATAAGAGGTTGAGCACTTAACCACTAGGCTAACCCCTTATCCCATATGCATGTTTGAACTTTATTAATCGTGAATATTGAAAATTATATTAAATCATCGATACTATAAAAGACAAAAGATCAAAAGTCAATATTGGTCGACTCTATTGTTTCGATAATATAGTGCTCCTAATTCTCACTGAAGTTCGAACTACTAAATTCTTTCAGTTGAATTTACACAAGTTTGATGAAGATTTTTCTTTTTTAAAAGATTAAAAGAAGAATCGGTTCCCTTGCACCATGGGTGTGTTTGATTAATGGTGAAAAATGAGAGTGGAAAATATTTTCCACCTAAATTTTTTCCTTTGTAGTATTTAATTGCAATATTTTCTATGAAAATTATTTTCCTTACTAGGCAAGAAACATGGTTTTTTTCCTTGAAAATATGGAAAATATTTTCTTATGATATATGTGAGAAAATATTTTCCATGACAAAATATTTTTCATGGAATTTTTTTTCTTCCAATCAAACACACCCTGTGTAGTTGAAAGAAATGAAAAGTTACGGGGATATTTGAAAAACATTTAAATTGTGTAGGATGTGTTCATAAGACCATTAGTAATCGCAAAGCGATAACAAAATGAGTAGCAAATAAATTAGTAGTATTTGTATATCTTACGAAATATGTGGATGAAATGTCTCTATCGCGTTCTACAATTGTTTATGAATAAGTATAAAAAAGTGCTTTGAAACTCTAAGGGTGTGTTTGATTGAAAAATATGGCAAGGAAATTGTTTTCCATATAACATGGAAAACAAAAACCACCTTACCCCCAAGGAAATCATTTTCCATGGAATTAGCAAAAAACAAGCTTAAAATGTTTGTACCATAGAATTTAAATTCAATTTTCATCTTTGTATCAAACGCAAAGTGAAAAAATTTTCGTGGAAAATATTTTCCTTTTCCATTCAATTCCATGCTATCAAACACACTCTAATTGCTATTGAAAATGACTTGTACATGCATGTTAGAGTGTTTCGATAGTTCATTAGTGTTTATAAGAAATAATCAATTATCTTCATATTTTGGAAGATCTTTTGTCTAAAATCAATTTTTATTTTAAATTAGTTTTCATTTGTTTTTTATACTATTATTTTGATTTACAATTTTATTGATGTGATAATTTTTTTTGTTTTGTTTTGTTTTGTTTTTTTTTTTATCTATTTTTAAGTTTACACTCACAGTTTCATATAGCTATATAATCACACATTCAAAAATATATTTACCAAGTATAAAATTTTATTGCCATTTATTTTATTTATTTATTTTTAGTGAAATCAACAATGCTACCTCAACGTGGTTTTTACGCGTGACAAGAGTTTGGATTTTCATACAATTTTATTAATACGAAAAAGTATACATCGGATATTTTTTATTTGTTCTATGGCTGTTGTTTATAAAAACTTATTAAAACTTTAAAAGGCGTTGAGGGCTCGTTCTATGTAGATTAAATTTGATGCTGAAAGTAAAATTATTTTTAAATGCATAGTTGAAAATTTAAGAAGTGATATTAAGAAACATAAAAAAAATCAAATCAATATATAAATAGTTGAAAATAATCTTTATATTAAAAAAACTGGAGTGCCAACTAGACACATTGCCATATTGATACTTCTTTAGTTAATTTTTTTAAAAAACCGTATTTAGAAACAAACATTAAATGATATTTAATAATTTCATTTTCTTATTTAATTTATTTTTATTTCCATATTTGCTATTTTTTATTTATATTTCCAAGTTGACACTCATTTATTATAAATAGAAAAAAACCTTATTTGCAAACAAACATTAAATGTATACATTTAATAATTTTATTTTTCTTATTTAATTTATTTTTCTTTTCTTATTTAGTGTGTGTATATATATATATATATATATATATATATATATATATCTCTCTCTCTCTCTCTCTTTCTCTCTCGCTCTCTATATTAAAAAATTTGAAGTGCCACCAGATACTTTGCCACATTGGCGGTGCCTAGCTAGCATATGATTTTTTTTTTAAGAAAAAACTAATTAAACAAATTTGTAAGTACACTAATTGTCCAGTCATTGTTTTCCAAAATTAAACATCCATTATGATATAAATTTTGTATAACTTATGTAAGGATTAGTTAAATACAAAAGGAAGATTTTTTTATTTTCATGGCACGCGTCTATTTAAAAAAGAAATTTTAATTGTTTAATGCAGATAATTTTTGTTTTGTATTAAACAAGTGATTTCATTATTTTAATTTAATTATAAAATGCGTTTATCTTTTTATTATTATTATCTAACTATATATAAAAATAAATGAGCCATGTTGGATGTGATTTCATTATTTTAATTTAATTATAAATGCGCTTATCTTTTTTATTATTATTATCTGACTATATATAAAACGAAATGAGCTACGGTGGACAATTCCAACTTGGTGGAGGTTATTATTTTTTAAATAAAATATTATTTCATATTCTATTTTTAAAACTAAAAATCTTTACATTAAAAAAATCGGAGTGCCAACTAGGCACTATTATATTGATAAAGTTGCGCATTTATTTAAACTAAAAAAGGAAAGTTTTATTTTGAAAACAAACGTTAAATATATATTTATTATTTTGTTTTCCTTATTTAATTTATTCTACTTTCTTTATTTTGTATTTTTTCCCCATTTTATTTTTTATATTTATTTTAATTTTGATATAAATTTTAATTTGGGAATTATAAATATAATTTAAAATAAATTATATACAAGCATTAATGAAAATGTGATATTATAAGGTCAAAGTTGTAAATTACAATGGTACTTGAATTATTTTAAAAAATAAAAATTAACTTTTTTATATACATTTTAATTTTTGAAATATATATATATATATATATATATATATATATAATTAATAGAAGTTTGAATATCAACTTGGTACAATGTTATCTTGGTAGTAATTTTTTGTTTAAAAAAATTATTTTTATTGATTGACAAATATTAAATAAAAATATTTTTTTATTTATTTTTACCATGTTAAAATGATAGTTTTAAATAAATTTTAACGGTAATGTGCATTAGGGGTTTAATGATTAGAAAATGAATTTTTTTATTTAGTTCAAATTTTAATACATTTCCACAGCCATTTTCTAGAACCTCTACTGGTTATACCTGCACAGTTTACAACAAAAATCACACATATTTATGATAAATCACATGTGATTTCTTTTATAAAAATATGGCGGGAATCGAAATATTTTCACATATTTCCATTGTCGAATTCGTAGTTTTATCATTATTTTAATTCATAGTTTTAATATTACTTTAAACAGATCATAATTTCTCCGTGCATTGCACGGGTGTAATACTAGTGAAAGAGAAAAAGTAAATCTATTTATTGAAATTAATGTGTACATAGCAAGCCCCAATTGATTTATGCTTTTTCTATACACATTAAATTTAATGAGAATATTTTTAGATGTGTGAGTGATGTGTGAGTGAAAATTAAAGAAAAATATTTAAAAATATAAAAAAATTATCAATTTAATAAATGAGTGGTTAAAAAAGATAAGAGAGAAAAACTAATTTAATCTGATGGAATTAATATGTACAAAATAAGCCCTATTAGCAATGGTAATGAACCTACACGTTTAAAAATCCCTATGATTTACAACCTCGTAGCTCACTAATTGTGGGTGCAATGTGGGCAAGTCATTGTGCCTTCGTTTTCCTTTTTCCTTGTCTTTGCTGTCATATTATTTTCAATTATTATGGTGATAGGAGTTGATTTTTAATGGTTTTTAATGTAAAAGATGAGAAATAATTAGTGGAGTTGAATAATAGAGATTTGTTGATGTGATATGTGGATGTGATTGATTTATGGTAAAGAAAAAATGGATAAAAAAATAATAAAACTTTTTTAAAAAGGTTCCCTAACAGGCTTTGTATTATGAGAAAATAATATGCAAAAAAGTGCAACTAACCATGAAATTTTTGTTGAAGGAGACTTGTACTAGTGAAAAAAATACACCTCCTTATTAGTACTTGACCCGAATTCTATGTGCCATTCTACCTTTTTCTCAGCTTATACTAAAGAGAAAAAAACTACCAAAACTTTAAACTTCTACAAATTTCGACTTTTTTATTTAGCTTTTTAAATAACTGGGGTAGGCCAAGGGTTAAGGCAACCAATACTCACTCAACTCTGTGTGGCGATGACAATGGGTCGATTCCGGTACAGGTTGGCCGTACTGTGACCCAATCCACAACCCATTCCCAAAATTGAACCCCCAACAATTCGGGTAGGGTATCTGTTTGACGGGTTTCTTGTACTTGCATAGGGTCCCGTTTACCTTTTTTTTTTTTTTTTTTTTTTTTTTTTTAAGGTGTAAGTTCAAGTGTACACGTGCAATACTATATCATTCGTAAAATTGTAAATGTCCCGCATTAATGAAAAAAATCTAATTGTAAAAATGAAAGTCAAAATTACATAAATTCATGTGATGGTTGCACAATATTTTCAATTTTATTATTTTAAATATTATTTTTGTGAAAAATAAAATAAAAAATTTAACATGCGGGTATTCGAGTTTGAGTATGCCTTTAATATCCATATTCGATCCATATCTATTTTGGGTTTTACTCTCGAAAATCATATCAAATCCCTATCCGCTACAAGCATATTCTCAAAAACCATATCCGATTAATCGATCAATCGGTTCGAAAATTTTCGGCCTATTTGATTTGGGAGCCTACGATGTTTAGGTTTCGTGAGTCTTCTTGGTGTTTTGCCATCCGTGACCCGTGACCGGGAGCAATTTTGTGATCCACCCCATTGCACTGAGTAACGGGGCGGTAATCTCATTCAGGTTGAACTTCAACGGGTTCGGACGCAAGTCGATCATTTTGTCCTCCCTAATTTTTATTTAAATTTGTTCGAACAAAAAATTGAAATGCGGATGGGCGCGTGAGTGTGTGTAAAGCCATTGGCATAAGCACATGTGGGCTGGTTCCCTTGCCAAACTTCAATTTTTTGAGACAAATAATCAAACCCCACGTGGCACCAATAAGGAGCGATGACTCCACATAATATTCTTCTAACACGTGTCTCTTTGTCCCTCCACTTTCCTATGATTAATTTGACTAATGATCACTGAAGTTCTACCAAAACTTCAAAATGGTCAAGGAAGTTTTTTTAGCGAACTTTTCAAGTTTCAACCGTTAAGTAAACAAATTGATCTCCTGCCTAGTACTTTGCTACTTGCTAGTTGGCATAGTATATGGAAATTTCTTAAGTTGGTGAATAACATGTACAATTCGTACATTTAACACCATAAAATCAAGTAATTTTAATCTTCAAGGTTTTTACTTAGGCTAAATGTAGGATTTGTTATACTTTGTTTGACCAAACTTTTCCTCAAAGAAAAAGAAAGTTACAATTTGTTTTTTTAAATAATTTTTGATTATACAAGATTTATTTAACTATTGCAATCTAATATTTTTCAAACTTTCTTGATCCATTTCAAATATTTTAGTAGTACAATTTAATCTTTTTATGATACTTTTAAAAAATGTTTATGATACATTTCATTTATACTAAAGTAAATTTTTGTTATTTTTATCCAGAGGAAAAAATAATTTGAACAAATAAAGTAAATATAATTAGTGTAATTGATGAGGAAATTACGCGAAAACATGTTTTAATTTTGCTCAATTCAAAAATTAGATAAAATAAAATTATTTATAAAAATAGGTAATCTCGCATTCAGAATTACGCTTTTTCAGGTAAGGATGCAATGCGATCACGCAATTGAAATTTGGGTTTTGGCCAAATTTCTACCATGTGATTGCATGGTTTCTTTCTTTCTTTTTTTTTTCTTTTCTCTTTTTTAGTTTTGCATTCTTATCTAATTTTCTAACTCCGAACCCATTTTAAATTGTATGCAACTAATTACAATGAAATGTAATAAATTACAGATAGTGTATAATAAATAACAAAGAGCGTGTAACAAATTACAAAGAGTATGTAATAAATTTCAAAGTGCATGTAGTAGTGTGTAATATTACTGAGAAATTGCAGTTATACTATTAATTTGTGTAATGTAGTTGTTTTTGGGTGTTTGGGGCATATAGTTCGCATAAGTTTGGGACGAATAATATATATTTTTCACGTTTCTTGACGAACCCATTCCGACCACCAACTTTTACTGGTGCTAGTATCACTTTTTTCACAAGATATTTTCCTTTTATGAGTTATCAAATTTTTTTTGCAAATGTTGAATTTTATTTTTTTTTTTTTTTTGGCCATGCAATCGCATGGTAAATCATGTTTACCTGATTTTTGTAATTACTTTGATTATACCTTATTTTTAAATTATACATTTTTAATCTTTATATTTGTGTAAAAACCCGTGTAATTGATCGTTGAAAAATTGGATCGTTCATTTACATGGGCCATGAGCAGAAAATTAGCCCACGCTAGGCCGTTCTCCAGCTACTCTGGCCCATGGCCCCCTGCAATGAAGTCTCGAAGGTATTTTGTTAGAGAGGCAGTACACCGCATTGCGTCCTACATCGTTAGCAGAGAGTGCAATCGCATAAACCCTAGCCGCAACTTTGGTTTTTCTCTTTCCCAACCTTCTCTTCTTCAGGTAGCATTCAGTTCTCGACTCTCTCTTTCTTAATTTGATCATTCGGTATTTTTTTCCTTATTAAGTCATGCATTCAGAATTTTAGGCTTCAACCCGAAAATAATAACTGGAAATATGTTTCATGCAGTTGTTTTTCATCAATTCAAGTATTATTTTCCATTTTTAACGAGATGAAAAAAGTCCTCTGTTGCTTTATCTGCTCTTTCTTTTGTATGAACTGATGAATGAAGTTTGTGATGGTGGTTTTTGTTGTAATGATTTTTCTGCGTTCGGTTATGTGATATTCAAGCATTGGTATAGTAATAATGCCAGTATTTAGGTCTAATTATTTTGTCTGATCAGATTATTGTATATGAACTTTCTTGGTTTTGTAAATTGTTTCTGAAGATTTATCTAAGAGGTCACTTTTCGCTCATGAAATGTATGATGGATTGTGTTTCGCCCGGTTGACATTGTTACTTTCTATTCTGCTTTGGTTGGCATTGTTGGCCGGAACTTTTAAAGGATATTGAGCTATATGCATCTTCATGGCTATAGTATGGCATGTAGATGCAATAAGCTACAGTCCAGGGACAATAATCTTCATTCTGGGTGTTTTTTTTGTACTTCTTTCAGATTTTTAAGGCAAATGGCACTGTCCAACAAATTCGGGAGCCTCTTGAGGCAGACGATTTCCGGAAACAGTGCGATGAATGTTAACGGTTCAATGTATGATGCTGTCCGTTGCATGTCTAGTAAACTTTTCGTTGGAGGTATCAGTAACAAAGGCACTTTTGAATGATTTATGTGCATATCGATAAAAATTATTTCTTTCTTATGCTTCATGAATGGGTTTGTTGCTGGTCCACTAGGGCTGTCTTATGGAACTGATGACTTATCTCTCAAAGAAGCATTTTCTAGCTTTGGCGATGTTGTTGATGGTGAGTCCTAAATGCTTCTTCATATATCTTACTGCTTGAGTCACAATTTGAACTCCTACATAAAGTTAGAAAACAGCAAATACTTTGTGTGCAGATAAACATTTTTCTTATTAACAAAATTAATGAAAAGCTCTATTTTAGTTCGCATTTTGATGGGGCCCACAAACTGCATGGAGAAAAATGCCTAGTAGTTTGTATGGTTAGGTTAAAATTGAAGTTCGAAGGTGTGAGCACATTTGCCATTTTCTACTTGTACATGTGATACATCTATAATGACTAAAAATTATTGTCTTTGTTTTCTTGGGGCTCTAATGCTATTCAATTAGCTTTCTACCATGATTGAATGGTTAATGAGCTGCCATTTATCTCCGTTAAGTCAGCCTCTCCTCGTTCAAGAAAAAAAGTGGCTGAAGAATGAACTGATTACTTAGTAATTGATTATTTTCCTCTGGAGTCTGTTATGATCACTCACATTTACGTTTTAACTGTGTAGTGATCCGTACACCTTGAAAATTTTTTTAAAAAATTTCTGTGCAGCAAAAGTTATCACAGACAGGGATACTGGGAAGTCGAGAGGATTTGGGTTTGTGAATTTCTCGTCTGATGAATGTGCTAATTCAGCTCTGTCAGCCATGGATGGACAGGTGAGCTTCATACACAACGTGCTGTATATGTTCCATCTCTATTCCTTCCCTACACTGCTGTTATAACTTGTTTGGGTAGAGAATAAAAGTGTTTCTTGAGGAATCATTGCCAAACAAGCTCTTACTCCGTTTTGTCTACAGGCATTGAATGGGAGGAATATCCGGGTTAGTATTGCTCAAGAAAGGGCTCCTCGGGGAGTCTTCAATGGTGGTGGTGGTTTTGGTGGTGGTCGCAGAGGAAATGATGGATTCTAAGCTTACGGTGGCTTGTTATCTTGTCTGTACAGGCATGACAACTTCGGGAACTGTATTAGCTCGTAGTCTTTCCTAGTGTTTTCCAATTCGTTTCGAACCAGGGATTTGTTTTTCATCAATAGAATTCATTACTTCGCCTACTATATAATATCTTTAGTAATTCATTATTGTCAAAATAATTATGATTGGGATGCTACATATTGCGACATATCTTTCTGCAGTTCTATATCCTAAGATGAGAGCATCTCCATTGGTAGTGGGTGTGGGATGAATGTTAAGGGATGATGTGGAGGAGAGAGATAGAGAGAAAATAATTATTTTAATGGAAAATAGAATAGAGGATGTGTAGTGAAAAAATGAGGGAAAAGTGAAAAAATAGGAGAGATGTAGAAATAAATTTAAAAATAATGATAAAATAATAGTGGAGGATGTGGGGGTGGACTTTAGATGTAGAGGGGGCACTGGAATTCATGGTGAAAAAGTGGGGAAAAGTAGGAAAAAAATAGGGAAAGTGAGACAAAGAGAGAAATATGGGATCACAAAATTTTTTTGTGTCTATATCCTTCGCCAACTGGGACGTCCAAGCCACGGTTATAATGGAGATGCTCTGATTTTGAAGAAAATAATTTTGGTTGTGTGGTTGAAAAATAAAAACAAGTTTAAAGAAGTCTTGGAAAACATTAAAAAAACATTAAAAAAAAAAAGTCACATTCAGGATAGGAATAGTTTTTGTGATAAGTTATGGCAAACAAGCTATGGTGAGGGAATATTGTAGTTTGGGATTCTTGACAGATAAGCACTAGTCACTTTTTTATGGTGTGACAAAAAATTTTGATACGAAAAACTGAAGTAATTTTTGAGATGGTGTATAGTTGAAAGCTAAAATAAGCACGTGTTCTTTTTCATATTTTTATATATATTTTTTAATCCCATTAATTCTCTTTCCTATTTCACATCCACATATCTCGTGGAACTTATCTGTACTATATAAATTTTCACTATTCAACTCTACTCATTCTCTCCTATATCACATAAAAATACATAAAAATTCATTTTTATACACATTCTAACACTCGCTAAGTTACTAAAAATTATGGTTTGCCAAAATGTGTAGTTTAGTTTGACAAAATGTATAGTTTAGAAGTGAAGAAACATACCCTACAAACCTGAAAAATAGGATGATAGTCTGTAAATGAAAATGTCAACACCCCTGAGAGTCTGAGACAGATTCAAAATGGGATCCTAGAATCACTCTGCCTATAATGCACATTCCCTTGTGGATAGCATGGTCTTTAGGGACTGGAAGCAAGCAACACCATTCACCCAAATCCTAGATCCTTAAACCCACTGCCACATGGTTAAAAACAAAATATTTATCTATTTAGTTTTGCAGGTCAAAGCTGAAATTAAATAAGTTAGTTATTTTCAAATCCAAGCAGCCTATTCTACCATTTCAAAACCTATATATATCCACCCTCCTTCCCTCCACATATTCTTGCTCACACTTCACACTCTCTTCCTCAACTCATCACAATTCTCATATCTCAAATCCACAAACCGAAAATCTGAACCATACTTGCCGATCCCATGTCGCTCCTAGTCGACAAGACCACATCAGGCCGCGAGTACAAGGTCAAGGATATGACCCAGGCCGATTTCTGCCGCCTCGAGATCGACCTAGCTGAGGTCGAAATGCCCGGTCTAATGTCCTGTCGAACCGAATTCGGCCCTTCCCAGCCCTTCAAGGGGGCAAAAATCACTGGCAGTCTCCACATGACAATCCAGACGGCTGTCTTGATTGAGACACTAACAGCCCTGGGCGCACAAGTCCGGTGGTGCTCGTGCAACATCTTCTCCACTCAAGATCACGCGGCGGCCGCCATCGCCAGAGACAGCGCGTCAGTCTTCGCGTGGAAGGGCGAGACATTGCAGGAGTACTGGTGGTGCACTGAGAGGGCCCTTGACTGGGGGCCTGACGGTGGGCCTGATCTGATTGTGGATGATGGCGGTGATGCTACGTTGCTCATTCATGAGGGTGTTAAGGCCGAGGAGGAGTATGCGAAGAGTGGGAAATTTCCTGACCCGAGTTCGACCGACAATGCTGAGTTTCAGATTGTGTTGACGATTATACGGGATGGGCTGAAGAGTGACCCGAAGAAGTATGGTAGGATGAAGGAGAGGCTTGTGGGTGTTTCTGAGGAGACTACCACTGGTGTGAAGAGATTGTACCAGATGCAGGCTAATGGAACTTTGCTTTTTCCAGCTATTAATGTCAATGACTCTGTTACTAAGAGCAAGGTATGATAGTACATGCACTTCCTAAATTAGATCACTTGCTATCTTTGCAAATGCAATTACGAAGATTGTAGTACTCCATGGCGATTGTCATTTCTAAGATGAATAATGCTATCTGTCATCAGTAAAGATCATCACCAGTCTATGGTCGTTTGACAATGAATTTGGGGGCCCACTGTTTATTAAACTATTGATGAATAACATTATTCTTATGTAAATTACTTTCACATCTATCGATTGACACATTGTCACTTACATAATCTTTCTTAAACCAGTTTGACAACTTGTATGGATGTCGACACTCACTCCCTGACGGACTAATGAGGGCCACCGACGTCATGATCGCGGGTAAAATTGCTGTTGTATGCGGCTATGGCGATGTTGGCAAGGGTTGTGCGGCCGCCTTGAAACAAGCCGGGGCCCGCGTGATAGTGACTGAGATCGACCCCATCTGCGCCCTTCAAGCCGTCATGGAAGGTCTCCAAGTCCTCCCCCTCGAGGACATTGTTTCTCAGGCCGATATCTTTGTCACCACCACCGGCAACAAGGACATCATCATGGTCAACGACATGCGGAAGATGAAGAACAACGCCATCGTCTGCAACATCGGCCACTTCGACAATGAGATCGATATGCACGGAGTTGAGACATATCCTGGGATAAGAAGGATCACCATCAAACCTCAGACAGATAGGTGGGTTTTTCCGGATACTAAAACCGGCGTTATTATCTTGGCCGAGGGTCGTCTAATGAACTTGGGTTGTGCCACGGGGCACCCTAGCTTCGTTATGTCATGTTCTTTTACTAACCAAGTTATTGCCCAACTCGAGCTGTGGAAGGAGAAGGGGAGTGGGAAGTATGAGAAGAAGGTGTACGTGTTGCCTAAGCACCTAGACGAGAAAGTCGCGGCTCTCCACCTTGGGAAGCTTGGTGCTAAGCTCACTAAGCTTACCAAGTCGCAGTCCGAGTACTTGAGCATACCTATTGAGGGCCCTTACAAGCCGGCTCATTATAGGTACTAAGCGAAGAATAGCTTCGAATTAAGTCTAAATTTTGTTTTAGGATATTAGTGTCGAGTTTTTGTTGAGGGTTCGTTATGTTTGAGGACGAAATGGTCTTTGCTGAGATCAGGTTACATCGATAATAAGGTTAGGGATTGTGTGAGACGATAATGTAGCTTGTCGTTTTTTTGGTAATTTTTTGAATTAATTAGTTGTTCTATGTTTGTGTTGAGTTGCTAGTAGTTCGACCCTTCTTGATGTGTTGAAACTCAATTGTATTTCCTTCTTGGCGAAGTGCAGTGTTTCTATGGTAGTTTGAGTATTGCTATGAACAAATTTTGCTTAGGTTGTAGCTTGCATTCTTTGATTTCATAAGATGGTCAAATGAAATTTCACAAAAATCAACTTTTTAGGTTGAATATCAATGGAGACAATGAAACGTGCATGATAATGTGGAATTATTTTAAGATGTGTGGTTAATAATGAAGTATAACAATCTATTAATTTTTGCAAATACTTGAGAATTTGAATTAAAATATCGATAAACAAAACTCAATTTCATTTTTCCTTTCTACATCTTATCTCAAAAAATCAAAATTTTTTTATTACTTTTTGTCACACAATCTATAAAGGTCATACGAGACTGTTCATTTGAGCTCGTCAATCAACCCAACAACGGACTCAAAGATTTGAAGCTTTTGACATTTTTTTTACTCGTCACTTTAAAAGTGAGTCTTGACATTACTTGTGATCATGCAAAATAACAAGCTATGTATGAGGGACTTGCAAGCAATTCTAACTTAATAAATTACGCAGATAACACATAATTATTTTTTAATGTGTGATCAATAGTTGTGATTGATAAAATTGCCTCCCCCGTCTTTTATTGTTAGCCTATTGGCCAATGATTTGAGCTAATAAAATTGTGTCCTCCTTTCAAAAAAAAAAATGTTGCGATTGATTTTTTTTTTAATATCTTTCTTTAGGGAACAGTTGTGATTGATTTGATTATTATTATTAGTTTTTGAAAAATATTTATGATTGATTTTGATTAAATAGTAAAAAGTGATTTTTTGTTTAAAAAAAATTAAAAATTAAAAATTAAAGGGCATTTGACCAATAACTACACATATGGGAAAATTTTGCCAACTAAATCATACACATCTCTTTTTTGCCCATTAACTCATTTTTTACACAATAAGACCAAAATAGAATTTAACAATCACAAATTTACAACAATACCACTCTAATAAAATAAACATCCAAATTTATAGCAATGCCACTCTAATAAAATAAACATCTAAATTTACAATAACGCCACTCTAATAAAATAAACATCTAAATTTACAACAATGCCACTCTAATAAAATAAACATCCAAATTTACAACAATGTCACTCTAATAAAATAAACATCCAAATGCCACTGTAATAAAATAAACATTCAAATTTGCAATAATGGTTATGTTAAAGCTTGCACTTTAGCTCTCAACCTTTGACCCCACCCCCACCCCACTCGCACCACCACCCCTCCGCCACCAACACCACCACCACCACCATTCCACCACCCCACCACCAATACTGCTGTCACCATTCCATCACCACCCCCATCTGCCACCACAACCACCATTCGGCCGCCACCACCACCACCACCAAAACTACCAAACCGCCGCCGCCACCACCAACCCCACCCACCTCTCCACCACCACGCCTACCCCCATCTCACTACTACCACCATTCCACAACCGCCGCCACCACCACCACAACCATCGTTGCGCCACCGCCGCCACCACCACAACCACCAAACCGCCGCCATCACCACCACCCCAACCCCACCCCGCCACCACCACCACCGCCACGACAACCACCAACAAGTCGCCTCCACCCCCACCCACCACCAAACCGCCGCCAAAACAACCACCACCCCTACCCCACCCACCACCACCAACCTGGTCGCCGCCACCACCACCCCCACCGCCACCCCACCACCACAACCGCCAAACCATCGCCACTATCCCCACCCCACCGCCCCCACCACCACCGCCACAACCACCAAACCGCCACCGCCACCACCACCCCTACGACCACCACCACTAAACCGTCGCCGCTACCACCACCCCACCGCCACCACTACACCACCACCACCACCACTACCACCAAGCCGCCCCACGACCATCATCACTACCATTCCACCACCAAGCGACCACCGCCACCACCACCACCACAATCACCCCACCACCATTCCACCAAAGAAGACCACCACAATCACCAAACCTCCGCTACCACCACTACCATCCCCCACCCCACTACCACCACCACTCATAGTAATATCATTACCTCCCCCGTTAATATCATTACCTACCCCGATAATCATATTATCTGCCATAATAATTATAACCATAGTAATAAAATATCATTCCCAACTTCTTTTAGGATTAGAACACTACAGAACACTAAAGAAAATATTATCTACCCTACTGATAATATTACCTACCCCATTTTCTACTTGAGGTCACTCCGCATTTTCTTTTCTTTTTAGTTGAGTGGTGGTTGAATGATAGTGACTCCTTCTAGGATGTCACACAAAGGATTATGACAAGAAAAACATTACCTACCCCAATAATATTATCATCTAACCCTATAATAATATTACTATACCCGATAATCTAGATTACTAGCCCAATAATTTAGATTACTAACGTTAATCTTTTCTAATCAACCGTAATCTAGATTACCACCACCAAGCCGCCGCCGCCACCACACTACCCCCACCACTACCACCCCACCCTCCATCCACCACCACCACCACCGCCGCTGCCAGCAGCACCCCCAAGTAATATCATTACTTACCCCAGTAATATCATTACCTATCCTGGTAATCATATTATCTACCATGATAATTATAACAATAGTAATAAAACACCATTTACAACTTCTTTTAGGATTAGAACACTAAGGAAAATATTACCTACCCTACTGATGATATTACCTACCCGGTAATTTCGAACACCACTCAATTTCTCATTTCCCTCGCTTCTGACTTTCTCTCTCTCAATTACCACTCCCGATAATAATATTACCGACCCTGGTAATCTATATTACCTACCGAGGTAATAATATTACCTATCCAAGTAATCGTATCTAGAACATAAAAACTCCACAATTTTACACCACTACTGCTATAAATAAAATACATAGCACCCTCAAACATATAATGAGCTTGAACGTTCCTTATTCAATCGCATGTTATTGACAGGAACGAATTAAAGTAATTCAAAACCATCATTCACACGATTATGAAAAAAAGATAATTGCAAAAACAAGTTTTCCAAACAAGAACTTTATATGTTTTGATTGGAATGTCGTACCATATAGCAAGAGTAACAAAGCCACATAATATGAAATTAAAGTTTTAAAAATTAAGAGCAAGTTTGGCAAGAGGCTTATAATTGAATCAAGAATTAAAGTATTGAATAATACAACAAAACATTAATTCCCCCGTTGACCCTTGAGAATGGGGAACTATGTCTCATAAGTATTGAATCAAAAGCATTTTCTCTAACTGGCTACCTAAATGACTGCTTTGAACATATTGCAACATTCCAGAAATAATATAAATGCAGTGAAGCAACCACTTGACCTGAGATCAAAAAAAAGAACAAAAGAAAGCGTGCAACTGAATTAGTGCATGTTCTTCATCATAGAGGATTCAATAATATTACCTACCACGATAATTATAATATTATCTCTCTCGATAATAATATTTCCTACCTCAGTAACAATATTACATACTCCAATTATATTATTACCCGCATCGGTAATATTATTACCTACCCCAATAATTAAATTATCTACCCCACTAATTAATTTACCTGCCATACTAATCATGATCCAAACACTAAAATACCAAAATTTTAAATGCGATTCGCTACAAAAACCAACATATAAGATCTGCCATGTTCACTAAACTCAATTTCTTCTTTGACACCCCGATATATACTCGAAGCATAAATAATAGGAGTATTTAATTTAAAAATAAATCTACCCAGCTATTAGTTTGGCACTTATTTTTTCTCTAATATATACAATAAAATAAACAAATGTGTAGAATTCAATGAGACTAATCAAATCACAATACATGGTAGAAATCACTCTAGATGATCTAGGAATTAAACTTTAAGCTCACTTATCACACTACAAGGAACTTGCCGGACCATTTCATATTGAAAAAGAGAAAACAAACAACCATTATAATAACATTATCGATCCCATTAATATTATTACTTGACCCGATAATAGTATTAACTACTCCAATAATCAAAATCAAAACGCTAACGAAATACAATTTAAAATGGAAGGTGACCTTGTCATTTGGAGAATTAACTGAAAAAGCCAAATTATTGATAAATTCTTAATATATTTGGAATTCCATTTCCCTTATCCCCAAAATTATAATATTATAATAAATCAATAATTGCAAATGAGGGATCTGATATTCGGCAACTGAATGAATCTTATGGAGTTTGCAATGTTTTCCGCTGTTGTGGGTAAATAACATAGATAATTCCAATCCTCCAACCAATAGTGTAATTGAAGCATCCATATTTGAATTTCAACGATGGTTGACAATCAGAAACATAGGTGAAATTTTTGGAATTTCTATTCGCACGCTGTTATTGTTACAGCCTGATCATTCATCTCCATTTCTATAGATTTAAAAGCGAAAAATGGAAAATTCTAATTACCAGCACTTGAACACCGATTGTGGTTGTGGAGATTTTGAGGATTTCATCTTCGAAATCAAAGTTTGTTAGTGAACTAATGCAGACTGAGGATTTGCACATGAATTTGGAACTGAGATATGCGAGATTTTGGGGTGGATTCTGACTGTATAATGGGAGAAAAACGGGAGACAATACATTTTACTAACTAGCAGCCAACGGAATGGGCAAAAATGTCAAAAAAAAGCTAATAAAAGTTGGTGGGCAAGAGAATTATAAGCAGGTGTAGTTAGTGAGAAAAAATAAGATGTACCTGAGTTAATGGGGAAGAAATGCCATCGCCCTGTAGTTTATGGTCATTTACCCAAAATTAAAACACAAAATGGAGGAAAAAGGGCGAACAATCTGAGAGGCCTCGCTTTTGTTTCCTTCCGACTGCAGATAAAAGGTGAAAACCCAAAAACAGTTGAAGCTCAATACAGCCGCGAGAAATGGCATCAAATTCTCCAAATCAAACCTTTCGGCTCTTCGATGATAAATCATCCACTTCAGGATTTGGGTTTTTCGATTTCCCGGAAAAGCCCCTCCCACCACCACCGCCTTGTCTCGAAGTAATTCCTTCAGAGGTAGCGCTTGATGGACATACACTGATACAGAGTTAAGTATAATTACACGCCTATGTTTATTCTCGGAGTATTAATTGCTGGTCTCAATTCTTGAGTTTAGGTTACCTCAAATGTGAAGTACACTGTGGAACCTGTGAATATCGATGGGCTTACACTCCTCAAGGTGAAGTAGTAATCATATTTATCGTGATGTTGGTTTTCTTTTGTTTCTTTTTCCGATTGATTATGGTTCAGAGGATTTCACATTGTAAAAACTGAAAAATTTGAGCTCAGAGTGTGTAGTTTTTGTTTCTCTCCACTTTTAAGACCATGTTTGGCTAAGCTGGAAACTTCAATTACAGGTGAATTAGTTTAGTATATGTATGTGATGTCATGTAAATGCCCTCTTAAGAAAAATGAGCTATCGGATCGCGTTTTTAAACAAAAGGTTAACTTTTAATTTTAATAATTTATAATAATCTTAGCCAAACATGCTTTAACTTTGGGGGTTTGAGCACTGCAGCTAGTAAGTTGGTAATTTTCGTTTACCTTTTTGTGGAATCCTCTACTTGTGCTCATCATTTTGGTGATAATGCATAGATGGTATTTAGGGGATGAGATTGAGCTTAAGTTACACAGTGGAAACTGGAATTTTATGGGACTGAATGATGAATTTCGTACAGGGAAGGGTGAGTACACATGAGGTTTTTGCATTGTCCCATTCGGATTTAGTCCCTGGTAAATATGAAGGTTTGTAAAACTATGTCTTGAATTTTACCCCGCTACTGCTTACATGTATATACACACACAATGTATATATGTGTAATGAAATATATGTTAGTTGTTATGGTTATTTGTGTGTTTGATGGTGACAGGAGGGTTAAAGCTCTGGGAGGGTTCAATAGATTTAATCAGAGCCCTCAACTCTGATATGCAAGATGGGCAATTGTTATTCGACGGAAAGCGAATTCTAGAGGTGGGCCCCTAGTTACTAAGGTGATTCGATAATCATTACTTACTCCCCCTACATGATTACTGCCCACAGCATCCAAATGTGTTCCTATTTCATTCAATCTCTTCTATTAAGTTACATTTAGGAAAACATGAGTGGATAAAAAAGTAGATTGAGAAATATGCGGTGTGTTTATATATGATGAGTTTCTAGTTTATAAACACTTGGATACCTGACATACCAAGAAAACTAAAAGTTCAGTAAGATATGCATAATCATCGTCTGTCCTTTTACCAGCTTGGATGTGGTCATGGACTTCCTGGGATTTTTGCTTGCTTAAAGGTAAATAAACTCTTCTTTCTATTTTGGTTTTAATAAATATTTCTCTCAATAAACAACTTTATTATGATCTTTCTATTTCCTTAGGGTGCTTCCACAGTACATTTCCAGGATTTTAATGCTGAGGTCCTACAACATCTCACTATTCCCAACGTGAATGCTAATATCGAAAAAAAGTCTCAGAGCTTGGCTACATCAGTGGGTGAGTGTAGCAGCATTAAGGCAGATACTCGTTTTTTCGCAGGTGATTGGGGCGAAGTCCAATCCATTCTTCCTTTTGCATCTGGTGATGAGGTTGCTGGTTATGATATCATTCTCATGTCTGAGACAGTTTACTCTATTTCCGCCCTCCCGAGTCTCTATAAACTGATAAAGAAGGTGCCCTCTTGATTTAGGTTTTTAAGTTTTTTCTATCAAAAGACTCACTTTAGTATTAAGCACACATTCAAAATAACCAATCATTAATTTCCTCTCATTTAAAAACCCAACACTGTTCAACTTTACAAATTAGTTGTTGACTTTTCAGCAAATAAAACCGTTTACCCAAACATGTGCATTCTCATTTCCAGTGTTCTAAAAAGCTTTAAAAAGAGGACATAAAACGCGATTAAGCGTGCCGTGTAAAGCGTGGGTTCGACACTTTTTCGCCCTTCCATTTTGGAGATTTGAATTCGTTTCCAGCTTTCCGTTTTGAGGATGAAGAATTATTCAACTTTACACATTGGTTTTTAGCGAATAGAATTGTTTACCCAAACACGTGCATTCTCGTTTCCATCTGTGAGATTCGAATTCATTTCCACTTCTGTTTTGAGGATGGAGAAAGGATATGATGTGCTTTTCATGTTGCGAACATTTTGACATATTTTCACTTAAAGAACATAAAAATTGTTTCGTGTTTTCTTTACAAAATTTTACCCTGTTTCCAGAAACACGTTTCCAAAAATATGAAAGTAAATGAATTTTCTGTATTTTGGAAAACCTTTAAACAACACAGACGAGAGTTTTTAATTACTTCCTTTTCATTTCAATTGTTGGTTAGATCCTTCCTTTTGCCTTTTGATCAGTGTGTGAGTAGTCAGGGGGTTGTGTATATGGCGGCAAAGAAACACTATTTTGGGGTGGGTGGAGGATCAAGGCGATTTATCTCCATGGTTGAAAAAGACGGTGAGCTTCATCTTGTTTACAATAACTGAATAAAGGAGAGTGAATTATTTTTACTATTTCAGCATTTCTGGTGTAATGTGCTAACCTCGACTTCCGTCGCAGGTGCTTTCTCCACTTCTCTAGTCGCCGAGGTTGCTGATGGCTCCTCTAATGTTCGCGAGGTGTGGAAGCTTATTCTCAAGTGATTGAAATTTTGCCACTGCAGTCATTAATGTTTGCATCATACGGGCTGACGTGCTTATTATCAGCAAGATAGCAATAGGTCGATCTGGTGTGCCAACGGTGTCGAGTAGCAGCAAATTATTTCACTATCAGTGAAGCATGCAATCTTTTAGAAACTAGCTTTCATTCTTGTATTTGTGTCTTCGTCTTAATTATAGACATCCAACTTGTGCTCTTTAGGCGGTGGGGACTTTGTTCGGTTTATGTTTTAATACATGGTATTTTGTAGTGATGACAAAAATTAGGGTGTGTTTGATTAAACTCTCTTTTCCTGGAAAAGAGAAAAGAGAGTTTTCCCAAAAAAGATGAGTTTAGGAGTGTTTGATTGCATTTGTTTTTTTGGGAAAAAATTTTCGAACTTTTCTCGAAATTCGCACTTTTTCTTGTTTTGGAGGAAAATATTTTTTGTTTTTAGGGAAAAATTTGCCTCTTATTTTATTTTATTTTTTTATTGGACAATTTGTTTTAACCATAAAGAGAAGGAAAATGATCAAATTTCATGAAAAAAAAGCACGAGCACGAAAACAAGGAAAATAATATTATTTTCTAATTTTCAAATTAATCCAATCAAACACCTACACTATCATTTTCCCTGGAAAATGTTTTCCTTTCAACCATTTTCTGGCTTTATAATCAAATACACCCTTAGTATTTAATCACGACGGCGAAGGATTTTCTCTGCAAGGAGGGAAAAAATTCTAGTACTCCTGGAGCAGCCAACTCGGTACTCTAGGCCAATAGGAACTGCCCACATACGCATAGGGGTCACAATTTAATAAATAAAGTGGTCTCCTATGTATAGGTTGACAGTTCCTATTGGCCTGGAATACCGAGTGTTTGGTACCCTAGGAGTATTAGAATTTTTTCCCTACAAGGAGATAGGCAGACAAATGTATGCATGACTTCACTTCTCTTATCTCCCCGTATTGAATTCTTTGTGTTACATATTCTATCACCATATTAGTTGCACGGTTCTGTCTGTTAATCTGTTTTGAGTCGATTTATTCATTCATTTTGAATCTTGCCATAAAAGTTTCAAAGTTTGAAGGCAGGAAAGGCAAAATATGAATGATAAATAGTCCAAATAAACAAAATGTTAAACATAGGGGACTGTGGTGGAAATTTTAATGTACTCGTAGTCGTGGGACGTAGGTCGTAAACATGCCCTTTGACGTAAAATCCCTCGAAAATAAGTCAGACCCGATCCACCACACGCAACGCGTTTCCGGTCAATCATAGAGTGCTGAATGGACGGAGGAGCACCGGTGGCCACCACCGCGACCGGCGGAGGAGGGAGTGGAGGTGGACCAGCGCCGTTCCTCTTGAAGACGTACGAGATGGTTGACGACACGTTGACGGATGACATCGTATCGTGGAGCGGAAACATGAAGAGCTTCGTGGTGTGGAATCCACCGGAATTCGCGCGCGTCCTCCTTCCCTCTTACTTCAAGCACAACAACTTCTCCAGCTTCATCCGCCAGCTCAACACCTATGTACGTATCTATATCTATAATAATATGTGTAAAGCTTTTGAATTGCTCATTCGAATTGAATTTGATAGCTCTGTTTATGATAAAGGCTGATTAATTGGTCGGATTTAATGTTCAGTTAGAATTTTCCGAAATAAGGACTGATTAAATTTATTACCTTGGAAAATTGAAATGAAGTATTATGACACTATTTAAGTTATGAACCTAGAAGGAATGTTTTGGAGTTATTAATTTCTTTTCCTTCACATGGAGACGGGATTTATTTTTTCCTATCAAACCTTAGCATGAGCACACCACATTTTAAATGTGTGGCGGTGAGATTTGAACACAACACCCTCGCCTGCCCTGGTATCATGCTGATACACTTGCTCTAAAAGTGTAAGCTGATAGATTGGTTCAAATATATACTCTTTAACTATTATCTCAATGGTGTGGTAAATCATTTTATGATCTGAAATAGACATAATTTTGCACTATTGGAGTATGTCCCAGATAAGGTAATATTATTCAGAAAGACTAGGTTTAGAAGCACGTGTGGGCACGGATTGCATGTTATTGTGTGGATGTTAGTCAACTCAGTCTATTTTACGCTGCTCGGACGGTGATCTAGAGAAGCAAGAAGTAATTAATTGTGGCTGGATATGCCAAAGCTAAACATGCAGGCTTGGGGAATGAAATGTATGGACTATTGTGGCTGACAACCTTTCTAGTCGAGTGGTGAGGTTGAATGGAGGTCATTGAATAGCAAGTCTAGATCAATCTCACCAAGCAGTTTCAATTCAACATGATCAAAATAAGGAAGATAAATTGATGAAATGAAAGGAGAATGAGAAGAATCTGTGGAGAAGTATTTAATATTCAACCATGATCAATGTCTCCTTCGTGCCTACACATGAAATCTTAGGTCCATATCATAAATAAAACATTAATCCAATGAAAAATATAATTTAACACTAATTCTCCTTTAAAATTTCGTCTAAATCCTAAATTTATTCTTGTATTCACTCTCCATTAATTTATCCGTTATCGTCCTTTCCGTCATTTGCTCTCATTTTCTTTCCTTATCAGTGCTATTTCACCTGCACAGTGCCATTTGACCTTTCCTAGTCTTGTCTCTGACCTCTTAATCTTGCATTTTCAAGTGACTTCGGTTTATTATTATTATTATTATTATTATTATTATTATTATGCAGTCTTGTGTTCAATTAAGGACATTGCTTCCGACAGATGTAATAATGAACTAAGTGGACCAACGAAAAATTCCTATACCCACCCAGTGTATGCAGGGAATAGGGTTTTGTTGATGTTTCCTGGTAGCTATTTACATTGATGATATTTATTTGTGGTTATATATGGTGCCTACTTAGTTCCTACTATATGTAGGCCATGAAGTTTGCTGCCATCTTTGAGCAGGGAGAGACCTGGATCTTTATTTCCCTGTATGTCTAATGAAGCATGTGTTGTAGGTTGCACTTTTTTGGGGATTATTTGTTTGTTGAGCACATAAAAGATGCTCTTCATACATATCTCTGTACAAGGTTTTGATGCCTTATTCTTGTATTGTATCGTTCTGTGGTATGTATTCTTTGCTTAAACTGCTGCTTATGTCAAGATATACATTTCACTGAGAATTTTGGGCGAATGTGTTCACATACCTTCCCTCTTTAATTTGCTATGTTTTTCCACGCCTTTATATGGTTTTCCATGTATTTTCATAGGCCTTGGCTTTTGGGTGAGATTTCGTAAAACGTTTGCCACAAATCTAAAAAAGAGGGGGGAGGGAGGGACGAGGAAAAAGAAACTGAAACAAATCTGATATTTGACCAAATGTATTGTTAATTGGATTGATTAATTTGCCTAGACTTCTCGGATGCTAGAACTGCATCAATGAACTAGCCATGTTTGTTTGCAGGGATTTAGGAAAATTGATCCAGAAAAATGGGAATTTGCTAATGAAGATTTTGTGAAAGGTCAAAAACATCTACTCAAGAATATCCACCGCAGAAAGCCTATACACAGCCACAGTCAACCTCAGGGCTCTGTTGATCCAGAAAGAGCAGCATTTGAGGAAGAAATTGAGAAGTTGTCACTTGAAAAATCTACTCTTGAAGGAGATATTTCCCGATATGAACAACAGCAGTCTGCTGCAAAAGTCCAGTTGGAAACCCTAAAACAACGTATAGGTAACATGGAGCTCCGTCAGGAGAGATTGCTCACCTTCCTTGACAAAGCAATTCAGAATCCCGAGTTTGTTGAACGCCTTGCTCAGAAACTTGAATCCATGGATTTTTCTTCATACAATAAGAAAAGAAGACTCCCTGAGGTTGATGATTCTCCCCAAACAGTTCAAGAAAATATCTTCATTGATGATAACAGCTGCTGTAGGCCCGAGTTTGCAAACGTGTTTCATCAAGATTTCTGCAATAAGCTCAGGCTGGAATTGTCACCTGCTGTTTCAGACATCAACCTGCTCTCACACAGCACACAGAGCTCCAACGAAGATGGTGGAAGTCCTCAAGGCGCGAGATCTGGGGGTGTTTTATGTGTCCCTGAAGAGTTGGACTTATCAGATTCATCTTTATCATGTAAAGCAGGTCCCGAAAGCCCAAAACTTCATTCTTCACAGCCATGTATGAGTGCATATGATGATGGTGATGGTCTTATCTCCTGCCAACTGAATCTTTCTCTGGCATCTTCTTCTTTAGAACCCAATAAAAGTGCACAACAAAGGTCTAATATTCATTCTGATAAAGATCCCAGTCTGTCTTCACCAAACAAGGGCGATGATGAGAATCAAGCACCAGCAACTGTGCAAAACAGGGTAAATGATGTATTTTGGGAACAATTTCTTACTGAACGACCGGGATGTTCTGATACCGAAGAGGCGAGCTCTAAGTTTAGGTCAAACTCGTTCGATGAGCAGGAAGATAAGAAACCAATCGAGCTAATATCTAGGAAGACAGAGAGCGTGGAGCATCTTACTCTTGGATAACCATTGCTGTGCCACTTGGCTCCATCACCAACTTCAACTTTCGAGGCTTCTCCCATTGGTATTGTGTACTTTGTGGATGTACAAATAGTGCCTATATTTGTTTTTCGTTCTTCTTATTAGCATATTTACCTAAATATGACGACGGTAACGTCGTCTGAGAAGGTTAGATGTGTGGTTTTATTGACTGTGATGGCTTTATTACCCTCGTTCGGTTGTATAATATTGTCAAGCAGGTCCTCACAGCCCTATAAACTGTGGAATGTGGGGCAGATTTCTATATATTTATAAATTTGCAGGCCCATTTACACTTTTTCCTACAGTGTATCTTCTGCAATTATAGCTTTGTGGTCGTACCAATAGAAAATGAGTTTTGTAATATATTCTGTTGTAGTAACTATTAGGGTGTGATTGATTGCAAAGCCAGAAAATGGTTAGAAGGAAAACGTTTTCCGGATAAATGAATTCCAGGAAAAGGTTTTCTAGGGAAATGGTAGTTGTAGGTGTTTGATTGAGTTAATTTGAAAGTTGGAAAATAATATTATTTTTCTTATTTTTGAGTTTTTTTTAATAAAATTTGATCAATTTCCTTATCTTTATGGTTAAAGTAAATTGTCCATTAAAAAACAAAAAAAAAAGTACCAAACTTTTCCCGGAGAATAAAACTCACCTTCCCCCAAGAAAAATGTTTTCCTCCAAAACAAGGATAAGTGTGGATTTCGAGAAAAGTTGGAAAACGTTTTCCAGGAAAAGAAATGGCAATCAAACAACTAAGAAAGGAAAAAAAAGCTGGAAAACGGATTTTTCCGGGAAAATAAATGTGAATCAAACACACCCTTAGTATTTCATTGCCAGTTCTTCATAAAAGACCAACTAGATTATAGGCATTTGATCAAGGTGTGGGTCCCACTACATCCCTTGTGTTGGGCAATATACTGCCCGACAAGGGCAGCACATCAAACTCACTAGAATATAATATTTGATCTTGATACATGTAAAATTAAGGTGTACAAGGAGGTGTATAACATATATACTTGATAGGATCTTGTTTTTCTATACATGACATCACTTTTAATTAATGGTCATCAATTAAACCACATGTGTGTATTGTACAACTTCGTTGTTTTAGCATTTTCGTATAATGTTTACATGCAACCATTACTACTACCTTCCTCTTCGTAACCTCAAACTGTAAGGATAAATCAACATTCTTGACATTGAAAACAAGTAATTTAATTACCAGAAGTCACGGCAAGAGCAAACGCCCCCTTTAAAATGATGAAATCTATTGGCATCTCTTACAACAATTTCTCTATCCACAATGCTACTAATGAACTTCAAAACAACATGACAATCCCCACAAACACGAAGATTCTTAACAATCCTTATAGTCGTCCCACGAACAGACTTAAGCAACCCGTATGCTACGGCCAATCTCTCACTATGCCAAAACAGCTGTCTTTCCTTCTCTTGCTGCCCCATATCATGTAACACCGAACTAGTGTCAGGCACATAACCTCTTCTCCTCATCTCATCCTCTAATTCCTTCAGAACTCCAAAAATCTCGTCTTTCATAGGATGTGTACTCTCCCCAGCATAGAAAACTTCGTTCTCTTTCAAAAAGCTAACACAACTATACCCGGGTTCCTTTTTCCTCTCCATGGTGGCCATAATTTTCCTCACTCGAGACACATTCTCCCACATACCAGCACCAGCATAGGTATTAGATAGCAACACACACGTTGATGGCTCGTCTGGCCCGAGTTCCATCAGCTGATTTGCGATTCTAATTCCCATTTCCCTTTTCCCATCTCGTCTACAAGCGCTCAACAAAGCAGCCCACACAGCCTCATCAGGCTTGAATGGCATTGAGTAAAGGAGACTCTCAGCCTCTTCAAACAGTCCCGATCTACTATAAAGATCCAATAAGCATGTATAATGCTGAAGAGACGGCTTTAATCCATAATCCTCAACCATAGATTTGAAAAGTTGGCGACCTCTATTCACTAAGCCAACATGACTACATGCATAAGTTAGGCCCACAAATGTCACTTCATTTGGCTTAATGCCAACCGAAGTCATCTTGTCATATAACGCCAAGGCTTCATCAGCTCGACCATGTTGTGCCATTCCAACTATGATAGCCGTCCAAGAAACGACGTCTCTCTTTGTCATGTG
This sequence comes from Jasminum sambac, assembly GCA_018223645.1. Taxonomy (NCBI): domain Eukaryota; kingdom Viridiplantae; phylum Streptophyta; class Magnoliopsida; order Lamiales; family Oleaceae; genus Jasminum; species Jasminum sambac. Next base: position 20,556,252 of record CP073649.1, read on the forward strand.
GCTAAAAATCTTTTCTGCAGCTAATATTTCACTACACTTAGCATACATGTCAATCAATGCATTACTGATAAACAAGCTAGACTCATAACCAAGACCCATAACTAATCTATGAACCTGTTTGCCAAGATCTAACATAGCCAAGCTAGCTGAAGCACCAATCATACTTGAAAGAATAAAAGGGTCATCAATAGAAACTCCATCTCGACTCATTTCAATAAAAAGCCTAATTCCGTCGACTAGAAATCCACTCTGCACGAATGCTGATATCAAAGCAGTCCAAGAATGCAAATTTTTGTTGGGCATATCATGTAAGAGTCCAATAGCCTCACTCTTCTTCTCCGCCAATGCATACCCGTACATCAAGCTAGTCCAAGAAATCACACTTTTCACCGAAATTGAGTTGAACATTTTCTGTGCATTCTCAGGCAGTCCACATTTTGCATAAAGATAAACTAACGATGACTTAACGACATCATCACTCGAAAATGATGATACCACAAACTGAGCATGCACTTGCTGGCCTAGTTTCAAGGCACTCAAACTAGCACAAGCCCTAACAAGACTTGCGAAGATGAAGTGATCTGGTTTGAAGCCATCAAGCGAGAACATGGTGGAAAAGAGATTAAGGGTGTTTTGGAAAAGATTGGCTTGGTTGTGGGCAGTGAAAATGGACGCCCATGAGGCCAAGTCTCGTTCAGGCATTTTGTCGAACAGTTTGAGTGCATCGTTTGGATAGCCACATTTTCCATACATGTCGATGAGAGTGTTTGGATAAAGGGTACCATGGCGGTGTAGGCCGGATTTGATTATTTGGGCATGGAGTTTCTTGCCTTGAATTGGCAGGTGGCGCTTCGCACAGTGTTGGAGTTGATGGAAGAGGGTAGCTTGAGGCATGCATCAGCATCACACAAGACGAATTCACCTATCGCTATCAGTCAATTGTTCCCCAGCTTACTCCTTTATAGTTTATAATATTTAATTTAATTTAATATTTATTTATTTATTAATCTTTGAAAATAAAGCATGCCATTTTGAAAACTGGTTAATTTCACGGCTGCGGCTAAATTGGCCATTGAAAATATTCATGCTCTCACATCACTATTATTATATTTCCCAAAATTTGAATGATGCGTATTGTTAATTACAAACATGTGTCATATACAGTGATTAAGGTGATATAGTGGATATTTAATATATAACTAATGTGATTTCATCACCTAAAAATAAGTATTCGTTTCCAACTCCTAACACATCATATTTGAAAGATCAAGAAAAGTTATACTCCCTTGGTCCCATCAAAATAGACTCACTTATTATTTTACACAGAGTAAGAAAATTGCATGAAATATAATTTGAAAAGTAAAAAAGACACTTATTTTCCTAATGTACCCATATTCAATTAAAAACTACATTCAACAACCTTAATATTTTCAAGACAATTTTAGTAAGTAATACAAAAAGTTATTTTGCTAAATCACATTTATTACTAAGGGTATAATACGAAAATAAAAAAGTAAATATATTATGATTATGGCAACCAGGGTATAATTTGGAATATTTAAAAAAGAAAAATAGGTTTGTCTTTGTAAGACGGATGTATGATGAAAAGCATTAAATCTACTCTTATTTTATAGTTTTAAACCCATTTAATTAGTTTCATTTTACTTAAATATGCTTCATTTCATTTGTTTTTAAGTAAAAACCAGCATTGATGACATTAGAATCAATATTGAACGAAAAAAAATCGAATTAACACAAATTTGAAGAATTTTGGAGTAAGAATGAAATATTGAGGGTAGATTTTGACAAGTATAAGGTTGGATTTTGGATTGTTCTATTTCACACAAAGTTGTAGATCTCTGTCTAGTTTCCAACCCAATTTGAATCACTTCAATCGAATATCGTGATCAAAAGTTATTGTCAATATAAAAGTTATTGTCAATATATTGAAGACTGCGTGTGCTGAAAATTTTCCACAGGAAGGGGTTACGGCCGTAACCCCCAATTTCGGCTAGAACATAGATTTCTTGCAAGGGAGTTACGGCCATAGCAACCCCCCCCCCGCCCCGTGCGCCCCTATCAAGGCAGTTTTTCTAATTTGATTAGCACTCTAATTATGATATTTTTTGGGCTACTTTCTCTACACAAATTTGAGACATTTTTAAGGCCTTTTGACAGGGAAAATGTTTTCCAAGCTAAGGTTTTCTATTAAACACTAAAGTTGGAAAGTATTTTTCTTAATTTGATATTTTCCAAGAAAAAGAAAGTGAATCAAACACACCCTTAGAGTTTAGATATAGCATGTTGTATCTGTCATTTTATATTTAGTTTTGCGGTATAGACCACAGAACCACCAATGCTTAAAAGCTCCAATAGATATAACATCATGGCATGATACAATGACAGTTTTCTTAAACCACAGTTTACACTTACTAATTCTATTACAATTCCCATAATAATAGTACAATAATAAAGCCTAAGGTAGTAATAATTTTCTAGGATTTGGAACAAGCACCAATCGATGTTCCATCTGCATAGTTACACCAAATTTCTCATTCATGTTTAGCTCTTTTGGATGATTGCCATGTGGGAGAGACCAGTCAAAAAAATAGATCAACGAAGCAAGAATCAACGGAATAGACTTCGTAGCCATGGGAAGGCCAGGGCAGATCCTCCTTCCCGCGCTAAACGGTAAGAATCTAAAGTCGTTTCCTTTGAAATCCAAACTTGACGTAAGAAATCTCTCGGGTCTGAAATCAAGTGGCTCGTCCCATATAGATGGATCACGCCCAATAGCCCAAGTATTTACAACTACTTGAGCATCTTTTGGTACTGTGTAATTCATCACTTCACATGTTTCAATAGCGCGGTGAGGAAGCAAAAAAGGTGCTGGAGGATGCAACCTTAGTGTTTCCTTAATACACGCTTCCAGATAAGGTAGCTGCAATAAATGGGAATTTTTTGGGAAATTTTCACTGACTTCAGTATCAATCTCCTGAAGAACATTCCTCATGGCCTCGGGATTTTTCATTAGTTCGGCCATTGTCCACTCGACGGTCGAGGTAGATGTGTCTGTGCCAGCAACGAACAATTCCTGTCACATACCAGATGTATAAGGTGGAAGGAAAACCATGCAATAATGACATCAATTTGAACCGCTTCATCTAAAACCTTTGTGTGCGTGTTATACACAGGTAACGATGATATAGAGAACTCACCAAAAATAACTGATTTATCTGGTTGTTGGAAAAACCGTTATCAAGTAGTGTGTCCAAGAAATCTCTATGGTTCGAAGAATTGTTCCCCGGTTTCCGTCGTTCTTCAATGATAGGTTCCCAGATGGCTGTAATTTTGGCCATAAGGAGAGCCGTTTTTCTGCGTATACCTTGAAGATCTAGCTTGGTGAGAAAGGGGTAGAAATCACATAAATTTGGAGCACCAATCAACTCCACTAGTGTCCTCATGATTCCTTTCATTCCACCATCTGCATTCATTTCCTCAAATCGGATGAAGTCTCTAGACATCAAAGAATTCCCCAAAATGTTAAACACACTTGCAAACACTGGCTCAGCAATTTTCAACTCTTCACCATCCTTAGACCCCACAAGATTTAGTAAGCCAATGATGCTCTTCTCTCGCAGTCCTACTTGAGACTCTAAAGCTTTGTTCGAGAAAAGCTCAGCTCGACATAACGTACGTAACAACTTCCAATAATCATTGCAATCTTCAGTCCATCCAAGCGACGTTTGGTTAAGTTCTTCCTTCGAAGCTGGGAAAGCCTTAGGAACGTGTCGGCCTGAAAAAATTCGGTCCTTCGACTTTAGGATTTCTATAGCAGCTTCTGGCGACGATCCAACAATCATATATTGAGTTCCTAGTTTTAGAGACATTAAAGGACCATAGATTGTGGCTAAGTTTGATAAACTAACATGAGGCATTGGTCCTATGTGTGGAATGTTTCCTAAAATTGGCCATTGATTAGGCCCTGGCGGTAATCTTGGGCTGTTATAGGATTTCAACTTCTTGATTGTTACAATAACAAGTATCGGAAAAAGCACAACCAGAAGAAGAAAATAAGTATCATCAGTTTCAAGAAACTGATCCATGAGACTAGAAACTTTCTGGGTGAGGTTGTGTTGCTGGGGTTGGGGTGTGCCATTTCTTTCAGCAATTTAGGTGCATTTTATTCTGAGGTTGGGCTGGTGGTTCAAGGGTAAATATTTTTATTTAAAACTAAGTTGACTTTGAAGTCTTGTGTATTGTTCTCATTTGCCCGCGAATCAACTAAACTAAATAATGCAACAATAATGCAACAATATTTATTTCATATGTGGGGTCACATGTGTAGTAGTTTTAAATGTGTATTTGTTATCTTAAGATTTGTCTAATATTAAAAGTGGTCTATAAGGTTAATTTGGCTAATTGGATATTAAAATGATTATGGATTAATGTGTAGAACCCAATTCATATTTCTAAATTGATAATAAGCTAATTTTAAAATATTAAAAATTATTGCAAGCACTAGCAACTCTTTATATAAATGGGTCATGGTTCCCAATTGTGTGTAAGTCTTATTTTCTCCCATCCCTATCAACAGAGAAAAATGTAAAGAACTACTCATAAATTGCCAAATCATAACCTGTTGTCTCAAATCTCTATTCAAATTGTGGTATCCTATATGCTTCCACTCGTGTTCTTCTTTTCTCTTTAAATCCAAATGGGTATTTGGAAATTAAGTTTGGATTTAAACTCCAACAAGTGGTATCAAAGCCGATCCATTCTTGATTCATGGAAGATGAATAAGGGTGAGAAATTATGGAATTTTATGTTCCAAAATTCGGGATTTCCCTTAATTTTGGAGAAATCGGTACTCATTAAGATTAATTGAGTCTAGTTTAGTTCACCACTCTCCTTTGGAAGGGTGAATTCGGGCGGAAAAAAATTGAAAAATCTTGAATTTTTTCGTTTCATATTATTCTATTCATCGAGAGCTTTAATTTGAGTATAATGTTGATATATAATTTTTGAGTCCTTTTCTCCTACCTACTTAGGTGCGTACCCACACCAGGAAAAAAAATATTGTAGAACCCCCCACCATTAGAGGGTATGTAGCATTCATCAGACCCAACGTGAATATTATAGAAAAAATTTAAATTTTTTTAAAGAATGATGTGCACACCACAGAAGAGGGCCACATCGACGTGTGTAGGTGATCAAATCCGTATAATTTTTATTGTTTTAAAAAGTTATTATTTTTAGCCATAAATTACTTATGTACCTGGAAAATAAATAAATTTTAAAACAATATAAATTACACAATTATGATCTAGTGCCCAATTGGGTACAGACTTATTGTGCCCACTTAACACCTGTCATTTTAGAATTGGATATATGATATAATCACTTTGATATTATTCAATACACACCCAATGCTGCGATGACATGTATTAATTGGGTACAATAAGCCCGTACCCAATTGGGCACTTGATCATAATTGATAAATTACATATCAAAATTATATTGAAATTGAAGCTCTTGATGAATAAAATAATATGGAACAAAAAAAGGAGGGTGAATTCGGGGGCCAAAAAATTGAAAAATGTCAATTTTTTCATTTCATATTATGCTATTCACTGAGAGCTTTAATTTGAGTATAATGTTGATATATAATTTTTATTTTTTTAAAAGTTACTTATTTTTAGCGATAAATTACTTATGTTCCTATAAAAAAGATAAATTTTAAAACAGTATAAATTATATATTAAAATTATACTCAAATTGAAACTTTTGATGAATAAAATAATATGAAATAAAAAAAAATAGAGATATTTCAATTTTTTCCCCCTGAATTCACCCTCCCAAAGGAGGGTAAGTGAACAAAACTGGATTGAGATTAATTTATTGATTTCCGTTGATTTGATTTGCAATTCGGTACGAATTTTGGGGGTAATCATTGCACTCTAATATGTGTATTGATCGTTTGGGGTGTGATATTAATTACTGGAATAGTAATAAAATTCCATTCCTTCGCTCAAATCGTATAATATTTTTGGCCCAAAAATAGTGTTTAAATTTTGATCGGTGATCATGACGATCATGGTGTCGCCGAAATTTTTTTTGGAAATTCCTGGAACTCCTCATCGCCGTGTTGATTCCAGATCTGATCCCGAATTTAAAAACGGGGGTCGATTCGACCCCGAAAATGCCATTGATGGTGCCACAGTGACCATCGATGGTGCTTGAACGTTCCTGCAATATTTGATATTGAATTGGATTACTACTTTGACTTTTCAAAGAAATATTTTAGCAGGACTAGGGTTGCTTAACGTGCGTTGCACGTTGTGTTTTTATTATTTAGGCCTAGCGTATGATGTCACTTGCTTGTAATTTAATAGAAATTTTGAATCGGTAAACCATAAACGTGGTCCATTTGAAGAAGAACGTGGTTGCAAATTGGCGTTGATTTTGTATTTCTATGAATAAACTATAAGTGAAAGTAATATATAAGGTATATTTGATAAGTTAAATAAGCTAGCTTATAGTTTAGTCAGAAGCTTATAAGCTCTTACTAATTAAATAAGTTCCGTTTGGTTAGAAGAGCTTTTTTAAAAAGCTTTTTTTTATTAGTTTTTCAAATAAGCTTATGAGTTTTTCGCTGTTTTATTTCATTTTTTACCCCTGTAATTTTTTAGAAATGTATTTTAAACATATTCTTTTGTGTAATTTTTTATTTATGAGTCAGCTTATCAATTATTTTGCCAATTTTTTTAATTTATATCAACTAGCTTATCAGTTATAAACTATAAGCTATAAGCTATCAGCTCTCAATTAATTTATCAGTTATCAGCTAATTTATCAAGTATAAGCTAACTTATCAGCTAATTCTACAAAACATACCCACAGTGATCTAAGGTGATATAGTGGATATTTAAAATATAATTGATGTAATTTCATCACGTAAAAATACGTATCCGTTATTTCCAAATCTTAATGCATTATATCCAAAAGATCAATAAAATTTATACTAATAGTAATAAAATTCCATTCCTTTGCTCAAATCGTATAATATTTTTGGCCCAAAAATAGTGTTTAAACTTTGATCGGTGGTCATGACGATCATGGTGTCGCCGAAATTTTTTTTTGGAAATTCCTAGAACTCCTCATCGCCGTATTGATTCCAGATCTGGTCCCGAATTTAAAAACGGGGGTCGATTCGACCTCGAAAATGCCATCGATGGTGCCATAGTGACCATCGATGGTGCTTGAACGTTCCTGCAATATTTGATATTGAATTGGATTACTACTTTGACTTTTAAAAGAAATATTTTAGCGGGACTAGGGTTGCTTAACGTGCATTGCACATTGTGTTTTTATTGTTTAGGCCTAGCGTATGATGTCACTTGCTTGTAATTTAATAGAAATTTTGAATCGGTAAACCATAAACGTGGTCCATTTGAAGAAGAAAGTGGTTGCAAATTGGCGGTGATTTTGTATTTTTATGAATAAACTATAAGTGAAAGTAATATATAAGGTATATTTGATAAGTTAAATAAGCTAGCTTATAGTTTAGTGAGAAGCTTATAAGCTCTTACTAATTAAATAAGTTCCGTTTGGTTAGAAGAGCTTATTTGAAAAGATTTTTTTTTAATTAGTTTTTCAAATAAACTTATGAGTTTTTTCGCTGGTTTTATTTCATTTTTACACCTACAATTTTTTAAAAATGTATTTTAAACATATTCTTTTGTGTAATTTTTTATTTATAAGTCAGCTTATCAATTATTTTGCTATTTTTTTATTTATATCAACTAGCTTATCAATTATAAACTATAAGCCATAAGCTATCAGCTCTCAATTACTTTATCAGTTATAAGCTAATTTATCAAGGATAAGCTAACTTATCCGTTAATTCTACAAAACATATCCACAGTGATCTAAGGTGATATAGTGGATATTTAAAATATAATTGATGTAATTTCATCACATAAAAATACGTATTCGTTATTTCCAAATCTTAATACATTATATCCGAAAGATCAATAAAATTTATACTCATTCCGTCCCACAAAGATAGACCCACTTGTTATTTCACATAGATTAATAAATTGCATTTAATATAATTTGAAAAGTAAAAAACAACACTTATTTTCCTAATGTACACATATTCAATTAAAAACTACATTCAACTACCTTAATATTTTCAAGACAATTTTAGTGAGGAATACGCAAATTATTTTGCTAAATCACATTGATTACTAAGGGTATAATAGGAGAAGAAAAACTATCGTTATGGTCGTTGGACTTTGGAACATTTAAAAAACGAAAATGAGTTTATCTTTGTTAGAGGAAAGAAGGATTATTTTCAAAACATATAATTTATAATTAATATAATTTCATCATGTACAAAAGAATATTGATCATTTTCAAATCCTAATACATCATATCTGATAAAAAGAAAATATATATATGAACAATGTGAAACTCGACATGAAGAATCCGGTTAGTAATTTTGTTTTATGATTTTTTATTTGTTATTTGGTATATATAATATTAATACGTCAACTTTTTTTTCGAATATTTAGGACCACAAACATCAAACTTTTAAAAATAAAAATGACTGAAATATCAACGTTCGTCTAGAGGCCCAAACATCTTAACCATTCTCAAGACTGGCCTTAAAAAATTTACCCCTTACCTCCCTGAACAAAATTTCTAGCTCTGCCACTGATTTCATGTTAAGTGCACATCTAAATTTATCTTCGAATTAAGTTCCTCTTTGAATTAGAACTTAAAAGTTTAATTTTATTTAAAATATCTTTTTAACTCTGCGTGGCATAAAGTCATCCAGCATATTTTTTAACAACCGCCACCCTAAACCAACGTAAAAAAAAAAAAAAAAATTAAGAACATAGGGTGGCGGTTGTGTAAACAACTGCCACCCTAAGTTCGTTTAGGGTGGCGATTGTGTTAACAACCGTCACCCTAAACCAACGTAAAAAAAAAAAAAAAATTAGTACATAGGGTGGCGGTTGTGTAAAACAACCGCCACCCTAAACCAACATTAAAAAAAAAATAAAATTTAGTACATAGGGTGGTGGTTGTAAGCTAACAACCGTCATCCTAAACGAATTTAGGGTGGTAGTTTTTTGCTACAACCGCCACCCTTTCCCTTTAAATATTCCACCAAATCACCAGATCTGGTATTCCCGCTTATGAGTTTGTCCTTCTTTTGAAAATTTTTCGAAATTTCTTGAAATATTCACGGTTTGAAATCAGATTTAAGTGCAATTTCTTCACAAATTGGTGCCATAATTTAAGTAAGGTAAGCTTCTTTGATCTTTTGGTCATATCAATCTCGTTTATTTTCGTATAATTGTTAATATAATTTTTTTCGAGTTTTTGAGTATGCAAACTTTAAATGGCCATAACTTTTGCATACGATGTCCGTTTTCAGCCCACGAGTACATTTCGGAATCGTCGCGACGAGATCTACGACAGTCACCGCTATTGTCGTGATCCCATGTTTCAGGCCGATCTGAGGTCATCTAAGGCCTCAAAACGCAATGTTTAGCTTTTCATCTTATAATTTTGTGTTTTTGTTCTTAGATTGTTCATTTTGTTGTAATTGGATGCCATTAGTTTTGAATAAAAATTATTTCGTGTGTTTTCGATCACTCATATCATAAAAAAAGGTGGACTTTGGGTGGCGGTTTTGCACTAGAACCGCCACCCTATGTGTTTTTAAAAAAAAAAAACTTAGGGTGGCGGTTGTGTACAACCGCCACCCTAAGTCCTTTTTTTACAACCGCCACTCTAAGTCTATTTTGGGTGGCGTTTTTTCAACCACCACCCTTTTGACGACTTTGGGTGTCGCTGGTTTGGGTGGCGATAAAAAAAACGCCACCCTAAGTCTAAAACAACGGCCACCTAAGCTCATTTTTGTACTAGTGTTAGGAACCCTTAGGCCTAGTATCTACACATATAAAGCCCATACTTTAATTTGATGCACAAAAAGCCCAATATATCGGAACCTTATTAGATCATTTTAAACGGGTTTAACCAAATATGATAGCCTTCAATTTAATACATAATAATTTACACATATAAACCCACATGTTCGATTAAAACCTTACAACAAAAGGATGGGGAAATGCACAAAAAGTATCTTCTCAATTGTAATAAATTACAAGTGTTTACCTTCCCTAAAGATACTAACCAAACAAAAACTTTCACTTTTGAAGGCACCGCACCCTTCCAAATGAATTTGAATTGGGGAAACAAAGAATTGCAAGAAGGTTGACAAAGGCCATTGAAGAAAGATTTGCATGAGAAAGAACCCGTGGGTGCAAGTATTCTAAACTCAAGTTCTCCAAGCATTTTCATTTAAATGTCGCACCTTTCGACTAAATCCCAAACAAGTATTCTCTTTCCAGTGCTGAATCTGTAGTTTATGGGGTATGAGGCGAGGTTTTAAAAATAGGCCCCCGTAGATTCTTAAATATATAATATCACATGCTACGTAAAAATAGTTAGCGTAAAACAAAATATAATGTATTATGTGAAATAGTTAAATTGTAACGAAACAATATTATACAAAAAAATTGTTCCAAGAGGTAACTACTATATAATCAAATAAAAATACAAAAATACTAATCAAAATTTTAACTATTTTTCAATCAATTCTCTATCTTTGTTTAGTTTCAATTATCATCTCACTTGCCTTTTAGTTTCTTTTACTTCATTCATAACAATAATAAATCTAATTTTTTTGCACTATTCAAGAAACAACTAGGGCCTTTAAAATATTCATTCTTTGTGACGGTGCAATTACTAGAAATTATAATTTTGAATTTTTTTATTCAAAACAAATAAATTTGATTTTTGCAATATATTGAATGATATATAGAAGAAACGTATTTTAAAAAAATGAAAATAAGTTTCATACAATGTTATTGTTGGAAATAAACTTGATTTGACCTAAAATAAATAATTGGATTTAGACATTTAATAGATAGAATAAAAATACTCAAAAAAAAGAGTAGCCCTTTTTCACTATGGGTTCGAGACAACTGCATCATTTACCTCATAGCAATACCCTGTCTCTTCCGACTAGAGAGACGACACAAACTAGAACTATGTATATGGTATATAACAGTGTTCTAAAAAGTGTGAAGCGAGGAAAAAATGGGCCCCAAGTTTAGAGCATTACAAGTTTAAGTGCGCTTAGGCGACACCAAGGCGTTAACAAGCGTTTTTCAAATTTTTTAATTTTTTAAAAATTTTTTGTGGGGCTAAGCTACTAAATAATTAAAATAATATATGCTAAATTAAAAAAATACATCTAAATTTATAAATATTATACTTACTTTATAATTTCAACAAACTTACAATATAATTTTAATATTCTTAAATGGAAAACGTCAAAAGATGGACAATTCTTACTTAATAGATTTATAGGGATTGCATGCTCTTATCACAGTGCTTCTATGGTCAGATTGAGAATCCAAGATGTTTAAAATTTTGAAATTAAATTGGAGTTATCGATCGCATATTTATGATGTGAAATGTATTCAATTTCTTTTGTTTTTATTTAATTTATTATTTTCTAGCTTTGAACTCGATTTAAGCTTAAAACGTAAAAACGTAGGTATGGTAAAAATAAAAAATAAAAAGTAAAAAGCGTACCTAGGGACGCCTAGGCGACGCTTAGTCGCCCCTAGGCATGCCTAGTCGATGCTTAGGAGCCATGTAGTCTCGCCTGGGCTGTCAAAATTTGCATTGACCTCTTTTTTCAAGCTTTTGGCCTAGGTGAAGCGCGCTTCACGCCTAGAGGCGCTTTTTAGAACACTGGTACGTAACAACCCAACACTATTACTACCAATAGCAAATAGGAATATTACACAATGGGATAAATTTACAAGAAAAATAGTAGCATTGTAAGATTACACATTTACTCATTGGATTAGAAGCCATATGGGGCAGTTTACTTGTACAAATTGTCTATCTCCTCTTTGAACTAAGATACAACCTTGTCTCTCTTGATTTTCATGGTTGGCGTCATTAAGCCACTATCGATCTTAAATTGATCCCATAATTGTTAAAAAGATGATGTTGATTCTTAAAATCGTGACCTAAATTTAACTTCGAGAACTTATACCGTGAAAGGCTCATTGACGACGAGGATTTGTCCAACTTGAAATGAGCACTCTGAAGTCCTTCATTGGAAGAAAAGAAAGAACAATAATGTGAAGGTTTTATGTTCCATCTTAAAATCCCAATTTCAGACTTCAATCTTTAGAGAACTTGAAACTATAAGAAATTAGTTCTGTTCTGTTGAACTTCTATCTATTCACTAGCTTCAAATTGTTTGACACATGCTTAGTTAAACCATACGTGCCACCACTTGTCTGTGTTCATTTTGACTTTCTTCTATCTTAGCCAAAGTCCAACTTCAATATTAAGAACATATTTCAAATTATTATTCATTATTACCCCGACATCTTGTAGACCCCACAACTATTCAGTCCAAAAAAGTCAGTTTAAAGCAAATAGAAGTTTAGCCAGATGCTTGCTTAGTACAATTAAGATGTCGATCTCCTCGTGTAATGAACACACACTCTTCAAGCAATGTGAGTAAACAAAAACAAAAAACATAAAGTTCATGGGAAGAGCAACAAGATTCAAACTCCATGATGTCTATAATTTTATCCCAAGAGTTTCAAACACCATCGATGGTGTTTTAATTATGGAACGCTCGGGCCATTTTGATGGCCCGTTGGACCTCCGTTTTGAAATCCGGGACCAGATCTAAAATCGCGCGAGTGAGTTTCAGAATTTTCAAATTTGCCGACGACTCGTAGTGGCGTATCGCCGGTCATAGTTTAACAATATTTTTGACCCAAAATATTGTCAAAACTTTGACCAGCCGTCACGCCACCACTGAGTCGCCTGAAAAATTTGGAAAATTCCTAGAACTCACTCGCCGGTCCGATTCTAGATCTGGTCTCAATTTCAAAACTGACGCCAAACGCGCTTATCAAATGGTCCCGAGCTGCCCGTGAAGATCCTAACGCCGATGGTACGAAAAGGCCTGAATTTTATCCAAGCAGTGGAACACTTTGCTCTGCATGGGGGATTGTTAACCAAATGTGGCACATGCTTGGAAAAGTGTGTATAAATAATCTGCACATTTTTTTTATCTCAGTTTTGATCCACACACGTTTTCCTAAATCATATGTCCCGCACTTAATTATATCTAATCTCCCACCAACGAAACTCCTTTATAAACTACTTGTCGACATGCCAATAAATGTTTTAAATAGTTGTCGTAGGCAAATTAAAAATATGGTGTGTACTGTGTAGGTTGATAAAGACCTTGAGATTGATTGAGCAAACTCCACACGGATTCAGCAAAGCTAGTGACGGGAGATTTGTTCAATTGGAATGTATTCAATATTCAAAATGCTATCTAATATCCTTTTTTTTGGTTGTGTATTCACTTGCCATGTTCTCAACTCTTCGTGCAACAGTCTTGTCATAGTCTCTTTACTAACTTCAGTGGCATCAGAGTCCACTTTAGACAACCTTTTAGCTTCTGACAGAATCTCTTCCTTGTTTGGGACAATTATAGCCCCAAGACGTCGTTGATCCTACACATTGCCATGTAACCCAATTTTAAATGTCACATTCTTTATCACATATATAAATCTGGAGAGGTGGGCATTGTAAGGAAAGATCTAGGCATGCCTGGTCGAAATAAATCAAAATTTCACCTGGCCAATGACTACAATCTGTGAATAAGATTACATCTCAGGCGACTTCTTCTATCTCACTGGCTCAACATTTTCACCTATTTCACCTCATTAAACAGTCAGTTACAAGATGTTCCCATTAAGTGCTTGTTTGATAAAGCTTTTGTTTGCTAAAAGACTGTGTCAAACTTTATTTATGACCACACACATTTCTTTGGATCCACAACTTTTAGCATCATTGAGCAACCCTTACAGATGCATATTATAATGACCATTATGTTGAAAGGACTATTGTGTCCTTCGAGCGTCCTTCAAGAACAATAACACCTGCAGCATTACGACTTCGTCTATAAAATGGTGAGGACAAGTCTAGCCAATATCACCCGTGTTCAGCCTGCCATTCTCGTCTAGTACTTGTTTTGTGGAGAGTGGATTCTAGATTGTCAATTTCAAAAGAAAACGTAAATAACATTGATACAGGAGCTACTGAACATAATTTAATACTGGTAACACTCATACCCATGTATCTGAGGCTGAATACTACAGATGGTGTTGGGGGGGGGCCGGGAATAGAATGGAACAGAAAAGAAGAATCCAATGGCAGCAAAATGTTAAGTCACTACTTCCATAATTCACACCTTCCATTTGACAACAAATAAGAGAAAGGTTGATTTGCATACCAAAAACTTGCCTGTGTCTCAAGTTCAAACCAATTATCAATGTCTCCGACTTGTCAAATAAGCTGAATGAACTCCTCAAAGAGCTGATCGAAGATATTTGAGTTGGAATGCACTATTTAATTTAAAGAAGTTTTCCATGAGTCCTCACATTCACACTGAATTCACTTCTTATATTCCAATATATGCATAATATTTCATAAATGGGAGGTGGCAAGACTTGAACCTAAGGCATATATAAGTTATGATACCATGTTGAACTAACAAATCCTAGAGTTTAAGCTCTTAGAGAGCGAGACATTTTGTTTATTTCACTTAAGCTTTTGGCAATTCAAATTTGAATGCATACGAATGAAACAATCTTCTGTTCTTGTGAATTAAGCAAAAAAAGCATCTCCAGGTATAATATCATAGAGAGATTTCAAGATTCATATTTGATACACATAGAGCAAGTTGCCACCGGGAGAAATTCCCCAAAGAGTCAGAGTAAAGGAAGAGTAGGATTGATGGGCTAGTCTCAATAAGAAATTTGAATTAATACAATAAGCATAACAAGAATCTATATTACATTTATTGATCTAAAAGATTGAGCAACAGGCATTCTGAAGGTCTTTGGCGAGAAGAGAGATTTTTAAATGTTACCTTGTAACAACCCTTCATCATTTGTGGACCCCAAGCTTTAACAATGCCCTTTGAACCATGATTAAGAACTTCGCCTGTTTCTGCATCTACAACCTCTATTTCTGTATATTTGATAGGATGTCCAATTGAGCCAAGAACCTTCAAACCATAAGTTACGAAACTTCAGGTAACACAATATACTAGAGAAATAGATTCAGTAGAAATGCATTCTGAATAATAAAAAATGAAACTGAAGAATTTAGATAGTGCAAACACGGCAGATTGACCAGCTAAGACCAATTTAGTTGATACAAGTCCAATATAAACAGGAAATTGAGTAAAATTCATAAACATGTAAACTAAAATTTTTTCAAGCAATTATGCAATGGCCTCATCAACACCCCGATTTTAACAGGAATTTGAGTAAAATTCGTACACGTGTAAACTAAAATTAGTTCACGCACTTATGCAATGGCCTCATGAAAACATCACATTGCCGTTTGAGATGTGAACTTGAAGCATCGGCAGTTACTTTTTCAAAGCCGATTAGAACGAAGAATTGCATTGGTAAGCCATTTTCACTAGATAAGCTTATATTTAATCAAAGGCAAAACTCTACATGGTCCTACTAAGATGGCGACATGTTCCCATCAAAGGAGTTTCCCCATTGCCCATGGAAGTTTAAACTACTTAAATGGGGATGTCAAAGTATTTCAGAGATCAATATCTTCACATTAGATGGTCTTTTCATGGTGTTCCTCGCAAAGAAAATTCACTGCTTTTATGGAATAGAACTAGACCTTCATTGATTCTAAACTCATTATTGGACCGAAGGAAAAAATTGCTGTTGACAAGTATGGTTATTACATTACGATTTGGTCGTCGAGTAGCAACCACAGGCGATGTTTCTGTTAGACCATATCCATTCTGAACTTTTATTTCAATAGCCTGCAGCATCAGATCAACCGAAAAGGAAGAATCAAATCCTTTCCTGCCACAGCTAACAAAGAATGAAAAAGTTTCTACCTCAAAAAACTTGTCCACATGGGAAGGCAAGCTACCTCCCCCGCTTATGCCAGCCTATAAAATGTCAGAGGAAATTACACATTAGTTGTTTGTGCCTAATAATTGTAGGAAAAGGGGAAAAAAAAACCACAGGAAGCTTCACGCTCATAGACACACGATTTAGGTAAAACAATAAAACCACGAACCTTTGAAATGCCAATATCGGAGTGAATTTTACTATAAAGAATTTTCTTTGCCAACATATGCAATGGCCACAATATTGCAGCGGTGATCCTTGCCCATAACCAGTCTACAACAGAAATAATGAAGGAAGGCTGTTCCAGATTTCTGGTAAGGCATTTCCCCTAGAAAAAAGAGTAAGTTTTTAGTGAGGTGTAGAACATAAAGACGCAGTCTGAACAAAACTAAAATAAATCATAAAATCTTGATCATCCTAAAATGTGCGAGTTTTCGAATCTCTAGGTCGCTCTGTGTGGAGATATCTTGGGAGATGATCTCAGGTCAAATCCAATTAAAACTTTTAATAGTAAATATCTACTCCATGACGCTAAAACTGGATTACAAATTCTATTTTCTTAATGCACTGGTGTGCACCAACATATCTTAATTACTCAGTTGCTTGTCGTGCAATTTAGTTTTAGAGCATAGACTAGAGTCTTTTAACAATTCACGTGGTGATGCCCTGAGTGATTTCCTACAATGATTGATTGCCTTGTGATTGTGATCCCGGTCTCCCCAAATGACCATCATCAATTACTCAGTCTTCGAGTAGTTCGCAAATACTGCAGACAAACATCAGTCATTCGAAGGAAACTCTACATGTTCTTTAAAAAATAGATGTTTTAAAATTCTTTTGTTAGAAGAAATGCCGGTTGAAGTACTATTTTAACAGGAAACAATCCATCAGAGACCAATATTTTCAGTGAAAGTGCCAGTGGTAAATACAATTGGATACATCTTATAACAAGAAATAGAAACAACATGCATACAATCATCAAGGCATTGCAGGCTATGATCAGCTAAACAGTTGAAAGCACATTGAGGAAAAATGAAAAACTAGGATTAGGATTCAACCTCATAAACTCGTTTGGCATCCATGTATGTTAAACTGATCTGCAAGAATAGAAAGCCAAGTAATTTACGAACAGCAAAACTTGTACTAAATTGCTTCTGAATCCCCGTGCACACTATAATTGTATTAATGATTTATAAAAATGACAAAAATATAGCATTTTTAAAGGGAAAAAACTCAACCAGAAGTTTAAAAATGTAAAAATAAAATGAGGTGCATGCTTGAAAAAGAATAATGACGCTTCTACATCCTTTTGGAGGTAAACTTCCTTTCAAGCACGTGACGTTTATTGGTCAAAAGTTCCCCTTATTAAAATAACCCTCTTCCACAACTAGCAAAAACAGGCTCAAAGTCTAATGCTTATGCACTTAACATATATGTTTAACGAATTACACAGTGCAGGATGAAAGTGAAAACCTCAGACAGTCTGATTTACCCTGTAAAGAGTCTCATAAACTAATGGAACAGAAATAAGATAATTAGGTTTGTAGCGTTGCAAATCTTCCTACAAGTGAAGAAATAAATTAATAAATCCTTTATTCTCCCAATCAAACAATAATTAACTCCTTTATACAAACTTTTCTTTCGGTGAGGCCATGACTGCAAAACTAAAGGTACAGAAGTATAACACCTCCAAATCGAAAGAGAAATGACGTACCTTTTGATTTTTTATTGTTGTGTATACTTGCTCGGTTCCATGGGTAAATATGAAATACTCACAAGCACGTTCATATGCATGCCAAGGCGGAAGCAGGCTTAGGAATCTGTCCCCAGGCACAGCAGGTACAATGTCCCATAGGTGTGTAACCTAAGAAGCATATACATGGTCAGACAAATCGTCAGGTATAAAACTTAAATATTTTTTAGCAGATAAAACAGGCAGCAGCATAATCGTTATTCATTTTCCTCATGCAGGGGATTGGGTCTGAGGCAATCTGGTCATCTCAAAAAATCCATAGCTCAAGTTCTAAGCAAAGAACTACATGCTTCTCTTTGATGCCAGAGGAAAATAAAAGACTACTTCTCACAGATGGGAGAACATTTCATTAAATGATTCGAATGAAGTGGAAATTCCAAGAGCCATAGCTAACTCCATACCACTTCAGGAAAGAACTACATGCTTCTCTTTGATGTCAGAGGAAAATAAATGACCATGTCTCCCAGATGGAGAATATATATTACATTAAATGATTCAAATGAAGTGGAAATTCCAAGAGGCATGGCTAACTTCATACAGTCCTACCAAAAGCCTCAACTCGATTTCTCAAAAAATAAAAATAATAAAGGAGGAGGAGGAGGAAGATGCCCCAACTCGACTCCAAGCGCAGGAGGAGGAGGAGGATGATGATGATAAATAAATAAATTATTAATTAAAAAACAAGAAATTGAACGTAGAAAAGAGCAGCAGAAGAAGAAATCCTGCGCTTAATCCACCAGAAATAATAGAAAATGATAAATAGCAAACCTGGTGCAGTAGACTCTTGTGTGTAAGCATGACACCTTTAGGATTCCCAGTGGTACCACTTGTATATACAAGTGTAGCAACATAAAACCAAAAGCGATTTGATATGATACAAGTGTATCAGATCTGATCTGATATAGAGG